>CANTUR010000059.1:1200000-2400000 GCA_947683625.1 Mallotus nudiflorus | reverse complement strand
CTTCTTTGTCTTTCACTTATTATCATTTGTGTCTCTTGTTCCTGTTTATTTATCCTGTTATTTGGTTTGCTTGCAATTACTGTGTTTACACATATTGGATTTTTTTTGTGGTATGTTGGCATTTACTATGGTAAGCCATTCCGATGTAGACACCACTAGTGATGTGGGTGGTAGTCTTGTTAGAAATTCTATGAAGGTGGGAGTGGGATCGGCCCTTGGCAACTCCTATTCCAATGTGCCCCATGCTTTTTAGCATCAAGAGTCATCTCATCGCCTTCACCGAAGGGGTGGCACTCCCATCGAAGATGATGACAGTGGGTGTGTGAATCAAGGAGTGTCAAAGGTCTCATTATTTAAGTCAGTTCATTTAAATGTGTTAAACTAGTATACTAAGTTAAAAGAGGAGCACTGCATTCCAGAAGAACATGAACTCTCCATTCCCAAAGGATGTCAGGGTAGCTCTATGTTGGAGGATAAACATATGGTGATCGATGGGGACTTCTCCAGGCTAGGCTCTGGTTCCACCTTCATCCCTTTATGGTGCTCTTCCTTCAAATCTACAGCATATCCATGAGTTAGCTTACTCTAAACAATTGGATGTTTTTTACTTGCTTCATCTTTATGTGCGAATAGTCTATATTAATTCTAAGTTGAATTTTCTCTAATATCCATTTATATTCAGCAATTTGCCAACCTAATAGGGCTTTGTTTGGGGGTCTCCTAAAAGTTAGGAAATTTTCCCCTTTATCGAGGGAAACGGACCAAGAATATCCATTCCCCACTATGCGAATGGCCAAGCCCCACCCATGGGTTGCTATGCATGCATGGATGGCCAGTAATAGCATTGTAATAATGCTTTTTGGGCCACATTACTTGCTGCTTCATGGGCTCCTACAATCCCCTCATGAATTTCCCTGAGCACATACTCTCCTTCCTCCTTTGTGATGCATTTTAACCATAGATGTGTTGCTAATCTTTTATAAAGAATGTTCCTATCAACTACATCCACTAAAGTGATTCTTTACACTTTCTTGGCCTCTACTTCATTTGATGGGAGAATGCCTGAGTCTAGCCATTCAATAATAGGTTTCATCCAGCAAACTTCTTTAATGGTTAATATATTCTAGTTAGCGTCAAGGTTGGCTCCATCAAATCTTCTTGGAGTACCCCCTTAGTAATGCATACCCTTTATATGCCATTTTAGAAAGTACATTTGCTTATTGATTAGACTCCTTAGGGATTTATTCAAGCATAAGGTCCATTCCTACTTCCCTTAATTGTTCTACGACCACTATTACCACTGCTAAGTATTTGAGCATACCCCCATCTTTTGCTACAAACCAACCCTCTATTTAGTTAATCATAAGTTGAGAATCACTATACATAATTAGAGTTGCAAGTCTGATTTCTTTAGCCAAGTTTAGGCCAATTATCATTGCTTCATATTCTACTGTATTATTGGAGGCCTTAAGCTGTATTCTCAAGGCGTACTCCAGCCTGACTCCCCTTGGCCTTTTGAGCACTACTTCTGCACCTGCACCTATTGGACCAGCATCTCTATCCATATACAATAGCCATGGAGAAGGTTTTGTTACAGCTAGCTTACCTTGCTCTTTTCCATATTTAGCCACAAAATCAGCAAAAACCTGAGCTTTCAAGGATTTTCTCGATTCGTACGTGATTCTATATCCTCTAATCTTTGCTGCCCATTCTATGATCCATCCTGATATCTAAACTTTTTGAAGTATCTTTTGTAATGCCTCGTCTGTTCTTACCACTATTTGATGTGCTTCAAAGTACTGCCTCAGACATCTTGTCAATATGACTAAGGCGAACGCCATCTTCTCAATCTTAGGATATCTGGTCTTTGCACCCTTTAGAGTTTTGTCAATATAATATACAAGTAATTGTTCTTCTCCTTCTTCCCTCACTAATACTAAAGCTATTGTTTCATATGTGATAACTAAGTACAAGTACAAGGGTTTGCTCTATTTTAGCTTGCTGAGTAGGGAAGGAGAACCGAGGAAAGACTTCAGCTCCTCAAAAGCTTTTTTGCACTGATTTGTCCATTTGAAGTTCTTCAAGCATTTGAGTGCTTGAAAAAATGGGAGACATCTCTTCGCAGAATAAGAGATGAAGTGTCCCAAGGTTGTGATGCATTTGTTTAGCCTCTACACTTCCCTGATAAACTGTAGGGGTTTCATTTCCATTATTGTATGTATTTTTTCAAGATTCACCTTGATCCCTCTTTATAAGATCATAAACCCTAGGAATTTCCCTACCTTCACTCTGAAGACACATTTTTTAAAATTAAGCTTTATGCCAAATTTATCTAGTACCCCCAATGCTTCTTTTAGATTTGTAGTATAGCCACTTCCCTCCTTACTTTTCACAATCATATCATTGACATACACCTCCACCATTTTCCTAATTTGTTCTTTGAACATTCAGTTCACTAGCCTTTGATAAGTGGCTCCTACATTCTTCAAGCTAAATATCATGGCCCTATTGAAAAATGTCCCCTATTTGTGATAAAGGAGGTTTTTTCCTAATTCCATTTGTCCATTCTAATCTGGTGGTACCTAGCATACGCATCCATGAAACTATATATCTCATATCCTATTGTGGAATCAATAAGTTGATCAATGCTTAGTAATGGACAGTTGTCCTTAGGGCAAACCCTATTTAAATCTATAAAATAAACACACATTCTCCATTTCCCACTAGATTTCTTGACCAAAACAACATTAGAAAGCCAAGCTGGGTAGTATGCTTCCTTAATAAAACCAGCTTTAAGGAGTTTTTCCACTTCATATAATATGACGATTTGCCTCTCTAGTGCGTGCCTTCTTTTTTTATGCTTTATTAATAGACGGATCCATATATAACTTATAGGTCATCACATCAAGGTTAACCCCTTGGATATCCTCTAAGGACTAAGCAAAAGAATTCTCCTTTTCCTTTAAAATAAAGAGTACATCTTAACACACTGATTCTTCCAAATCTACCCCAACTTCAACTTTCTTCCCTTATACAATTCTCATTCACACACCTCCCCTATAAGCTTTGGTCTATCCTCCCCTTTCTCCTACTCTAAGGTCTCTATGTGAAGTGTTTCCACTACCCCCCCCCCCCTCAAAGCTACCATGCATGCTTCTTTAGAGGCTTTCTAATTCCCCTTTACACAAAGTTCTCCCTAAATGGTGGGGATCTTCATAGTGAGATATCTTATACATGTACTGGCACTCATTTCACAAAAGGGTATGCTGAGTATTGCATTATAGGCAAAAAGGATCCACCACCATAAATGTCACTAGGAATTCCTTATAGCGCATCCTGTCTCCTAACTATACCATCACCCAGGCAAAACCTTGTACTGGCATAGACTTCCCTCCTAAGCCCACTAATTGAGTAGAAACTCTCTTTAGGTTAGTGGGCAATCTGTTCAATGCTTTAAACACATTCAAGGTCATCAGGTTCACTACACTTCCATTATCCACCAATATTCATCTCAAAAGGGTGTTCTAAATTCTACCATCTATTACCAACACGTACTCAAGCGGTTAGTCTAGCCAATCCCTATCTCGAGGTAAAAAGGTGACATATTGTTCAGGACTGAGAGCTCTAGACATAGAAAACACTCCCCTTTGTCTCTTCCTAATAGGCCCTTTTGCCCACGGCAAACCACCGAGAATCACATTAATCACAACTGTCCGGCTCATCCCTCTACCTCTTCTACTAATTTTCTTTTTCTCTATCTTTGTTCTCCCTCCCAGACTGAGACTTTCCATCACTAGCTGACCCACTAACAAACCTCTGCAAATGGCCTATGCGAATCAGCCTTTATATTTCATCTTTAAAATGAACACATTCCTTAGTATTATGCCTCATTCCCTTATGAAATTCACAATACTTATCCCTATTTCTAAGGGATTTGGAATCAATTTTTCTTGGCTAGTTAACTCTTTCTCCTGACTGCTTGATCCACATCAGGATTCCCCTCTTAGAAGTGTTAAGGGGTGTATACTAGCATTATGGGTAGTGGTCATTCTTAAACGTATGGAACCTAAGAGCTTTATTAATATTTATTTCATCCCCATATCTCCTTCAAGGTCCAAACTCATACTCCTTTACTATCCTGTGATCATACGACCCATTTTCCTTTTCTCGCCCTTTAGGGAGTAGGGCAATGAGCTTGCATCTGTCTAGCTGATTTCTGTCTTCAATTGTAAATTCTTCAAGTCGTATATGCTAAGAGGCTCTTACCATCAACTTAAAGAATGTTGATGGAGGGAGAAGGGTTAAAGAGCTATAGAGGGGTTTACAAGTAGTTCACACTATTGAAGCCTTTATGGCAATAATAACATCCAGATCATCTACTTGAACCACCTCCTTATTAAACCTCTTCACAAAGTCTCTCAATGACTTTGTTTCCTTCTGTGCTAGCTTCTGGAGATCCTCTAAGACCTACTAAGGGGGATGTATATGATGAACCAGGCTATAAAAGCTTAAGATAGCTGAGCAAAATTGGAGATGGATCCGCTATCTAACCCTGATACCACTCTTGCACCACACCTTTCAAAGTGGTTGGGAACACCTTACAGAGAATCGAATCCCTAGTGGACTATAGGTGAATGGTGGTTCTATAGGTATTCACATGGTTGATTAGGTTCGTCGATCCATCATAGGAGCTTAAAGGTGGCATCTTGAATTTATCAGGGAAAGGATCGTTGATGATTGAATTGGAGAGTGGGGAAGTGTCCCTAAGATTGAACCCCTTCTCTTCTCCATCTAGTTTTATGCTCTTTACTAGCTTTTAAATTGTTTGAAGTAGCCGCTCTTGATCCATGTAAGCTCCCACATTCCCTATGAATCCTAAGGGATCCCCCTTATCTATAGCCATCTTCTCCTTACCTTTAGCTTTACGCCTGCTTCGGGCTTGGATCTCGGCCTCATCCTCTAGCCGTCTAACTATATATCCCTTAGTTAATTATCCTTCGAGGAGAGTCACCCTACCGGCCTCCTCCTCCACTTCGGCCCTTTCCATGTTTGCTTCTACTCGACCTTTCTTCCTTATTATGTTCTCTGTCAAAGTTTTGACACAGCTAAAAGCTCTTGGAGCACAACTATAATAGTGGTAATCTCATGGTTTGATGTTTGGGGTAGGTGATAGAACATGCTAGTTTTGTGATGTTCCAGTAATGTTTATGGTTAGTGGGGGATCAGTGTTTAGTAGGGTTAAAAGGTCTATGGGTGGTGTATCAAGGGGTCAGAGTCAAGCAAGGGTTATAATTAGTGTTTCTTTGATATCGTTATTGTCCATGCTCACCACACCAATGATAATTCCCGATCCATTTCCAAGTGAAGAGAATGCCTACAAAATAGAATCCAATAAGGGAGATTACCGACTAGGGTCCCAGTGAGCTCACTCTGATGGTCAAGTGAATAAAGGGAGGATGGAGAGAGCAATAGGAAAATAGGGTTTTTGGTTTTCTCTCCCTTCTCATATATAAGGCTGTATATCTATACTTTTACCTCATGCAAAGTGGTATTTGATGATTTGCTGGGAGTATTGTTCACGTGGTCTACCTCCCCTTTCAGTCATACACCTCCCTGTAAGCTAGAGTTTGGTAAGCTGGCATGGTTCGGGTGTACACCAAGGGACGTCACCCTTGTCGTATGAAGACCTGCTAGGTGCGGAGTGCAATTATTTTGGGCATTGCTATGGGATCTTTATGTTGATGTGTAGCAATGATTCATTTATACTGAGTATGCTAACATGTTCATTTCTTGTTAGCTTACTGGCTTTATTTGTTTCCTATCATTGTCAATGTTTAATGGATATCTATTTTTAATGCAGGCATACACAAAGATAAAGGTCGATAGAGGAGGAGAACTATGAAGGTTTAGGCTTATTGGTTTCATAAGCCCATTAAGCTCCATGAGCATAGGCCAAATCCCTTTTGGTATTAATAATGGCTAGTCATGTTAAGTATTCTATGATTATAATTAATAGCTCCTCTTTAGCATTTGGTTATACTAAGGGGAATTGATAGCTCCTCTAGGGAATTTTATCATGCCAAGGGGCTTGTCATAATTAGTTTCTCCTATTGGGTCTTTATATTGCATTAAAGGTCTAATTGAGCATTTCCTAAGGACAATTTTAATGAGCTGAGGTCCTATAAGGAGGTTCCTTTTGGGTGATTCTATCATTTCAAGGAGCATTATGCGTAAGGGCTCCTCTCAAGAGATTTGTTATTCTGAAGGGCCTATCATATTTACGGACTTCTCTCAAGTGGTTCATCACTCCGAGAGGGGTTGTCATATTTAAGGACTCCTCTCAGGTTGTTCTTCGCTCTGATAAAGACTCCTCTCGAGTGGTTTGTCACTTCGAGGGGCATGTTGCTTAGGAAATTTACTTAGGCAATTTGTTGCTCTAAAGGGTCCATTATACTTTAAAGACTCCTCTCGGGGGATTCGTCGCTTTGAGGAGTCCGTTATGTTGAGAGTCATATGATAAATGGCATTACACCTTCTTTTCATTGTCTCTCATTAATTTTGCTTATTACAAACATAATAGTTCAAGTAAGAGAAATACAAAAACATAAGCATAGTGTTCCTACCTTTACTGGTGGTGCTTCTTTAAATTTAAAGCATTCTAAGTTCTGGGCATAGACTTGCCATTGGTTTCTGCTAGATAATATGTTGCTAGATTTAGAGTTGCTTCCCCTCGATACATCATACTAAGCCAAATGGAAAAATTATAATAAATATCAGTTCCTCTTAGGGAGATTCACACAACATCAAATAAGAAAACCATAATAACCAAGAGAGTTCATCCTAAAACTATTCACATTATACCAAATGAGGAAATCACGATAACCAAGAGATTTTATCTCGAAGAAATTCATACCATGCCAAATGGGAGAAAATTAAAATTGAAATCACATCCTAAAGTAGTTCTCACCACACCGGATGGGGAAATTATGATAACCAAAAAAGATTTTCCCTGAAGCAGTTTGTACCATGCCAACAGCAGAAATTCAAAACTAAGATTGCATCCCCAGCTAGTTCACACCTTACCAAATGGGGAAATCACAATAATCAAGAGAGTTGCCCCAAAGAGGTTCATACCATGCCAAATAGGAGAAAATTAAAACCAAAATCACTTTCCTAGGCGATTCGCACCATACCGAATAAGGAAATCATGATATCCAATAGAGTTTTCCCCGAGGTGGTTCGTACTACTCTAAATAGGAGAATCATAATCAAGATTAGCTCATCATAAAGCAGTTCATACCTAGCCAAATGGGGAAATCACAATAAGTTAAAGAGTTCATAATAACTAAGAGAAATCATAATATTCATACCATACCACACAGGGAATCGCCAACCAAGAGATCAAAATAACTAAGAGTTTGTCCCGAGCCGTTTCGTACCATACCATGCTGGGAATCACCAACTAAGAGATCATAATAACTAAGAGTTCATCCCAAGGTGGTTCATACCATGCCACACAGGGAATCACTAACCAAGAGATTACAATAGCCAAGAGTTTATCTTGAGGTGATTTGTACCATGCCATATAGGGAATTACTAATTAAGAAAAATCATAATAACTAAGACTTCATCCTGAGGCAGTTCATACCATGCCATATAGGGAATTACTAACCAAGAGAAATCATAATAACCAAGACTTCATCCAGAGGTGTTTCGTACCATACCATACGGGGGATCCATTAAAAAATTCATTATGAGGTGATCAAATTATGTCGAATGACATAATACCATATAACTAGAATTGGGAAATTTACCCTTTTTAGGAAACATAAATTTACGTGAGTACTTATGATATCCCCTTATAGTTTGCCACCTTGGGGGCATACTTAATTAAAATGTGAGTTCATCTCAGGGCATTTTCCCTTTTTAGACTTATATGATATAAGCAAGTTTATAGAAAAGTTGGGTGAATCAAGCAAAATAAATGGACTCAGAAAAGAACATATATTAAAGTATGCATGTAAATTAACCTATATCGATATAGTGCCTACACATCTCCTTTATCAGCAAAAGAGATATGTAGATGATGGGGTTTAGCGCGCGTCCAAGATTTTAGCAACCACGACACTGTTTAGGCTCAGGGCCTTAGAGAACACACTAACTATTGTCATAAAAACATAGCATGGAGATGAGGAGTCACCACCCAGGGTAATAACTGGGACAAATCGAAAAGGTGGTACTCGATTCCCTAAAAGAAAGCTAGCACCACAACCAGGAGATTATGGATACGGAATACTAACATCTCTTAGTCTCGTGTTCATTCAGAATAATTTTATAAATGATTATTTCATCCTCTAATTACATAAAATTTTATTAAAACCCTATTTGACATCCATCTAACCCTAGGCATCTAGTCAATAAAATTACACATAAGAAATGCACTCAAGATCGTGTTGTCCCTAAGTCTAAACTATGTTAATTTTATTAAAAAGTTAGCTAGATTTACATTTTATTTACAAGTAAGAAAGAGACTAAAGATGAGCCTATATTTTTTTATTAATTAGTGAGCCTAAATATATTTATTTTACTTTGTCTAAAAATGGGCTTAAGTCTATTCAATTTTAAAGGAAAATTAAATTAATGGGCCTAAGTCTAACTTGGTTTTATTTTAAGTGAAATACGGGCCTATGTCTATTTATTTTAAAAGAAATTAATTTAAGTGGGCCGAGCTAAGTCTAAACAAGTTTTAATTAACTAAATGGACCTAAAATCTAATTAATCTAATGGGCCTAAATTGATTTTAATTATTTAAAGTCCTAAACCATTTTTTAAGCCTATTTATTAAGTGGGTTAGACCTAAACGTGGGCTTAGGGCCCAAAAACATAAAAAAACATCACGAAATCAAATGAAAACACATTCACATATGATTTCTAAAAAAAACCTATTTAATTACATATAAACCCTAATTAACTAAAGCCACTATTAATTTTAATTAGTTTTACCTAGTGAACCTAGTTTTACTAATTAATTTTAAAGTGCAGAAAATTAAATCTTTTACTATTCCCACTACTGGAGCTATTACAACCTATGTACAAAATCTAAAATTAAACAATTATACATCCATAAATACAAAAAACTATAGAGGATACCAATGCAAAATAAAGATAAAAAAATCCTAAGTTCTACTGGAAAATAATGCAAGATCTTCCATGGCATTCCATGGACCTTCTGTTCATTTGAACACAGGCAGCATCTTCCTCAATCCTCATTCACATATCAAAACAAAAAAACAGAAATAATTAGATTAGTAATGAAATTGAATAATAAAACAAAAATGAAATAAAATAAAAATCACAAAAAAAAGAGAAGAAAAAAACGAATGTTGTGCATATGCTTTGAAATAGCCCCTCAGATTGAGATTGTCACCATTGTTTTTGACTTGTTGTTTAATTCTGGATAGAGGCTTTGATTGCGTAACTCACTTCTCTCTTTCACAGTCTCTTTTTTTCTCTCATTTTTTAGTCTGTGTGTGTGAATCTCTATGTTTCTTTTTTGTCTTTTTTTCACAGTCTCTCCAAATTTTTTTTCTCCCCTAAAAAAGAGTCCCCCCCACATACGCATGTAGACTCTCTTAGCTTTTAAATGCAGAGTCTACGCTTACTGGCTTCCTCCTTTGGAGGAATGGACTCATCTCCTCTGATAAGGATTTGATTTTTGAAAGTTGCGTGCATCAAAGATCTTTTCAGATAAAATTAATATTAAAAATTCAATTTTTAACCAATCAAAACACTGAAAAAATTGACAAAAAATAAGAAAAAAATACGTGAAAATTTTGAAAAATAGGACTTTTACGCATCGGCATTATGCAATGCCAATCGAAAAATTGGATTTCCGATTGGAAATCCATAATTTCGATTTCCAAATATTTTTTTACTTTTAATTAACAAAAGACCCCTGAAAAATTGACTTATTTGTAATCAAATCCTAAAAAATGTTGTAATTTAGTCCCTAAAGTCCAGAAAATCGACAACCAAGTTCAATTTTTGAATGAATTTCATCATAAGTGCTTATGTCGCAATTGTGCACAATTGCATCCCGAAATTGGGTGCTTACAAGATGTGTTGCTATCGACTTGTTATTCTTACCTATTTTGGTAACATGCATTTTCTTGTAATTAATTATGATTTTGCCAAACTATAACAAGGATATGCCATACAACTAGACCATATTGGTTCATCGATTTTCTCTTTAACAAAGTCTGAACAAGTCTAAGTAATAATAAAACTAGACATTTGGGCAATGAATAGTAGTTCATAGTTCATATAGTTATTCTCATGTTTTGAGGAGAACTGAGTAGAAAATTGATTATTTCATACCTGAATTGGTCGAAGTGCCGAATATACTTGCCTTATATTTGATAGTAGTGGTATTCCTCAATTCGCACTAGTTATGAGATACGGGGGTATCCCTTAGTTCGTCTACTGCTAGGTTGACTGAATAGGTTTGTCTTTATAGTGTTGATCCCTTATGGTAATTCAAAGTTCTATGGAAATTTTAGAAAAAGAGCTATAACTTTTATGTAAAAATATTTGGCTAATTTGATCATCTTTAAGGGCTAAAGTCTCACGAACATCCATGCACACCTAGGCACATAGGTATACATGCTTAGGGTGAATTGAGAAGAGTATAGGTGCATATCCATGCACCAACATGTGAACAACCATATGACCTATAACAAAATTTTAAATTTCAAAATTCTTATTGTTGATTTTTAGGGATTGCACGATTTTTTAAGGAGGAAGTTAAATAGAGAGCTGAAGGCTAGGTTTTAGAGAGCAAAGCCACCATATGAATAAGAACAATTACTCTTTGTTTGAGTTTTTCATCATTTTTCTAAGAATCAGGGCTAGAATTTGCTAGTTCTCTTCATTAATTAGAATAGTTCATGTTTTGAAGATTAAGAGCAAAAGTCTTATGTTTCCAAGGGGTTTTCTTATTTTGTTTAGCTTTTTATTTCTATTTTAATTCAGCAATAATGGTTTCTATTTCTCTTTATTCATCATCTTCTTTCGCTATTAATATATATGGCTAGATTTCTAGTTAGGGTTCTTAAATTGATTAAACCATGTGATTTATAGGATTAAATCTAAGTTAATAAACATAGTTCATTGGTTATTACTATGTTTAATGTCTTTAATGGATTGACTTTGTCACGACCCAAAACAAGGGCCATGACCGACGCCTAGGGAACGGGAATTCTTTCGAATCCGGAACCCGTAGCAAGCCTTAAAATAAAATAAAAACATGCAATAATAATAATAACACAAATAATATTATGCAATGGAAATAAAATCATAAATAATTAAATAATAATCCACTACGGGATTTAAGCCAACAACTCATCTTACATATAAAATAAACTTTAAATATAATCCAGTTCAAATCCTTAAAATATACAACTCACACAATATAGTACAAAACCCCTTTAACAATTTTACAACTACTGCAGTGTCTAGATTATAAAATAAAACTCAAGTAAGCAATTTACATAATGAAGCTGGGGCAGAAGAAATCCGGCGTACGAGTTTGCTAACTGAGGTCTGAAGACGATGACTCTCCTGAAAAATAGTCAACAGAGGGGAGTCAGACCTCACTAAGTGAATTGTTATAATATATATACATGCATACTAAATGACAATGCACATATTTAATAGTATATATAATAAATATATATACAGGCAATTACACAGATGCAACAAAATCATTTTTATATATTTTCTGAAAATCACTGTTTATGAAGGATCAAATAGAACCCTAGAAAATCACAACCTCAAAACAGTGTTAGACAACACTCTAGCCATACAGGCTCACTTATTCCAAATAAATTCACTTGTTCCATTTGGACAATAGACTGGCCCCGAGACATTAAGTCAACCGAGCTCCAGCAGTCTGACTGTCAGTATGATTGGCCTCGAGACACTTGGTCAACCGAGCTCCAGCAATCACATCTCACATTAGATATCAAATCGAATCAGTATAATCAACATCCACAAATAGGTTAGTAATATAGCTAAATGCTATCGGCGTACCGGTACGTACTCGGTCCTAGTGCTGCCCACTAGGTAGCACATTCTATTGATATCCTTCATTTTAAATATAAAACATACATTCATAAATAAATGATGCATGAATTTGAATAAAATAGCAACATAAATCATATATATACTAGAAATATACCAAAAGTAAACCAGGTATATTTCGAGTATATATACATCAAATAAATCCAATATAATTGCAAAATAAATTGGAAATATATTTAAAAATATTTTAAGTATAAATATTTAATAAAACATGCATATAATTTAAAATATACCAAAAGTAAACCTAAGTACTAATTAAATCATTTATGCATATTTTATCAAAATAAACCATACATTTATAAAACATGCACCCTAAAACATATATATATATATATATAATAACAACTCACTATTTATTGCGCTCCTCGAGATGGGTCCGACGGGCCTGGTCCATTAGGCCTCGGTCTCGGCGCAACTAAACAAACAAATGGCAACCAAAAATCAGAATAAATCTAATGGAAATTTTTAGAAACTCGATCTAGAATACTAGACACATAATTAGAATGGGAATTCAACCGGATATCATGTTTTACGAGAATTCTAACGAAAATCTGGCAGAACCTCCCCTGTAAAACGAACATTTCTCTACTCAAAGAGTAGAGCCGGTCCTGCAAAGAAAACACACTTTGAAATAATACAAAATTCACAACCACAATCCCTCGGTCGGACTCCAAACTACAATTCACCGACTGAGGTTCACAATTCTCAAAATGTTTACAAAATAGCAAAAATACCCTTATATAATAAAAATACATTTTATCAATCCAAATTACGTTATTAACCCTAAACACATTAAAAACCAATGAAAACTCATTTTATTAGAAAATTCGTATATTATATATATAATTTATGAAAAATAGTTTTAATTAGATAAAAATACTAAATAATGTATAGAAATCATTTTTATACCTTAAATAACTATTAAAACCAATTTAATTACATTTTTAGCCAATTTAGTGTAAAATTACCAAAATACCCCTATATATATAAATTTACTAAAATTAATCAAAAATTCACCAAAAATAGTAAAATTAATCAAAAATTAATTTTCTCAACATATAATTCAATAATATCAATAATTATACTCAATTAACCAATTAATTTCAAATAAACACATAATTAACCTAATTTTCCAAAATTATATAAACTTAATAATTCCAGAATAAATACATAAAATTCAAAAAAATTAAAAATAAATTTCTAAAATTCATTTTAACACCTATAATTACCATAAAACACAATTTCATAATTTAATTAATTAATTTTCGAAAATTAGAAAATATTAATAAAATAATCAAAAATACCCAAAAATCAAAATAAATTCCAAAAATTTTAAAAAAAATTACAGCGTGTATATTGAGCTTACAGAATCAAATTTTGTGAAGAGATTTTTCATGAATCAATCAAATTAAAGCTCAAAAAAATCAAAAACACTAATAGGCCGAAATTGCAAAATCGAAACCTAGGAAAATCTGGACCATTTTAAGTGAAACAAAGCTTGGAATTACACTCACTGGAGCTCAAGGAGAAGATATATATATACAAACTAAAAGAAATTACAATTTGTGCCCTCATGCCCAACGCCCACTTCCCTCACCCCTCATCGCTACAACGCCGTTCAGAGGCCGTCAGAGTACCTGTCAGCGTGCCACCGTCTTCTCTAGCAGCTCCACCGCCTCAGACAGCTTCTTTGGCACCGTCTGCAACCTGTGAAGCCGAAATTTGCAAAAAATGACCTCACCTCCGTTCAACCACTTTCTGGTGATTCTGGTGTCGTTGAGCTCCTAGAACTCCATAGAAGCCGATTCCAAACTCCCTTTAGCTTGAAAACTCGATTTGGTAAAGATTTGAGCTTAATTTCATTTTCGGCCATTTGAGTTTCTTGATTTTTTTGAACTTTGATCATAGTGATTCAAGCTAAATACCTTCACAAAAGTTAGTTCTCTTAGCTCAATCTACACCTTGGAATTTTTTTGGAATTTTTGGAATTTATTTTGATTTTTGTGAATTTTTTATTATTTTATTAATATTTTCTAATTTTCGTAAATTAATTAAATAAATTGTGAAATTGTGATTTTTAGTGTTTATAGAGGTTGAAATTAATTTTATAATTTAATTTATAATTTTTGTGATTTTTGTGTAATTAATATAATTTTATTTAGTTTATGTGAATTTTGGGAATTTAGGTTAAATGTGTATTTTGTTAAAATTAATTGGTTAATTGAGTATGATTATTGATTTTATTAAATTATATGTTGAGAAAATAATTTTAGAGCAATTATATAATTTTTAGTGAATTTTTGAGTAATTATTGTATATTATGTGAATTTTTATATACTAGGGGTATTTTGGTAATTTGATAGTAATTTTAGTTGAATATTAAGTTTAATTGGTTTTAATAATTATTTGAGGTATAAAAATGATTTTTACAAATTATTTACTATTTTTAACTAATTAAAACTATTTTTTGAAATTTATTTTCAAATTATATATAATATACTATTTTTGTAAATAAATGAGTTTTTAGTGATTTTTAATATGTTTTTGGGCTAATTAAGTAATTTGAATTTATTAAATAATTTTTTTTTAATATTTGTGAATTTATTGAGAATTGTTGATTTTTAATAATATAATATTAATATTAGGGTTTTTAACTAAAAATCGGTAAAATAATTATTTTTAGAGTTTAAATATCTAAATTGTTATATTTTGGTATATAAAGGGTATTTTTGGTATTTATGGTATTTTAATATATTTTCTGTATCTCTCGTGAATTGTGAACCTCGGTCGGTGGAATTGTAGTTTGGGAATTCGACCGAGGAGTGATGTGGATATTTATATTCGAAGTGTGTTTTCTTGCAGGACCGACTCTATTTTCTAAGTAGAGAGATGTCCATTTTACAGAGGAGGTTCTACCGAATTTTTGGTAGAATTCTCATAAAACGTAACATTCGATTAAATTCCTATTCCTTGTCTGTATCTAGAATTCTAGATCGAGTTTTAGAAATTAAGTTAGATTTATTCTAATTTCATGTTAATATTTTATTTGTTAGTTGCACCGCGACCGAGGCCTAGTGGACCAGGCCCGTCAAACCTATCTCGTGGAGCGCACAACTGTGAGTTGTTATTTTATATATACGTGTATTTAGGATGCATGCTTTTAGAAATGTATGTTTTAATTGTATGAATTATGCATAAATGATTTAATAAATGCTTAAGTATATTTTAGGTATATTTTAATATATTTTAGGTATATTTTGAATTAAATGCATATTTTACCTTTGCTTTATACCTAAGTTGTTTTTAAGTATGTGTGGTATATTTTTTGTTTATTTTATAATTGAACTGAGTTTATTTAACATATATATACTCGAAATATACTTGATTTATTTTTGGTATATTTCTAATATATATATGGGTTATATTGCCATTTAAATTAATGTCATGCATTATTTATTTTATAAATGTATGAGTTTATTTTAAATGAAGGATATCAATAGAACGTGCTACTTAGTGGGCAGCACTAGGACCGAGTACGTACCGGTACAACGATAGATTGTAGGTTGAATTACTAACCTATTGGTGGATTATGACTTGTTGATTGATCTGATTGATGTGAGATGTGGTTTGAGAGTGTGATTTTTGGAGCTCAATTAACCAAGTGTCTTAAGGCCAATCACACTAACAGTCAGACTGCTGGAGCTTGGTTGACTTAGTGTCTCGGGGCCAATCTACTATCCAAATGGAATAAGTGAATTTATTTGGAATAAGTGAGCATGTATGGCTAGAGTATTGTCTAACACTATTTGAGGTTGCGATCATTTAGGCTTCTATTTGATCCTTCATAAACGTATATTTTTCAGTATTATATAAAGTGATTTCAGCATCTGTGTGTATTTGCTTGTATATATATTTATTATATATATTATGTTGAGTGTCTACATTTGACATTTAGTTGTGCATGTATATATATTATAACAATTCACTCAGTGAGGTCTGACTCCCCTCTGTTGACATTTTTTAGGAGAGTCTTCATCCTCAGACCTCAATAGTAGGCCTATACGCCGGATTTCTTCCGCCCCGGCCTTATTGTGTAAACCGCTTACCTGAGTTTTATTTTGTATTCTAGACACTGCAGTAGTTGTTTCAGTGAGTTGTATTTATTATATATATATGAGATTTAAATTTCAAAAGTTTGAACCGAGAATTTGTATTGAAGGATTTTATGTTATATAAGATGGATTTATGTTATTAAATGAGTTGATGAATTATTATTTTACTTTTAAGATTTAATTCCGCTGAATAATATTTTATTTATTTTATTATATTGCATGCTTTTATTTTTAAGGCTTGCTACGGGTTTTGGATTCCAAAGAATTCCCATTTCCTAGCGTCGGTCATGGTCTCCTATTTGGGTTATGACAAAGTTGGTATTAGAGTGGAGTTCTGTGTCAGGGCTTTAATTGTGTGAGTTATGGCCCTAGTTTTCAGTGTTGTGTTTTTCTTTTGAAACTACTGCAGTGAATTAGGTTTGAGTATATCTTAATAAGTATTCTTTGATCTAGTTTTCTATGTTATCCTCCGTTGTTTATTTTTTCTGAATCCTTTTGTTTGTCTTTTCAGAATGAGGAGGCGAGCACGTGTCGTTCCACCGGTCGTAGAGGCTGAGGATGATGAGTCCTTCCAGGATGAGGCTTTACCTCCTGAGCCACCAGTTAGGCACAGAGGTCATGGCAGAGGTAGACCTCGAGAAGCGACAGGTCACTGTAGGCAGAGAGAGATACAGGATGAGGAGTCTGTAGAGCCTGAGTACGAGGATGTTCCTGTATCTCCAGTAGTTCAGCTTGTTCAGCTTGCCTATCAGCAAGGTATGTCTGACCCTGAGGCAGCTATGTTCTATGCCATAATTGGCAAGATCACTTTCGATAGGACTTCTGACCCTCTAGATTTTCTGCATGTTATCGAGACTATGACTTGGACTACTCACACCAAGTACCAGCAAATTATGATAGTAGAGCTTTCTGTTGAGGGACCAGCCCTGGACTGGTTTATTCAAATAATCCAGCCGTATATGATAATGATGACTTGGGCTCAGTTCAGAGAGTGATTTTTTAGGAGATTCTGCCCGGAGCCACTTCATATGAGTTATCAACTCTGGTTGACCAGTATTTCTCGCAGTGACAGATCTGTTGAGGAGTATACTTGAGAGTTCCTCCGGCATGGCAGATATGCAAAGGATTTGATGTGAGACCAGTACTTTACAGTCACCACTTACGTCACTGGATAGGGTTCTGCATTTACTGGTATGCCTATATCGGGCCTTACTCTGGAGTCATTGATAGAGTTGGCTAAGGAGATTGAGATGAGGCTAGTCAGGCAAGGAGCTATGCCTGATTATTACCAGTTGGGTGTTCAGTCAGGTGGATCCTAGACTACTCCGTACTCGAGTTTCCAGATCGGTTCGAGTAGTCAGCAGAGAGGTCCAGCCCAGCAGACTCAGAGACAACAGCAGTGGGTACTTCAGAGTAGTAGATATAGCCGTGGAGGTCAGCGTAGACCATTCAGACTTGGGTCAGATGCTTCGAGCTGCAACAGTGGATATGGTTCTGGGTCAACTGCCAGTGTATGCCAGACGTGCAGCAGAGTCCATCAGGGACCATGTTATATGACACCGCTAACATGTTTTAGATGTCGGCAGACGGGACATTTTGCTAGATCGTGTCCCTATTCCAGGTATTAGCAGCCGCAGATTTCATGATTTCCTCAGCAGTCGATTGCTAGTGCTGCACCCGTTCCTTTTCAGTTGCCTCCAACCCAGCATCAGAGTTCTACCCAGATTATTCCCCAGCAGGGTCATGGTAGAGGTACTAAAGGAGGTGCCAGAGGTGTTGTCCAGGCTTCTACTAGCCAGCAGGGAGGTCAAGGACAGGCCAGAGTCTTCCATCTCACTCAGTAGGATGCTCAGGCATCTAATGCAGTAGTGTCAGGTATTGTTTTTGTCTTTTACCTGGATGCATGGGTTCTGTTTGATTCGGGTTCCACACATTCGTTCATTTCTCCTATTTTTGCTTCCAAGTCTTATTGACAAGCTTCGAGGATGGCTTTTCCTTTATCTGTCGCCACTCCTCTAAGTGATTCTTTGGACACTGATATTGTTCTTGCTGATTGTCCAGTTCTTGTTGGAGGTAGAGAATTATCTACTGATTTGATTCTGTTGAATGTAATTGAATTCGATGTGATTCTGGGTATGGATTGGTTATTTTAGCACTATGCCATGGTGGATTTTCAGAGTAAAAAGGTGACTTTCAGAATTCCTGGTGAAGAAGAATTTAATTTTATGGGTGATAGGAGTTCAGCACCTCAGAATCTCATTTCTACTATTATGGATAGGAAGTTGCTAAGGAAGGGTTGCCAGGGATATTTGGCATTGGTTAGGGATACTTTAGTGGAGAATTTATCACTCACAGATGTTCCTGTTGCTTGTGAGTTTCCTTATGTTTTTCCTGAGGAGTTGCCAGGTTTACCACCTCACAAAGAGATTGAGTTCTGTATAAATGTGGTTCTAAGCACTACCCCTATATCTATGCCACCCTACAAAATGGCTCTTGTAGAGTTGAAAGAGTTGAAGGAGTAGTTGCAAGAGTTACTGGATAAGGGTTTCATTAGACCCAGTGTTTCTCCTTGGGGTGCACCAATCCTATTTGTGAAGAAGAAGTATGGTACCCTGAGACTGTGCATTGACTACAGAGAGCTTAACAAGGTGACAGTGAGTATCCTCTCCCGAGGATAGATGACTTGTTTGATCAGCTACATGGTGCACAGTTCTTTTCTAAGATTGATCTGAGGTCGGGTTATCATCAGTTGTGGATCAGTGAAGCCGATGTTCCTAAAACGGCATTCCACACTCGATATGGCCATTACAAGTTTCTGGTGATGTCTTTTGGCTTGACTAACACACCAGCAACTTTTATGGACCTGATGAACAAGGTATTCAAACCATATATGGATTAGTTTATGGTAGTCTTCATCGATGATATACTGGTGTATTCAAGAAGTATGGAGGAGCATGTATGTCACTTGAGGACTATACTACATACATTGAGAGAACATCAGCTTTATGCTAAATTCTTAAAGTGTGATTTCTGGATGGAGAGTGTTGCTTTTCTTGGACATGTGGTGTATAAAGAAGTTATTCAGGTGGATCCATAATAGATTGAGGCAGTGTCTGAGTGGCCTAAACCGACTTCAGTTACAGAGATTTGGAGTTTTTTAGGTTTAGCTGGGTACTATAGGAGGTTTGTACAGGATTTTTCCAGAATTGCAGCTCCTATGACTCGTTTGACTCAGAAAAATGTAAGCTTTGAGTGGTCAGAAGCTTGTGAGAACAGTTTTCAGTTGTTGAAGGAGAAGTTGACCACAACCCTAGTGTTAGCTTTGCCTAATGGTATGGACAAGTTCACAGTTTATTATGATGCCTCTAAAGTTGGCCTAGGTTGTGTGTTGATACAGAATGGTAGGGTGATAGCCTATGCTTCGAGAGAGTTAAAGAAGCATGAGCAAAACCATCCTAACCACGACCTAGAGATGGCTGCAGTGATCTTTGCTCTCAAGATCTAGAGACATTATTTGTACGGGGTGACTTGTGAGATTTTTACTGATCACAAGAGCCTTAAGTACATTTTCTAATAGATAGATCTGAATCTGAGGTAGAGGAGATGGTTAGAACTGTTGAAAGATTATGACTGTGAGATTTTATATCATCCAGGTAAGGCTAATGTGGTAGCAGATGCCTTGAGTAGGAAGTCCTCAGGCAGTCTCGCTCATATCAGTGTAGAGAGGAGACCGTTGATCCAGGAATTGGATTTGTTAGTGGATCAAGGTCTGATCATAAAGATTAGTATATCAGGTGGACTACTAGCTCAGTTTAAGGTGTGATCTGTACTGAGAGATAGGATTAAGGCAGCTCAAAGCTGAGATCCTATTCTGGAAGAGCTTGCAGAGAAGTTCACTGATTTCATACTCAATGATGATGGTGTTTTGTGGATCAGTGGTAGATTGTGTGTTCTTGATATGGATAATTTGAGAGAAGAGATCCTAGAGGAAGCACATTCTATAGCTTACAGCGTACATCCGGGTGTCACTAAGATGTACCACAGTATCAAAGAATTATACTGGTAGGATGGATTGAAGAAGGATGTCGTTGATTATGTTGCTAAGTGCTTGATGTGTCAACAAGTAAAATCTGAGCATCAGAAGCCTTCTGGGAAGCTTCAACCTCTTCCTATTCCTGAGTGGAAGTGGGAAAGGATAGCTATGGATTTTGTGGTCGGTTTACCTCATTCTAAGGATGGATACGATTCCATCTGGGTGATTGTAGACAGGTTGACCAAGTCTACACATTTCTTACCTGTGAAAGCCACTTATTCTGTAGCTAGATTGGCGAACCTATATGTGAAGCATATTGTGTGCCTTCATGGAGTACCTGTGTCCATTGTGTCAGATAGAGGTTCAGTGTTTACCTCTTATTTTTGGCAGAAGTTACAGGAAGCGATGGGCATTAGGATGGAATTCAATACTAATTTTCATCCTCAGATAGATGGTCAGTTTGAGAGGATGATCCAGACACTGGAACATATGTTGAGAATGTGTGTTTTGGATTTGGAAGGTAGCTGGGATGATCATTTTCCACTCATAGAGTTTGCATATAATAACAACTACCATAGCAGTATTAGAATGGCACCATACGAGGCATTGTACGGAAGGAAGTGTAGATCCCCTCTGAGTTGGGATGAGATTGGTGAGAGAGCCTTGACTGGACCTGAGATGGTTCAAGATGTTGTAGAGAAGGTTGTTGTGCTTAAGAGCATATTAGAGACTGTTGTTAGCAGGCAAAAGCGCTATGCGGATCCTAGGCGCAAAGATATGGAGTTCCAAGTAAGAGACTTTATTTTTCTGAAGGTGTCTCCGATGAAGGGTGTAATGAGATTTGGAAGGAAGGGTAAGTTAGCACCGAGATATATCAGACCATTCGAGATTCTAGAGAGAGTTAGCACTATTGCATATCGGTTGGCTTTGCCTCCGAGTACGTCTCAAGTGCATCCAGTATTTCATATCTCGATGCTGAGGAAGTATGTCTCAAACCCATCACACGTGTTGCAGCCTGACAGCGTGGAAGTGAATGAAGATCTGACATTTGTAGAAGAACCTGTGGCGGTCATTGACTATCAAGTTCGACAGTTGCATTCAAAGCAGATTCTAATGGTCAAGGTTTTGTGGTGCAGCAATAGGGTAGAGGAGCATACGTGGGAGACTGAAGCTGAGATGCGAGCTTCTTACCCATATCTCTTTCCTCCTTGATTTGTATTTCTTCTTTTTTTGGAATTTGGGGACGAATTCTTGTAAGGGGGGGAGACTGTAATAACCCGATGTTTTTAAATATTTTTATACTATATCGGAATATGCAGTATTAATAATTTTAATATATATATTTAACTATCTAATTATTTTGTTTATAATTAAAGTTATTTTTAAATTATTCTAAGTTTTCTACGTAAAATTTTCCCGAAGCCTATATTTTTGGGAAAATAATACCTAAATAATAATTTATATATTAATGTTAGTTCATTTTCTTAAATTGCATGGTTTCATGCATAATTGAAAATTTTGAATATTAATATATACATATACATGCATATATATATATATATATGTGTGTGTGTGTGTGTGTGTGTGTGTGTGTGTGTGTGTGTGTGTGTGTGTGTGTGTGTGTGTGTGTGTGTGTGTGTGTGTGTGTGTGTGTGTACAAACTAAAAGAAATTACAATTTGTGCCCTCATCCCCTTCCTCACGCCCGACGCCCCCTTCCCTCACCCCTCACCACTGCTAAGCCGTTCAGAGGCCATTAGAGCACCTACCAGCATGCCACCGTCTTCTCCAGCAGCTCCGCCACCTCAAACAGCTTCTCCGGCGCCATCTGCAACCTGTGAAGCCAGAATTTGCAGAAAAAGACCTCACCTCCATTCAACCACTTTCTGGTCACCATTTCCAGTGATTCCAGTGCCGTTGAGCACCTAGAACTCCATAAAAGCAGATTCCAAGCTCCCTTTAGCTTGAAAACTCGATTTGGTAAGGATTTGAGCTTGATTTCATTTTCGGCCATTTTAGTTTCTTCATTTTTTTGAACTTCGATCTTAATGATTCAAGCTAAATACCTTCACAAAAGTTATGTCTCTTAGCTCAATCTACACCTTGGAATTTTTGTGGAATTTTTGGAATTTATTTTTATTTTTGTGAATTTTTTATTATTTTATTAATATTTTCTAATTTTTGTAAATTAATTAAATAAATTGTGAAATTGTGATTTTTGGTGTTTATAGAGGTTGAAATTAATTTTAGAATTTAATTTATAATTTTTGTGATTTTTTTGTAATTAATATAATTTTATTTAGTTTACGTGAATTTTGGGAATTTAGGTTAAATGTGTATTTTGTTAAAATCAATTGGTTAATTGAGTATGATTATTGATTTTATTAAATTATATGTTGAGAAAATAATTTTAGAGCAATTATATAATTTTTATTGAATTTTTGAGTAATAACTGTATATAATGTGAATTTTTATATACTAGGGGTATTTTGGTAATTTGATAGTAATTTTAGTTGAATATTAAGTTTAATTGGTTTTAATAATTATTTGAGGTATAAAAATGATTTTTACAAATTATTTACTATTTTTAACTAATTAAAACTATTTTTTGAAATTTATTTTCAAATTATATATAATATACTATTTTTGTAAATAAATGAGTTTTTAGTGATTTTTAATATGTTTTTGGGCTAATTAAGTAATTTGGATTTATTAAATGAATTTCTGTTAATATTTGTGAATTTATTGAGAATTTATTGATTTTTAATAATATAATATTAATATTAGGGTTTTTAACTAAAAATCGGTAAAATAACTATTTTTAGAGTTTAAATATCTAAATTACTACATTTTGGTACATAAAGGGTATTTTTGGTATTTATAGTTGTCACGACCCAAACTAGGAGTCATGGCCGGCACTAGGGAATGGGAATTCTTTCGAATCCGGAACCCGTAGTAAGCCTTAGAAAATAAAATCATGTCATAAATAAATAAAAAGTATGACAGAATTAAAATTTTTCTTCTCTTTCTTTTTTTTAGTCAATATATAAAATAAATACTCCAAATCCTTTCATAAATAAATATATTCATACAATGTTCAGATACAACTCTTTGAGTATTAAATATCAAAACAAAATAATATTGTTCTTATACAATAACACTACTACTGCAGTTTCTAGAATACAAATCATAGTTCAAAATACACATTTACATAAAATAGTTGGGACGGAAGAACACCGGTGAGGAACTCTACTACTAAGGTTTGACGATATAGGATCTCCTGAAAAAAACATTGAGGGGGGTCAAACCTCACTGAGTGAATTATTATATTATATATACATGCAATCTAAACCATAACAATCAGGCATTCTTATATATATATGTATATACACACATTTCACACAAATGTCAAACTCTACTTTAATAAATATAATAGATGCAGAAAACATTTATTTTAATACATAAAGGATCAAATAGAACCCTATTAATCATAACCCCAATCAATCATATCATCACTCTAACCATATAGACTCACTTAAATCCAAATAGGTCATTTATTCCATTCTGAATAGTAGACTAGCCCCGAGACACTAAGTCAACCAAACTCTAGTAGTCTGACTATCAGTGTGATTGGCCCCGAGACACTTGATCAATCAAGCTCCAACAATCACACTATTAATCACATCATATCTCAATCATATCAATCAAATCATTATCAATCACATTGTAATCTCCACAATTAATTCCTCACTCAAACCTAAATCTATCGCACCACATGGTCCTAGTACTGCCCACTAGGAAGCACGTTCTATTGATATTTTTCATTTAAAATAAATCATTCATTCGAAAAATAATTAATGTAGAATGACATTCATAATAGTAAAATAAACCATATATATACCTAAAATATACCCAGTATATTTCGAGTATATATATATGTCAAATAAAACATGAAATATACTAAAGATAAACCATTAATATAATTAAAAACAATTTAAGTGCATTTTAATAATATAACATGTATTTGCTTAAAAATGTACCTAAATATACTAAAGATATACCCTAAGTACACAAATCATTTAATAAAACAATTATACATAAATATTCATTTAAATATGTATATGTACTAAAACATGCTTTTAGGTTTGACATATATTCACAAATATACCAAAAATAACCTAATTTTCTATCATGCATATATCATAAATAAACCCTAAGTATACCACTAATATGTTAGGTTTAAATCAATAATAAAACATGCATTTATTTGGAAATATATCAAAAATATACTAAAAATAAACTTAAAAACAATTTAAGTGTAAGTCAATAATATGACATGCAATTATTTAGAAATAAACCTAAAATATACTAAAAATATACCTAAAGTATACTAATCATTCAATAAAATAATTATGACCAAATATACATTTAAAACATGTATATATACTAAAATGTATTAAAGATAAACCTAATTATTTAATGTGCATATATCAAAATAACATGCATAATTATTTAACATGCATATATATAAAAATATAAATCCCAGATATACCAAGAATATTATAATTTAAATCACTTTTAAAAACATATAATAAAAATGAAAAACCCTAAGTGATGCATCCTATATGCAATGCGTATATATACAGTATAATAACTCACTGGTGTGCATTCCTCGAGACAGACTCGGCGGGCCCAGTCCGTTAGGCTTTGGTCTTAGCGCGGTTAGAAAAATAAAATAACAACCATCACAATAAATTCTAACTTAAACTTCTAGAGGCTCGATCTAGGATTACAAAAATATAGACTGACACGAAATTAAGATTTGACCCGGTGTCACGTTTTACAAGAATTCTACAGAAAATTCGGCAAAACCTCCTCTATAAAACAGACATCTCTCTACTAAAAAGTAGAGCCGGTCCTGCAAGAAAAATACACTTCAAGTATATAAATTCACACAACCCTCGGTTGGGATCCCGAACTACAAAAATTCTCTAACCGAGGTCCACAATTCACTAAAATTCAAATAATACAATAAAATATATTAAAAATCAATAATTACTATAAATACCCTCAAAATATCAAAATATAGTATATTTAACATTAAACACCAAAATAATTATTTTCCCAAATAATTAATTAAAATCCCAAATAATATTATAATATTATTAAAAATTCATTTTTTTCAATAATTACACAAATATTAATAAAAATTCATTTTATAAATCCAATTAACTTAATTAGCCCAATAATATAACAAAAAGTTATAAAAACTTATTTTATTATCAAAATAATATATAATATATTATTTGAAAACAATTTTCGAAAATTAGTTTTATTTAGTTAAAAATAGTAAATAATTTGTAAAAATCATTTTTATACCTCAAATATTATAAAAATCAATTAAACATAAAATTCAACTAAAATTATCACCAAATTACCAAATTAACCCTAATATTTAAAAATACACATAAAATACTAATAATACTCAAAAATTCAATAAAAATTATATAAATACACAAAAATTATTTTCTCAACATATATCTCCATAATATCAACAAAAAAATATATTTAACCAACTACTTCTAACCAAATATATATTTAACCTGTATTTTCAAAATCGACATAAACTAAAAATAATTATAAAAATTACACAAAATTCACAAAAATTATAAACTCAACTCTAAAATTAATAATAACCACTAATAACATCAAAAATCACAATTTCATAATTTATATAATTAATTTACGAAAATTAATAAAATAATATTAAAATATTCAAAAATTCACAAAAATCAAAATAAATTCCAAAAATCACACAAAAATTCATGGAAGTAGATTAAGTTTCTAGGAACAACTTTTGTAAAGGAAGATTGCAAGATTCATCAAAATCAAGCTTAAAAAAAAATTCGAAACCCTAATGCTCCATAAACAAAAATCAAACATAACTCAAGAAAATGGAGGTTTAAGCTTAAACTAAGTTTAGATTCATGCTCACCGGAGTCTAAAGAGTCAATAGAGATCGGAAACTTGAGAAACGGTGGCCGGAAGTAATAGAGGCACAGTGACAAGCAGAGAACAGGATGGTAGGGAAGGAAACTTACTATGAGTTTTTTTTTTTTTTTATTCCATGTTCTTCACGTTTTTTTTTTTTTTTTGCTGTGTGTTTTGGTGTTTTAGTATATGTAATGTATGTATGTATGTGTTCATACATGGCATGCATGTGTGTGTATGTATATATATATATATATATATATATATATATATATATATATATATATATATTAATAAAATTTTATATTATAATAATAATACTTTAGTCAAATGAATCTACACCACACAAATAATACATACATACATATATATATATTCACACATATAATAGTAATAAACACACACACACATGCAAATTACACACATGCACAAATACATAAACCCAAGTTAATATATATATATATATATATATAATACATGAAATAACAATCCAATTAATAAAATAATTTATTAACAAAATAAATAGTGAAATTTAATAAAACAATAATAGAATTAACAATGCTCTAAATTAAATACTATTAAAATAGTTCTATCCAAAATAATAATTATAAATAATGCAAATTAAATGTCCAAAATAATAAGTTTCAAAATAAAATATTTACGTAGGAAATTTAATTAAATATAAAATAATAGTAATTAATCACAAATAATAAAAATAATCAATAAAATCTTCAAATTTTATTAACACTGCATATCTCATTTTATATTAAAATAATTTAAAAACAAGGGTTATTACAGTCTCCTCTCCTTATAAGAATTCATCCTCGAATTCGAGAAAAGAATTATTATAAGAATCAAGAAGGAAAGAGGTATGGATAAGAGGCTCATATCTCAACTTCAGTCTCCCAGGTAAGCTCTTCCATGTTGTTGCTTGCCACAACACCTTAACTATCAGGAACTGCTCCGAACATAACTGTTGCACTTAATAGTCTACAATCGCAACTGATTCCTTCTTGAACTTCAGATCTTCGCTCAATTCTACATTGTCCGGCAAGTCTCATCACACCATTCTTCGGAGATACCTTTGGAAACACAGTTCACAATCTGACACTCCATATCTCTGTGTCTTGGATCTGCATAGTTTTTCTACTTGCTAACTGTGGTCTCTAATCTTCTTTTAATCACAGCAACTTTCTCTGCTACATTCTGGACAATCTCAGGTCTAAATAAGACTTTCTTCCATATAAGCCTCATATGGTATTATTCCAATACTGCCATAGTAGTTGTTATTATAAGTGAATTCCACAATTAGTAAATAATCAACCCAGCTACCTCCCAGATCCAAAACACACATCTGTCACATATCTTCCAGTGTCTGGATCATCCTTTCAAACTGACCATCTATTTGAGGATGAAAAGTAGTACTGAAATCTAACCATGTGCTTATTGTTTCCAGCAACTTCTGCCAAAAATGAGAGGTAAATGTTGTACCTCTACCATATACAGCTTAACCAACTTAGCTACTGAATAAGTGGCTTCCACTGGCTAAAAATTAACTGACTTGGTCAATCTGTTTACAGTCACCCAGATGGAATCGTATCTATTATTTGAACAAGGTAATCAACCATAAAATTCGCAGCAATTCTTTTTCATTTCCACTCAAGGTTCAAAAGAGATCGAAGCTTCCAAGAAGGCTTATGATGCTTAGTTTTCACTTGCTGGAAAGTTAATCACTTGGAAACATAATCAGCTACATCCTTCTTCAATCCATTCCACTAGCACTGATCTTTAATATTGTGGTACATCTTGGTAACATCTGGATGTACACTGTAAGCTCATATAGAATCTCTCTTCTCAAATTCCAACATCAACCCTATTTAATTAACTTGTGCATCTCTTACTCGAAGATCATTTTATGATGACATGCTATGATGAAATGTTATGATGAAATGCTGGAATGAAATGTCATGATGTAATGCTATAATGAGATGCTATGATGAAATGTTGTAATGATGTCAGATCTTATCCTCTAAAACTCAAGTAACCTTTAGATCCACGGTCTTCTTCAGCACTTGGAAACTGTTCTAACAAATATCTATTCACACAAACTTCACATTCTTCTGAGTTAGGCTGGTCATAGGAGCTTCAATTCTAGAGAATTCTGCTCAGATTTCCTATAATACCCAACTAAACCCAGAAAAATGCAAATCTCTATAGTTGTAGTCAGTCTGGGCCACTCAGATACTGCTTTGATCTTTTGTGGATCAACTTGAATACTATCTTTAGATGTCACATGTCCAAGAAAAATAATACTCTCCAACCAGAGATCACATTTCATGAATTCAGCATAAAGCTGACATTCTCTTAGTGTATGTAGTACAGTCCTAAAGTGATTTATGTGCCCTTTCATTCACTTCGAATATGCTAGTATATCATCAATGAAGACTATTACAAACTGATCCACAACTAATGATAACCCAACTTCAAACCAATCTTAGAAAAGAACTGTGCATCTTGAAGTTAATATGACAGATTATTTATCCTCGAAAGAGGATACTCGTTCGGATCTATGTAATCAATGCACAGTCTGGGTGTACCGTCCTTCTTCTTCACCATCAGGACCAATGCACCCTAAGGAGAAACACAAGGTCTGACAAAACCCTTGTCTAACAAATCTTATAATTGCTCCTACAACTCTATTAGAGCCATTCTGTAGGGCTACGTTGAAATAGGAGCTATATCAGGAACCACATCGATACAGAATTCAATCTCTGTGAGGTGGTAAACCTTGCAACTTATCAGGAAAACATCAGGAAACTCACAGGCAATTGGAACATCTATGAGAGACAACTTCTCCACTGAAGTATCCCTGACTAAAGCCAGGTATTCCTGACAACCCTTCCTCAGCATCTTCCTAGCAGTGATAGTGGAGATAAGATTCTGAGGTGCAGAACTCATGCCACCAACAAATATAAATTCTTCTTCATCAGGAATTCTGAAATCACCTCTTTACTCCGACAATCAACCACTGCATAGTGCTTAAACAAACAATCCATTCTCTATATCACATCAAGGTCAATTACACCTAAAAGACTAAAATCACTAATAACACACTAAATTCCAGTTCTCAATTTGGATGCCAATGTATGTCGAACTTAATCCGATAACATATAGTTTTACCAGTCTCTTCTTATACTATATCACGTCTACAATATGACGTGACAGATTAAAGAGTTTATAGGTATTCTTCTCAACTGACTGCTCTTCTCTTACTCTACTCAATAACAGCCACAGATAATTATCCTTCCTTGAAAATGGATGGAAATATCTTAGAAATCACTCTTTAGACTCTTACCATATGCTGCAGTCAAAACTGACAGCTTCACCATCAAGAGTACTAAAGTGTTTTGTCTTCATTAGACATCTTTCAATTTCTTCATCAAAGCATACTCAAACAACTGTCAAGCTTGGCTAAATGCTATCAAAATCTCATTAATCTCACCTATCCCAACCACAATTATTGTTTGCTAGAGTTCAATGGGTACTTGTACCTCTTACAATGACTATCTCAACCTTTGAGTTACAGTTGCCTCTGACCTACCCATGTAATAGATAGGTGTAATAGGGCTGAAACTATAACCATAACCTTAACTTGAAAGACTGATTACCGATATTGTCTCTATAGAAGAAATAATTCACATTCACTACGCTGAAAAGATATGGAAAATCAACCAGATTCAAAATATAGAATATACGCAGAATTGATGTATCCCGAGTTCTCGGCTGAAATAGAAATTACATCTGCTGTACGATCAAAAGTATCGACACTGCACCCAGTGAAACTCCTGTCACATGAGCAGCACCATCGTAACACAGAGCCATTAGCTCCATATTTTGTTGTTCCCGCTGTCTACAGTAATCATCTGGCCTTCTAAGTCCATCTCTACCCCTACGCCTAACAGGCTACACAGGGGGTAGAACCTCATGCTTATCTATCATCGATCTCATCGATCGATGGAGTGACTCATGCTCACGACAAATAGAAAAGAATAAAAACAAAATAAGTAATTTAAATAATCATAAGCATCAACAGACACCCTAACGGTTACGTGAAATTCTTAATGCAAGGAAGACTTTTCAAAGACATGACCGAACCTAATTTAACTGCATTAGTTCCAAAGAAAACACAGTACTGAAAACTAGGGCCATAACTCACACAACTAAGGCCCTGACACAGAGCCAGGCTCTGATACCAACTTTGTCATGACCCAAATTAGGAGTCATGACCGGCACTAAGGAACGGGAATTCTTTCGAATCCGAAACTCATAGCAAGCCTTAGAAAATAAAATCATGCCATAAATAAATAAAAAGTATAATAGAATTAAAATTTTTCTTCTCTTTCTTTTTTTTAATCAATGTATAAAATAAATACTTTAAATCCTTTCATAAATAAATATATTTATACAATGTTCAGATACAACTCTTTGAGTATTAAATATCAAAACAAAATAATACTCTTCTTATACAATAACACTACCACTGCAGTTTCTAGAATACAAATCATAGTTCAAAATATACATTTACATAAAATAGTCGGGACGGAAGAACACCGTCGAGGAACTCTACTACTAAGGTCTGACGATATAGGATCTCCTAAAAAAAATTGAGGGGGGTCAGAACTCACTGAGTGAATTATTATACTATATATACATGCAATCTAAACCATAACAATCAGATATTCTTATATATGTATGTATATACACACATTTCACACAAATGCCAAACTCTACTTTAATAAATATAATAGATGCAGAAAACATTTATTTTAATACATGAAGGATCAAATAGAACCCTATTAATTGCAACCTCAATCAATCATATCATCACTCTAGCCATATAGGCTCATTTAAATCCAAATAGGTCACTTATTCCATTCTGGACAATAGACTGGCCCCAAGACACTAAGTCAACCGAGCTCCAGCAGTCTGACTGTCAGTGTGATTGGCTCCGAGACACTTGGTCAATCGAGCTCCAGCAATCACACTATTAATCACATCATATCTCAATCATATCAATCATATCATTATTAATCACATTGTAATCTCCACAATTAATTCCTCACTCAAACCTAAATCTATCGCATCGGTACGTACACGGTCCCAGTGCTACCCACTAGGAAGCACGTTCTATTGATATCTTTCATTTAAAATAAATCATTCAGTCGAAAAATAATTAATGTAGAATGACATTCATAATAGTAAAATAAACCATATGTATACCTAAAATATACCCAGTATATTTCGGGTATATATATATGTCAAATAAAACATGAAATATACTAAAGATAAACCATTAATATAATTAAAAACAATTTAAGTGCATTTTAATAATATAACATGTATTTGCTTAAAAATGTACCTAAATATACTAAAGATATACCCTAAGTACACAAATCATTTAATAAAACAATTATGCATAAATATTCATTTAAATATGTATATGTACTAAAACATGCATTTAGGTTTGACATATATTCACAAATATACCAAAAATAACCTAATTTTCTATCATGCATATATCACAAATAAACCCTAAGTATACCACTAATATGTTAGGTTTAAATCAATAATAAAACATGCATTTATTTGGAAATATATCAAAAATATACCAAAAATAAACTTAAAAATAATTTAAGTGTAAGTCAATAATATGACATGCAATTATTTAGGAATAAACCTAAAATATACTAAAAATATACCTAAAGTATACTAATCATTCAATAAAATAATTATGACCAAATATACATTTAAAACATGTATATATACTAAAATGTATTAAACATAAATCTAATTATTTAATGTGCATATATCAAAATAATATGCATAATTATTTAACATGCATATATATAAAAATATAAACCCTAGATATACCAAGAATATTATAATTTAAATCATTTTTAAAAACATATAATAAAAATGAAAAACCCTAAGTAATACATCCCATATGCAATGCATATATATACAGTATAATAGCTCACTGGTGTGCGCTCCTCGAGACAGACTCGACGGGCCTGATCCGTTAGGCCTCGGTCTCAGTGCGACTAGGAAAATAAAATAACAACCATCACAATAAATTCTAACTTAAACTTCTAGAAACTCGATCTAGAATTACAAAAATACAGACTGACACGGAATTGAGATTTAACCCGGTGTCACGTTTTACAAGAATTTGACAGAAAATTCTGCAGAACCTTCTCTGTAAAAATGGACATCTCTCTATTAAAAAATAGAGCCGGTCCTGCAAGGAAAATACACTTCGAGTATAGAAATTCACATAACCCTCAGTTGGGATCCCGAACTACAAAAATTCCCCAACCGAGGTCCACAATTCACCAAAATTCAAATAATACAATAAAATATATTAAAATCAATAATTACTATAAATACCCTCAAAATATCAATGTACAGTATATTTAACATTAAACACCAAAATAATTATTTTCCCAAATAATTAATTAAAATCCCAAATAATATTATAATATTATTAAAAATTCATTTTATAAATCCAATTAACTTAATTAGCCCAATAATATAACAAAAAGTTATAAAAACTCATTTTATTATCAAAATAATATATAATATATTATTTAAAAACAATTTTTGAAAATTAGTTTTATTTAGTTAAAAATAATAAATAATTTGTAAAAATCATTTTTATACCTCAAATATTATAAAAATCAATTAAACATAATATTCAACTAAAATTATCACCAAATTACCAAATTAACCCTAATATTTAAAAATACACATAAAATACTAATAATACTCAAAAATTCAATAAAAATTATATAAATACACAAAAATTATTTTCTCAACATATATCTCCATAATATCAACAAAAACATATATTTAACCAACTACTTCTAACCAAATATATATTTAACCTGTATTTTCAAAATCGACATAAACTAAAAATAATTATAAAAATTACAAAAAATTCACAAAAATTATAAACTCAACTCTAAAATTAATAATAACCACTAATAATATCAAAAATCACAATTTCATAATTTATATAATTAATTTACGAAAATTAATAAAATAATATTAAAATATTCAAAAATTCACAAAAATCAAAATAAATTCCAAAAATCACATAAAAATTCATAGAAGTAGATTAAACTTCTAGGAACAACTTTTATGAAGGAATATTGCAAGATTCATCAAGATCAAGCTTAAAAAAAATTCGAAACCCTAATACTCCATAAACAAAAATCAAACATAAGTCAAGAAAATGGAGGTTTAAGCTTAAACTAAACTTGGATTTATGCTCACCGGAGTGCAGAGAACGGGATGGTAGGGAAGGAAACTTACTGTGAGTTTTTTTTTTTTGGTTTCATGTTCTTCACGTTTTTTGTTGTTGTATGTTTTGGTGTTTTAGTATATGTAATGTATGTATGTATGTGTTCATACATGGCATGCATGTGTGTATATATATATATATATATATTACATTAATAAAACTTTATATTATAATAATAATACTTTAGTCAAATGAATCTACACCACACAAATAATACATACATACATATATATATATATTCACACATATAATAGTAATAAACACACACACATGCAAATTACACACATGCACAAATACATAAACCCAAGTTAATACATATATAATACATGAAATAACAATCCAATTAATAAAATAATTTATTAACAAAATAAATAGTGAAATTTAATAAAACAATAATAGAATTAACAATGCTCTAAATTAAATATTATTAAAATAGTTCTATCCAAAATAATAATTATAAATAATGCATATTAAATGTCCAAAATAATAAGTTTCAAAATAAAATATTTACGTAGAAAATTTAATTAAATATAAAATAATAGTAATTAATCACAAATAATAAAAATAATCAATAAAATCTTCAAATTTTTTAATACTGAATATCTCATTTTATATTAAAATAATTTAAAAACCAGGGTTATTACAATGGTATTTTAATATATTTTGTGCATATCTCGTGAATTGTGAACCTCAATCGGTGGAATTGTAGTTTAGGAATCTGACCAAGAAGTGATGTGGATATTTGTATTCGAAGTGTGTTTTCTTGCAGGACCGGCTCTACTTTCTGAGTAAAGAGATGTCCGTTTTACAGAGGAGGTTTTGTCAAATTTTTGATAAAATTCTCATAAAACGTGACATTTGATCAAATTCCTATTCCTTGTCGGTGTCTAGAATTCTAGATCGAGTTTCTATAAATTAAGTTAGATTTATTCTAATTTCATGTTAATATTTTATTTGTTAGTTGTGCCGAGACCGAGGCCTAGTGGACTAGGCTCGTTGGACCTGTCTCATAGAGCGCACAACTGTGAGTTGTTATTTTATATATACGTGTATTTAGGATGCATGCTTTTAGAAATGTATGTTTTAATTATATGAATTATGCATAAATGATTTAATAATGCTTAAGTATATTTTAGGTATATTTAGTATATTTTTGGTATATTTTGAATTAAATGCATGTTTTAGCTTTGCCTTATACCTAAGTTGTTTTTAAGTATATGTGTGGTATATTTTTGGTTTATTTTATAATTGAACTGAGTTTATTTGACATATATATATTCGAAATATACTTAGTTTATTTTTGGTATATTTCTAGTATATATATATGGATTATATTACCATTTAAATTAATGTCATGCATCATTTATTTTACGAATGTATGAGTTTATTTTAAATGAAGGATATCAATAGAACGTGCTACCTAGTGGGCAGCACTAGGACCGAGTACGTACCGGTACGACGATAGATTGTGGGTTGAATTACTAACCTATTAGTGGATTATGACTTGTTGATTGATCTGATTGATGTGAGATGTGGTTTAAGAGTGTGATTGCTGGAGCTCGATTGACCAAGTGTCTCGGGGCCAATCACACTGACAGTCAGACTGCTGGAGCTCGGTTGATTTAGTGTCTCCGGGCCAGTCTATTGTCCAAATGGAATAAGTGAATTTATTTGGAATAAGTAAGCCTGTATGGCTAGAGTGTTGTCTAACACTATTTGAGGTTGCGATCATTTAGGGTTCTATTTGATCCTTCATAAACGGATATTTTTCAGTATTATATAAAGTGATTTCAGCATCTGTGTGTATATGCCTGTATATATATTCTATCAAGTGTCTACATTTGACATTTAGTTGTGCATGTATATATATTATAATAATTCACTCGATGAGGTCTGACTCCTCTGTTGACATTTTTCAGGAGAGTCTTCATCATCAGACCTCAGTAGTAGGCCTATACGCCGAATTTCTTCCACCCCGGCCTTAATGTGTAAATTGCTTACCTGAGTTTTATTTTGTATTCTAAATACTGCAATAGTTGTTTCAGTAAGCTATATTTATTATATGTGTATGAGATTTAAATTTCAAAAGTTTGAACCGAGAATTTGTATTGAAGGATTTTATGTTATAAGAGATGGATTTATGTTATTAAATGAGTTGATGAATTATTATTTTACTTTTAAGATTTAATTTCACTGCATAATATTTTATTTATTTTATTATATTGCATGCTTTTATTTTTAAGGCTTACTACGGGTTCCGGATTCGAAAGCATTCCCGTTCCCTAGCGCCGGTCATGGCCCTTTGTTTGGGTCGTGACATGAGAGCTATAAGATGAAGTGCTAGTTATATTCAATTAATTATAGATCTGTTTGAGAGGAAGATCTATGATTCATTAGATGCTTTCATAATGAACTATATTTTAAATGAACTTAGACATTAATTATATCATTAGAAAGGTTGAATTGAGTTTAAGAACTCTAGCATTTTCTTAGATTGTGATTTTTTAAATTAGATTTAAGTCGTTTAGCCTTTTATTTCCAAAAAAAATTTTGATATCTAGATAAACAAAACACTATGAGTAATACAATAGTCAATTTTCCAATCTCTGTAGGGCAATCTTTATTTACTACTTGCACGATTTCATACGATTACGAATTTCACACATCAGTATTTATGTTATTCTTCTTCTTCTCATTCTCAATCTCTTATACTTGCAAACCATCATCATATAGGACCACAAAAGTCTTAGGATTCATCATATAAAATCTCTCAACTAAATTAGGTGTTACATTCCTAATAATCATCCTCACCTAATCCTTCTCAACTACCTTATTTTTTATTAACCTTACCTTATTCATGAACCTTGTTAAAAAGTTTAAGAATGATTCATTCAAATTCTATTTAGTCAGCTCCAAGTCTCTAATGGACACCTCCAACTTAGTGTTATGCTTATACTGCTTTCAGAAAGTTATGCACAATTCTTTCCAATTAGCCCAAATGGACTTCTCTAGCCCATGGTACTAGTTCACGACTATGCCTTCCAAAGACAAAACAAATAATATAGTGACTACTAGTAAAGGAGCTTTTCCCATACTCATGGCAGTTGAGTACTGGCTAAGATGTATCCTCAGATCTCCAATACCATTAATTTTCTGCAGTTAAGGTATCTTGAACTTATCTGGCAATTTGTCCCTTTCAATGAACATCATGTCATCAAAGTCAAATGTATAACCCATACCTTGTCCTCTCATCAACTCTTCCATTTTGGACATTTTTTGGCAATGCACCTGCTTAGACTTAAGCTCATGAGCTTTCTTTCTTTGCTTTTTGCACCATGTAATCTTCTACACCATCAAGTTTCATTTCCATAGTAGGCACAGTCCTAATAGCATTTAAGAGTTGGCCCTTAAAATTACCATTGTCAGCAGGTGGAATAACAATAGTAGATTGAATAGTAGGGGCAGGTGGAATAGTAATAGTAGCAGGTTGAATGGCAACAGTAGGTGGAATTGTAGTAACAAATGGGATAATAGCAACAGTAGGTGTTGTTTCCACTATAAGGGATAGTGTTAATCCAACTAGAGCTCATCTCAATTCAGCTTGCATCATGGCCCTCATATCATCCATTAGTGCACTATTGACATCTTCTAAGATCCAGTTTCCTCTTTTTTGTTCCTTCTCCTCAATTGTGTGACTAGTTGGGATTGGTGGTGTTCTAGGTAAAGCGGATTAATGAGAGTCTTCTCTAAACTACAAAAGATCTCTTTTGCTTTGGATTATGAACTCAAAGTGGTTCTTTTTAGTTTGCCACCTCTCCGTCTTTAAATATAGAAAGACTCAAATGAATCTATGATGACTACAAAATAAGGTGTTAGTATGATGCATGTATGCATGAAGCACATGTTATGCAAGGTTAAATATCAAAGTCAAGAATATACAATATAGTTCCTTCCAACATTATTTCTCCTACACACGATTCAATGACGAGTCTCTTATTCTAGAATTTTTAGTTTTGGACTCAATATCAATAGGGGATATTAAGAATGAATCTAAAATGTTTAATAGAAATAAAATCAAAATAAAAAGAAATAAAATAAAAAAACAAAAGAAGAAAGAATAAATTAAGATGTTTGGATGCAGTATTGGTTTCCCTCAAAAGATTATCACCATTGATGGAAATTCTATGACTTTTGTTGTCTATTAATTTGGTTGTCTATTAGTTTTAGTTTATTTGGATTGATTCGCAGCAAAAAAAAAACTAAAAAGAACATTAAAAATAAAGAAGAGTGGAGTGTTTTTAGCGCATGACAAAGAATTAGAAAGCCACGACCAAAATCCAAAAGCCAAGAAGAAGTTTTTTCTCTTTTTTTGAAAACCGTCAATAAAAACTACATAAAAAAACTCTCACGGCTAAATTCAAAATCTCCATGACGTCTCATGGCTAAAATCCAAAACCCCAAAAGTCTTATGTCAAATGTTTTTATTTATAAAGAGAAATAAGATAATAAAATAAAATCAAGTCTATTCCTTTATCTGATCAGTGTGACTTGTTAAGAATTACCAAAATAAAATAATTAAATTAATTAATTAAAAATTAAAAAATAATAATAATTTGAGAAATTAGTCGTGGCCAATTCGCTTATCAGCGAATTAAATGGCAAACATTATGGCCACTTCTTGGGAATTTTTCACAAATAAGCCAATAAGAAAAAATATTTCAAAAATATCACTGACTAAAAAAACTTTTAAATTAATTTTTCTAACTTTTTTTTTTAAATTTAAATTATTTTTTTTATCATTTTTATTTTTAGGATTGTCTTTTTTTTTTAATAATTTTTTTTCTTTTTACTGATTTTTTCAACTTTTTTTTATTTATATTTTTTATTAACATTTTTTTTTGCTTTATACTGTCTTTATCTATTTTTTTCTCAACAACTTTTTTTGCTAATTTTTTTTCCTATTTTTATGGTACTATCTTTACCTTTTTTTTTCTCAACATTTTTTTCTATTATTATTATTTTTTTTCTTAATCTTTTTTTTCTCAACATTTTTTTTTACTTTTAAGGCATTGTCTTTATTTGATTCTGAACGCTTTCTTTTTTTTGCTCAACATTTTTTTCTCTTAAGACTTTTTTTTTTCAAATGAATAATTATGAACTAAATATCTTCAACTGTTGTTAAACCAAACAATAAATATTTTCAATTGTTGTAACAACAATAAATAAATAAAATTTTCTTCTTTTATATTCTTAAAGAATAAGAATTTGATTTTTTTAACTTTAATTTGTTTATTAAAATGTCTAACAACTTTTAAAAAAAAAATATTTGACACTTATTGATCATCAATATGTAACAAGTTTATGATCCTTATGATGTATTTGTAACATAAAAAAAATCGAAAAAAATAAAAAAATCAACAAACTGAACAATAAAAAAACAACTAAAAACAATAAAAATAAATAAAATTTTATAGTTGTTGATTGTTGTTGTTTTTTATTATTATTTTTTCATTATTAATAATAAAATTAAGGCCATAAATAAAATTTTTACTTTTATTAGTATTAGTAATAGAAATAATAATATTTTATATATATTTCATAATTTTTTTAATGTTTCTTGTTGTTATTTTTTTATTTTTAACAAAAATCAAAAAAATAAACAAATAGAAACAACAAAAACAATTGAAAACAACAACTGAAACAACAAAAACAATAAAAATAACAAAAGCAACAAATAATTGCAGTTGTTGATATTTGTTGTTTTTTCATCATTAATAATGAAATTAAGACCATAAATATAATTTTTACTTTTATTAGTATTAATAATAAAATTTTTTTGTTGTTTTTGATTAAAAAATAATTATTAAATAATTTGAGTAATTTTTCGTTAAATTAGCTTAATTTTTAAATTTTAAATAATTATGAAAAAAATAATTATTTAAGACTATGAGTAATTTTTAGTTTAATTAGTTTCATTTTTATATTCTAAATAATATTAAATTTCAAAATTAAAAAAATATTATTTAGAATATAAAATTAAAATTATTTAAAATATATAACTTAAATAAATAAATACAATCAACTTTAATTAGAAATGAATTCAAAAATAATAAATAAGTAAAAAAATTATTAAAAAAAAAGCAGAAAATACCGAAATTACAAAAATGAAAGCACGGAGCCAACTTTGGAACAAAAGTAAAAGAAAACAATGGATTAGGCCACAAATGATAAAAAAAAATTTGGTCAAATAGGACATGAAGTGATTTTTCCGCCCACTTCTTCGGCCTAATGTGTGGCCATTTGGACACTCTGGGCCTTTGGCCCATTCGTGGTCATTTGGCCACACCCCTTTCTTTAAAAAAAAAAAAAATTTCTTATATTTTTTGAATTTGAAAACTACAATGGCAAAATTCTGTGTCTAATGCCACATCATAAAAAACTACTATAAATTAATAATTACTTTAAAAACTACTACAAAAATATAATTTTGAAAAAATTACCATATTTTGGTAATTTTTTTTAAACTTTTGCTATAAAATTGCCAAAGCCCCTTGTTGTAACAATTTGTGCAAAAGGAAACTTAACCAAACTTAAATTAAGGACTTACTTAGTTTAGCTGTTTATAGCAGCTAATAACTGATAGCAGCTGTAAATAGCTGATAGTTATTAGCTAAAAAATATTAATTGTTTGATAATATTTTGTTAATTATTGTTATTTGTATATCAAATGACCATTAAGGATGTAGTTTATTTTCAAATATAATTTCATATACTTATTATAATATTTTTTTAGTTATGAAAATTATTTAAAAACATATATAGTAATAAATAATACTTTATTGTTTTTAATTTACATATTATTAAGGTAATCAATAGAAATTATTTTAAAATAAATTTTAAAATATAAATGTTACTGTATAATTTTTTAAAATAATGATAGGCATAAATATTATAATTATTTAATTATTAATTATAATTTACAATAATATATATTTAATTATGAATTATAAAAAAATTAATTATATATACTTAGTTGAAATCAAGTAATTTGTTATTAGTTATTTTTAATAAGAGTAAAATAATCTAAATAAAAATAAATATAAATAAATTATCTGCTACTAATTTTGAAATTTTACCAAATACTAAAATTAATTGAGAAAAAACTTCTATTAATTATCTTAATCAACTAAATCAAGCACTCCCTAAAGCTCCCCCATATGCATCTCTTTAACCTTTTTTTTTTGGTCCTTTGTCCTTTTTTTTTAACGGTTGCCTTGTACTCCTACTTTTTGATCTTTTTCTCTCCCCATGTTGTACTCTCTTAGAAGAAGAATTGGGGGGGCCTTACTGTTGCAGCAAAAATAGCAATTTTAAATATTTTGATGTAAAAGACATGTAAGAAGCAAAAAAAGGACCTGGAAAAATTAAAAAGATAATTTCCCATGTCTTGAGTAGCTATATGAATATTGCATCGCAATATGCATCATGACAAAATATTAGAAGAGAAGAGAAGTTTTTGAACAATAGAAATCTCCTTTTCTCTTGTCTTTACAAACAAAAACTCAAGAATATATAGTAGTGTAGCTCTCCTATTTTGGAACTAATTTAGCATGTAATTTTTCTTGAAGTAATGCTACCTAACCTCCTACCTAAATTTGAAATCAACTATTTTCTTCCTATACAAGATTAGAAATCTAAATATACAGAGATTTTTTCAATACATAAAATTACTAAAATATTTTTCATGTTTTTTTTTAAAATTTATGGTTAATTATTTTGGTAACAAATATATATATATATATATACGGTTATATTTAACATTTTTGGTATAATGGTTTTAATTAAGGTATTTATTGATAGTTATATTAATTAGGGATTATATATGCATATTTTAAGAATAAGGTATATTATTGGAAATTATGGGTTTTTATATATTTATGTCTAATTAAATTTAATTAAGTGTTATGTTATATTTTAAGTATGATTTTAATGTTTATTTATGAAAGTAATATTTTCATAAATTTTATTAGTTAAAATTTAAGTTGTGATGTTTTGTTGAGTTGTAAACTCCGTTGGGCTAATACTGTGTTGGAGAACCGACCCAAGCGTAGATTGTGTGCGAATTTTTAGAAGTGCGTTTTCTATGCAGGAATGACTCTACCTATGGTAGAGAGATGTCCATTTTATAGAGGAGATTCTGTTGAAATTTCGGTAGATTTTCTCGTAAAATGTGATATCTTCCTTAAATTCCTAACGTTAATTAGGATTTTTCCCTATCTATCGAGTTTTATCTGGTCTTCCTCGAGTCAGTCTAAAATTTTACTATTTCTGTTGATTTTTTATTTTAATTCCATAGACGTGTTTTTAAAATAGGCATGTTATTTTTTTCCTAGAGAGTACCAGAGCGGGAGCTTTTGGATCAAGGCAGATGCGCAGTCGTCAGCCTTCTCGCTTATCCTGTAAGTTGATAAATTGATATGTGCATATGTTTTATTTAAGATGTGTGTGCTTATATTTTTAGTATTTATTATATGATTTATTTAATTTAAATGATGCTATTTAAGATTTAAGTGCATTTTATTTATTTAAAATTAGTTTTGAAAAATTTTGATAGAACGGGCTACCTGGTGGGTTTCACTAGGACCGTGTGCACATGGTAGAGATTGAGATATGAATCCGATGTATATATGACTTATGGATATAAACTGGGACAGATGACTCGGTGGAAGCCTTTGCTCTCGGGGACTGCCAGTGATTTGAAAGTTAATAATGGACTAGGATGGGTGCCTCAGTGGATGCCTTAGCGCTCGAGGACTGCCAGTGCCATTTTTTTGATTAAGTGGATGACTATGGCTTGGTGCCTCAGTTGATGTCTTTGCTCTCAAGGACTAGCAGTCTATGAGGATTAATTGGGCCCAATTGGCCATTAAGAAATTTGGATTTAGTGTTTTACTGAGATTTTTCAAAGGCTATATACATATATACGTTATAAATTATTTTCACAATAACTATATGGTTTTCAAAAGGGTTTTTTAAACCGTACAACTCTTTTTATTAACTTATTCAGTGAGGTCTGATTCCCCTCAATCTATTTTTTTTAGGAGCTTGAGAGTTCAACCTCAGACCGCCTCTACGTCGGATTTCTTCATCACCGGCCATATTTTGCAGGTCATTATGAGTTGTATTGTAATAGTAACTCTAGAATACTGCAGTAGTGTTTGTATTATGAGTTTGTATAACTTAAGTATATTTATGTATTGCATTTTAATGAACCACGCTTATGTATAATGTTTTAAGATTGATTTATGATATCTGATGATGGAGAATATTTTATGTTGTGCATTTTATGTTTATTTTTAGAAAAATCAGTTTGATAATGTGTTCTTTCATGAAAAAAAGTTTTAAATTTGAAGGTTTCATTTTTCTTTTCTTTAAGGCTTACTACGGGTTTCAAGGGCCTTATGCCTACCCATTTGCTAATGCCGGTCATATGCCCTCGGGTTCAGGTCGTGATAAAGTTGGTATCAGAGCATAAGTTTGATTAATTGTCTATGTCTGTCTTTTTGTGTAACTACTGTAGTGATTAGGTTGATAATTGTCTTTATGATATCCTTGTTTCTAATTTTACGTTGCGTTAAATACTCTTATCTTATTTTTAATTCAACTTTTCTCTATCTTTTTCAGAATGAGGCTTGTGCGAACAGACCCCATTGTTGATATGACTTTTGAGCTTGATGAGCAGTCCATGCATGATGAGGCTTTTCCTCATGCTCCATGTCGTAGACGTAGAGGTCGAGCAGGGCAGCTACAACTGAGATTCCTGATCAGTAGCCAGTTGGGCCTAAAGCCCCAGCTGTAGATCCCATAACTTTTACAGTTGCATTAGTAGGAATTAATTAGGGTCTTGCAGCTTTGAATCAGGCAATGCCCCTTGTGCAGCAGATGTTACAGCAGAGGAATCAAGAGATGTCAGATACTGATGCAATACTCCTCTACTCCCGAATTGGTAGAGTTTCCTTTGATTGTACGGGTGACGCTTTGGACTTTATTAATGCGATTGAGGCATGTACCAGGACAGGTCACATGGACTACCAATGGATAATGATTATGGAGTTTTCAATCCAAGCGGTAGCTCAAGACTAGTTCATGTAGTTGATTCAATCGTCCATGCATTAGTTGACTTGGCTAAAGTTTAAGGACCGCTTCCTGAGATTCTTCTATCCTCCAACCACCAGAGATGCTTACAGGTGGCAGTTGCTTCACATCACCAAAGGGGATAGGTCAGTGGAGGACTACACTAGGGAGTTCAACAGGCTATCTCAACATGTTAGATCCCTAGATGGTTGGTGGTAGTGGATATGGTGTAGCTCCCGGATACCAACAACCAACATTTCATATTATTAGTACGAGTCAGCAGGCTGCGAGTAGTTCACAACATGGTGGTAGAAGGTCCAGGACTCACTGAGTTGGTCGATATGGTTATGCCATGAACAAGATAAGTGGCAGAGGTCACAGATTTAGTACTAGAGTCTACAGCAGTAGCAGTAGGCAAAGCTACGGACAGCGTAGTTCTAGGTCTAGAGCCAATGCATGTGCAAGTTATGATCGATTCCATCAGGGCCCATGTCATTTATTATCGGGCACTTACTTTAGATGTGGGTAGGTTGGTCATCTTACCAAAGCCTATCCTCACTCTGGATATTAGCCACAGTATGCTCAGGGTTCATCTTCATCAGTGGCTCAACCCTACTATTTGATGCCACAGTAGTACAAAGCACCAATACAGCCACAGCAGAGACCGCCACAGCTTATGGGCCAGTAGGGCCGAGGTTCAGTTGGTAGGCTTAGTGGTTGTGAGTTTGTGTAGCCTTCGATATCTCAATAGGCAGGTCGTGGCTAGGCATGAGTTTTCACTCTGACACTGCAGGATGCACAAACTTCTAACGCAGTAGTAACAGGTATTCTCTAAGTCTATGCATATGATGCTAGAGTATTGTTTGACCTCGATGCTTCACATTCATTCATTTCTCCCTTGTTTTCTTCGAGAATTGAGTGGCAGCCTTCTAGGTTGTCCTTTCCTCTATCTGTATCGATTCCTCTTAGTGACAACTTGGAGACAGATATCTTCTTTCCTTCGTGTCTGGTGTCAGTTGATGGTAGAGAATTATTGGTGAACTTGATGTTGCTTAATGTGTTGGAATTTGACGTCATCTTAGGTATGGATTGGTTGTCGAGGTATTATGCTTCGGTGAATTGTCGAGAGAAAGAAGTGGTGTTCAGAATTCCAAATGAAGAAGAGTTCTGTTTTAAAGGTAAAAAGAGCTTCATGCCTCGTAATCTCATTTCTGCCATTACAGCCTGGAAGATGCTTAAAAGGGGTTGTCAAGACTGTTTGGCAGTAGTAAGAGATGTTGAGATAGAGACTGGGGCAATCGAACAAGTTCCAGTGGTGCGTGAATTTATGGATGTCTTTCTTGAAGAATTATCGGGATTACCACCAGACAGAGATATAGAGTTCTGTATCGATGTCATACATGGTACAGATCCTATTTCTATGCCACCCTACAGAATGGCACCAGCTGAATTACAGGAGCTGAAGGAGCAGTTACAAGAGTTGCTCGATAAGGGTTTCATAATGCCCAGTACATCGCCTTGGGGTGCCCCAGTGTTGTTTATGAAGAAGAAGGATGGTAGCCTTTGACTCCGTATTGATTACAAGCAATTAAACAAGGTCACCATCAAGAACAAGTATCCATTCCAAGGATCGATGACTTGTTTGATCAGCTTCAAGGTGCTACATGCTTCTCTAAGATATACTTGAGATCTGGGTATCACCAGTTGAGTATCAAAAGTGGTGATGAGCCCAAGACATCATTTCAGACAAGATATGGCCATTATGAGTTCCTAGTAATGTCCTTTGGGTTAACTAATGCTCCAGCAGCCTTTATGGACTTGATGAATCGAGTGTTTAGGCCATACTTGGACCAGTTTATAATAGTCTTCATTGATGATATCTTGGTTTATTCCAAGAGTGAAGCTGAACATGTTATACATCTGAGAAGGGTGCTTCAGACTTTAAGGGAGCACAAGTTGTATGCCAAGTTTTCAAAGTGCAAGTTCTGGTTGAATCAAGTGGCATTTTTAGGCCACGTGGTTTCTAAGGATGGCATACAAGTGGACCCTAAAAAGATAGAAGCTATTACAGAATGGCCGAGGCCGACTATAGTCAGAGAAGTATGGATTTTCCTAGGTCTAGCAGACTACTAAAGGAGATTTGTGAAGGCATTCTCCAAAATTATCGCAACTTTGACAAGGTTGACCCAGAAGAGTGCTAAGTTTGTGTGGATAGATAGATGTGAAGAGCACTTCCAGTTATTGAAGGATTTGTTGACGTCAGCTCCAATTCTGACTTTACCTTCTAGCAATGAAGGGTATACGGTGTATTGTGATGCTCCAGAGTAGGACTAGGTTATGTGTTAATGCAAAATGGCTAAGTAATTGCTTATGCTTTAAGGCAGCTGAAGAAGCATGAGCAAAACTATCCTACTCATGACTTGGAGATGGCAGCCATTGTGTTTGCTTTGAAGATATAGAGGCATTACTTATATGGGGTTACATGTGAGATATACACCGATCATAAGAGTTTGAAGTATATCTTCCAGCAAAGGGACTTGAACTTGAGGTAGAGAAGGTGGATTAAACTCCTTAAGGACTATGATTATTCCATTTTGTGTCATCCAGGCAAGGCGATTGTTATTGCTAATGCCTTGAGTAGGAAGTCAGTGGGTAGTCTTGCCCATATCAGCTCAGAAAGGAGGCCCATTATCAAGGAGTTGCACAAATTAATTGATCAAGGGTTGTAGTTCAAAGTTACTAGTAAGTGCCTTTTAGCTCAATTCAGGGTACGATCAGTATACTTGGATCGAGTTAAGGCAACTCAGAATAGAGATCCGCAGTTGTAGAGGATTATGTATGAAGTGCAACAAGGGCAGTCAAGAGACTTTGTGGTTGACAGAGAAGGTGTATTATGGTTGGGCACTAAGATTTATGTGTCGGATGTTGACGACTTGAGGAAGGAAATTATGGAAGAGGCATATTTTTCTGCTTATAGTATTCATCCAAGTTCTACCAAGATATATCATGACTTGAAAGATACATATTGGTGGAATGGAATGAAGAAGGATATTGCAGAGTTTGTGTCTAGATGCCTGACTTGTCAGCAAGTGAAGCTTGAACATCAGAGACCCTCGGGATTGTTGCAACCTAAGCCAATTCCCAAATGGAAATGGGACATGATATCCATGGACTTTGTGACTAGATTACCTCGGACTACAGGAGGTTATGATGCTATATAAGTGATTGTTGACAGGCTAACCAAGTCAGCACACTTTCTACCAATAAAAAAGACGTACTCTACTGATAGACTGGCGAGACTTTATGTCAATAGGATTGTTTGTCTACATGGAGTACCAGTGAGTATAGTGTCAAACAGAGGAGCCACATTCACCTCAGTCTTTTGGCAAGAATTACACAAGGTTTTGGGCACCAGATTGGATTTCAATACAGCCTTCCATCCTCAAATTGATGGTTAGTTAGAAAGGACCATCCAGACGTTAAAAGATATGCTGAGGATGTATATGATTGACTTTGGAGGACAGTGGGATTGGCACTTGCCATTGATTGAGTTTGCTTACAATAATAGCTACCATGCTAGCATTGAAATGGCCCCATATGAGGCACTATACGGTAGGAAGTGCAGATCACCATTATGTTAGGAGATTAGTGAAAGACAGTTATCAGGTTCAAAGTTGGTACATGTGACTTCAGAGAAAGTCCCCATCATACAATAGAGATTAAAGACAACCTTTAGTAGACAAAAGAGCTATGCTGACCCTAGGAGAAAGGATGTATCCTTTATGGTTGGAGACATGGTGTTCCTGAAGGTGTCCCTAATGAAAGGAGTCATGAGATTTGGCAAGAAGGGTAAGCTAGCTCCTAGATACATTGGGCCATTTGAGATTCGGTTTAGAGTGGGTGAAGTGGCGTATAGATTGGTGTTGCCACCAGAATTGTCAAGGATCCACCCTGTATTCCATGTATCTATGCTGAGGAAATACGTTCCTGACCCATCTCACATTCTATAACCTCAAGCTGTAGAGCTTAGCAATGAACTGACCTACGAGGAGTATCTAGTGGCGATTATGGATCACCAAATGTGACAGTTGTGGACTAAGGAGATACCGATGGTGAAGGTGCTATGGAGTAACCATTCTGCTGAGGACTAGACCCAGGAAACCGAAGCTGAGATGCGAGATTCTTTCCCGTATCTCTTTCCCCCTTGAGCTTTGTAATTCTTCTTTTCTTGAATTCGGGGATGAATTCTTATAAGGAGGGAAGACTGTAATACCCTATATTTTAATTTAAATAAAGTAATTTTCGAATTTGCACTATTAATAAATAATTTTAAATTATATTATATATGTGTTAATTATCTAGCTATTTTATTATGTTAGGGTTATGTTATTATTATTTGAAGGAAATTATATTTTCTATAGTATTAAATATTATATAACTATTTTATAAGTATGATTTATTCTATATTATCCTTGTTATTTTCAAGCCTATTAAATGTAATATATATATATATATATATATATATATATATATATATGAGTATGTATACATATATATGTATATACATGTGTTTGTGTATACCTATATAATATGTACAATTAGGTTAGTATACACACATACACAAATCCACCCTCACTGCGCCTCCTGGCCTTTTGGCAGACAGCCACCCTTCTCTGGCGTCCCCTCTCCCCCTTGGCTGCCTTCCCTTTCCTCTTTTCTTCCCCTTCCGGCGACTCTCCTTCTCTGTCCAAGCTTCCCTGCCACTATCAGCACCAGATCGGCGCTGTCCGTTGCTCCCTCAGCCTATCTTGCCTCCTTAGGCAACGGTCGACACCCTGCCTCGCCGTTGCAACCATTTCCAGCGATGGAAATTGAGGTTAGCAGCTAGTTGCTCTGGGTTGTTTTTAGGTCGTTTTTAGGTTGTTCATAGGTTTTTTATGTTGATTTAAGTGTTAAACTTTAATTATTTCAAGTTAATTGGTTAATTTTGCTAATTAGTTGTTTAAATCTAATTTTGGTATATTATTTTGATTTTTTTATTTTACAGAATTTTATTTTATTTTTATTTTGTTTTATTTGAGTTTAATTAGTAAATTGGAGTAATTATTGTTATTAATTTTTAGTATATTGATTTTTTTTAAGATTATGGAAAATTATTGTGTTAATTGTGAATTTTGTGGATTTTGGATATTTTATTAATATTTTATTAATTTCTGAAAATTAATTTTTAAAAATTATGAAATTGTGATAATTGGTATTATCATTAAATGTTATTAATTTTAGAACTTAAATTATAGTTCATGTGATTTTTATACTATTTTTATAATTATTTTAAGTTTATGTCAAATGTGGATAATTACGTTAAATTTATATTTTGGAAGAAATAACTAGTTAATTTTATGTTTTTATTGACATTAAGAAATTTTATGTTGAGAAAATAATTTTTATATATTTATAGAATTTTTATAGAATTTTTGAGTAATATAGATATATTATGTGTATTTTTCTATTATATGGATAAATATGTAATTTTATGTTAATTATAGTTAAATATATATTTTAGTTGGTTTTATTAATGTTTAAGAGGTTTAGAGGATTTTTATAAATTAATTGGTATTTTTAATTAAGTAATGTTAATTTTGAATATTGTTTCCAAATATTATATATATATATATATATATATATATATATATAGTTATATATATATAGTTATATATAGTTATATTTGACATATTTGGTATAATGGTTTTAATTAAGGTATTTGTTGATAGTTATATTAATTAGGGATTATATATGCATATTTTAAGAATAAGGTATATTATTGAAAATTATGGGTTTTTATATATTTATGTCTAATTAAATTTAATTAAGTGCTATGTTATATTTTAAGTATGATTTTAATGTTTATTTATGAAAGTAAAATTTTCATGAATTTTATTAGTTAAAATTTAAGTTGTGATGTTTTGTTGAATTGTAAACTCGGTCGGGCTAATATTGTGTTGGAGAGCCGACCCGAGTGTAGATTGTGTGTAAATTTTTAGAAGTACGTTTTCTGTGCAGGAATGGCTCCACCTATGGTAGAGAGATATCCGTTTTATAAAGGAGACTTTGGTAAAATTTTGATAGATTTTCTCATAAAATGTGACATCTTCCGTAAATTTCTAATGTTAATTAGGGTTTTTCCCTATCTATCGAGTCTTATTTGGTCTTCCTCGAGTCAGTCTAGAATTTCACTATTTCCGTCGATTTTTGATTTTAATTCCATAGTCGTGTTTTAAAAATAGGTCTATTATTTTTTTCCTAGAGAGTACAGGAGTGGGAGCTTTTGGATCAAGGTAGACGCGCGGTCGTCAGCCTTCTCGCTCGTCCTGTAAGTTGATAAATTGATCTGTGCATGTGTTTTATTTAAGATGCATGTGCTCATATTTTTAGTATTTATTATATGATTTATTTAATTTAAATGCTGCTATTTAAAATTTAAGTGCATTTTATTTATTTAAAATTAGTTTTAAGAAATTTTGGTAGAATGGGCTACCTGGTGGGTTTCACCAGGACCGTGTGCACATGGTAGAGATTGTGAGATAGATCTGATGTATGTATGACTTGTGGATATAAACTGGTACAGGTGCTTCGGTGGAAGCCTTTGCTCTTGGGAACCGCCAGTGATTGAAAAGTTAATAATGGACTAGGATGGGTGCCTCGATGGATGCCTTAGCTCTTGGGGACCACCAATGCCATGTTTTTGGATTAAATAGATGACTACAGCTTAGTGCCTTGGTTGATGCCTTTGCTCTCAGGGACCGACAGTCTATGAGGATTAAGTGGGCCCAGTTGGCCATTTAGAAATTTGGGTTTAGGGTTCTACTGAGATTTTTCAAAGACTATATACATATATACGTTATAAATTATTTTCACAATAACTATATGGTTTTCAAAAGGGTTTTTCAAATCGTACAGCTCTTTTTATTAACTTACTCAGTGAGGTCTGATTTCCCTCAATCTATTTTTTTAGGAGCTTGGGAGTTCGACCTCAGACTGCCTCTACGCCGGATTTCTTCATCACCGGCCATATTATGTAGGTTATTATGAGTTGTATTGTAGTAGTAACTCTCGAATACTATTGTAGTGTTTTTACTATGAGTTTGTATAACTTAAGTATACTTTTGTATTGCATTTTAATGAACCACGCTTATGTGTAATGTTTTAAGATTGATTTATGATATCTGATGATGGAGAATATTTTATGTTGTGCATTTTATGTTTATTTTTAGAAAAATCAGTTTGATAATGTGTTCTTTCATGAAATAAAGTTTTAAATTTGAAGGTTTTATTTTTCTTTTCTTTAAGGCTTACTACGAGTTTTGAGGGCTTTATGCCTACCCATTCCCTAATGCCGGTCACGTGCCCTCGGGTTTGGGTCATGACATTAGGGATGAAATTAATGCATTAGGCTTATAAGCCTATTGGCTTTATAATAAGGAGAATTCTAAAAGAAATCATCTTCATTATCATTACCCAAGTCTACAAAGAGGTATGAATCTTCAAATGTGTTGGAATTTACTTAAAAAGTAGTTTGTGACCGTATTAATTACTGTATGATATTAAAGTACTCTTCTTCTATTTTTATTACTGTAAGGAGGGCACTAGTATGAGACTTTTAAGTAAGGAAACTAGAATGTGCATAAGCATATCTAAGGAACCCATGAGTCCAAAGCCATGCTCTTACTGTAGATTTTAAGATTTTGTCTGAAATTTTGTATGAGTTCCACCACTTTACCTTGAATCTTCTTTAGAGAACTATCATTCCTTTATTAGAATCGTAATTAAGATACCATTGTGTTACCTAAAGAACAAAAAAACTTTGAATAATAAAGGCATAATATGGAGAATTTTTCTTAAGGGGAGGAGGTTTATAATGGGCTTTAAAGAACTCATACCCTTCATGGATATCCAAAGGATGGGGCCATAGTTATTCCACCATCTAGAAAACCATTGCTGGAAATTTTGAAAAATCATAAGGTTTGTAAAACTAATTTTTTGGAAAATGATTTTGCATTGTGAAAAATGATCTTTATGATAAAACCCATCTTCGATAGTCAAAATGTTTTGGATATTGGTATTTAACAAGAATTTAGAAGCTTTAGCATCTTTTGACTGAGATAAAATAATTTGTGAGTTGCTTTGAGTAGTCACGAGATTTGAATCAATTTGAAAAAGGGTTTTTAAAGAAGAAGATTCTCCATTCTCTATTTTTTAAATTAGTTAAGAATCTTTACCTATCAAACCTTAAATGGCCAAAATGTGTGAATGCTTTAATTTTGGAGTGCTTTCAAGAGTTCTAGGGTTTTTGTAATAGACTCAACCCATTGTTGGATCTGAATGGCTTTACCAGTTTTGGCTATATCATCTTTTTATGGATTAACGATATCATACCAGGACTTTATTGATTTTTTAGTAGAAAAGGGAAAAGGGTCTTTAGCAGTTTCAACTTTTTCTTTGTATGTCTTCTTTCGAGGCATCTTATCTATTTTGTAAGAATTCTCTGGTCAAAAAGTTTAATAAATAATTTGTATCTCTTTTGATGAATTCAATTTCAAAATCAAAGATACTCAAAATAGCCTGCCATCTTGCAAAAATTTATTCAGATGCAATGTTTTGAACATCTTTTTGTAAAATTTCATTAGTTGACTTACAGTCTATGCGGAGTAAAAAATTTTAATCTAGCAAATCAAATTGAAATTTTAAAATGCATAGAACAATGGACAGAATTTCTTTTTAATGGTGGAATAATTCTTTTGTGTATTAGTCCAGTGTCCTAAAGTGTACAAACTAATACTTCCCTCCCATTTTGAACTTGCTTTAAAATACCACCATAACCTAAGTCACTAGCATCTATCTCAACAACTGTAGGGATATTAGGATAAGCTAGATGAAGATAAAGGATTTTAAGAATGTGCTTCTTTATCTGTTAGATGACTTTTGTACGATCATCAGTCCAGGGAATTGGGTTTTTCTTTAACATGTCATACAGAGGCTTGGTAATTCTATTTATATTTAGACAAAAATCTAAAACATAACTGAGATTTCCCAAGAACCTCTCTATAGCTATGTTTTATCAAGAATTTTATTGAGAAACTTCTTAGTAAATTCTAAGGATCTTCCTAGGGAACAATTGTACCATAGCAAATGTAATGCCCTAAGAATTTGACTCTAGTTTGGAAAAGGGAAATTTTCTTTACAGAGACAACAAGGCCATTAGCTTTAATAACATAAATAAAAGTCTTTAGATGTTTAAAATGTTATTCAATTGAATTTGAAAAAATAAGTACGTAATCAATGTAAACAATACAGAATTTAGAATAAGGATTAAAAATGTCATTCATTATTCTTTAAAATTCTGATGGAGAATTTTTCAAACCAAATGGTATTACAGTCCACTCATATTGACCAAATGGAACGGTGAATGCAGTTTTATAACTGTCATGACCCGAACATGAGGGTATGTGACCGGCACTAGGGAATGAGTAAGCATAAAGCCCCCAAAACCCGTAGTAAGCCTTAAAGAAAAGAAAAATAAAACCTTCCAATTTGAAAACTTTATTTCATAACAGAACACATTATCAAATTGATTTTTCTAAAAATGAACATAGTTGTGCGCATAATAAAATATTCCCCATTGTCACATATCATAAATCAATCTTAAATCATTATACATAAGTATATTTAAGTCATACAAATTCATAGTACAGTACTACTGCAGTTTTCTAGAGTTACTACTACAGTATAGCTTACAATGACCTACATGATATAGCCGGTGATGAAGAAATTCGGCATAGAGGTGGTCTGAGGTCGAACTCCCAAGCTCCTGAAAAAAATAAATTGAGGGGAATCAAAACTCACTGAGTAAGTCAATAAAAAGAGTTGTACTGTTTAAAAACCTTTTTGAAAACCATATATTTATAGTGAAAATAATTTTATAGTATATATATATATATATATATATATCTTTTAAAAAATCTCGGTAGAACCCTAATCCCAGATTTCTAATTGGCCAACTGGGCCCACTTATTCCAACTAGACCGTCGGTCCCCGAGAGTAAGGACATCAACCGAGGCACTAGGCCGCAGTCATCCACTTAATCCAAATATACGGCATTGGCGGTCCCCGAGAGCTAAGGCATCAACCGAGACACCCATCCCAGTCCATTATTAACTTCCCAATCACTAGCGGTCCCCGAGAGCAAAGGCTTTCACCGAGGCACCCGTCCGAGTTTATGTCCATAAGTCATACATACATCGGATCCACCTCTCAATCTCTACCATGTGCATACGATCCTGGTGAAACCCACTAGGTAGTCCGTTCTACCAAAATTTCTCAAAACTGGTTTTAAAAACATAAAAAATATGTTTAAACCTTAAATAGCAGCATTTAATTAAATAAATCATATAATAAATATTAAAAATATGAGTGCACAGATCATTTTATCAACTTACAAGATGAACGAGAAGGCTGACGACCGCGCGTCTGCCTTGATCCAACAGCTTCCGCTCCAATATGCTCTAGAAAAGAAATTAACACATCGATTTTAAAACACGTCTATGTAATAAAAATAAAAAATTGTCAGAAATAACAAAATTCTAGACTGACTCGAGGAAGATCAGATAAGATTCGATAGACAAGAAAAAGCCTAATTAACGGTAGAAATTTACTGAAGATATCACGTTTTACGAGAAAATCTACCGAAATTTCGATAGAGTTTCCTCTGTAAAACGGACATCTCTCTACCATAGGTAGAGTCATTCCTGCATAGAAAATGTACTTCTAATATTCATAGACATTCACACTCGAATTGGGCTTTCAGAACTACACGTTGCCTAGACCGAGATCACAACTCAACCAAAACATCACAAAATTAAATCATTTATTTCAAAAAAATGCATATTCGTTTAAATAGCCATAGCTTATAATATAAATTAAATCATCTCTCATTAAAGCTTAAGAACAAAATCTCACAAACATATACATAATATTTGGAAATGCTATTCAAAATTAACTTTACTTAATTAAAAACACCTATAAATTTATACAAATCTCTAAACCTCTTAAATATTAATAAAACCAATTAAAATATATACTTAACTATAATAAACATAAAGTTACATATTTACCCATATAAAAATAAAAATACACATAATATTCAAAATGATACCTAATATATTATAAAAATTAATTTTTGAGAACTAGTGTTAATTAGTCTAAATAGTAAATAATTTGTAAAATCCTTTTAAATTCCTTAAATATTATTAAAACCAACCACAATTTATTATTTAACTATAATTAACACAAAATTACGTTTCTACCCCTATAATACAAAAACTTACATAGTATACTATTATTATTCAAAAATTCCCTAAAAATTTATACAAATGCCTAAAAATTATTTTCTCAATATATATATTATTAATATTAATTAAAACACATATTTAAACCAATATTCCAACAAAAATCCAATTCTAACCTAATTATTTAATTTTCACATAAACTCTAAAAATTCATAGAAATTATATAATATCCCTAAAAATTATTTTCTTTATTCTAAAATTAATATTAGCTCATAATAACACCAAAAATACTGAATTTAAAATTTTAATAGTTAATTTACGAAAATTAATAAAATAATAATAAAATATTCAAAAATTCACAAGAATCAAAATAAATTCCAAAAATCATACAAAAATTCATAGAGGTAGATTAAGCTATCAGGAATCACATTTGTAAAGGGAGTTTGCAAGATTCAAGCTAGATCATGCTGAAAAAAATCAAAACCCTAGAACTCCATAAAAAAAAATCAACAAAAACTCATCAAATGGAGATTAAAGCTTAAACTAAGTTTGGATTAGTACTCACCGGTGCAAGAGGAAGAGAAAGACACCAGAATCAAAGAAAATGGTGACCAGAAGTGATGGAGGCACAGTGACAGGGGAAGAATTGGACAGTGCAGGAGAGCTATTGTGTATCTAAGGTTCTTCACGTTTTTTTTTTCTCCTTTATGTTGTGTGTGTTTTTTGTGTTGTGTGTGTGTGTGTTGGTGTTTAATGCATGCATGTATGTGGCTTGTTGTATGCATGCATGTGTGTGTTTATTTTGTATGCATATGTGTATGTGTATGCATGCATGTATGTGTTTATTTTGTATGCATATGTGTATGTGTATGTGTATGCATGCATGTGTGTGTTTATTTTGTATGAATTTGTGCTGTGTGTGTGTGTGTTGGTGTTTAATGCATGCATGTATGTGGGTTGTTGTATACATGCATGTGTGTGTTTATTTTGTATGCATATGTTTATGTATTATACATATATTAACTTGGGTTTGTGTAATTTGCATGTGTGTGTATGTGTATTATTATTATATGTGAGAATATATATATATATATATATATATATATATTCTCACATATAATAATAATACACATACACACACATGCAAATTACACAAACCCAAGTAGTTATGACATTATGAGAGAGGAATTAAAAAAAAGTAGGATCCACCTACTTGGTAATTATATAGAGATAAAAATAGAGTTAAGGAATCTAGTGAAGGGGCACATGTTGGCAGTTATACTAAACTATTAAAGTATATAAAATTCTTGATGGATGATAACCCTAGGACAATTTATAAGATTTAATTTGAAGAGAGAAAAAATCTAGACACTAATCCATTCTTCAAGAGGTTATTTTTATGCATTCAAGCTCTAAAGGAGGGTTTCCTAAAATGGTGCAACCCCTTTATTGGACTATATGAGTGTTATTTAAAGGGCATGTTTGGTAGAGGATTACTTGTAGATATGACATGGAAACAAGTGCATCCTTCCATTGACATTCGCAATAATGGAGAATGAATGTAGATCTACTTGGAATTTCTTTTTAGACTTACTGAAGTCATGCATGGAAGATAGGGTAAATGAGCATGTCTTGACCTTTATATTAGTCAAGCAAAAGGTAATGAACTATTCTTACTATTTTTTCTTTAGTAATTAATTAAAATTTTTTTAATTAATGAGCTTTTTTTAGGGTTTAATGAACTATTCTTACTTTTTTTTTCTTTAATAATTAATTAAAATTTTTTAATTAATGAGCTTTTTTTTACGGTTTGATTGATGTTATCAAATTTTTCTTCCCTAATGTTTGTCATAGGATATGTGGAAGACATTTATTGATGAATTTTAAAAAGACGTTTCCATATAGCTTTGAAGGATGATTTCTGGGTTGCTACTTTTACAACTCATGGATACAAGTTTTAGGAGGTGATGAAGAGAATAAACAAACACAAAAATGGTGAGCCTCATGACTGGTTGCTTAATATGCTTCTAATTCAGTGGTCAAGGCACATATTTAATTTTGAAATGAAGAGTGATCTTGTGACAAAATACATGACTAAGTACTTTAATAGTTAGGTGGAGAAAATTAAAGGCATGCCTATCTATAAACTTATTGATGTAATTAGACAAAAACGCATGGTAAGGATGCAAAGGAGATTTGCAAAAGCAACCATATGAAAAGGAATAGCGACACCAATGGTGCGAAGAACTCTCAATAATCTTATTAGAGAGAGCAAAGAATGCAAATATTTTCTTATATAATTATTTTAATATAAAATTTATTAAGAATATAATAATTATAAATTATTATATTATAGCTATATTAAGTTTGTAAATTTAGATTATTATACAAATTGTTGGGTTTAAAACCCGCAAGTGCACAGATTATGATTGCAGTATAAAGAGTTATCGTTCCCACAAAGACTGTATATTGAGTACTAATATTTTTACTTATAATCTTATCTAGTAAATTAAATAAAGTGATATTGCAAATTTAATATAAACAAAACAAAAGAATTAAATTATAATCAAATGATAAAAAGCTTAGAGCTTAGGTTTAGTTTCACTATTCCAATCCGATCATGAATACATTAACACACAAAAGACAGTGACTTCAGTTAAGGGTAATTGTTTTAAAATACCTAAAGAAAGACTCTCTCGAGTTCAATTAAGCATGCAAAGATTAAAGTTTAACCTACTCTTGTGGTTAAGAAACTAATATAAACTCATTAAGTTTCTTAATAACTAAATCACCACCATAAACCCCTACCTACTATCATGGTTCCCAAAAGAGCTCGCCTACTCTCGTGGTCGAGTTGTCTAAGTCTTATGAGTTTTAAGCTCATAAATTCCTCTAACTCTCATTGGTGAATCTACCCATAAGCATGCAATCAAACTGGACAAAAATTTAAAAAAAAAACATTAAATGCAACTCATAGAATTAACTAAAAATCAAATTAAATAAATAAAAACTTGTGTTCAATCTCCTCATGGAATAGCTACTCTTAACCTAAACCCTAAAAGAAAATTAGTCACGCATGGTTGTGGCGAAAAATACAAACATGATTAAGGATGAAAGATGAAGAATTAATAAAAATAAACTCTTGATTTCTTGCAAAAATCTTCTTTAATCTTCGTTTAGCTTTAGCATGTGGTTGCCAATCAATGACTAAAAGATTAGTTCTAGCTTCTCATAATCCTCCTTTTATATATTTCACCAGGAGAAGAATTTGAAAGCCCTTAAAATTTCCTTTCTTTTCGGGCAAGGAAACCACTTTTTATTTGACATGGCTTGAACAAGCCATGTCACATGTTGTGTCACTTTGCATGGGACATGCACACGGGTTGAAGCATGTTGTGACACATGTGATGTCACATTGTTTCCTTTTCTTCTAGTTTGGCCAATAACACATGGCTTGGCACAAGCCATGTCACTTCCATCTTGTTGAATTCTTTACCCGACACGGTTTGGTAAACTGTGTTGCATGTTGTGCTTGACACAATTCCTTACTTCCTTTAGATTTCCTCTTCGGACTTAATTATAAAAATGGAAAATAACTTAATATTATACAAAAATTCCTTAAAATATGCTTTAAATAATAAAATTCTAATTAAACACTAACACTAATGTATTTCCTATTTAGACTTATATTCTACCCAAATTATTCAAATTACTTATTCAAATTTCATTAAAAAATCAACTCAAAATATACGTAAAAATAACGTACACCACAAATAAAAACATTAAAAGAGTGTTGTATAGTTGTTCAAATAGAATATTTATTAAGATTATAATCAATTATTATTATATCAAATTTAAAAAATGAGATTGTTATATAGATAAAGTAATACTTTTATTATGTTTAAAAAATTTATCTAATCAAAATTAAATGAAAAATTAAAATTAATATAATTAAGTTTATTTATTTACTTATTTAAAATATAAAAAAATATCAACATTAAAATACTGAAAAAGTATTGTGTAATTATTTAAATAAAAAATTTAATTAAAATTTTGATAAATTATAACTCTATTAAAGTTATACTATTAGATTTCTATAAAAAAAAAAAATAATACTTTAATATATTAAATGATTAAAATTTCTATTTGACCAGAACTAACTACAACTATAATTTTTTAAAAAAAAAAAAAGCGCATGAAAATTTTTGTTCAGAGTAGCATTTATATTATATAAATAAAATAATAAATTTTATTATCTCCAAATATGTAATTAAAGTTTAACAACGAAATAACTAAAATTAAATTAATTATATATTTTTTTATCTAATTATTAAAGTTATGAATGAAAATGGAAAATATTGCATAGAATCAATTTTAAAAAAAATACAATGTTAAAGTTCAAAAATATTGAAAAATGATGTATTGTTATTTAAATAGAAAATCTATCAAAATTATAACGAATTAAGTTTATTAAATTTATGATATTGGATAGCTATATAAATAAAATAGTGCTTATATTACTTTTAGAAGTTTTACTAAAATTTAATAAAAATAATTAAATTTTATTTATCTAATAATTAATCATAACCATAAATTTTCTAAAATTTAGTTCATATAATGTTTGTTATAGAAATAAGAATTTTAATAAAATTTGAAATTAAATTAACTAATATTCATTATCTAATTACTAACTAAAAAATAACTTTTTTAAAAAAATGGTGGATAGAATGTTTTTAAAGTAAAAAAAAATATATTAACATTAAAAATGTTAAAAATAAATGAAGTGTAATTACACAAAGAAAAGTGATACTTTAACATTTTAATGGAGATAAAATAATATAAATTGCCACAATAGGCTAAATAGATTAATTTTTGAAGAGAATAGTTTTAATAATTTTCATTGAAAAATATTAAAATTTATTATTAGAGAGAAGATTTTAAACAAAAAGTTGTTAATTTAACATTAAAAATATTAAAGAAAAGTGAATGTATAATTGTTGAAGTAGAAAATTTATTAAGATTGTAATAAATTACAATATTAATGTTGTAATATTTTATTGTTTGTAGATAAACAATACTTTTATTATTTTAAAATATTTTTATTAAAATTTGATGATAAATCTAAAATTTAATTTATTAAAATATTTTATTTACATAATAATCAATTACAATTATAATTTAAATGTGAAAAGATGAAATACAATTTTAAAACAGAAAACTTACCAGGATTGTATTATTGAATAAAAAATGATATCTTTTATATGAATATAATAAAATATAAATTTTGATACTTTTCATTTGCTATTTAAAAATTTAAAAATTGTAATTTTGAATAATTAGTAATTATATAAAAAATAATTCAAAAATAATTTTACAAAAAACAAGTCCAATCATAATAAAACAATAACGTTTGAAACATGTGGTGTATACTAGCGCTAGTATTCAACAAAGTAGAAACATTTCATGAAAAGCTTCTAAGGGTGTTTGAACTAGCTCATGAAAGGACTTGATTGTTGTTTCTCGTCATAAAATAGCTAGATTTAAGTGTTTGGTGAAATTTAAAATTCAGCACCAAATATTTGTTTTAATCCTTATTAGAATTTTTTTCCAACTGATTTGAATTTATTTTTATTTAGACTATATTACCTCTATTAAAAAAATAACTAATAATAAAATTATTTATTTTAAATTAAATTTAGTTATTCTTTTAATTAATTTAAATAAAAATTAGTAATTAAATAATTATAATATTTATATTTATATTTTTAAAATCTTTTATATTATTAAAATTTATATTTTAAAACTCTCTTATAAATATTTTATGAATAATTTTAATAATATATAAATTAAAGATAATAATATATTATTTATCATTAAATACAATTTTAAATAATTTCTATAAAATAAATTATATTTTTTATGATCATTTTATATATTAATAGCAACGGTAATGAAATTACATTTATCAACTACCAACAATTAGCTATAATCTATCAATGCTATGAACAGGTAACCAAATAAATTGTGAAGATGATTTGAATAGTAACTAATAAATAGCAACTATCAATTACCATTTAAAAAAAAAATCAAATATTATTTTATAACAGTTGACAGCTAAACATCCATCAGCTGCACTCAAATTGCTTTGCCAAATATCCTTTTTTTCTTTTTTTTTTTTACACACATGAACCCTCCAACTATCAAAAACTTACAATCTACATATGTTTTTAAACTTAAAAGAGGTCTTTGTTTTTTATTTTGTTTTAAACCCAAGGGATGTATATGTATAAAAACTATTGAAGGTTTGAATAAGCTATTCATCTCCTTTTCTCTAAGAATCTCTAGCCTCATTTTCTCTTAACATTCTCTTCTTTTTTTTTTCTAATCACTAATTTTCCTTAAGTAAGAAGGGGTGATTTGCCCATTCTTAGTTTGAAATCACCCCTCTACAGTTATATTTAGGGGTGTGCAACGGTTAGTCGGTTCAGGTGGAATTAGAATTGAAACTAATCGGTTTTAATGAGGGGAAAAGTCAAAACGAACCGATTTGAAAGACAAAACTAAAATTTCGAAAGCCAAAATTGGTCGGGTCCGATCGAATTGGAAATTAGTTTGGGCTTGGTTGGGTTGGGTTAGGCCCTTTTTTGGGCTCAAATACAAAAATACATACACTAGATATTCATTCCATTAATCATTTTAGGCTAAGTCCAATTAGATACATTGTACAAAATATATTTGTAATTCTATAACTAACTTAGATAAAAAAAAATAATAATAACCTATACTTAATACAAAAAATAATATGCAAACAAATGCACTGCTATTCTACATACAAAAAATTAAGCAGAAAAATTTACAAGCTCAGGATTCCACCCTAAAACTAAACATATATAAAAAGCAAAATCTGTGCAAAAACCCCCTAAAAAATTACTACAAAAGTCCTAAAAAATGTAACTGTAGGAGGTTCATAAAAAAGAGTTGATGTTCACCTACAGATTGATGTTCACCTACAGATTGAAAGCAATAGCACCACACAAAATCAATGTTCTAATATAGAACAAAGGTACTTATTTAAAAAAAAAAAAAACTGGCAAAGGAGGCTTAGGATGCTTATTTTCAGAAAGCATTTGGAATATGGTCACATTGCTGGCAGCAAGGAAATAGCCATCTAGTCAAATAAGGCAAGTACTCTAACATATTTAAAAAATGCAGGGTGGAAGCATCATCACTGCCAAAAAAAAACACAAAAAAATAGGCTCAGAATTGAGCATTTACACTTCACATCAAGAATGCAGTCGCATTTCTAATGGCGAAACAAAAACAAAAGCCACGAAAGAAACTTAAGCATGCATTCATTGAAGATCATATAATCCTAGTGGTGGAAGCATCATCATTGCCTCTGTTCTATGCACACACATACAGTTACTGGAATAGCAACATAAACACAAGCACCTCAACCATTAAAAAGAGGCACTTCAGGTCAGGTTAGTCCCAAACAGTACACACACAAAGCTTCCACTATTTTAAAAAAGAGGTAGGCATGTAGCTTTAGCAATTAAAATATGCACATATTAAGAGAATAATAGAGTAATTATCATCAGTGAGCAATTTAACTGAGCTAAAGAAGGGCCATTGCCAACTGGATTAAGATCTATCAAGAAAAGAGAAGAAGAGAATTAGAATTTAATTAAACATTACATAAATATTATAAATAAATGCAAGTAATTGAAGAATTAAATTAAAAACATCATCTTTTTCAAAAGCCTCCAAATCCTTTAGATTTTTTTCTACCCCAACAATCTAGTTTGGCATTCTAAACCAATCCTGTGAACATATTAAAGCTTCTACTATTTTTAGAGTCAATGAACTCCAAAAAGTATTAAGAACTCTACCTCTAGTACTAAATGCAGACTCAGAAGCCACAGTAGAAATAGGAACAGCTAAAACATCTCTAGCCATACAAGATAGAATTGGGAACCTCTTAGAAAACTTCCACCATCTAAGGATATCAAAAGTTCCCTTATCTTCTAGAATAGCCTTATTAAGATAAATTTCAAGTTCAAATCTTTTACTTCGACCCAAACCAGAATCAAACTTATGCTTTTTTAATCTTTCTTTCATTAAAGACATAGTGTTTCTAGAAAGAGGCAATGGAGGTTCAAAAATTGTCTGGCTAGACTAAGTACCAACGGCAAACTCAAAGGGAGAAGAGGTGCCATAATTTGACAAATAATTATCAAATAACATATAAAGATTAGACTTTATATTCAAATATAGGGTGCTTCCCAGCAATGGACCATACATTTGATGCATAGAGAATTCAATAAATTCAAGTTTATATCAAGGATCAAGGTTTGTAGCAAAAAAAATAACATATTTCATTTTTTCTAGATCTCCCCAATATTCATCAAATTTCTACTCATGTTATTGCCTATGTTCTTAATAGACATATCAGAAGATGATTACATATCAACAAACATGCAGTTCAAATCATAAATTTTAGAAAATAAGCTATTTGCAATCACATAATTTGAACAAGAAATTCTTAGTATGATATCAAAGAAAAGCTTTAACATGTCCACCATTCGATTTACACACTACCAGTCAAGAAAATCTAGGATATCATCCCCTAAATCATGTTTGAAAGAAGATTTAGTCCTCTTAAATAAACAGGCAATTTTAAGCATTAAGTAGGTGGAGTTCCACCTAGTAGGGACATCAAGGGACAATGAGTGTTTGGACTCGATACCTAGCATATCAAAGAGCTTTTTAAATCTGCTCAACCTAGTAGGTGAGTTTCTTATGTATCTAACTGACCCCCTTACATTTTTAATATAAGAATTAACTTCTTTTAACCCATCATTCATAATAAGGTTCAAGATGTGAGCTATACATATCATATGGATGAATTTTAGTCTAACAGAAAAAGTACCCCAACTTAACATTTTCTTTCTAAAATACCCCATCGTAGCGTCATTAGAGGATGCATTATCCATTGTCACAGAGAACACATTTCTAATCCCCCACTCAATTAAACAATTATCTAATGACTTAAAGATGTATTCCCCCTTATGAGAGGTAATAGGGACAAAACATATTATCTATTTGTGCAAATTCCACCCATCATCTGTGTAGTGAGCAGTCACATAGATATAATTGACTCTTTGAATTAATATTCAAGAATCATTAGTGATACTAATTCTTTGACAATATGACTTAAGGAAACTTTTAAGCTTCAAACTCTCATTAGCAAAAATTGAAAAACAGTCCCTATTTGTAGTCCACCTAGATGGTATCTTAAAGTGAGGACAAGCAGCAGACATGAACTTCTTAAACCCACCCCTTCTACAAATTTAAATGGCAATTCATCAGTAATTACCATTTGTGCAAATTAATTTCTAATAGTTTCTTACTCAAATTTCCAAGTCCATAAGACAACAGACTTAGTATTTTCATGTGCTCCCACCCCAGTAGGTTGCAAAGTTAACAATGACTACTTAACATCCATAGAATGTGGAAATTTCAAACAATTCAAGATATGGTTTTTTAATGATTAAGTGCCATGTTTTTTAGAGTGTGCACTATAGGTTGTAGAGCAATAGACATATTTACCCCTAATGACAACACCTTTATCATCCTTAATTCTCTTAAAGTACTACCAAACTTTGGATTTCGGTTCAGTCTCCTTTCATTTTTTAGCAGTAACTTGAGGTTGAGGCTCAGTCTGTGTCTGCTCAGCAACAGGAACACTTAAGGCTTCCACCACCACCTCAGGGTTCGAACCAATGGCATTCTTTTTGCCACTAGTATTGGCCATCTCCATTATTGACATAAAAAAAAAAAAAGAATTAGTTCAGAGGTTAAAAAAAATTGCACATCACAATAAAATATAAAAAATAAAATGAAGTGATTGCTCAATACCTTTATATTGCTGCTAAGGCAATATTGAGAATTTGAGATCGTAGTGAGCCAATGACTGCTTCCACCCATTTTATTTCGAAAGTTATAAAGTTATAACTTCATGTAAAAGCTTATGCTTCCACCCCTTTATTTTTGTTATAACTTTAAGCTTCCACCATTAGGACCTTTAGAACTTTAGATACATACAACACAAGACAGAGCAACAAAAACAAAAAATTATTTACACATTATTAACATAAATCAATATTAACACAAACTCTTAAATAAATAAATATGAACAAAAATAATAGACATAATTTGTGAACAAAATCCAATAATCTTTTAAAAAAAATAACACACTTAATCTAAAAATTATTTACAATACACAGATAAAAACTGAGATTGAGAGAACAGAGGAGAGAGATCAAGAGTTGCTAAGGTTTATAAGGTTCAGAATAGACATAAGGTTCATAATAGACATAAGGGTTAGAAAATTAGAAGAGATTCTAGGTGAAGAAGAGAGGATAGAGGAAGAGAGAAGGCTCTAGAAGAACAACAGGAGAGAGGAGAGGAGAAGTGGAAAATGAAAGAATTAGGATTTTATGTGTATATATATATACTAACCCTAGTTCTAAACGACATCATTTAATTAAAGGTTAATATCGAAAATTCGGGCCTGTCGAGGAACAAAATACCTCCCCTGGCCCGTCAACTGAAATTCGAATATCCCTTCACTCCTCACTTGAACCGAATAACCTCTCCATTCGACAGCCGAACCGAACATAATTTTCAAGTCAGGTTGGTTCAAAAAAGGGTCCGGACGGGTTTTGCTCATCCCTACTCAACACCTTTTTTATCAATTTATTTCCTAAATAAGTGGTTATTCCACATATATCTAAGTTTATTTTATTTTTTTGTAATTTCGACGTCTTATTGTAGCATTTGACTTTTTGTCTTCTTGTTACAACATTTTGTTTTCAGTCATCTTGTTGTGGTCTTTTATTTGTACTTAAATAATTCAGACAAGCATATTTCATCAGATAGATACAAAGATAACAAATCAAATGATCAGCAGTATATTATAGAACTAGAGTCATAGGTATTCTAGTTATTATATTATTATCAAATTTATAGGTTTTGAGCTGATTTATTATATTATTAATCTATGTGTTATTTCATCCACTATGATTTTTAGCGAATTTATATCTGTGTCTCTACGAATGCATTATTAGTTTGAATTAATGAAGTTATTTTTCTTTTTAAGAAAAAAGACGTATGTGTATGCTCACATGACACTAAATGGGTGGCATTTTAAAAAAAAAAAAAAAAAGTTTAACACCATGCACAGTAGTATATATTGCCGTCTATCACTACCCATCCTTACCAATAATAGAACTGTCATCACTTGTGGCCATCACCGTCGGCAATTCACCACCACCTCCAATGCTACCACCATTATTAACATACATAAAAGATTATGGCTTGTGTGGAATAAAGTTCTTGCGATCCTCTGATGGTGGAAAGCAAATTGTGCCTTTTAAAGTTACATCATAATGATCAAGAGGCTTAAAGCGAATTGAATTTTGGTTCTGTTGGCTTTTAGTTAGTTCAACTTCCTCCTCCTTTGGCTGTTTCATCAGTTCGTCATAGACTTTGTCCGTGTTCACTTTTTGGCAATGTTCTTTTAAGATATCGTAGATTTGTCCAGCATCGAAGTCTCCTGTCAGTGTCAATTGGTTGTCCTTCATGTTCATGGAAAAATCAGGACCCTTCTCTGAAAAAGCAAAATTAATCGCAATCAGAGCAGATTCTTTTTATTTCAACAACTCAAAATTTGATTGTTCAAATTCAATTAATACTGCTATGCATACATATACAGAGACCTGAAAGAAAACTGGCAATTGTTTTTATGGCTTCTGTTTTGGCTGTATCATCTTTGAAAGTTAATGTAAACACTGCCGTCTGCCATCGATCAAATAATAATAACTTAGTAACTGTTAAATACTCTTAAAATCATTCAAATAATAATAACTCAACATTTGAAACGATGAAAAATTTACCTTTTGCTTGCGGACAATTTGATTCTGTTGGTTCTCAGTTTTACGTAGGAGTTTATTAATCGTATCAGTTGCCACTTTTAAATTCTCTGCCAACTCATTATTTTTATTTTGAAGTTCTACATTGAATTTCTTAATTTCTTCAGATTCTGCTAGTTTTTGCTGAAAACCAGCAATGGCAGGTCTAAGTTTATATAATTCCACCAAATGATAGAGAGATAATGACACAGAAAAAAAAAAAATATATATATATATATACACCTACCTTAATTCCTACCCGATACTTCTGATCTGCTTCAATTTTCTTCCGACGTTTTTCATCCGGAGCTGCACGATTTTTTTTTTTTCTCAGCATCTTTAGTTATAATTATGTGCACTTTTCTTAGTGTTAACCGACTGCTAGATTTATAATATATATTTTAAATGTTTATAATGGACAAATAAAAATGACTATTATAAATCTAGTCATGGTATGTAATACAACCGAAATAGACAAAATCTCTTCATACCATTTTCATTAGCTCGAGAGCACGTAACAGCAGCTGTGGTTGAATTGGCTACGAAAAAAATGGAAGTCACTAAATCAGGAAATTTTTTTGGTTTTCAGCCAAGCTAAGAGCATATCCATTGATTGAGAAATTCGATAACCATTTAATATTTATACAGTAATTTGACATGGACCAGTAGAAAAAAGATCATAGATGCTGAAGATTGAATAGGTAAATAAAAAGTCATCGGTTCAAACCATAAGCATCAAAAGCTAAGTAATGCGCAAATGTAAACCATACTAACAAACATCTGTGAAAGAAATATGTAAATACTAAAATATATAAATATTAAAACTTTATTTATTACTATTAGCTGATAAAATAATTATAAATTATTTTGGTTAGACAAGAAAAACATAAATTTTTAATTTATTTTTAGAAAAATCATCCGTTCTATCATATATTTTAAGTAAATTATCAATTGAATTCTATAATGAAAGTCATTTCAATTTGCTTCTTTAACTTTATGAGTTGTACTAATTCTATGCAATTTTATGTAAAGAATCTGATTATATTTTTAAAAATACTTTTAGGTCCCTATAAATAAATTTGACACTTATAAAATTTTTTATCCTTTTTTTCCTTCAAAAAAAATAAAATGTAAGAAGGTGTTTTTAAATTCTAATTTTGTTCCTCTTGACATAAATTTAAAAATATTTTCATAAATTTATAATTTTTGATTAAATTCTTAAATTGTTTTTTTTATTTTACTTCTCAATTTTCAACCAAATTACTTAGAAATTTTTCTAATAGAGGTCAAACCAAAAAGGTATTAGATGGAGAGAGAGAGAGAGAATTTTGAGACACTAAAAATTTTAGTCAATAATAAAAAAAATATTTAGTTTTTCAAAAAATATGAAAAAATTAGTTTTAATTATAGTAATAGTTAAAAGTGCTTACTTTATTTATTTTTATTTCTTTTAATATTAGTCTATTTAATAAATTGATTAACAAGTTATCACTTTTTTCTTATTATTTTTAATTGATACATAAAAGTTAAAATTTTATGCAAAAAATTTTAAACTTTATTTTAAAATTTATTTCAAAAAATGTTAAAATTAAAACTTGAAAATATTTTTCAAATTTTATTTTTTTTAAAAAATAAATTTTAAAATTATAATTAGATCCTTTACAGGGACTTAAAAGTAATTTTTAAAATTATAATTAGATCTTTTAAATAAAATTGGATAAAATTGATACAGTTTATAAAACTGGATGAGTAAATTGAAATGATTTTAAAAGTATGATTTAATTGATAATTGACTCAAAATTCATGATAGAATGGATGATTTTTCCTTTATTTTTTCTTATTTAGACAACACTAGAAACATATAATTACTGAGTAAAAAATGTATTCACTAATTTTTTAAATTTGTAAAAATAATTTTAAATGTTTATACTGGACAAATAAAAATTACTGATATAAATCTAGCCATCAGGTGTACATCCGAAATAGATAAACATATTTCATACCATTTCCATTAGTTCGAGTTCGTGTAACAGCAGTTGCAATTGAATTGGCTGCAACAAAAAAAAATGGAGGTCACTAAATCAGGAAATTTTTTTAGTTTCCACCCAAGCTAAAAACCATTGATTGAGAAATTCGATAAGCATTTAATATTTTGACAGTCATTTGACATGGATCAGTAGGAAAAAGAACATAGATACTGAAGATTGAATCGGTAAATAAAAAGTTATAAAGTCAAACCGTATCCGTCAAAAGCTAAGTAATGCACAAAAGAAAACCATACTTTATAACAAACATATGTGAAACAAATATGTAAATACTAAAATATATAACTATTAAAACTTTATTTCTTGCTATTAGTTGGATAGAATAATTATAAATTATTTTGTTCAGTTAACAAAAACATAAATTTTTAATTTATTTTTTCTTATTTAGACAACACTAGAAACATATAATTACTAAGTAAAAAATATATTTACTAATTTTTTAAATTTGTAAAAATAATTTTAAATGTTTATAGGGTAAATTACAAAAAAATTCATAAACTTTAACGTTTTTTGTAATTTCAACACATCTTCTTTTGTAATTTCAACACATCTTTTTAATTTTAGCAATGTCGTTCACTAATTTTTTAATTTTCATACACCGGTTGAAAATTCAGTGAAACTTTACTGATTTGACCACCAAAAAAATTTGAATTGCTTCATATAAATGTCACGTCAAAATGCACCGTTTTGACTATTTATAAAAAATACATGACCTTTGACATTTTTTACAAAACATGACCTGTTGATTTTGACAAAATTAATACACATTTTTATTTTTATTTTTAATGCATGCAAATCAAATATTTAAGTAATGACAATTCAAAATTAATTTTTCAAATTAAATAAAATATAACTTTATTGCTTATTCTTGTGTAACAAAAATTTAATTGATGCATTCAAATTGACATATACTTATATTTTTGTTAGTTTGAGTTAAAATACCATTTTGAAAATAATTACATTGAAATATTTACGTATATATCAAATATTTAAAATTAATGAATTACTATAAATTCTTCAATAAAAGAAAAATGAAGATTTCATCTCAACAAAAACGTATATATCATTAATTATTTTATGTGTAATTTGATTATAAAATTTACTTAATATGTAAATCAATAAAATAATAAAATAAAAATTAATTAAATTAAATATTGAAATATTTTATATATTTCAAAATAATAATTTAATCTAAAATAACTAAATACATATCAATTTGAATGTATCAACTAGATGTTCATTACATAAAAATAAGCAGTAAAATTTATATTTTATTTAATTAAAAAAATTAATTTTGAATTGTCATTACTTAAATATTTTATTCACATGCATCAATTGAAAAATATAAATTAAATAATAAAATAATAAAATTATGTATCAATTTTGTCAAAATGAACAAGTCGTATATTTTTTTATAAATAGTCAAAATAGTGCTTTTTGATGTAGTGTTTATGTAGATCAATTTAGATTTTTTCAGTGGCTACATCAATAAAGTTTCACTGGATTTTCAATCAGTATATGAAATTGTAAAAATTAAACAGTTGGTGAACGACATTGGCAAAATTAAAATGATGTGTCAAAATTGTCAAAAACGTTAAAGGTCATGAATGTTTTTGTAATTTGTCCATGTTTATACTAAACAAATAAAAATGACTGATATGAACCTAGCCATTAGGTGTAATACATCCCAAATAGATAAAAAAAAAAAAAAATCATACCATTTCCATTAGTTCGAGTGCGTGTAACAGCAGTTGCGGTTGAATTGGCTGCAAGCCAAAAAAAATGGAAGTCACTAAATCAGGAAATTTTTTTGGTTTTCAGCCAAGCTAAGAGCATAACCATTGATTGAGAAATTCGATAACCATTTAATATTTCTACAGTAATTTGACATGGATCAGTAGAAAAAAGAACATATATGCTGAAGATTGAATAGGTAAATAAAAAGTTTTAGGTTCAAACCATAACCATCAAAAGCTAAGTAATGCACAAATGAAAACCATACTTTATAACAAACATATGTGAAAGAAATATGGAAACACTAAAATATATAAATATTAAAACTTTATTTACTGCTATTAGTCGATAAAATAGTTATAAATTATTTTGGTTAGTCAAGAAAAACATAAATTTTTAATTTATTTTTTCTTATAAAGAAAACACTAAAAATATATAATAACTAAGGAAAAAAATTAATGTCTTTATTAATTTTTTCAATTCATAAAAATAATTCCAAAATATTTTTAATAAATTTTTAAAAAAAAATTATATGAAAATATGTTATTAGCTGAATTTTTTGTGCATCTTATACAGTGGAATGAAATTCCACTTTTTAAGTTTAAAAAAGAAAAAGAAAGATTACATATTGAAATTTTACCATGATTTTGAGCACCCGACAATTTCACCACTTGGATGGTATTAGCATGGCCTGCTCAAATGTGATGAAAAATAATGTGGATCAGTTCAAAAAACACCAAGAAAATACAATACTCAAATCTTTTTAATGTGTGTTAATTTAGTACAATTGATTTTAATAATACCATTCTAACCAATGTGACTAATACATCAGAAAAAATTAATGTTATTTTATTTGCATTTGTGTTTATAATTCTAGTTTCCAAAATTTAATCTTTAATAAAAGAATGACTGATCTTTTTCCTAAAAAAAAAAATTTAGGTGATTTTATTTTTTAACTTAAAATTTTAATTGATTTTTTATTTTTGTTATTTTTGAAAAAATAAATATTAATAGCAATAGTATAAAAGAATAAAATAATGTTAATTCCATCGAATGTTAAGACCATTCAATTCAAACTGAACCACAAACTCACTTAAACTAAGACTAAACTGACGTACTTACTTGGTTTTTATTTCAATTAAACTTTTGCCATTAGTCTAAAGAGTATATGTGTGAATATATATAAATTTAGGTTTTGATTTGATTTTTTTGCTAAATAAAATTTATAAAATGTTTCTTTTTATTTTTCAAATGTCTTTCACGTTATTTATCATATTACATTATTCAACTGTATAGATATTTAATTAAGTAAAATCTCTATTTTTTTTTAAATGCAATTATAATATAACATGTCAATTTTGATAAGAAAAAATAAATGACACTTGACTTATGTTTAAAAAAACTATAATCGTGTATCAACTCGTTGTGTGGTTTTTTAAATATATATATATATATATATATATATATATATATATATATATATATATATATATATATGTGTGTGTGTGTGTGTGTGTGTGTGTGTGTGTGTGTGTGTGTGTGTGTGTAAATGCACCAAAAGTGCAAACCCTAATTTTACATTGAATTTTCTTTTTTTAGCCAATTGGAACTTTTTGTAATATCTTGAATTTTTAAATAATTTTAAATTATATCGGAATATACAGTGTTAATAATTTTTATATATATTTAATTATTTAATTAGTTTGTTATTTATTTAAAGTCATTTTTAATTATTTTAAGTTTTTTACGTAAAATTTTTTCGAGAGTTTTATTTTCGAAAAAATTAAAACTTAAATAAATAATTATTAATTATATTGGTTGGTTTCGTGAATTTGCATGAGTCCATACAAGATTTTAATTGTCGTATTAAAATACATACATATACATGCATATATGCAAATTTTAATAAAATTAGGGTTTATTTTAATTAAATTTATATTATATAGTTTTAATAATAATTAATATGTGTATATATATGTATATGTATAGAGATATTATTAATTATGTGTGTAGTGAATAATTATTGTGAATATAATATTTATATATTATAATAATATAAACTATAGTTATATATATACATATATATACATAAAATACTTTACAAATCAAAAAGTTTGCTATATTTATGAAAATGCCATCGACTCCTTCCTCTCCATGCCCGACGATCCCCTTCCATTTTCGGTGACTGTAACCTTCGTTTCTTGTCGTCAGTGTGCCTCTCAGCCGTCCTCCTTCATCTCCAGCCCATTCTGCCGCCCTTAGCTCCCTTTTCCGGCGTTGTTTGATCGATTTTTCTCCAAGAAACCGAAACTTGCTTCCAACTCCGATCACAACGTTTTCGGCCACTGTTTGAAGTGCCACCGGTCTCTATCTCTTTCTGGAGCTCCAGTGAGTGCAATTCTAAGCTTGGTTTCACTTGATTTGGTCTAGATTTTCCTAGGTTTCCAATTTTCAATTTCGATCAACTTGAGTTCTTGATTTTTTTTTATCTCCAATATTGATTATTAAAACAAAATTCCTTCACAAATATTGATCCTAGTAGTTCAATCTACATCCTGCAATTTTTTTGGAATTTTTGGGAATTATTTTGATTTTTGTGAATTTTTTATTATTTTATTAATATTTTCTAATTTTCGTAAATTAAATAAATAAATTGTGAAATTGTGATTTATGGTGTTTATAGGTGTTAAAATGAATTTTATAAATTTATTTGTAATTTTTATGATTTTTGTATAATTATTATGAATTTATTTAGTTTAGGTGATTTATAGAAAATTAGGTTAATTGAGCATTTTGTTAAAATTAATGGGTTATTTGAGTATAATTATTGATTTTATTGAATTATATGTTGAGAAATTAATTTTTGAGTAATTATATTATTTTTAGTGAATTTTTGAATAATTATAGTATATTATGTGAAATTATATATATCTAGGGGTATTTTGGTCATTTGGCACTAAATTGGTTAAAAATATAATTAAATTTGTTTTAATAGTTATTTGAGGTATAAAAATGATTTCTACAAACTATTTAATATTTTTAACTAATTAAAACTATTTTTCAAAAATTATTTTCAAATTATATATAATATACTATTTTTGTAAATAAATGAGTTTTTAATGATTTTTAATATGTTTTAGGCTAATTATGTAATTTGGATTTATAAAATGAATTTTGGTTAATATTTATGAATTTATCGAGAATTGTGGATTTTTAATAATATTTTATTTAAAATTAGGATTTTTATGTATTTATCAGTAAAATAATTATTTTTAGCATTTAAATTCTAATTTGTTATATTTTGAGTATTAAATGGTATTTTTGGTATTTTTGGCTTTTTAATGTATTCTGTGTATATTTTGTGAATTGTGAACCTCAGTCGGTGGAATTGTAGTTTGAGAGTCCGACCGAGGGGTTGTGTGATTGTTTATTTCTGAAGTGTGTTTTCTTGCAAGACCGGCTCTACTTTTTGAGTAGAAAGATGTCCGTTTTACAGGCAAGGTTCTGCCGAATTTTCAGTAAAATTCTCGTAAAACATGATATCCGGTCGAATTCTTATTCCTTGTTTGTGTATGGTATTCTAGATCAAGTCTCTAGAGATTTCGATAGACTTATTCTAATTCCATATTGTCGTTTGTTTGTTTAGTTGGGCCGAGACCGAGGCCTAGTGGACTAGGTCCGTTGGACCCGTCTCGTGGAGCGCATAACTGTGAGTTGTTATTTTATATATACGTGTATTAGGATGCATGTTTTTAGAAATGTATGTTTAAATTTTATGAAATATGCATAAATGATTTAATAATTGCTTAGGTATATTTTAAATTAAATGCATGTTTTATTATTGAATTATACTTAAAATGTTTTTAAGTATATATTTAGTTTATTTCTGGTTTATTTTGTAATTAAACTAAATATGTTTGACGTATATATACTCGAAATATACTCAGTTTATTTTTTGTATATTTCTAATATATATATATGGTTTATATTGTTATTTTAATTAATGTCATGCATCATTTATTTTATGAATGTATGGATTTATTTTTAAATGAAGGATATCAATAGAACGTGCTACCTAGTGGGCAGCACTAGGACCAAGTACGTACTGGTACGATGATAGATTTTAGGTTATATTACTAACCTATTTGTGGATATTGATCGGATTGATTTGATTTGATATGAGATGTGATTTGAGAGTGTGATTACTGAAGCTCGGTTAATCAAGTGTCTCGAGGCCAATCACACTGATAGTTAGACTGTTGGAGCTCGGTCGACTTAGTGTCTCGGGACCAGTCTACTGTCTAAATAGAATAAGTGAAATTATTTGGAATAAGTGAGCCCGTATGGCTAGAGTGTTGTCTAACACTGTTTTGAGGTTGTGATTATTTAAGGTTCTATTTGATCCTTCATAAACGATTATTATTTTTCGTATTATATAAAATGATTTTACTGCATTCGTGTGTATTTGTCTGTATATATATTTATTATATATACTTGTAATAGCCCAGACCAACCCGCATCAGATATTGTCCGCTTTGCCCAGGCCCAGCCCGCAGCGCACAGTTTTAAAACGCATCTAATGGGAGAAGGTATCCACATCCTTATAAGGCGTGCTTTGTTCTCCTTCCCAACCGATGTGAGATATCACAATCCACCCCCCTTAGGGCCCAGCGTCCACGCTGGCACACCGATCCGGGCTCCGGCTCTGATACCATTGTAACAGCCCAGACCAACCCGCATCAGATATTGTCCGCTTTGCCCAGGCCCAGCCCGTAGCGCACGATTTTAAAACGCGTCTAATGGGATGGGAGCTCTAACTCAACCGGCTCCGACCGGCTCCGGCTCTGATATCATTGTAACAACCCAGACCAACCCGCATCAGATATTGTCTGCTTTGTCCAGGCCCAGCCCGCAGCGCACGGTTTTAAAACGCGTCTAATGGGAGAAGGTATCCACATATTTATAAGGCGTGCTTCGTTCTCCTTCCCAACCGATGTGGGATATCACAATACTATTGAATGTGTGCATTTATCATTTAGCTATGCATGTATATATATTATAACAATTCACTCAGTGAGGTCTGACTCCCCTCCTTTGACTATTTTTCAGGAGAGTCTTCATCCTCAGACCTCAGTGGTAGACCTTTACGCCGAATTTCTTCCGCTCCGACTTTATTGTGTAAACTGCTTACTTGATTTTATTTAGTATTCTAGACACTGCAGTAGTTATTTTTGTGAGCTATATGTTTTATATATGTTTGAGAATTAAATTTCAAAAGTTGAAACCGAGAATTTGTATTGAAAGATTTTATATTATTTGAGATGGATTTATATTATTAAATGAGTTGATGAATTATTATTTTACTTTTGAGATTTAATTTCCGCTGCACAAATATTTTATTTATTTTATTATTAATGCATTTTTTTAGGCTTGCTACGAGTTTCGGATTCGAAAGAATTTTCGTTCCCTAACGCCAGTCATGGCCCCTATTTTGGGTCGTGACACTTTTCCTTTGTAAAATTAGACTATATTAGATATTTATTGAGTACAATCAAGTCATATAACTTTTTTAGTACAATTAAATCTTATAAATTTAAAAAATTAATTTCAATAGTTAATTGACAAATAAAATTAATAATTTTTTTTAAAATATATATATAATTACAAAGTATTTTTTATCGAATTTTAAAAAATATACAATCAAGTGATATACATTTTAAATTTATTATTAATATAAATAGTAAATTGATAATTGGACCAAAATTTTGATCTTAATAGTTTAATAAAAAAATTATCAATTATTGTGTAGGTTCAGAAATTTAAACAAATGATTAAAATTTAAAAAAAAAAATTATTCAACCATTAAAATCAAATTTTGAGTCAATTGTCAACTTGTTTGTTATATTAACTAATAAAATTGATCATTTTTTTGAAATATATATTACTTGATTGTAAAATTTTTAAAATTCAAGAAAATTTTTTTAAAAAATATCGTATAGGTTTAGAAACTTTTAAACTTTATAATTAGATTGTATATATTTGTAAAAATAATTATCAATTTTATTTATTATTTAACCATTAAAATTAAATTTTCTAATTTATAAGACTTAATTACACTAAAAAAAAGTTATAAGACTTTATTGTATTCATTAAAGGTTCAGATGTCCAATTTATACCTCTCTCGCTATATATATATATATATATATATATATATATATTTCTTCACAAAAAAATTGAAAAATCTTAAAAGTATAAAATGAAAAAATAAATATTGAACTAAAATGTAAGAAATACGAAATAAATAAGTAGAAAAATAATAAATATAAAATAGATAGTTATTATAATAAATGAGAAAGAGATAAAAATTAAATTGAATATGAATAAGATAAAAAAAAAACAGAAAAAGATTTAGAAGTTATTGTTTTCTCGTTAAAAAGGAGAAGAAAAAAAAAGGGGTGTTTTTTATGAAATATAAGTGGAGTGTTTTAGATGGAACAAAAGACAGTTTACTGGGATGAAAGAGAAATTAGAGTATTTTTAGTGGACTAAAAGAGTAGGTATTTTATGTGTAATAAAATATAGAGGATTAATTTTTTATACATCTTTTAGAAAAAGGTTATGAACTTCAATAATGTAATAAAATATATAGAATTAATTTTTTATATATCTTTTAGAAAAAGGTTATGAACTTCAATAATTTTACATATTAGCCTTTTCAATAAACTAGTAACTTCGTATTTCATATGTGAATAATAAATTTTTTAATTTTGGAATAGTAAATTAGCGATTAAATATATACTTTAATATTATTATTATTATTATTATTATTATTTAACTAAATAAAAATTTAAAATAACAAAAGTACAATTTATTTATATAACAATTTAATATTATAAGCTTAATATAGTTGTAATTTATTGCGAGTTTGATAGATATTTTATGTAAATAATTATATGATACTACTTTAATATTTTTTATAATTAATTTTTTCTCAACTCTAAAATTAATTTTATACAAAAAATATTATGGCTATAATTAATCATAAATCATTAGTTATTTTCTTAATAAAAATTTCAAAGTAATAAAAAGTTATAATTTCTTTATATAATAATCTAATATTACAATAAAAAGTTATATTTTCTTTATACAACAATCTAATATTACAATCTCATTAAACTTATAATTTATTACAATTTTAGTGAATTTTCTATTTGAACAGTGACACATTATTTCTCCAATATTTTTAATATTAATACTCTTATCTACTTGAAATTAATTTCATGTAATTTTTTTAAGTTTCTAATAATTAAATGATAAATATTAAATAATTTAATTTTAACTCTTCTTCTATTAATTTTAATAAAAATATCTAAAAAATAATAATTACACTACTTTTTTACATGACAAAAAATACTACTCTCAAACCAATTATATGCTCTATTTTTTAAAATATCATTATAGAAACAAGACAAATAAAAAAGTTTCAGGTAACTTAATTTTAATTTTTGACTTAATAAACTTTAATTTAATAAGTTTTTAAAAATAATAAGAGCATTATTTTATTTATATGGCAATCTAATTTTTCAATCTTAATAAAGTTGCATTATAAAATAGTAATTTATTACAATTTTAATAAATTTCCAATTGGAACAATTATATAATACTCTTTCAATATTTTTATATTAATAATAATATAATTTTATAAACTTGATAGAGTTACAATATAATAGTTTATTATATTATTTAAAAATTTTCTACTTAAATAGTTATATAACTATATTTCAACATGTTTTACTTTAATATTTTTTTATAATTAATTATTTTATAAAATTTTTTATTTTTGAATTCAATTATTTAATTTTAAAATTTAATTTACAAAGACTTATAAGATTATATTAAGTAATTTGTTTTATATTAAATAAAAAAAAAGTAAACCTAATTAAAGGCAAATTCTAGGGTGGCTTGGATTTTTATTTACTTTATTTTTACTTTGTCCTTATCACCATTGGATGAGAGTGTATTAAATCATCCAATGGTGATTATTAATAAAGTAAGATTTACTTTGTAAAATACAAAGTAACCACAGACTACACCCTAATTAAAATAGAACAATATATATTTGTAATAAAATTATAACAAAAATTTTAATTAATTTAATTTTTGTTAGAGATAAGATAGAAGTTAACCTAATTAAAATAGGAAACATACTTTTAATTAAATTAGAATTATATTGTAAATAATTTATAGACTTGTGATAGTAAATAAATAAATTATTATTATTATTATTATTATTATTATTAAATAAAAATGTTAATTATTCTTATAACAATTTAATGTCATAAACTAAATATAGCTATAATTCATTACAATTTTGATAAATTTTTTATTCAAAAAATTATTTAATATTTTTTTAATATTTTTTATAATTAATATTTTTTTCAACTTTAAAACTAATTTTATATAAAAAATTATGATAATAATTAATCATGAAATAAAAGAAATTATTAGTTATTTTTAAAGAAAATTTTTAAAAAATAACAAAATGTTATATTTGCTTTATATAATAATGTAATATTACAACCGCATTTTAACTTATAATTTATTTCAATTTTAGTATTTTTTTTAAAGTGTTACATAATAATAAAATAATGAATTACAATTTTGATAAATTTTTTATTTGTACAATACTCTTTCAACACTTTTATCTAAATAATAATCTAGTTTTACAAATTTAATAGAATTATAATATACTAATTGATTAAATTTTTTATATGTTTTCTATTTAAAAACAAAAACATTTCAACATATTTTATGTTAATATTTTTCTCATAATAAATTATTTTATAAAATTTTTAAATTTTGACTTCTATTATTTATTTGTTAAATTTAATTTAGAAGACTTATAAAATTATATTATTTAATTGGATTTATATTAGATAAAATATAAGTAAACTTAATTAAAATATAAAAACATATATATTTGTAACAAAATTACAACTAGAATTTTAACTAATTTAAGTTTTGTTAGAGATAAGATCAATTGTTTTACCATGGACCCCTATTTTTATTGCAATACGTACCAATGGTCGATTATACGTGTGAATAAAAAAAACATGCATTTTTTTTTTTTCACATTAAACGCTCTTTTTTCTTTTCACATTTGTCCTTTTTTTTTTAGTGTTAAATTTTTTTTTAATTATTTAACTTCTCTTTATATTTTTAAAAATTAATAGATTAATTGATCAATATGATCATATGAGTCTACTACAAGTTTATTGACTTTTACATGTAGGTTCAAACGAACATGTAGTTGAAGATCAATAAATTTGCAATAGGTTCATTGATCTTTACCTATATTTTCATTGATCTTTACCTATAAATTCATTGACTTTTACCTGTAAATTCACATTCAATTGAATTGTTATTTAATAAAACATGAACCTACAATTAATAACACATGAATCTATACATTACAATTAATGAATTTATATGCACAAAACTAAACAAATACAACTAATTAATAAATAAATAAACAATTTGTGCAGATATTGACATCATTTACCTTGAATTTGTGTGCCTGACATCAGAAAATCCCGCGATTCGTTTTTTCCATTGTTGTTGGGAACAAATTTTCCAGTGCGTCCACGAAGGAAATTTGATTTTAAATTTAAACACAACCTTTTAATCGTTTGGATAATTATCTCAAAATAGAATTTTGAAAAAAATAAAACTCCTAAACCAAAATATAAGAAAAGTTAGTTTTTTATACTTTTTCTAACATACAAAAACTCATAAAAAACGCAATATGATTTTTAAATAATTTTTAAGATAAAAATAACTTTAATATTTTAATAACAATTACAAAAATGACATGATATAAGTTTTGGATTTTAACATTATTTCTTTAAAGTAAAATTCTTTAAACCCTAAAGTTATTCTTTCACATTAAAATTCTTCGCATCAAATTCTTAAAGATGATAACAAGGTATGTTTCTTTATATCTATAGATTATATCTTTCTTTAGTATATATGTGTTGTAGTTCATGGTGTACCTTTTTTCTATCCAAATTTAATCGTAGGAGTTGAAACTTCAACTTATATCAATCTCATTTTTTTTTAAAAAAATTGAGGTATAGAACAAAAAAATATATAGGCATTAAAAATTTAGTTTCAAACAACTTATTAATTTCTGTATACCTATGAATTGTGATATTGTGCATACAATGATACACTAGTATTCTATTTTTATTTTTTCAAATGATCATAATATTTGTTATATTATGTTGATCTACTTTAATAATGTTATGTGTTATCTTTGTAGTTTGTAGTTTAATCTACTTCAATAATGTTATATTAGTTTTGACATGCAATTCACATTTGTTTTAATAGGATGAGAGGGTTCAGAACATGATGCACGCATTTTTTTTAAATGCAATTAATGTATTTCACTTATTATTTCCTAAACCACCACAAGGTTATAAATTTTTCTAAAGTCTATTAGTATTTTAATATTTAATATAAAATAATAGCTTATATTTATATATACTTGTAATTTATTAAAATATTTTTTTTTATAATATGCAAGAAAATATTATTTAATTGATGCAGGATATCTGCAAATGATTTGATATATTGGAACTTATAAGAATACTATATATCATTTACCAAATTTTAAGTGAGTTGGAGCACCAAAAGGAAGTCAAGAAATTTTTAATCGTGCACATTCATCTCTAAGAAGTTGTATTGGACGCACGTTTGGAGTTTGGGAAAAAAGGTGGAAGATATTGCATGACATGCCTTCATTTTCATTGAAATTCAAAGAGATATTGTTGTCACTTCAATGGCTCTACATAATTATATTAGAAGAAAATCATTAGATGACTCTGCTTTTGCAAAATTTGATGAACACTCTGAAGTTGTACCACCTGATATATTTACTGATGTTGAAGGTCTTCAACAAGATGGGCAGCGAAGGAAAGGAAATGCAATAAAATAAATAGCCTTCGTGATCGTATTGCTTTTAGTTCAAAATTGGCTAAAAGAAATTAGTTATAATATATATTGTGACAAAATAATTTTGACAATTTATCTTATTATATTAATGTTGATTTGATATTACTTTTTATTTTATTAATAAAATATTTGTTATAAATAATTAGTATTTATTTTTTAATTATATCAAAGTCATATTATTTAAACAACAAATAAATAAACTCTTATGATTACTATATATATATATATAGTAATCAAAAGTACTTCTAATTATATTACCAAACACATAATATCTAACTTTTAAATGTCACAACACTTTTGAAAAAAAATTATCAAACACCTTCTTTCATTTGCTCATAGCAGATTTAGCTACAGCAATTTTGCTCACCGCAAATACAAAAGCCAATAGCAATGCCAAACTTGTCAAATATTTTTGCCACTCGATGGTAGGATATCAAAATTATGATAGGAAATTTAGGTTATGGTAGTGTGAGAGACTTAAAAATTATTTAAGATAATAAATATATATGAAAAGATTAAAAAAAATAAAACACACAAATTTAATATATTTCAGCACAAACCTATGTTCATGGGTGAAAGAGAAATTGGCGTTTATAATCACCAAAGAAAATAGGAAAATTTGGATGAGAAGGCCATAAGGCCCATAACTGCCATACATGCTTGGACAATAGTTATTTCCTTAAAGACTTGTATTGAAGATTTTGCATCCATCATGATGGACTTATTTTTTATGTTCTTATACTTGAGACATTTATAGAGAACATGGAGCAAGTTTTTTCGTACAAGAAAATTCAGGTCAAGGTGGAGATTTATTAATTGCAATTAGACTTATAACATCATTAGTTCAAACCCAATTGCATTTTTCATGTACTTAATGGACAAGAAAATCATTGTGAAGTAAGGAGTTAAAGCCTTTTTAGTAATTAAACTATTACTTCATATGTTGAAGAAAGTACGAATGAGCTTTAAAGATGTTATGAATGATGAACACAGGCAAAAATAGTTTGAAGCCATGCAAGATGAGATACAATCCTTGCATGAGAACAAAACATGTGTACTGGTGAAGTTCCCTCAAGACAAAAGAGTTTTAAAGAATAAGTAGGTGTTCAGGATCAATTATAAAGAACATAGTCTTTAACCACGATTCAAAGCTATATTGGTTGTTAAGGGATTCAACCAAAGAAAAGGGATTCAAAGCTATATTCTTAATGTGATTTAATTTTTTCTATCCTAAGCCTCTTATGAAAATTGTGTTATTTTTGGGCAATGATAATGCTTCCACCATATTACATTCTGATTTATATTAGAATCCTTGCTTAATTTCTATAAGTGGTTATTGAAAGCATTGTTAGCTAGTTGTTGCTGCCAAAAATTGGGACTGTATTTTAACATGATTTAAAACAATGCATCATGATCTTGCTTGCTTGCTGCTTTTGTTTTTCATTGCTTCTTTAATATTGTTATCTTTTTGAAAATGTGGTCTCTATTCTTAATTAATTGTGTAGGTAAATGTTGTTTGTTTCAGTTTGGTAATTTTGTATTCTGCAATACTTGTGTTTTGCCTTCAAATGAACTTATACTTTTGGAACTTGAGTTGGGTCTTTGCCTACTTCTTTTTTTTTTCTAGGCATTCTCTGTAATTACTATTTTTTCTGCAGACCAATTTAGTTTTTTTGTAATATATAATCATAGCACTTGATAGCAGATTTAGCAATCCTAATATTATATAATCATAGGACTTGATTGTAATCATAATTTTTTAGTAATCATATGACTTTATATTTCTAAAAGAAAATGTTTCATTTCTGTAAACATAACAATATGTAAACTATTGGCTTGGCCCATAGTTATTAATGAATAAAAAGTTACATTTTATTTTCTTTTCCTGGCCTAAAGTAATATGGCCCAACTCATCCTAAACTAATTTAATATTCTGAACCAACTTAGGTCTATTAATTCGATCTTCCAACCCCTTCAGTTTAAGGTTCCACTCGATTCAGTTTGGCACCACATCTTTGATTTTAATGAGATTTTCTCTCCAGTCATAATGATGATGTGCATCCATACTATGTTGGGTTTAGCAATAAGTCTTAATATGGAGATTGAGTAAATAGATGTCAAGATTGCCTTCTTTCATGGTGATTTGGAAGAAGAGATTTTCATAGAGCAATCAAAAGATTTCAGATTAAAGAGAAAAGTGGATTACATTTGCAGATTCAAGAAAAGTTTGTATGGCTTGAAATAAGAACCAAGATAATTGTATAAAAAGTTTGAGTATGTTATGGAAAAGTAAGGCTATAAGAAGGATCATTATGTTTTTTTTTTTGAGGAAATTCTCTAATAATGATTTTATCATGCTTTTGCTTTTATGGATGGCATGTTAATTATTGGGAAGAATTTTTCTAGAATCAATAGATTGAAGAGGTAATTGAATAAGTTTTTTGCCATGAAAAACCTTAGGACTAATGAAGCAAATTCTTGATATGAAGATTATTAGAAATAAAGGTGCCAAGAAACTGTGGTTATCACAAGAGAAGTATATTGAGAAGGTACTTAAAAAGTTCAAAATGGACAAGACTAAAGCACTTAGTTATCCTTTTGCTAATCATGTTAGACTGAGTTATCAACAAAGCCTTTTCACAGACAAGAAAAAGGAAGAAATGGATAAATTTTTATATACTTTAGTAGTAGGTAGTTTGATGTATGTCATGGTGTGTACATGGCCAAATATTGTACACTCGGTTGGAGTCATGAGTTAGCTTCTTCTCAATAGTGGGAAGGAATAATGGCTACAGTAAAATGAATTTTCATGTATCTTAATGGTATGTCCAAAATATGTTTATGTTTTAGAGGTGTTAAGCCTTTATTAGCTCAATATATAAATGTTGGTATGGCAAGTGATGTTTACTCAAGGAAGTCTACTTTAAATTACCTAATTACATTTACAAGGGGAGTTGTGTCATTGTAATTAAAATTATAAAAATCTGTTGCTTTGTCTATACTAAAACCAAGTTTATTGTATTAACTAAAGCATATAAAAAATTACTATGGATGGATAAGTTCTTAAATGAACTTGGTTTTCAGTAAGACTGGTATGAGTTATTCTGTGATAGTCAAAGTGTTATCCACCTTTGTACGACTTCCTCTTTTAATTCAAGATCAAAGCATATTGATGTGAGATATCTCTAAAAAATTGATGTATTAAGAAGAAGCTACAATAGTTCTAGAAGATCTAAACAAATGAAAATGGGTTAGTCGTATTAACAAAGACTTTACCAAGGAAGAAGTTTGAGTTTTATCAATTGGGCACCAGAAAAGTGGTACCCCACATGTAGTCAGGAGGGAGAGAATCATTATACTTCCTCCTATGTAAGGAATCGATATATAATTAGAAAAAAACAAAAGAGGAAGAAGTGAGTTAATCCTTGGCTTTTAAGGACAAGTAAAATTTTTAGCCTTCAAGAACAAACTAATCCTCGGTCTTCAAGGACAAAGAAAATTAATGCCTCCATACACCATAAGAGTTCATGAGAGAAGAGAAGGAAAGTCAAAGTAAGGTGAGTGCTTTGAAGAGAATTGTGTGATTAAAACTAGTTTTGTATTAAAAACATGTTGAGATAGAGTTTTGTTGAATGATTAGGATTTTTCTCAAAAGGATGAACTAGATAATAAGAAAATTATTTTGGATTTTAGGAAACACGTTGAGTACCATTATTTTGATGAAATTTTTGTTCTTGTATTCCTCTAATATTAATAGAGATGACTCCTTGTACCTATATTGAATATTTTCATGATCAAATAAATCACTACCTATATTTTGACTTTAATAAACAATATTTATATACTAATGAGTTTTTGTTTAAGTGATTAAAGTATAAGTTAGGATTTAAAAGACTTCAAAATGGAGGTTCAACAAATCTACATAAAGACACAAATGTCATGCTCAAGAGGACCCTCACATATACATCTTAAAACATGGCAACAACTCAAAGTGCAAGAAGACTTTAAGTGCTTAAAAGGAGCAACTTTTCCTTATAATTAATTATTACTCATGATCCTAAGTAGTAGCTCATGATCCTTAGGATACTGAAATCAGTTAACCACAACTTGAAGTCTCTCAAACCTGAAGCTGCTACACTACTCACGATCCCTGTTAAGGATCGTGAGAAGGCTACTTATGATCGTGAGCATGCACTCATGATTCTGAGGCAACCCTAACAAAGCCTCAACAGCTCCCTATAGCTCCAATGGCTATAATATTTGACACTCATAATCCTGAAGGGCTGCTCATGATCCTGAGCAGACAAAATTCTACAAAAAGCTGAAAACTCATTTAATGAAGATAGAGAAGATTGGGGACGACCTTAAGGATCCTCAATAATTAGTTTTCACTCTTGGCCAATATATATAAGCTCTGAAACTTCATTTAATAAATTTTTATATGTTGGTTGAGTATTAAATGCTTTAAACATCTCATTAAGCTACTATTTCTCTCAAAAATCTCTTTGTAAATTAAGTGTGGGTTGTGTGTTAGTATAGCTCTCTTCTTCTTCTATTTTTTAGGTTGAAAAAAGGAATTGAGGAATTAATATAGTGATTAGTAGTTGAGTGTGAGCCTTAAACACTTGTTGTGGTTAGAGCTTAGCCTAAATAACAATTAAATTTTTAACACTTACATGTATCTTTATCAATTCCTTAAAATCAAGTTTGAATTTTAATAAGTCATTCATCTTTATTAATTTTATCTTATATTCACTTCTTTTTTTTTTAAAGGAATATTAGAAAATAAAGTGGGAACAAATCCCATATTAAAAAAAAAGAATTAATGGGCATATAATTGAGGGGAAGGCAGGGTGAGTAAGACATCTAAATGAACTTAATTAAAAATTTAGTTAGCCAAAATAATCAAATTAATCGAATGATAAAACAACACTGTTTTGTTGGGATGAGCAAGACTTCTGAATGAACCGAATTGAACTGATTGGATTCAATTTGGTTTGATTTGGTTTGTTTATTTTATATTTTTATTTTTATGAATTTAGTTTGGATTGGTTTTATACTTAAAAATTTGATTAATTCATTTCAGTTAAAAAATCATGCCAAAATTGACTGAACTGGTCAAATGTTCACTCTATGGGAGTCATAAACCAAATGGTTTAGACCATTTTGGTGGAAGGCAAATTCATGATGAAGCCCATTGTTCTATTTTGAAGGCCCAATTGGAAAAAATAAAGTTTAAGTCTAATTAGTGCAAGGCCTATTACTCAAGTCTGATTCAAAGTCCAAATATGTTTGAGTCTATGGAGCTCGAATTCTTAACAAGTGCTATCAATGCCCAATGCCTTAACAAGATAGAAGATCCTGAAAAGGCTCGTGGATGTTTAAAGGCCTGAGTGGAGGCCCATGTAGATATTGGAAGTCCAAGTGAATAACCCAAAAGAAGAGGTTGCACTTAAAGATTTGGAGTGGCCCATGAACCATTTGAAGGCTAGAGGATATCAAAAACCTAAGGAGTTAGGTCTAAACCAATAAAGTTTGAAAGCTTAAGGCAATTTGGTGAGACTGAAGGAGTTAAAAAGTCCAAAGAAGGCTAGGTTCAGACTAGTACAAGTTAAAGCATGTGATAACTAGGCCGAAATGAGGTGAAGCCCAATTACACTTGAGAGGGAGTATTGGAGAATGAAGTGGGAAAACAAACCCATATTTGAAAGAAAAAGAAGAATTAATAGGCATATAATTGAGGGAAGCCAAAAATTAAATGGTTTAGACCATTTTGGTGGAAGACAAACCCATAATGAAACCCATCATTATATTTTGGAAGTCCAACTAGAGAAACTAAAATCAAGCCCAGTTGATGCAAGATCCAATACTCAAACTCGATTTAAAGTACAAGAATGTTTAAGTTCATAGAGTCTGAATTCTTAACAAAAAATAAAGACACAATATATAAGGTGCAAATTGGACCCTTAACTTTAATCCAAAGTTTATATTTGACCCTTTTATTTTCTTGGCCTCATTTGAACCTTACTCTTTGAAAATTCAATTACATAAGACTTTTTTTTTAAAAAAAATTATTACAATTAAGTCCCAAAAATCAAAATAAAATTTAACTTTAATGTCAATTAATAAAAACTAGTTCAAACAACAATGCAAATAGATGAAATTGGTTTCAAAATATATATTTATGAAGTTTTTAAATGTTTAAAATTTTTTAAGTTCATAGAAATATATTTTGTTAATTTTTTAAAAATTTGAAAAAAATAAAAATATATTTTCTATAAACCAAAAATTTTAAAAATTTACAATCAAATGATATACATTTAAAGAAAAGGGAATTAAAATTTCAATGCACTGAATAATTTTTTAACAATTTTTAAATCTATACAAAAAATTTAAAATTTTTTAAAATATATATCACCTAATTGTAAAATTTTAAAATTTTTTAAAATTTCTAGGTAAACAGAATTTTTTTTTTTCACTTTTTAAACATTTTTTAAAATTAAAAAATATTTTTTAAACAAGAAAGTTTGAAAAATTTTAAAAACTTCATAAATATGTATATTTTGAAATTAATATCATTAATTCTCATTGTTATTCAGACTAATTTTTATTAATTAGCATTAAAGTTAAATTTTGTTTTTACTTTTTCGACTAATACAATAATTTTTTAAAGAATGAAGTAATATAATTGAATTTTCAAAGATTAAGGTGCGAATGGGACCAAAAATAATAATAATCAAATGAAAATTTTAGGATAAAGTTAAAAGTGCAATTTGCACCTTATCCCAAATACACTTGACTTCATTAGTTTTGAATTCATTTTAAAGTTATTTAATTGTATATTTATTTTAATTTTTAGGTAAATACGACCATAAAAGGGAACAATTAATAAAATTGAGTATAAAAATGAATATAAAATGAAACTTATGAACTTAACTTTTTATTTGAATTTATTGATGGAGATATGTATATATGTTAAAAATTGATTTAGTATTAGAATTTAAAATTTAAAATAATTGTAAAAAATTAAAGGATTAAATTATTTTTTTCGATTAAAACTGAGGGACTAAACTATTTTAGTTTAGAGGGATTCAAATGTATTTTAACATATGAAACAAATAGGAGATGAAATTAAAATTAAGGGATGAAAGTATTGAATTTTCAAATAATATGAATGTAAAAGTAATTAAGATGTAAACCTAGGAAGATTACTGTAATTTACTCTAAAATAAATGTTAAAATGATAAAAATTCAGATATCAAAAAAAAAAAGTTGTCCCCCCACATGCCTGGCCATCAGGCACCGAGGCCCACCTCCCCCTCCCTCCTGTAAAAAATTGCAATTTATAGAAATTTTTTGTGAACTTATTTTTTTTTTTTTAAGATAACATTTTTTTCTGAACTTAATTGGCTTTGTCGCTTCAAAACTTCGACCCTGAAATTGTCTACTGTTGTTTTGTAGAGAAAAATAATTTCTGATGCTCCTATTAGTTCAAACTGATGATTTTTTTTTTTTTTTTGATTTAATACTAAATGGTGAAAAGTAAAATACCAAACCACATATTGAACATCAGTATCATCGTCAAATCCTTTATACTTCCAAAAGAAAAAGAAAAAAATCCTCATAATGTTGTATTTTACCTGGTATTTGTGAACCTTGTTGGTTTATTGGAACCAAAAAATTTGGTGTAGCATGTTGTCCGACAGGAAAATGACCTCTTGATGCACCCATCTGCATTGTTTGTTGTCCATTGTGGCCTGCAACGGGGTAATAATTTTCTGAAGCTCCCACTAGGCCAAATTGATCATTATCAGTAAATTAAACATTGTCAAATGTATATTTTTCACTTTCTAAAAAAACTCTATATAGATAGTAAAATATCTTGTCGAGCATATATAGATTGTAAAATATCTTATCATGAAATCAACATCTATTGTTTCAAAAAAAAAAATTGATCCCTTAATCTCTTCAACTTTTTTATATAATGCCATGAGACTTAACTTGGCTGTTGTTAAAAAAAAAACTGTACGCATTATATATTAACTCCACTTCGTAAACATAATTGGTTTGGCTGTCCACCACTACTTTTGTAAGAGAAATTAGAAAAAAAATTTGATGCTTCCAGCCGTCCAATGTGTTAAATTTATTGTTAGTACTATAGAACAATTATAAATAGGAAAAGTATAAAACATTAAGCTAGCAACATTGAACATTCTTAATTTATAAATCCTTTGCGCAAACATTATGTACATTCTATATCACAAATATTGAACCATGTTAACATATAAAACCTGATTGATTTGGCTATTTCATAAAATTTGACTTCGCATGGTGTTTCAGTTCAGTATTACTTTTTTTTTTTTTTTTTTTTTTATAAGGGGAGTTCCACAACTCTACCTTATTGAAATGATAACCTTTTAAATGTCATGAAAGAAGCATTTGTAACCATGAGGCTTGACCACTAGAGGTACAATGAAGGGCAGCGATGGAACCAAAATTTTAAGTTAGGGAGACAAAATTCTAATTTTTTCAAATTAAAAAATTATACATATATATATGAGAAATTTAATTTATGAGGAGAAGGGTAATCAATTAAATTTTGGGGCAAAAAAGTAGAATTTGAAAATTTTTTACAGAAATATATATATATATATATATATATATACTAATGCCCCCCGTGGGCTTCCTCCTCTCTCCCTTTCCCAATGTTAAAAATAATAAATAAATTGCTATTTTAATACTCAACTTTCCACAATTTGACTTTATCACTTGGGTTGGATGTTAAGTTATGCATGAGAATATTAAGCACATTGAACGTTGTTTAATAACCTCCTTTGCACTTCAGAATTTTTTTTTTTTAAAGTAATAGTTGGACTCGGCCTTTTTTTTAATAATATTTGGAGTACTCACGCTCAAAAACGCCTGATTTTTTTATATTTGTTCATTGACATTTATTTATTTTTTTCATTTAATATTTCCCGTAACTAACAATGTTGAAAATTTTTTATTTATATTGGGTGTATTATACCTGAGTTAGGATTTATAACACATCAATTAAATGATTTATATTTGATTATTAAAAATAAAATACATATTTTTTTATTACAAATTTTATCATTAGGTGTAATATATCAAGTGTAAGTAAGAATTTTCATCGTATAAACTATGTTAATTAAGTTTTTTAATTAAGAGGAAGGTCATTCAAATTATTTTGCTTAGTGAAACTTATGTATTGGTTATTCGTTTTCAAAAAATTCATTATTGTAAATTGTTCATCGCTGCTAATTAGGGCCATCAAATATGATAGTTTGTTTGCTTGTTTGCTTGTTTGCTTTCATTAGTAGACAAATAAAACTCCGACAACAATCAGCTCAATCTTGAAATCTTTGACACGTTTAACTCATATTTTATGCATGATTACATGAAGCACATCGAAGTTGATTATCATTTTGTGCACGAACAAATTGATCAATTAGCTGATATTTACACCAAGTCATGCCATCACCTCGATTTCATTTCCTCCATGACAAGCAGCATTTACAGCCTCTGCTAAGGACTTGAGGGGACATGTTAAGGGATTTAATTGTGTGTAATTTGTATTAGTTTTTAGGTTGTTTTGGTACCTTTTAGGTTGTTTGATGGTTGGAAATTATGTTATTTCTTTAGATAATAGGGTTTTATGTTTTTTATTTGTGTTTTGTAGGAAAGGAATACTAGGAGGATATAAAGAAGGAAGTTTGAAGCATGATTCAAATTGTGGTTGCTGTTGTGATCACAAGCTTCATTCATGGAGTTCAGTCCAAGTTGCCGCTGTGATTACAGGTTTAGTGCAAAAATTTGTCCATTAGCTACTGCTGCCACTGCAAGTTTAAACCTGCGATCACAGGTTGCTCGATTTGTGCAGATGCTCATCCTTAAAATGATGTATATTGATAGGACTCCGAGGGCAACTTGTGGGAACTATTTAAAAGCTCTTAAAGACACATTTTGGAGAAGAAAAAAGCACGTGGAGGCACAAGAAACCCTAAGAAGAGATCAAGGGTGGATTTCATGAAGGTCACAGAGTTTAATTATAGATTCTTTATTTCTTTCTAACTCTTTTCTCTTGTAACTACCCATGGTTTTAACTTGTGATTTTGTTAGGTTAATTGTCATTATGTTAGGCTAAGTTCCCTATTGTTAGGAATTGTTTATCAGATCATGATTTGAGTTTTTCTTAGTTTAATGAGTCTGTGGTTTTTTTCCATATTATTTTCGTAGATCTTCATGTTTGTTAATGTTTGATCATCATTAACATGATTTTGGGTAGGTTACAGATTGAGAAATCATAATTTTAATTGCTTCATGAACATAAATTCAACTGTTTATAATTGGTACAATATAATTAAAGGAATCCCTAATTGAGGAGTGTTTCATAATATATAATTTCAGAGTTAGGGTTGTCATATTACAATGAGAATTGGGTTTGAATAAATTTGATGTTTATGAATTAAGACTATTTAATTCTTGAAAAAGATTTAGTGCCTAAGTAAACTCAGGGTATGCAAACTTAATAGGTTCATTTACTAGGATTACTTATTAATGATTGTGAAGATATTCAATTCCTAACAAATTTAATCTGTCATATTTACATATTTTAATTACAGTTGCTTTATTTTCTCTAGCAATAAATTCTGGATCAAATTAGTTATAATTTGGAAGCAAAGCCTTGAACAATTAGGAAAAGTAAATAGTGGATAGATCATAATCTCTGAGGAAACAATCTCTTTACTATATTATACATCGATTCCGTGCACTTGCAAATTTCAAACAACATAATTATAGGATCACTTAAATTTTTGTTTGTTGTAACAGTTCCTTTTATATTTTAGTTTGATAGTTCTGTAATCTTTAGTTAGCTAATACTTTTATCATCTTGTACTTATAAATTATAGGTCAATGTACTCTTTGTAATTAATAATCGGTCAACATATTTAATTTTCTTCATGTAGAACCTCAGCTGAAACGTACCTTGGTTTTGTACTAGCTGATTGTCATGCATACGCATAGAACTTGCTACAAGAGAGATAGAAAGGAATTGAATTATTGTTAGGCAATGATCACAATTGAATAATTTTGGCCATTTGCCCACCTGGACTTTGTTGATTTTGCAAACTATACTGGTTTTCCGCGTCAAAAAAATTATCTCCTGCACCAATGATAATAATAAGGAATGAAACAGAGGCTACCTACATTGCGATGCCCCACATTCATTTTACATTTATTTTGTGGGTTAAATGCACTTGTGGCGTCCAAAATTCACTTTATTGCAGTTTAAGTAATAAATTATAATAATTTTTTTAATTGTAAAACTTTTATTTAAAGCTTTTATTACAGTACACATATATGTGTCTATAAATGAAATTAAAAATTGTTATATTAATTTTTGTTTAATTACAACAATTGATATATATAAATGACTCTATTCAGATCTCACAAATTAGTCACCTAGCCAGATTTTAATGATGTAATAGATTAATTTTTATTTAATTATTACCATTGATATATATAAAGAACTCTATTTAGATCTCACAAATTAGTCATCTAGCCAGATTTTAACGATGTAGAGATTAGTGAATGAATATTTAAATTATGTTTTATTTAATTGCATCAAAAAATTTATTTCATTTCCAAATGCAAATGAATTTTTATTAATGAAGTGTGTTTGATTTAAATGAATAGTTTGTAAAATTCATTTCAAATGAATTCTATATTTTATTATATTGTGATTGATATAAATCTAGAATTGAAGTTAATTTGTAATTTTGATCAAAAAATACCCTTTTAAATACAAAAATATGTTTGAAAATAAAAATAACAAGTGAATATTTTAGTCATTTAAAAATATACACTTAAAAGTTGTGAAATCCATTTGGAAATTCTAACCATTTTATTAGAATTTAATATAGTTATAATCAATTCCAAAAATTTAAAAATTTAGAAATGAAATTAATTATACAACACGTTCATTTAAACCAAACATACATCATTTTAGAATTGCAAATAAATTCCACAAAATTTGTACCACACTCTTAAAGAATATCTACCATATCATACTCCATCTTATTAAGTTAATATAGTGTTAAACGCACATATAGTCATCAAATTTTGATTTTGTTTTAATTTTGATAGTTAATTTTAATTTGTATCTTTTTAATAGCAATTTTTTTATTTAAATATCACATATTAATGTCCAGAAAGAGATATAATAATATAAAAATTGGAATATACTATTTCTTATCACTACTTGCGACAAGAAACTTTATCCTAGTATATATGATGAGATAAAGATTAACAGCCTACTAAGAGTAGGTAGCTAGGCTTAGAGTAATTCAAAGAAAGCTTGATTAAAATAGAAATGAGAGAGGATTGAGTTATCACTGCAAATAGTAATATCAGCTAGAGAAAGATTCAGATGAGTTAGATTAAAATGTAAATTTTAAGGTTATATAGAGTATAGGATCAACATTTTATAGTCATGTCGATTAGGTAAATAAGGTCATGAGATGAAAAATAATAGGCTAATATTCAAAAAATATTTTCACTCTAGTAGTCATGTCATCATATTTTTCTTAAGATATTGATATGTGAAATTTAAATAGAATATTTAGTATTAAAAAGATACAAATTAAAATTGAATATCTAAATTAAAATTGAATATCTAAATTAAAATTGAATATCTAAATTAAAATAAAATTAAAGTTTGATGACCTTAGGAAAATTTAACCTTCATACTTAGGTAAGGTGGAGGACAATGGGGCAATATTTCCAAAATATTTTTTTTTTCAGTCATTACTTTATAAAAATCCGATTAGGTGATAGACCTATGATATTTAAATATAAGTTTAGTAACTAAAAAATGAATTAAAATTTGAATATCACAAATATTTTGTACCGAAGAATGACTCCACAAATATTTAACCCTTCGTTTTCTAAAGCTAATTGTTTTGATGATTTCATAAATTTAGACCCTCCAAGTTTTTCGTGGTTAGTTGTAACAAAAAGAAAATTACACTGAAATTATCCATTTGCAACCAATCATGAACATTCTGATTCAATTATTGGAAATCAAGTAAAAAATCCAACAAAGAATAGTTACTATATCCTTTTACAAATTTAAAAATACTATATAAATAATGTAGATTATCTTGGCCTTGGGAAGCTAACAATTAGTAGCTCATGAATTGGCTCATTGGGCATTATCCCTCCAGCATGAGACTATTTCGTAGAGGAAGTGCCTTCTTGTATTTCTCCTTTTGGTCTGGAGGATTATTCCTCATTTTGTTTTATTAGTATATCTGTTATTTAAAAAAAAAATAGTTTGTGGGTAACTATTGAAATTGATTGTCACGAAATTGATTGTCACTTTGTATATAATTATATACTTTAAGGCACTACCAATTTGTTTCTACTTCATCTGAAGCTCAAGCTGTTGATATCTTCACCAAGTAGCATCCACCTTACCGGTTTCAAGATCTCACTTTGAAACTTAGATTAGTAAATATCATACCATCTTGAGTTTGTAAGGGGATGTTGAGATATCAAAGATATATAGCAAAATTACAAGATATTATAGTATAATTATATGAATTAAATTATAACATAGTTATAGGGTAATTGAAGTTTTATATCTTTTTTCCTTTGTCTTTTACTAGCTATAGTTTTATGTTTATAAATAAGTGTCTTCAGCAAATTACATTTTCCTTTCTGAAAATTTGATCTAATTAATACTTAACTCTTTATTATTTGAAAGTCAAACTTTTACCTCTCTCAACTTTTATTCCATTAACATTTAATGACTTCTATTAGGGTTAGATGATTTTTTCAGTTAAGTGCTATATAAAAAAGAAAAAAAAAAATATTCTTTGAAAGAGTAAATAAATATAACTAACTATAAAACACTAATGATATGGTTCTTTTTTTTGTATGAATCATATCACTAGTAAGTGACAAATGTATGTAATTAATGCTATTAAATATAACGAACTAAAATATTCTAGATTTTTTAACTTTTTAATGGTATTTTTATTTTTTTATATAGCAGTTAACATAAAAAATAGTTGAACTCTAATGAAAATCCTTAAAATGTTAACAGAATAAAAAATGAAGAAAGTAAAATTTTGATTTTAAAACAAGAGGGATGTATATATAAATTAGGTCAAATTTCGAGGAGAAAAATGTAATTTGCTAATAATGTTTCTACAATCTTATCAATGCTTCGGCATTTTACACACATATTATATATTTCTTCTACACTTTCTATTTATAAAAGCTTATACATGGAGATGACAATCAAAGTACTGCAGAATTCACTCTTATGGTACAGGATTTTTGTATTAAAACAATACTAATCAATGAGATAATTAACTTCATTAATTCTACTAATCAAAATTATTAGTGTGCTTTTATTCTGATTATACAAAACTAATTTTTTTGTGTGCAATTAATTGGATCAGGAGAACTTAGAAAGATATTATTTTCAATTAATCTATCGAAGTCGTGTTTGGGCCAAATTGGATCAGAGATTACCTTGGTATAGCGATTGCCAATATGATAGATTTGACGTAGGAAGACCTGGTAGATGACGACCTTCGTTCTGTGCTTGCAAAGATGACAGAGAACCTGCTGCCAGGGAGATAGCAAGGAATTGAATTATTGTTAGAAATTAAGTTGCTGCAATTGAATAATTTTGGCCGGGCATTTTCTCACCATGACTTTGTTGATTAGGTGCTGGATTTTGTGGATTAAACTGGTTTCCCAAGCCAAAGCCACTATTGTCTGCACCAATAATAAGTCATTCGATCTTAACCAACCTTCCTATCCACCCCATATATTATACATACAATTAAATCAACATACCAACAATTAAATAACTTATTGAAAAAACAAAATAATGGATAGGAAACATCACCAAATACCCCCCAACGCCGGGGGTGTATGTGGGACTTGTTCACAATGTGAATTTGGACAAAATAACAAAGTGTCGAAAGAGACAAATTAAGGCTACCTGCAAAATATTGATTCTCTACTTGCATTTCCAATTATATTTGTAAGCAATTAAAGTAGATTGCCTTGGTCTTGGAAGCTAACAGTCAGTTTGTTTCCATAAAATTGTATCTAAAATTATCTGAAAAATATTAATGATAATTAAAAGAAAAGGAGAGACGTAAAAGAAAATCATGATATATATATATATATATATATATATATATATATATATATATATATATATATATATATATATATATATATAGCTCATTAAGATTGAATCTTGTTGGTAAAAGTAATCTATCTATTTATATTGACAACATCAATACAGTAATCAAACTAGGGGGCATTTGTTTAGTAAAAAATAGGGTAGGAATCAGAATCGAAATGAATGATTCCGATTCTTAATATTTGATTGATTAAAAGTAATATAAGAATGATAATATGGTTCTCCCACCAATGAGAATCATTATTTCCCTCTTATTCTTAGAAAATAACTTTTGATTCTCTTAAAAATCAAGTCAAATCAATTATAAATTGATCAAATATTTAAATTTTAACATTTATATTTAAAATTTATAAATGAAACATATAAATTAATAAAAATATGTATGTAATGTTTGAATAAAAAATATTACAAAAGTAGATAATTTTTATACTTTTTTTAAAAAAATTATAATAATATTTTTATAAATAAATATTTTATAATAAATAATTATAATATTAATTTATAATTTATAAAAATAATTATAATGTTAATTTTTATTTATAAAAAATAATTATAAAAATATTTTTTCATAAAAAAAATTTTAATTGTTAAATGATATTTATTTCTCATTCTCATTATCATTCTATGGTGAAACTAAACACTTTTTTTTTTCAAATTTTCATTTCTTTTCTCATTCATTCTTATTCTCATTCTCATCTTCATTTCGATTCTGGAGTACGAATCAAACGCCTTCTTATTTATATTGGCAATATATAATAGTAATCCACTCTATGTTATAGTCTATCAGACTGCACTAACCAATTGAAAATAACTTGATTTGGCAGAAACTATTAATCTAAATTAAATAAATATACTAATTAATTAGATAATTAATTAAAATAGTACTAATTAATTAGATAATTAATTAAGTTTATTAATTCTACTAATCAGTGTAATTTTATTTTGATTAGATTAATAGATAGTGCGGCAAAATTATTATTTTGAAATCTGCCAAATTGGGATCGAATATTACCTTGAAGCTGCAAAAGTGCCCCAATATGATGAGCTGCTAGATGACCTTGGTCTTGTTGAGCAGCTGCCAAGGAGATACAGCAAGGAATTGAATTATTGTCAGACATCAAATGGCTAAAAAAATTTAATAATTTTGGCCGGCCATTTCCTCACATTGACCTTGTTGAATGGGTGCTGGTGAAATAAACTGCAGGTTGCCATTGTCTGCACCAAAAATTATAATGATATATAAGTGAGGAAGACAACCCATGGACTACTGTCGGATTACTGAAAGTGTTAAGAGACTTACTCTCTCCGGCCGGCTGGTTTCTGTCATTATTGAAGTAACCTTTGCCGGAGATCGCCATTGATCAAAATACAACAAAGTCAATATATATATATATATATAGTTAGATGTTATATTTATTTTTGCAAATTAACAATAATATATACTACAAAAAAAGAAAAATATATTGAGTTTAAGTCCTATAATCATACACAGTCTAGCTATTGCTTAAAAAAATAAAATAAAATTCACAGCCCATTGAACTCAACCGTGTAAAATAATAATAATAATAATAATAATAATAATAATAATAATAATAATGACCTATATATATATAGTTAGATGTTATATTTATTTTTGCATATTAACAATAATATATACTGCATAGAAGGAAAAATATATTAAGTCCTATAATCATACACGGTCTAGCTATTGCTTAAAAAAATAAAATTCACAGCCCATTGAACTCAACCGCATAAAAAAAAAAGGCACTTTTTTGTAAAAAGAAAAAAAAAAGACCTTTTATGGTGCACAATTTGTATATTAAAATAATACAAATTAATTAGGTAATTAAGTTTATTAATGCTACTAATCAAAATTATTAGTGTAATTTTTATTAACAGATGGTGGGGACAAGTGGAGACTTGACTAAAATTATTATTTTCAAATCTGCCAAATCGGGATCGGAGATTACCTTGAGGTTGCGAATACGGCGGATTTGACATCTGAGGAGACCGTTGATGACCTTGGTTTTGTTGAGCAGCTGCGAGGGAGATAGCAAGGAATTGAATTATTGTTAGACATCAAATGGCTAAAAAATTGAATAATTTTGGCCGGCCATTTCCTCACACTGACTTTGTTGAATGGCCGCTGGATATTGTGAGCTAAGCTGCAGGTTGCCACTGTCTGCACCAATAATTATAATGATATATAAGTGAGGAAGACAACCCATAGACTATTGTCGGATAACTGAAAGTGTTAAGAGACTTACTCTCTCCGGCCGGCCAGTTTCTGTCATTTTTGGAGCAATCGTTGCCGGAGCTCGCCATCGATAGTCAGCTTGCTCCTGCAACAAAATCGGCTCAATGACAAGAGAAATGCCCTTCAAAAAACACACACACAGATATATACAAGGACTGGACATAGCATACAAGACCGCATGTAGTCAATTTTGTTGACTTCCTTTTTTAATAGTAGTTAGGGCAAGGGACAATAATAAATTTAGACATATTAGCATAAAAAAAAATTGTTGTTAAATTTAATAAAAACATTATTACTTAATCAATTATTAATAATTATAACACAAATAATTATTTAATTAAAATAAATTAAATGAAAAACATAGGCGTGACATTTATCAAATGTTAGATTTATTTTTTTTTAATTGTAAAATATAAAGATGTATTGGTGTAAAGAAATTCAAATTATTGTTTATGATTTTTATAAATTTTATTTTAATTGTTAATTTTAGTAAAAATATTGCAATGTATATACATTTTATAAAATTAAATAAAAAAATAATGATGTAATAATTAAAAAATTAAATTCATTTCTGTTATATATATAAATTTATGAATAGTGTCATTTTAATAAATTTTAAATATATATATTTTTTATATTTTAAAGTTAGATATCTTTTCTAATTTGAAAAAAATAACTATTGAATAATTTATAAAATTTTCAGATTATGCAGAGTACTAAATTTTTATATTTAATTATATAATATACACATTGCATTAAAAAGTGGACAGCTTTTGAAATTCCACGCCTTTACAAAATAAAATTAATAAAGATAATAAAACATTTAAATTCTTTATATGAAAAAGTTAACGCTAGGTCTTATCCCGAGCTTCGCTCGAGTTCAAGGTCTTAGACCGCGAGTACCCACTCGAGTTGCTGCGGTCGAGTTTGCAAGCGGGCAGCATGTGCCTGGGTCAAGAAAATACAACGCCAAATAGAGTTATTTTCCACAATAAGAGAAAAATAAGGGAGAATGGTGACTCTTTATAATTGAATATTTATATTTTTTTTATTATTTTGAGCTATTTATGAGGGACAGTGCTTATAGTTAATAATATTTCATTCATCAAATTATCTTATAACATATTTTTTATAATTTTTTGTTTAACTGGTGAAAAAAAGTAAAATTTGAACTCTTAATCTATAATTATATTGAAATAAATTATATAATTAAACTATTCAATATTTCGCTATACTTTTTATAACTTTTTAAATATATAATAATGATAATAATAGATTACGTGAGATAAATCGTGTGCTTCTTATAAGCATAATCGGAAGGACATCAAGTTTAGCATCCCAATGGTTAAAAAAAATGAACAAATGTTGTTTAATGTTAATGTTTTAATTAAAAGAGAGAGGAATATAAGGTTTTTTTTTTTAATTGGAGGAATATGGGATTTAAACTTCAAGTTCTGAATAACTTTGGTAAAAACTTGTATCATTGTACTTATGAATAACTGATATATTATTTAATCCTTCCATATGTTACATACCACAAATTAATAATTTAGTTAGGAAATAAAAACTAAATACTATGCCAAAAAAAAAAACACAGCACTGATAAAATTTGAGGAAAAAATGTAGCACAGATAACAAAGAGAAAAAATTAAAAAAAAAAAATTAGCTTTATAAAATATGTACTTAATTATATATGTGTGTGTTTGTTATTAATTAGGGTTTAGTACTAATCTTTATTGTGAAAAGTTGAAATTTTATCCTTGTAAATTTATTAATTCACATTTTCTGTATAAAGGAGATTAATCAAATTCTTTTTTAATTTTTCATCATATTTTTGTGGGTATGTACTTTTTCTATTATTTAGCGTTTAATGCACGAAGCTTTTTGTGGTGGTTTTTAGATTATACACATATACTTTGTTCCTTATTGATTTTTGTTTATTTAAATTTAAGATTCTATTCATCCATATTAACTAATTAATGTTTTCAATTGATAACTCGGTGGCATATCCCTCGAACCTGCAATCACCAAGAATTAGGTGAATTTGTAAAGTTTCTCCCACAAATATTATGATATTTAAGTTAGATTTCTATATATGAGTATATAAAGAATATATGGAAAGAATAAATATGAGAGGTATAAGGGATTTATATTGGGGAATTAATCTAATTCTGTGTATATTGTTCATTTTTTATTATTATTTAGTGTTCAGCACATTATATAATTAATCTAATTATAACTCAAAGTTTTTCATTTTATTTAAAAAAAGCTAAATACCTTTTTTCATCCCTGAACTTTATCTTTTTGGTCTATTTTACTTATCAATTAAAAAATTAACTAATAACACATATGAACTTCTAGTTTTAACATATTTCATTCATGGTTCAATATTTTTTTTAGTTTATTGAGCACATAACCTACTAGCATAGAGATGGCCCACAAACCACCAAATAGGGAAGATTTTGTATAAAAATGGACCAAAATGATAAAATTTATGGATGAAATAGATTAAAGATAAAAGTTCATATATATTATTAATTAATTTTTTAATTGATGCGTGAAATAAATCAAAAAGGATAAAGTTGATGGGTGAAATAGAACATTCTGACTTTTATTTAATCAGTTTTTAAAGGAATTAATCGGTTTATTATTTTAATTAAATAGATGGTATTCGGATTGACCTTTTTTTTTTTTTAATTATACTGGTGTTTCAAAACAATGCATTTATAATTTGCCAAAACAAATCGTCAACCGTATGTCATTGGGGAGGATGCCACATCAGCATGTCTAAACTCATCAATGTAATCTCCTAAAATGCTAACAATAAAAAATTTTACACTTTAATTTATCAAACAAATTTACGTTTACATTTTAATTATTAATCTAAAGAACTTTTCATAATCAACCATTAAAAAATTAATTTTTAATTTATAGAAAATGTAAAAATTTAATTTATAGAAAATGTAAAAATCTAATGTTATTTTCAGCTTATAATTATGAGTTCAAATTTTGAGCTCAGCTAAAGGCAAATAAAGATGACAAAAAAAGAAAAAGGATATATTGTGGGTTCCTCCTAATGGAGTCTATAAATTTTTTTTAAAAAAAAGTCACATTTTACAATACAAGTTTAAAAGTTAGCTATTTTTTATTTTTTTTTTTGTTCTTTTGTGTATGCCTAATGCCTATATAAAGGCTATAGATGAAGAGGCAAGAGTGGGCAAGTGAAGGAGAAAGCAATGAGTGAAAAAAAACAATAGGTGAGGTGTGTGTATTTGTGAGGGTAACCAGAGTAATTTTTGCTTTGATGAGTGTGAGAGAGTTTTAAAGGGTTTAAAAAAAAAATTTCTCAAAGGGTGAGTGATAAAATAGTGAGGTAATTATTTTTGGGGTATTTAGGAAACACTTTAAGTACCACTATTTTGGTGAGAATTTTTTGTGTACCTCTAGTGTTGATCTAGAAAAGACTCTCTCTTATACCTACTATTTTTATAGTGAAAGAATTATTTTGATCTTGTCCTGTGGACGTAACCCAAGAATTAAAGGTGAACCACATTAAAATATTTGTATCATTTTTATTATTTATACAACATGTTTTACCGTCTATTATTATTTATACAGCAGGTTTTGCCACCTATTTTACTCACCAATTGGCTTATTTAATCGCCTCCATTTATTTATTTGTTAGATTATTTCTGTAGTAATTTTATTTTATCTCTATGAAAATTATTTCGTTACATCAACTCCGTTAATTTTCCCAACAAGTGATATTATAGCTGTTGGTTCTTGTTATGAAGGCATTATTAAATACTGCAATGATGGAGGCTAAGACTGGCGAGATAGTTAGTTTAAATGGCACAAATTATCACATATAGAGAAACAAGATGAAGGATCTCCTATTTGTGATGAAGTTGCATCTACCGGTTTTTGCTACAACAAAACCTGAAAGGAAGGCAGATGAGGAATGGGCATTTGAGCATGAGCAAGTGTGTGGCTTCATCCAACAGTACATTGAAGACAATGTGTACAACCACATTTGCAATGAAACTCATGCACGACCATTATGGAACAAGCTTGAGAAGCTGTACACTTCAAAGATCGACAACAACAAATTATTTTATCTGATAAAATTAATGCAGATAAAATATCGGGAAGGCTCTTCTATCACCGAGCACTTGAACAATACAAGGGATCGTGGATCAATTGTCAAGAATGGGCATAAATTTTAACAATGAAATTCTTGCTCTTATAGTATTGACTTCTCTACTAGAGTCACGAGAGACTTTAAAGATTTTACTTACAAACTTTGCACTAAACGGTGTAGTGAAATAAAATTTATCAAAAGTGGTATTCTGAATGAAGAGATGAGACGCAGATCAAAGAGTGCCTCTTCAACACATTTAGATATCCTTGTTATAAATTCCAAGGGGAGAAGTGAGACTTGAAGCTCAAAGAAAAGAGATAAGAGCAGAGGAAAGTCAAATAAGTATGCAAATATTGAATGTCATTACTGCAAAAAGAAAGGCCACATCAAGAAGTTCTATCAAAAGTTCAAGGACCAAAACAAAGGCAAAAATGTGAGAAAAGATGACAGTAATGATGATGATGAAGCAAATCTCCTCAGAGAATTCAATGTCCTTTTTTTATGATGATACTATTAATCTTACTACCCATGAGACCAGCTAAGTGATTGATAGTGGTGCTTCCATTCACGCTACATCTCGAAGAGAATTCTTCTCATCCTACACTCCAAGAGATTCTAGATTTGTGAAGATAGGAAATGGAAATCGAACAAGAGTTTTTGGTGAAGGAGATAGGTGTTTGGAAATGATGAATGGCATAAGATTAATCTTAAAGAATGTCAAGCATGTTCTAGATATTCGCCTGAATTTGATATCTACATGCAAGCTTGATGATGAAGGTTTCTGTAACACCTTCTATAACGGTCAATAGAAACTCACTAAAGGCTCACTGATGGTAGCTAAAGGTAAAAAGGACTTAGCACTATACTTTATGCATGCAAATATCTCTAAAGACATGGTGAATGTTGTGGAGAAAGACAGTACAATTGAGTTATGGCATAAAAGACTTGGCCATATAAGTGAGAAAAGGATAACAGTGCTGGCCAAGAAAAATGTATTATCTGAAGTAGATCTTGTGCATCTAGAGAAATGTGTCAATTATCTTACAGGAAAGCAAAACAAGGTTGCTTTCAGGAGTTCTCCTCCTTTCAGAATGAAGAATGTGATGGATTTAATTCATTTAAACTTGTGTGGGCCAATGCCAAAGTCACTTGGTGGTTGTCAGTACTTTGTGACTTTCATTAATGATCATTCTCGAAAGACGTGGGCATATACCTTAAAGTCAAAAGATCAAGTACTAAATGTCTTCAAGGAATTTCATATCCTAGTGGAGAGACAAACTGGTAAGAAGCTGAAGTGCATTCGGACAAACAATGGTGGAGAGTATTCTGGACCATTTGATGCTTATTATAAATAGCATGGTATACGACATCAAATGACACCTCCAAAGACGCCGTAGTTGAATGGTTTAGTTGAGAGGATGAATAGGACTTTGATAGAGAGAGTAAGATCTTTGCTCTCACATTCAAAGTTGCCTAAGACATTTTTAGATGAAGCTTTACTTACAGCAGTGCATGTGCTTAACCTTTCACCATGTGTTCCTCTACAGTCTAACACTCTAGAGAGGGTGTGGTTAAGAAAAGATGTTTCCTATGGTCATTTGTGGGTTTTTGGTGTAAAGCCTTTGTGCATTTTCCTAAGGATGAGAGATCCAAGCTTGATGTCAAGACACGACAATGTGTGTTCATTAGTTATGGTCAAGATCAACTTGGTTATAGATTTTATGATCCAATCCAAAAGAAGCTTGTCAAAAGCCATGATGCTGTGTTTATTGAAGATAAGACAATCGAAGATATTGCCAAAGTTGAGAAGAACATTCCCAGCTCTGAAGATGATTTAAATTTGAAGTTAGTTCCTCCAACAATGGTGCTAAAGGAAGTTGGAGATAAAAATGAAGTTATTCCACCAGAAGTAGGTGATGAAGATGCTCCCATTGAGATTCTATATGAAAATGATAATGATTGTGTTCAAGATCAACCACCGGCAGATAAGGCTTCTCCAATGCCACTGAGGAGATTAATAGAATCAGACAACCTTCTACCAGATATCCTAGAGATCAATTTGTGTTACTAACTGATGGGGGAGAGCTAGAAAGCTTTAAAGAAGCTATGAATGATGAACACAAGCAAAAATGATTTAAAGCCACGCAGGATGAGATGAAGTCTCTGCATGAGAATAAGACATTTTAGCTAGTGAAGTTGCCTGAAGGTAAGAGAGCTTTGAAGAATAAATGGGTGTTCAGGATCAAGCATGAAGAACACAATCTCCAGCCATGATTTAAAGCTAGACTGGTTATAAAAAGGTTCAACCAAAGAAAGGGCATAAACTTTGATGAGATTTTTTCTCTAGTCGTGAAGATGACATCCATCCGTACTGTGCTGGGTTTAGTAGCAAGTTTTTATTTAGAGATTGAGCAAATGTATGTTAAAACAACCTTCCTTCATGGTGATGTAGAAGAAGAAATATTTATGGAGTAGCTAAAGGGTTTCAGAGAAAAGGGAAAAAAGGACTATATTTATAGATTAAAGAAAAGCTTGTACATATTGAAACAGGCATCAAGACAATGCTATAAGAAGTTTGAGTCTGTTATGAGGGAGTAAGGCTACAAAAAGACTACTTCAGACTATTGTATTTGTTCAAAAATTCTTTAATAAAGACTTTATTGTGTTATTGTTCTATGTGGATAACATGTTGATAGTTGGTCGAAATATTTCCAGAATCAACAGCTTGAAGAAGCAGTTGAGTAAGTCTTTTGCCATGAAAGACTTGGGACCAGCAAAGTAGATTCTTGGCATGAAGATTATCAGAGACAGAGGTGTTAAGAAACTATGGTTATCACAAGAGAAGTACATTGAAAAGATACTTCAGATGTTCAACATGTACAATGATAAAGCGAGTAGCTGTCCTCTTGCTAATCACTTTAGATTGAATTCTCAACAAAGCCCTTCCATTGATAAAAAGAAGGAAGAGATGGATAGAGTTCCATATGCTTTAGTAGTTGATAGTTTAATGTATGTCATGGTCTGTACACGGCCAAATATTGCACACTCAATTAGAGTTGTGAGTTGATTCCTTTCAAATCCTGGAAAGGAGCATTAGGCTGCAGTGAAATAGATTTTCAAGTATCTTTGTGGAACGTCCAAAATATGCTTATGTTTTGGAGACACCAAACTTATGTTAGCTGGATACACAGATGCAGACATGGCAGGCGATGTTGACTCGAGAAAATCAACATCTGGCTACCTAATTACATTTGCAGGGGGAGCTATGGCATGACAGTCAAAATTATAAAAATGTGTTGCTTTGTCTACCACTGAAGCAGAATTTATTGCAGCAACTGAAGCTTGTAAAGAGTTGTTATGGATAAAAAAGTTCTTAAATGAACTTGGTTTTTAGCAAGACAAATACGAGCTATTTTTTGATAGTCAAAGTGTTATCCACATTGGTAAGAATTCCTCCTTTCATTCAAAATCAAAGTACATTGATGTAAGATATCACTAAATACAAGAGGTATTGGAGAAGAAGCTATTGTAGCTTGAGAAGATCCATACTGATGAAAATGGATTAAACATGTTAGCAAAGACTCTACTAAGGGAGAAGTTTGAATTCTGTCGATTAGCCGTCGGAATGATGATTACCTCCACATAGTCGAAAGGGGGAGAATTATTATGGGTCCCTCCTAGTGGAGCCCATAAGCTTTAAAGCAAAAAGTCAAATTTTGCAGCACTAAATTCGGTACTGTAAAGTTTGAAATTTTGAAAGTTTGCTAATTTTTTTTTGTTCTTTTGTGCATGCCTAATGCCTATATAGAGGCTATAGATGAAGAGGCAAGAGTGGGCAAGTGAAGGAGAAAGCAACGAGTGAAAAAAAATAGGTGAGGTGTGTGTATTTGTGAAGGTAACCAAAGCAATTTTTGCTTTGATGAGTGTGAAAGAGTTTTAAAAGGTTTAAAAAATTTTTTCTCAAAGGGTGAGTGAAAAAATAGTGAGATAATTATTTTTTGGGTGTTTGGAAAACACTTTGAGTATTACTATTTTGGTGAGAATTTTTTGTATACCTCTAGTGTTGATCTAGAGAATACTTTCTCTTGTATCTACTATTTTTATAATGGAAGAATTATTCTGATTTTATCCCGTGAATGTAGCCCAAGAATTAAGAGTGAATTATATTAAAATATTTATGTCATTTTTATTATTTATATAACAGATTTTATAGTCTATTATTATTTATACGTCATGTTTTACTATTTATTTTACTTACTCATTGACTGATTTAACCATCGCTATTTATTTATTTATTAGATTGTTTCTGTAATAATTTTATTTTATTTCTGTAAAAATTATTCTGTTACGTCAACTCTTTTAATTTTTCCAACAGGATATACAATAAATAAACTTAAAATAAAAACTATTTTACACTTCTATGTTGTTATTTTTATTTTATTTATTATTATTATTATTATTATTATTATTATTATTTTCGAACTTACGTGTTTTCTTTGTCATAGACAACGAGGCAGAGTCATAAAAGGGGTCCACCCCAAAACGCAGTAAAGATAGCAATGACGGAGAAGCTACATCGAACGATCCACCGACTCATTCTCACACGGGCAGCCAATAACCGCACGAGTCAATCGTACGGTTTTCCCGTTTGTGTGGCAATTTCATTGGAGTTCGCGCGATATGCAAGTTGCATAGAAAGCACCAAAAACAATTAATAAAATAATAAACAACAAAATATATAATTATAAAACTAAATATAGTCTATAATTACTTTGCTTTATAAAAATAATTTTTATTTTATTAATAACAGCTACTAAATGATATAATAGATTTTTATAATAAAGTGAAAATAAAATAATTTTAAATTTCCCAATAAAACTAGAATAATGGAGTAACAAATAAAATATAAAAAATAATTAAATAATGATTAATTAATATTTATTTTTAATTATTTATTAATGTAAAATTAATATAAAAAATAAAAAAGTGTATATAAAATTTTTTTATAAAATAGTTAAAAACAAAAGTGTCGTATGCTAAAATCAATGTATTGCAAAGTGGCAAACTTTGTACGCTTAGCTTGCATGCTTCTCCCTTTTCGGTTAGTGTAGAATGATTGGATTCAGCATTCATCTTTGTGCTGTTTTCTCCCTTTTTGATTCAGTGTGATAGAAAATCATTGTCGCACTGAATCAAAAAGGTATAAAACAGCCGAATGTAATAAAATAAAATATCTTAAGAAAATATATTAAAAAGTATTGAATATGATCACGTAATTTTTATAATTGGAAAAATGTGCAAATTGGATCTCAACTGGGCATCAAATTTGATATTGAATTTTAATATATATTTTCTTACAATTTATATCTAAATCTTTAAAAATTTGAATATATTTTACCATTTTTAAAAAATTGAGCCATTTTTTAAAAAATTGTTACAATTAAGTCCAAAAAACAAAATCAAATTTAACTTTAATGTTAATTAATAAAAATTAGTTTAAATAATAATGCAAATTGATGAAATTGGTTTCAAAATATAAATTTATGAAGTTTTTAAATTTTTTAAAATTTTATATATGTAGAAATATATTTTGCTAATTTTTTAAAAATTTTAAAAAATTAAAATTGTTTTTTCTATAAACCAAAAAATTTTAAAAATTTATAATAAAATGACCTACATTTAAATAAAAAAAGGATCAAACATTTCCATGCACACAATAATTTTTTATATAATAATTTTTTAAATCTATAAAAAATTTTAAAAATGTATGTAACTGTATAACAATTTTTGAAAACTTCATAAATTTATATTTTGAAACAAATTTCATCAATTTGCATTGTTATTCGAACTAATGTTTATTAATCAACATTAAAGTTAAACTTGATTTTGATTTTTTGGACTTAATTATAATAATTTTTTGAAGAATGGCTTAATTCTTTGAAGATGGGTCCAATATATTCGAATTTTCAAATATTAAGGTCCAAATTGTAAAAAAATATATATTAAGGTCCAATATCAACTTTGGTGCTCAGTTTAGGGTCCAATTTGCACCTTTTCCATTTATAATTTTAATATCTTATATTTAATAAAATAATTATTATGTATCAGTAAGTGCCAAGTAATCTAAGAAAAATTGGAAAAATTATGCATATTTGATAAATTAAAATTTTTTAACAACTGATAAATATTTCAAATTTTAACTGTTAATTATTTGAAAATACATATTTCTTTAAGCCTGTTTCAATATTTTAGTCAATTGTGAAAATGATGAACCTTTTAAAAAAAATTAACATTATTTTGAAAAATAAATAAAATTTTAAAACTGTGAATACAATTCACATGCAATGTGTATAATAAAATAAATTAGTCTATTTAAATATATTAGCTCAGTTTGAGAAGTATGCGTTTTTTTTTTTTTAATAAATTGAAAGTCATATGACTTTAGTATTGATGGACTGAACAACAAGAGGTAACCCTCTGTAATGACTTATATTTTCAAATTATATTTTTTTTTAATATGGTATATGCAATATTAATAAAAATATAAAGTTAAATTTGATTATTTTATTTTATTTTACTATTTTATGATTAATTAATATTATTCTATGTTTAACTAAAATTTCTACGTAAGAATAGTATTTTTGGTTGTTTGACTTGCATGATTATTTTAGTATTTTTATTCTATTATTGCTTCATAATTTTCCCTAATTATTTTATTAATAGATTATTTTATTAATTACATTATTTTATGTGATATAATATAATAATTAGGGTTATTTTATGTGTGTGTTATTATGTGTGTGTATATATATACATATATATGTATATACTTGTGGTGGAGAGTTTTTATGTATAAAGTTAAAATAATATTATTATATAATATTATATTATAATGTTTATTAACCATAATATATATACATATATTTATATATATGCATAAACCAAAAACACAAACACATATATATATACTTACCTTGCCCGAATCACCACCACGCCCTCCATCGCGCCACCATCTGTCCCTTCACCGTCAATGTGCCTCACCGGCATCCAGATGCACCTCCACCTCTTGCCAGCTGCTCTGTCGCTCTCCTCCTTCTCTCTCGACGCCGGCAGCAGCTCGTGTAGCAGGAGAAGCTGAGAGTCAATCTTCCGACATTCCTCCTCCGTCCGGCCACCAAATCAGGCGTTTCCGGTGGTGTTGAACTCAGGAAGCTCCGAGGAAGAAGATTCCAAGCTCCTTTTGGTCAGAAAATGCATTTTGGTGAGGTTTCTAGCTCATTTTCAAAATTGGCTATTTTTTGTTTTTCATTTTTTTTTGACTATTTTGGTTGATTCATGAAAAAATCCTTCACAAATGTTGATCCTACTAGCTTAAGCTACTTTCATGATTTTTTTTGGAATTTTTGGGAATTATTTTTATTTTTGTGAATTTTTGATTATTTTATTAATATTTTCTAATTTTCGAAAATTAATTAAAGAAATTATGAAATTGTGATTTATGGTGTTTATAGGTGTTAAAATGAATTTTAGAAATTTATTTTTAATTTTTGTGAATTTTATATAATTATTTTGAATTTAATTAGTTTATGTAACTTTGGGAAAATTAGGTTAATTATGTGTTTTAGTGAAATTAATTGGTTAATTGAGTATGTATATTGATATTATTGAATTATATTTTGAGAAAATAATTTTTGAGTAATTAAATTATTTTTGGTGAATTTTTTATTAATTATAGTGAATTTACATAACTAGGGGTATTTTGGTAATTTGACACTAAATTGGCTAAAAATATAATTAAATTGGTTTTAATAGTTATTTGAGGTATAAAAATGATTTCTACAAATTATTTAGTATTTTTAACCAATTAAAACTATTTTTTGTAAATAATTTTCTATTTATATATAATATATTATTTTTCTAAATAAGTGAGTTTTTAATTGGTTTTTAATATGTTTTAGGGTTAATTGCGTAATTTGGAGTTTAAAATGTATTCTAGTCAATATTTATGAATTTATAAAGAATTATCGATTTTAATAATATTTTATTAAAATTAGAGTTTTTATGTAATTGTCGATGGAATAATTATTTTCGATGTTTTAAATATCTGATTTATTATGTTTTGATTACTTAAGGGTATTTTCGGTATTTTTGGCATTTTAATGTATTATGTAATTATCTCGTTAATTGTGAACCTCAGTCGGTGAAATTGTAGTTTGGGAGTCTGACCGAGGGGTTGTGGTTGTGTATTTTCGAAGTGTATTTTCTGTGCAGGATCGGCCCTACTTGTATAGGGAGATGTCTGTTTTACAGAGGAGACTCTATTGAAATTTTGATAGATTTCTCGTAAAATGTGACAACCAGTCCGAGTCTAATTCTGAATTCTTGATTGAATCTGTCTATAGTAATCCTAGAAGTATAAAGTTAGAAGTTTATTCTGACGGTTATTATTATTTTATTTTTCTAGCTGCGCCAAGATTGAGGCCTAACGGATCAGGCCCGCCGAGTCTGTCTTGAGGAGCACACACCAGTGAGTTATTATACTGTATATATATGCATTGTATATAGGATGCATCACTTAGGGTTTTTCATTTTCATTATATGTTTTTAAAGACATTTAAATGATAATATTTTTTTCGTATATCTAGGGTTGTATTTTTGTATATATGCATTTTAAATAATTATGCATGTTATTATGATATGTGCACATTAAACAATTAGGTTTAGGTTTGATACATTTTAGTAATATATACATGTTTTAAATGTACACTTAGTCATACTTATTTTATTAAATGATTAAAATACTTCAGGTATAGTTTTAGTATATTTTAGGTTTATTCTTAAATAGTTGCATGTTATATTATGAACCTACACTTAAATTATTTTTAAGTTTATTTTTGGTATATTTTTTATATATTTTCCAAATAAATGCATGTTTTATTATTAATTCAAACCTAACACATTAGTGGTATACTTAGGGTTTAATTGTGATATGCATGCTAGAAAATTAGGTTATTTTGGTATATTGTGAATATATGTTAAACCTAAATGCATGTTTTAGTACAAACACATATTTAAATGAATATTTATACATAATTGTTTTATTAAGTAATTTGTGTACTTAGGATATATTCTTTTGTATATTTAAGTATATTTTTAAGGAAATGCATATTGTATCAGTGATACACATTTAATTATTTTTAACTATATTAATGGTTTACCTTTAGTATATTTCATATTTTATTTGATATATATATATATATATATATATATACATACCCGAAGTATACTGGGTATATTTTAGGTATATATATTTATGGTTGATTTTATTATTATGAATATTGTTCTACATTAATTACTTTCTGAATGAATATTTATTTTAAATGAAGGATATCAATAGAACGTGCTTCCTAGTGGGCAACACTAGGACCGTGTACATACTGGTGCGAAAGATAAGGGTTCAGTGAGAGTTAATTTTGGGTGATTATAATTGATTAGATTGATTTGACTGAGATTAATGGTATGATAGATAGTGTGATTGCGGGGCCAATCACACTGACAGTCAGACTGCTGGAGCTCGGTTGACTTAATGTCTCGGGGCCAGTTTACTGTCCATAAGTGGATTGAATGATCTATTAGGTTGATTAAGATGTGAGGTGATCAATAATGTGATTGTTGGAGCTCGGTTAACCAAGTGTCTCGGGGCCAATCACATTGACAGTCAGACTACTGGATCTCGGTCGACTTAGTGTCTCGGGACCAGTCTGCTGTCCAGTTGGAATAAGTGTTCTATTTGGAATCAAGTGGGCCTGTATGGCTAAAGCGATGTTGGGATGGATTGAGGTTGCTATTATTAGGGTTCTATGAATCCTTTATGAATTAAATTAAATATTTTCTACATTTAGTATATTTATACAAGCAGAATCGACATCTGTGTGGAATGCGTGAATATATATACATATATATGAATGCAGGAGTGGATATGTTTTAGATTACATGTATATATAGTATAATAATTCACTCAATGAGGTCTGATCCCCCTCAATCCTTTTTTTTAGGAGATCCCATATTGTCAGACCTTAGTTGTAGAGTTCCTCGCTAGTGTTCTTTAGTCCCGACTATTTTATACAAATATATATTTCGAACTCTGATTTGTATTCTAGAAAATGCAGTAGTAGTGTTATTATATCGGAAGAGTATTATTTTGTTTTGATATTAAATACTTTGAGAAATTGTATTTGAAACTGTACGAATATGTATTCATTTATGAAAGGATTTGGAGTATTTATTTTATATATTGATTTGAAAATTTTTAATTATGTCATACTTTTTAATTATTTATTGCATGATTTCATTTCCTAAGGCTTGCTACAGGCTCCGGATTCGAAAGAATTCTCGTTCCTTAGTACCGGTCATGACTCCTAGTTTGGGTCGTGACACCCTCCCTCTTTTAAATCGACAATAGTAAGAATCAAACTCTGCACCTCATAATGTCCTTAAAGAGAAATTACTACTTAACTACTCTCTTATTGGCGTATGCATTTAAAATATAGTAAAACAATCAAATGGCAACATTTTTTTTTAAAGGAAAGAAATGTCAAACTGAGTAGATAAATGATAAAAATTTGCTTCATGGTTTCAAAGATTATGGCTTTCGTCCCAAACTGTTAAAGGGCAAATCTCTCACTTGTAAAAAAAAATTAAAATTTTGAATTTTAAATACATTTGTTGTACAAACAAAATTTTTTTATTATCCTCCTCAAAATTTTGATTTGTGATAGTATTCATGTTAATTATATATTATTTTTAATCAATTTGTGATGATGGACCGTTTTCATGGTTTTGAAGTACCATTCATTTCAGCATGCATGATGCGCTATTTTTGGTATTGAGAACTTTTAAAATTTGTACTAGTTTAAAAAATTCATTGAATCTATAATTACTTAAAGTTTATTTATATTTATAAAAAATAAATAAGCATAATATAAATGCTATAAATTATTTAATGTTAGGTATTATATATTATTATTAATTTATACAAATTATACATTATATTATAAAAGTTACTATAAATAAAAAATTATTATAACATAAAATAATTTTTATAATAACATTTATATATTTATATTAATGATATATATATATATATTATTGAGGGATTAAAATGGTTTTAAGAGGACTAAAAGTTTTGAATAGAACTAAAATTTAGTATTTTCTTCTATAGTTTCTAGAAAGGTGGTATTTATCTCTATAGTTCATAAAAAGGTTTTTTAAAAAGATTTCTTAGGAGTTCTAGAAGTGTGGAGAAGAGTATGTATTCTTCTAGTATATATGAGAGAGCAATACAAAGTTGTGGATTTGAGTTTAATCGGTTCAAGGAGAGTAATAATTTTCTGGATTGGTATTTTATCTCATATAGTGAAGAATTAGTATTCCTCTATGGATGTAGATAATAAAAAGTTGAACCACGTAAAACTTATGTATTCTTAAATTTTTGAATTTTGTGCTTTATTTTTGACATGTTTATTAGTTGGTTTAATTAGATAGATATTTTCCATTAAGTATTTGTTAAGAAGATAAATCACATTGACCAAGCATATCAAAGAAATCAAGCAGATTAAAGAAATCAAGAAGATCATTCCATAAGTCAAGCAAATCAAGGAGACCAAGAATTTGGTCAACTATTTATTCCTTAAGTTTAGGCTATCAACTTTTAAAAACTTACTGCTATATATGTAAAATGTGTATATATATCTTTTAAATTGTCAAAGAAATAGATCACCTTCCTCTCATCATTTATCTTGTTTAGACTGATTCTCATGGTATTAGCAAACACTTGTAAACTTTTCCAGCCACTTTAATATGCCTTCATCTTCTTCTTTGCTTCCTAAAAAAGTACATGAACTCAATATTCAATCATTCATCAGTGTTCAAGTTTAGTTTCCATCAAACTCAACATAACTAATTTTATAATATGGCATTCACAAATTACCTTGTTAGTTCAATGTCTTGGTGTTTATCATCACCTTATTATGAATGAAAAACCAGTACAAGAAATTAATAATGATGGAAAGAAAGTTAAAAACACTCATCTCCAGAAATGGAAAACTAATGATGGACTTCTCACTTCTTAGTTATTGGGAACTATGAATGAGGGTGTTCTAAGCCTAGTCATGAGTGAAGCAAAGACAATTTTTACTATATAGACAACTCTTGAGAAACATCTACTTCCAATTATAGTTGGAAAAGAAAGCAACCTGAAGTGTCTTTTGATGGGAATCAAGAAAGAATCTTTTTCAATTAATGAATATATCAAAGAGTTCAAGAACATTTATGATAATCTTGCTGCAATTCAGAAACTTGTTTCTAATATAGATAAAATCCTGTAGTTTACAAGTGGACTTGGAAATCAATACATGGATTTTTGAACTGTAATGCTCAGTGAAACACCATTGCCATCTTTTCAACAGTTTCTTCTTGCCCTTCAAGGTCATGAATAAGCCTTGTTGTCAAGTTAAGAAAAGGAAAAAGATATATAGAACACACCCAAGCCTTTTTCAATCAACATGGAGGCTGTGAACATGGTGGAAGAGGAGGTGGTAGGTTCAATTCTCGTGGTAGAGGATTCACACTAGCTGGTCATTACAATGGAGGATAAAATGCAACTGCTCAACCAAATTAAAATCGAATTCAATCTAATAACTTCACAAAAGCAAGGAGGAAATACTCAAGAGCAACCGCAACAATAGAAATAAGCCACCTTATTAAATTAATGGTAAAACTACTCATATTGCTCTTGATTGTTGGTGCAGGTTTAATTACTCTTATCAATTAGAGGATTTTCCTCGAGCACTTAACTGCTCTTACCTTAAAAGTTGAAAAAGATTCATCCATTTATGCTGACTCTAGTGCCATTGCTCACATGACGAATGATGCAAGTATATTGTATACTTTAGAAAGTTACAATAGGAATGATATGATATATATTAGTGATGGAAATGGTCTATCTATCTCTTATATTGATTATGCTTGCATCACTACTAAAAAGGGCAATACCACACTTAATAAAGTTTTTGTGGTACCATAATTCAAAAAGAATATACTTTCTATTGGTAAATTTAAAGTTGATAACTCATCTACTTTTGAGTTTACTTTATTTGATTTTGTTGTTAAGGATCAAAACAAGAGGATAATTGCAAGGGGGCATAAAAAGGGTCAACAATATGCTTTTAATGGTGTTTTCATGAAGCTTTGAGTGCAATAAAAATCGATGAAACTTCATCATCCATTTGACATCAACAACTTGGACATCCAAATATAAATTTTTTGTTTGTGCTGAAGGAGAAAAATGTTATTGAAGTTACGAATTGGACAAACACTAATGTTTGTATTAGTTCTCAAGAAGGAAAAAGTTACAGGCTTCCATTTAAGAAAACTAATAAAATTTCAAAGTTTCTTTTTGAAAGGAGCAGTGTGATCTTTGGGGCGAACCCCTATTACCTCAAAATAAAATCTTTGATACTATGCAATTTTTTTAAAGAGGCCATAGAGGGGTGATTAAGGTAAATTAAAAAATTAAACGAAAGTTAAGGCTTAATCAAGGATTAAAGAAGAGTTTAGATGAAAGAGAAAGAGAAGAACTCAATAACATAAAATTTAAGGAGTTTGATTCACAAATGAATCTATATCTCCACTTAACTTATTCTCAAGTTAAGATTTTTAACACCCACTCCAATCTTATTAATCTAGATTGAGTTTATAAGAGTTTTATGGTTCAACTTTAATCTTTATAACACAATAAGCTTTTGAAGGCTAAGCTCTACCAACAATCAATCACAAGTGTTTTTGTCACGACCCAAAACAGGGACCATGACCGGCGCTAGGAAACGGGAATTCTTTCGAATTTGGAACCCCTAGTAAGCCTTAAAAGAATGTAATAAAAATAATCATAAAGCAATGTAATAAAAATAATCTCTTTCATAGAATAACATAAAATATATAATACATTATTCAGAGAAATGCCTCTGAATTAAAATTACATACAATGAAAATAAAATACAATTCACTAATGCAGTTTCCTAGAGTACAGTATAAAAATTAAGTAGATAATTTACATAAACGAGCCGGGGCGGAAGAAATCTAGTGGATGGGTCTACTGCTGAGGCCTGAAGAAGAAGACTCTCCTGTAAAAATGTCAACTGAGGGGTGTCAGACCTCACTAAGTGAATTGTTATAATATATATACATGCATCTCCTATATGAAAAATGCAATCAAACATTCATATATAATAAATATTTATACAAGCAATCCACACAGATGTTGAAAATCACTTTATATAATAATACAAAAAATCATAGTTTAATGAAGGATTAAATAGAACCCTGTTTAATCACAACCATGATCAACAATAACATCACTTTAGCCATACAGGCTCACTAAATTCCAAATAAATTCACTTAATCCATATGGACAATAGACCGACCCTGAGACAATAAGTCAACGGAGGTCCAGCAGTCTGACTGTCAGTGTGATTGGCCCCAAGACACTTGGTCAACCGAGCTCCAACAATCACACTATCAATCATATCACATCACATCTCAATCAAATCAATCATATCATTCTCAATCAAATCATAATACCACAATTAATTCTCACTCAACCCTAAATCTATCACACAAGTACGTACACGGTCCCAGTGCTACCCACTAGGTAGCACATTCTATCGATATCCTTCATTTAAAATAAATCATTCATGCAAGAAAATAAATAATGCATAATATCATTCAAAATGACAAAATAAACCATATATATACCAGAAATATACCTAAAATAAACTAAGTATATTTCGAGTATATATATGTCAGATAAATTCAAATCAAACATGAAATATACCAAAAATAAACCAATAGTATACTAGAACATACTAAGTAAAAATCAATAAAAATAACATGCATTTATTTAGAAATATACCTAAGATATACTAAAAAATATACCTAAAGTATACTAATCATTTAATAAAACAATTATGAATAAATATACATTTAAAACATGTATTTTCTAAAACATGCAATCTAAGTGTGATGTATATATAAAATAATAACTCACAGGTTTGCGCTCCACGAGACTGGTCTGACGGGCCTAGTCCATTAGGTCTCGGTCTCGACACAACTAAACAAATAAAATATTAATGAAAATCAGAATAAATCTAACTTAAGCTTCTAAAGGAACTCGATCTAAGATTACAAAACACAAACTGACACATAATTGACCCGATGTTACATTTACGAGAATTCTACTGAAAATTTGGCAAAACCTCTTCTATAAAATGGACATCTTTCTACTAAAAAGTAGAGTCGGTCCTATAAGAAAAATACACTTCAAATCATAGAATTCACACAACCCTCGGTTAGGATCCCAAACTGCATAATTTTCCCAACCGAGGTCCACAATTCACCAAAAATACAATTAATATAAAAATCATAAATGCCATAAATATCCTCAAAATAGTAAAATATAGCATATTTAACATTAAAACACCAAAAATAATTATTTTCTCAATAATTACGTGTCATGACCCAAACTAGGAGTCGTGACCGGCGCTAGGGAACGAGAATTCTTTTGAATCCGGAACCCGTAGCAAGCCTTAGAAAATAAAATCACGCAATAAACAAATATAAAATATGACTTAATTAAAAATTTTCAAATCAATATACAAAATAAATACTCTAAATCTTTTCATAAATAAATATATATTCATACAGTGTTCAAATAATACTCTCTGAGTGTTTAATATCCAAAAAAAATAATACTCTTCTAATACATTAACACTACTACTGCAGTTTCTAGAGTACAATTTAGAGTTCAAATTATATATTTATATAAAATAGTCGGGATGGAAGAACGCCGACGAAGAACTCTACTAAGGCCTAATGATGTAGGATCTCTTGAAAAAAATATTTAAGGGGGGTCAGACTTCACTAAGTAAATTATTATAATATACATACATGCAATCTAAAACATATCCAATCATACATTCATATATATATATGTATATTCACACATTCCACACATATGTCAACTCTGCTTTTATAAATATAATAGATGCAGAAAACATTTATTTTAATACATGAAGGATTGAATAGAACCCTATTAATCATAACCTCAATCAACCATATCATCACTTAAGCCATGTAGGCTCACTTAAATCCAAATAGATCACTTATTCCAATTTCGACAGTAGATCAGCCCCGAGACACTAAGTCAACCGAGCTCCCGCAGTCTGACTGTCAGTGTGATTGGCCCCGAGACACTTGGTCAACCGAGCTCTAACAATCACATCATATCTCAATCATATCAATCAAATCATTATCAATCACATTATAATCTCCACAATAAATTCCTCACTCAAACCTAAATCTATTGCACCGGTACGTACACGGTCCTAGTGTTGCCCACTAGGAAGCACGTTCTATTGATATCCTTCATTTAAAATAAATCATTCATATGGATAAATAAATAATGCAGAATAATAATCATAATGATAAAATAAACCATATATGTACTAGAAATATACCTAAAATAAACTAAGTATATTTCGAGTGTATATATATGTCAAATAAATCCAAGTCAATCATAAAATATACCAAAGATAAACCATAAATATACTTAAAAACAATTTAAGTATAAATCAATAATTTAACATGCATTTACTTAGAAATATACCTAAAATATACTAAAAATATACCCTAAATACACAAGTCATTTAATAAAACAATTATGAATAAATATACCTTTTAAACATGTATATGAACTAAAACATGTGTTTAGTTTGACATATATCCAAAAAAAATATACTAAAAATAAACCTAAATATCTAACATGCATATATAAAAAATAAACCCTAAATATACTAAATCATATTATAATTTAAATTACTTTTAAAAACACATAATGAAAATGAAAAATCCTAAGTCATGCATCTTATATGCAATGCATATATATATAGTATAATAACTCACATATTAACGCTTCACGAGACAAACTCGGCGGGCTTGATCCGTTAGGCCTCGGTCTCGGCGCAGCTAGAAAAATAAAATAATAGTAACCGTCAGAATAAACTTCTGACTCTATACTTCTAGGATTACTATAGACAGATTCAATCAAGAATTCAGAATTAGACTTGGACCGGTTGTCACATTTTACGAGAAATCTACCAAAATTTTGGTAGAGTCTCCTCGGTAAAACGGACATCTCCCTATAAAAGTTGGGCCAATCTTGCACAGAAAACACACTTCGAATACAAAATTCTCTCAATTCCTCGGTCGAGATCCCAAACTACAGTTTCTCCTAACTGAGGTCCACAATTCACCACAAGATACAATAAAATATACATAAATTCAATAAATACCAAAAATGCCCTTTAAATATCAAAATATGGCAATTTAAACATTAAAACATAAAAAATAATTATTTTACCCGTAATTACATAAAAACCTAATAATAATAATATAATATTAATAAAAATTGATATTTCTCAAAAAATACACCAATATTAATAAAAATTCATTTTATAAATCCAAATTACTTAATTAATCCATAAACATACTAAAAGTTACTAAAAACTCATTTATTTATGAAAATAATATATTATATATAATTTGAAAATAATTTTCGAAAAATAGTATTAATTAGTTAAAAATAGTAAATACTTTGTAAAAAACCATTTTTATAATTCAAATAATTATTAAAACCAATTAAATTTATTATTTAACCAAAATTACTACCAAATTACCAAAATGCCCCTAATATACGAAAATACACATAAAATACTAATAATATTCAAAAATTCAATAAAAATTATGTAATTACTCAAAATTTACTTCCTCAACATATTATTCACTAAAATCAACAAATACACCTAATTAACCAATAATTTCTATAAAAATACATATTTAACCTATTAATTACAAAATACACATAAATTATATAAAATTCCATAAAATTATATAAATTCATAAAAATTATTTTATAAATAAATAACATTTTAATATCAACTCAAACACACAATTAATCTTTAAATTCAACCAAAATACTCATTTAATTCAATACTCCAAAATTTCCATAACTATAAATATTTCTAAAAATTATATAATAATTCTCAAAAATTAATTTCTCAACATTATAATTATTAACAATATATAACAACAATAATTTAACCAAATTCATAATTTAATTAATTAATTAACAAAAATTCATTTTTTAATTATTAAAATATTCAATAATTAACCAAAATTCAAACAAAATCAGAAAAATAAAGAAAAAATATCTATGAGTAGATTAAGATGCATAAATAATCATTTTTAAAAGAAATCATCAAGAATCCATCAAACTCAAGCTAAAAAAAAAATTATACATAAACTAAAAATATGCAAAAACTCACCAAATGGTTAGCTTTGAGCTTTGATCAAGCTCAAAATCAACTTCCCCTCAACTCAGGGAATTGATGGAGCTAAAGAAATCCAGCTCCCACCATCAGGAAGTCGTCGGCGGTCTCTGCCCCTACTGCTCTGCATGCTGTCCACCGGCGGCTTCTGCAGCTCTTCAATGGTAGTGATGACAAGAAGGAGAAGATGATGGTGCTGGTAATGACTAAGCAGATCGTGAGGAAGAAGGAGAAGCATAGTGATGAGAGGAGGCTGGAGTTGCGGGAAGAAAGGGAAGAAAAGAAATGGTTTTGTATATATATATATTCACACACTCACAATATAATCACACACATAATTACACATACATAAAAATAAACACATAAAATTATCATTTAATAATAACAATAATAAAAATCATAATTATTAAATAATTATAATACAAATAACATATATTTAATAAAATAATAAAAATACCATAGAAATAATAATGCACATAAAGTAGTGTTATTAAAATGATAATAAAAATAATAACCATCATAATGATAACACAACACAATTGCTATTAAATAAATAATATTTATGAAATAGTTTAATTATGCATTAATATAAATCAGCAAAAATAAAATAATAATGATATTCTCAAAATATTAATAATACTTGAAGCACGTAAATTAATAAAATAAGGTTAGTACTTAAAAAAATATTAAAATAATCATGCACTAAGTTAACATTATTAAAATAATAGTATTCGAAAATAATAATCATATCTAATGGAATTTAGACGTCCAAAATAATAAATTTCAAATTACTATATTTACGTAGAAAATTCAATTAAATCTAAAATAATGATAATAAATTACAAAATAATTAACTATAACTTTTAAACTTTATTAACATTGCATATTCCATTATTTAATAAAATAATTTAAAAACTAGGGTTATCACATTACGTAAAAATCCAAAAATAATAATATAATATTATTAAAAATTCAATTTCTCGATAATTTAATATAAATTAATAAAAATTCACTTTATACATTCAAATAACTAAAATAGCCTAAATACATATTAAAAATTACTAAAAACTCATTTTATTACCAAAATAATATATAATATATTATTTGAAAACAATTTTTGAAAATTAGTATTAATTAGTTAAAAATAGTAAATAATTTGTAAAAATCATTTTAATACCTTAAATAATTATAAAATCAACTAAAACATGATATTTAACTATAATCTTAACAAAATTACGTAATTACCCTAATAATTCAAAAGTTCTATAAAAATTATATAAATGCATAAAAATTATTTTCTCAACATATATATTACTAATATTAACTAAAAAAAATTAAACAATAATTTCAACAAAAACCCAACTTTAACCTAATCATCCAATATTGACATAATATAAAAATATTTATAAAAATTACATAAAAATCACAAAAATTATAATCTCAACACTAAAATTAATAATAACCCATAAAAACACTAAATCAACAAATTTGATAATTAAATAAATTAATTTACGAAAATTAATTAAATAAAATTAAAATATTTAAAAATTCACAAAAATTAAAATGAATTCCAAAAATTCAAACAAAAATATAGACATGTAGATTAAGCTTCCAGGAACAACTTTTGTGAAGGGAGTTTTCAAGATTCATCAAGATTAAGCTTAAAAAAATTAAAAAACCCTAAAGCTCCATAAATTAAAAATCATCAAAACTCAAGAAAATGAAGATTAAAGATTAAACTAAGCTTATATTCATGCTCACCAGAGCTAGGGGAGTTGATAGACACCGAGAACATGAAGAATGGTGGTCGAAAAATGGAGGTTGGTCGGAAAATGGAACTTTCGGTCTCTCTTGGTTTCAGACGGTGCCCGCGCCGGAGAAGGGGGTGGAAGGCTGGCAGAAGGCGGCTAGAAGGAGGGTGGTCCAGCGAAGTTGAGGGAGGTATAGTGACAGCTTGAAATTGGGACTGTGCGGGAAGAAGAAGATGATGAATAGTAACTTCTGCGATTTTTTTGTATGTGTGTTTATATTTATATTTGTTTGTATGTATACATTATAATAATAAACTATATAATATAATAATAAAACTTTATATTATAATATTATATAATATAGCCTTAAATCTACACCACACAATAATATAAATATCTCACATAGTTATATATATACATACACACACACACACACACACACACACATATATATATATATATATATATATATATATATATATATATATATATATATACATACATAAAATAACAATACAAATAATAATATAATTTAATAACAAAATAAATAATGAAATTTCATAAAACATTAATAGAAATAATAATGTTAAAATAATCATGCAAATTAAATGACCAAAAATAATATATTTACGTAGAAAAATTTATTTAAACATTAAATAATAATAATTAATCACAAAAAATGAAAATAAATCAATAAATCTTCAAATTTTATTAATACTACATATCTCATTTTAAAATAAAATAATTTAAAAATATGGGTCATAGCAGTTTTGAGGCTTACACTTGAACTGAAACCACTAGCATTAACTCCTTATTTCCCTTTTTCAACCCAAAAAATAAGACGAAGAAGAGAGCTAACTGTAGATGCCGGGATTTAGTGCGCACCCAAAATTTTAACAACCGCGACACTGTTTAGCCTTAGGGCCCTAAGGAATATACTATTATATCACAAAGACATAGCGTGGAGATGAGAAGTCGCCACTCGGGATAATAACTGGGACAAATCGAAATGGTAGTATTTGGTTCTCTAAAAGAAAGCTAACACCACAATCAATAGATTCTGAGAACAAAATACTAACTTTTCTTAGTCTCGTGTTCATTTTTAATTATTTTATGTATTACTATCTTATTCTCTAATTACATGCAATTTTATTTAAACCCTAATTAAACATCCATTTAACCCAAAGGCAAAAAGTCATAAAATTATATGTAGAAATGCATACAAAAACCAGTGTCTCTATATCTAAATTAGATTAATTTTATTAATTACATTTAGCAAATTCTACATACTTTATTTATAGGTAAAATGAATTAAAGATGGGCCTACATTTTAATTGAATTAGTCAGTCTAAATCTACTTGTTTTAATTAACAAAGGAAATGATCCTATTGTCTACAAATTTTAAAGAAGAAATTAGATTATTAAGTGAGTCTAAGTCTAGCTTAATCTTAACTCAAAAAACAGAGTGTAAATCTATTTATTTTAAAAGAAATGAAATTAATGGGTTGAACTAAATCTAAATTAATTTTAATTAAATAGAAATGGGCCTAAGGTCTAATTAATTTTAAAAAGAAATAAAAATACATTAGTGGACTAAACTAAAGTCTAAGTTAATTTTATCAATTAATAGTAAGCCTAAATCTAATTAACCTAAATGGACCTAATTTAATTTTAAATAAATTAAAACCTAAACCATTTTTAAGTCTATTTATTAAATGGGTTAGAACCTAACGTGAGCTTGGGGCCCAAAAGGTAAGACAACCAAAAACAAAGCCCAATTCAACAAATATACCAAAAATAAATCAAAACAACAATTTTTACCTAATTTTTCTAAGAAACCCTAATTCAATTTCATGCAACCATAAAATTAATCTACTGCCATCATTGATTATAATTGAATTTTACCAAATTGAGCCTAGATTACTAATCAATTTTTAGTACAGAGAGTTAAAATTCCACTAATTTCCCTCTATTAGACTATTATAAACTACAGTGCAGGAAATTAAAACAAATTAATTACAACCCAGTAAAAGCAATGAACAAAATACCGTAGAAAATAATAATCACTAAATTCTATGGGGATTTTATATAATTTAGTCCATGGCATCCCATGGATTCTTCAATATAGCCACTACCAAAATGTCACATCACCAGCCTCACATATAGAGCACCACAGAACACTAATCGAAAAAAATAAAAAGAACAACAAAAGATTTAATCAGTAATGACTCAATAAATAAATAAAATAAAGAAATCAAATCAAAAATAAAAAAGAACAGAAAAAGACTAGTGATGTTATGCAAATGTTGTTTGAATGCCCCTCAGATTGGGATTGTCATCGTTTTGAGATTGACTTTGTTGTTTTTTTCCTTGATTTTCTGGACTTTAAAAGCAAAGAACATAATTTTGTTGATTTTTCGAAGGTTTTGAAAATGAAAAAAATGAAGAGCTAAGGTGTGTGGCTTTTTGCATAGTAAAGAAAATAATTAAGGTTTCTTTTAGCTTTTTTTCATCCCCCTTTCATAGACTCTGCCACTCAACTTTTAAAGCATGGCTTAGCAACCTCTAACCCCTGTGATCACGTAGGGAAGTTGTGTGATATTAGGAGCAGGAGGAGGAGTCTCAAGAGTCTGAGTTTTTTTTTTGAACTTTCAAAATCAAGATAAAAAAAATGAGTGATAGAGTTTTAAAAAAATCAAAAACTCACACATGCTAGGACACATGGTGTCTTGGACTAATGAAAAAATTAAAAAATGATGAAAAAATCAATTTTCAGCGTAAAAAATCAATTTTTAGTGAAAATTGACATTCTGGAATGTCGACCAATGTACATAATGCCAACTGGCATTATGTAACGTTTACATAATGTTGGTCGACATTAAATGTTGGTCAATCACCTTTTTTTTAAGTAAATTACAAAAAAGGTCATCAGAAGTTTTTAATTTTTGCAATCAAATTCCTAAAAAACCAACTTTGCAATTAAATCCACAAAACATAGCAATATAGTCCTTTAAATTGTGAAACTTGAAACTAAAGATCAATTCTTCATTAGACTTTCATCATAGGGGCTTTCGTCACACGTGTGCACAATTGCATCCCAAAATTGGGTTCTTACAATTGCCCCCCTTTGTTGCTGTTTGCTTGATAAATTATGACAAAGCAATAGTAGCACACAATTTTGAAAGAAAGAATTAGAGTACTTCATTGTATCCTAATTAACATGCTGATGCTTAAATTGCTGAGCAATTTTAAGCAAAATGCTATTTTTAATCTGTTTCACTATATTTCCTATGGAATGTTTGGTGAAACTTATGCATTTCGCTATATTCCCTTAGGGTCGTCTAGCGACTCGTGATTTGAGAACATGTTATAACTTATGTGGAATGTCTAACAATAATACCATAACTACTATGTAGTGTTTGGTGAACTGCACTATATTCCTTTTGAGAAATCTAGTGATAATGGATTTCATTATATTCCCCGTGGGACATTTTAATAAAATGAATGCAATAATTCTCGTTATATTCCTTGTAGGACGTCTAGCGAGCCTTGATTTGAAAAAAGTGTTATAGTTCCTGTAGAACGTTTAGCAATAATACCGTAACTACTGTGTAGTCTTTGGCAAACTACATTATATTCCTTTTAGGACGTCTATTGACAGTGGATTTCGTTATATTCTCCATGGGATATTTTAACGAAATGAATGTAATGATTCTCGCTATATTCCTTGTAGGACATCTTACAAGCCTTGATTTGAAAAAAGTGTTATAGTTCTTGTGGAACGTTTAGCAATTTGATAAATTTAAAATTTCACTATAGTCCTTGCGGGATGTCTAACGACAATGGATTTGCAAAAAATGTATTATAACTCTTGTGGAATACCTTAACTACTATGTAGTGCCTGGTGACAAAAGGTTTAAAAAATTTCATATTATAACTGCTATTAAAGCACATAACGTACTGAATTTGAAATTCATATTACAAATACTATGCAACACATAACATGATAATTTTAAAATTTATGTTTCAACTACTGTGTCATATGAAACGAATTTTGAAATCTTTTGATTTAAAATAATGCATGCAAAAATGCAAAACTTAATTCTGTAATTATATTATGTATTCTGTACTTGAAAAAAATTCAAAATTTAAATACAAACACAATTAATAATAATTCATTAATTGATGACATGAGTTAAATGAATCAATTAGGAATTAAATCCTAATCAAGATGCAATTATGGATGAAATTGTAAAGGAAAACTTGATTTTGAATGCAAGCATAGTAAAGGGACCAAAATAGATATTTTTCATTTATAAGAAGCTTCCCTCCTTTTTTTCGATGTTATTCTTTCATTTCCCTCTCCATTTCTTCTTTTCTTTTTTTTATTTGATTTTCTTCTTTTGATTTCTTACTCATTCGAAGTCCGATTCATGATCCATCAGATCCTATGCCTGACCCACAACATAGGCTACATAGAGGAGCAGAGATTCTAGTTGACCCAGCCATTGTGCCTCTCCATTTTCCTCAAAATAACCTTGGACTTTAAGAGGGTTGTATTGTGCTTCCTTTGACTCGCCTTCACCTTCACAGGTACACAGATGTGGGCAATAAGGTAACACTTCCTCATTTTTATTTATTTCTGTAAAAATTTATTCATACAGTTAGTAATCAGAATTAATTTCAGAATGCAAATTAGTATGTATATTATTGAAATTAGATAAAAAATACTCAAAAAAAATGTATGAAAAATTTAAATTTAACCCGGGAATATAGGATTTTAGTTGAATGGCTGACTGAAGGTCTAAAGATCTGAGTCGGAAGTCTAGAAATCAGTCGGCATTTGTGTAATGCCGATTGGCATTACACAATGCCAGTTGGCATTGTGGAATGTCGATCAGCATTCCATTTTGTTGATTCAGGATCTATTTTAATTTTTTTTAATTTATTTATTTTTTAATCAATTAATTACTATTATTATTATTATTATTATTATTATTATTATTATTATTATTATTATTATTATTATTTCTATCCTCGAAATTCTCCAAGCGACCAATGAAATTTATGGGCTGTTTTCATATAGCTCGTGAATTATTTCATGGGCTGTCGGAGAATGTGGCACAATTAGTATAGGCCTCCAGGTTTAGACAATTTATTGCTAGGCTTCTGACAGCTCGAGGGAGGTTTGATCGCCATTCTTTATTTGCACTTATTGAGTGGTGGATGGACACCACTCACACGTTCCATAGTTGTGTAGGCGAGTTGACTATTTTGCCTATGAGTTTTTCTACTATCACCAGGATTGCCTTCGGAGGGACTCCCATTTCCTTCGATATCAACTACTACAGTCTCCCTAAGCATGCGTGGAGTTAGTATGTGTGAGATTTGATCAAGTTTGTTCTGACTTGGAAGATTTGGAAGAATGTTCTTCTTTCATCATTAGTCGAGGAATTCAGACGTCTTCCTACTACCATTCCTCGTCAAATTTCCCATAAGGTGAGGTGTTTCCTTCTGATATTGCTTGGCACGACCCTCTTTTACTAGATTGATCATAAGGTCAGAATTGTCGTTCTCGGCCCTCTTCGAAACTTAGACCGAGTTGTCACCCTTGATTAGGGATCTGTTGTGTTAGCTTATCTATATTATAGGCTGGACATTGTTTGTAGAGGTGTTGTCACCATGTGTGGCTTTTGGCATGATTTTCATGTACGTTATCCTTTTTTTTTTACTTATTTCCTCTGTCCAGCTCTGGAGCTAGAGATTGGGCTAATTTATGGCTTTGGTGCTATCAGTTCTGATAGAAGGCTCCCTCTAATGCAAAGATAGGCTCTTCCTATCTAGCGAGCGTCAGGAACACTCTGTAGACTTACCGTGATTAGCTGACCACTGTCGAGTGGCACTTGGTAAGAAAACAGAATCATTAGTATTTTATAATGTAATACAAGTTAAACTTAATAACATGATTTTGTAGATTAATTCTAATTGGTTAGAGGGAGCGGATGACGTCCAAAGGTATAATTTCATGGTTATTACAGTATGACTCAAGGACATAAGGATTCTGCTCCCTGGTTATAACTGCTGAATGTGGTATTTAGGAGAGCAGGTGTATCGACAACATTATAGACCTTCCCAACGTTGTATTCCTTCTGATGTTCCTCTCTCGATGTTATACAGTTCTCATTTGACAGGTTCAAAGTTGAGAGAAGCATTACAGGGATATGATGCCATAATTTTTCTTGAGCAATCTCGCCATTACCGACAGTTCATCCATGAGAACCTCTTTGAGCAGGTTCCTGCTAACCAGGTTGAGGTAACTTCTAATCATTTCTCTTTTGGAATGCTCAAATCACTTATTTTCTTTTCTCACAGTTTAAGGAGATTGGCTCCCCTACCGACGAGGTGATGGAGGAGGTGGCTAAAACTATTTAGGGGTTAAGACTGCTCTTAAGCCTGAGATTGTACCTAAGGTATATAGGCCTAGACCTGGTCATGCACAGCATACTTAGCATATTGGGACCAATTGTGAGGGAGCCTTTGCTGGTGATATTTTTTAGTGATGTCCCCCTTCCTGACAGATCTATGCTCTACTGGGCCCCTACCATTCAAACTCCAGTAGAGCAGCAGATGCATCTCGGTGATGTTCAGCTTCCCAAATTTTCTCCAGCAAATACTTCTCATATGAGTTTATTTGACTTATTTCTTGTATTACCTGTACACTTGGTATTGATGTTAGTACAACTTTATAAAACGGGTCCCCCGGACACGGGCAAAGTATTTGTACAGACTCACCTCATCTCAAAGGTTATTTGCCATGCAAGTCACATATAGTTAGTGGGTAAGCATATACACTTATTTTGCAAATGAATGCATGAAATGCATATGATATGATGTTTTCTATATGTGCAAAGTTATTCTAAAAATCTAGAGCGAGAGAATGAGATGCTTCGTCAGTGGCTTATGGACTTAGGCATGGACCCCCACAGCATTAGTACTTCATATATCATACCTCCAGATACTTATCATCATAATGACCCTAGTAGAGGATAGAGCCCATGGCCTGATAGTGGAGCCCGAGATAAATGATTCTAGGCTATCTTCATTTCTAACTTGTAGTCATGTCAGACTGCCTTCTTGTACTGATCTATTTCAAATTTCCCTTTCTTGAAATTAGACTTGGATGAATAAATAGTCCTAAGAGAATATTTCTTTTTGCCTTAACTTTAGCCTAAGTTGCCCTTTTGGGTTTTCAGCTTAGCAGGCCTGCACTATCTTTTTCCTAAGCTGCCCTTTCGGGTTTTCAACTTAGTGGACTTCTTTTATATACTAAAGCAAAATGGTCTCATAGAGTTGATTTCAAGCTTTTATGTTCTGTTTTCCTTTCTAGTACTTATGTATCATAAAAAAGATAAAACATGCAACGTTATAACAAAATTCAATTTCAATAAGATTCATTAATTAGGGCCAAAATGAGTACATTTACTACATTACATGACATAACTCCTGTCATCAGCTAGTCCTTTCAAATTTTCTAACTCAATATATTTCGCTTACATTTTATTTCCCTAACTTTTGCCTGACTAGCCCTTTGCGGGTTTTCTAATCAGTGGGACCTTTTTCTTTTATTTATTCCCTAATTTTTGCCTGCCAACCCTTTATGGGTTTTCTAGACAGCGGGAATGTCCTAATTTTTGCTTGACTAGCCTTTTTAGGTTTTCTAGTCAACGAACTTTATTTTCTTTATACTACTTTTATTTATTTTTACAGGTAGTATTTCTTGAGGCGATCTAGATTAATAGGCTCTATGAACTCATTCCCTTTAAGATCATATATCTTTACAACTCCTTTTAGCAGAATTGACTTGACTAAGTATGGTCCTTCTTAATTCGATCTGAATTTTCCTCTCAGATCGAACACCATTGCTTTAGACTATTTTAACACCATGTCCCCAGCTCTTATTTTCCCTGGCCTTACTTTCTTGTTGAATGACCTTGCTATCCTCCTTTGATATATCTGAGTGTGAAACAAAACATTCATCTTCTTCTCATTTAAAGATACCAGATGATCATATCTCAAGCGTTTTAGCCTCCATAACCACTCTTAAAGACTTTATCTCAGCTTTTATAGGTAAAACTATTTCATAACCATACACCAAGAAGAACAGAGTTTGGCCTGTGGCAGTTCAGGTCATATTTTTGTATCCTCACAAGGCAAAGGAAAGGTATTCAGACCAATCTTTGTAAGTTTTGACCATCTTAAAGAGGATTTTCTTGATATTCACTACTTCTACTGCTCCATTAGCCTGAGGCCGATATAGTGAATACTTATGATGCTCGATCCCATATTTCTACAATAACTCTATCATCTTTACTTGAAACTAAACCCCATTATCTGTCATAACATGATATGGAACCCCATATCTGCAAATAAGATTCTTCTCAATAAACCAGGCCATCTGCTTTGCCTTTAGAGTGTTAAAAGATTCAGCCTCAACCCATCTAGAGAAGTAATCAATTGCCATAGCTATATACTTATGTCCATTCGATGTTATTGGCCTTATTTCTCTATGATATCAATCCCCTATGCTGCAAAAGGCTAAGGAGATGATAAACTATTTAGCACCATTAGAGGAAGGTGGTTGAGATTCCCATATATCTTACACTAATGGCATTGCCTTACTATCTTAATGCAATCTCTTTCCATGCTTATCCAGTAATACCCTTGTCTGATTATCTTCTTTACTAGGATTATTCCATTCATGTGAGAACCACAAGCTCCTACATGAATGTTATGGAGCAGCCAACACACCAAGCTCAAAGAATTCAACATGATGAAGATGAGCATGGTCAAGAAGGCAAGGATCAAGTTCAAGAGGTTTTGAGTCCAATCAGCATGCCTCAAAGACCTATAACAAGGTCTCAATCTAAGAAGCTTCAAGAAGCCTTAATCCATCATCTACAAGGCTTTGTGAACTTAGCTAGTGAAAGTTTACAAGGACACCAAAGCTTTGTGCCAAGTGCAGCTCAAGTTCAATACAACTTAATTCAAGTCCAAGTTATTAATGGGTTTAATTATGTTAAATAAGGGCTGGACGAATTTTTTATTTTAAAAGCCCATTAGTTTTAGTTAGTTTAATTATTCTTAAAATAGGAAGTATGTCAAAATTCCTATTTAAGGTCTGATTAGATTAATTTCCTTTTTTTGTGATTAGGGTTATTAGTTTTCCTTACTCACTAAGGAAAACCTTATAAAGGCTATATATATATGCCTTGGACGAATTTTATTATTGAGAATTGAAGTTTTAAAACCTAAAGGCTGTTTTGCTTTTATCTTTATGTTCTTGTGTAGAATACATGCTTTAAGGAACATTCAAGTAGATTGATCATCTTCTTGTGGAGTGTTTCGAAATTGGAATTTAGAAACGAGTTTTCTTTATTCTAATTCTTTGATCATCTAAGTAATCTGATTTCTAACCATTCTTAGGGGTTGTTGCTGAATTGACTATTGGGGTTTTCAAGTTAATGCTTTGGGGGTTCGAATACATAAAGGGGTTCTCAAGCTTATTCTTGGAGGTTCCGTATCATTTGGTATCAGAGCTTTGGCTCTAGATCAGGTTTTATCTTTTATAATTTTTATTCTTAATCCTGATTTCTTATGTTTTTCTTATTCTTTTAAAATCGTTCTTATTTATTTTTGTTATTCATTCTTGTGTTTTGTTCTTTGTTCTTATTTGTTAGTCTTGATTTTTTTTCCCTTTAGGTCAGTCAATTGTTTTGCATTCTGAAATTTAGATTTGTGTTCATAGTTGAAATTAAAAAAAAAAAATTCGTGCAAAAAAAAAAAAAAAAGAAGAAATTTGAAAAAAAAAAAGCAAAAAAAAAAAAAAAAAAAAAAAAAATTCGTGAAAAAAAAGAGAGAAAGTTATTAGAAAAGGAAGAATTAAGATTCTTGAGTGATTTATATCCTAATCAGGTCTGATTTGCATTTCCTTCCATTCCTTGCTCATTAAGGAATATTGTTTGAGTGATTAATATCCTCATCAGGTCTGATTTTGGTTTCCTAATCCTATTTGGTTTATAATTGACATATCTAACTAGATCTTGTTATATCTTGTATTACTTGTCTATTAAGGATTTTGCATATCTTTACAATACTTGCTCATTAAGGAATATTACTTATTGAGGCAGATTTGACTTTTCTCCTTAAAATAACTTCTAAATTCGTTTTCTTTTCTATTCTAGAAGATCTTTGTATTTCTTTCACATGTCTTTTGCATCTTTTTGAGTTTTCCTATTTTATTGCTTCTGAATTGTTGTTTTTTTTTAACCAAATTGCCTCAAACTTGTTTTGAAAATTTCACTTTTGAAAGTTCTACTTGAATATTGCTTCAATCTAATTGATTTGTTCTAAAAGTGTGATTCACCTAAGAACATAAAAGAATTAGCTTGAGTGGTGAGAGGAAGTCGAGTGAAACATCAAATTGAGTTAAACACGAGTGACCACCCGCATCATTTGAGTGCAAACACGTGAGGGAGTGCTTGTGAGGATTTTAAATTATTATTATTATTGTTTCTAACATTCTTTTACAGCAATGTCAAACTAAGGTGAAAATAAAGGTGAGGGTAAAGCTGATGAAACTTTGCTCCGTGAGGCACAACAAAGGCAATTTGAACGTATGAATACAAATTTTGAGACTATAATGAAGAGATTAAACCGCATGGATACAAGGCTAGGAGCGGTTGAAAGGGCAACAACACCAAATCATAATGAGGAAGTGGAAGGCAATGTTGACAATGAGGATGAAGATGAGGCCTATGCAGAAGTAGTACCAAAAGGTGGAGGTAGACAAGGCCGAGGTAGAGGAAGAGGAAGGTTAGAACCAGTTCCATACAATGAAAGAAACCGAGGCAATGAATATAATGTAGATCGAAATTTGGGAAGCATCAAACATAAGATACCTAACTTTCAAGGTAAATCAGATCCGGAGTGCTATTTACAATGGGAGAAGCAATTGGAGCTTATATTTGATTGCCATCAATTTAGTGAGGAAAAGAAGGTAAAATTGGCAGTTACTCAATTTTCTGATTATGCTATTGCTTGGTGGGACCATTTGGTGATTAATAGGTGAAGGAATTTGGAGTACCCAATTGATAATTGGCCTGAGCTCAAGGTTGTAATGAGGAAGCGATTTGTGCCCAAACACTATCATAGGGAACTTGTACAAAAACTTCAAGTTCTTAAACAAGGTAGTAAGAGTGTGGATGATTACCATAAAGAGATGGAGATGCTCATGACTAGGGCTGATATAGATGAAGATGTGGAGATCACTATGGCACACTTCTTGGCTGGTCTAAACAAAGACATATCTGACCGAGTAGATTTACACAAATATGAAGATTTAGAAGAGATGGTGCACATGGCCGTCAAGATAGAAAGGCAACTCCAAGGAAGAGGGGCGACAAGGTACAATTCCAAATCCTATTCTAGCTCTAATTTTAATTGGAAAAAGGATGGAAAGAGTGATTATAGGGGTGGGAATAAGGTTGCTCATGAGGTTGCTAAAGGGAAGACAGATTCGGTCTCTAAGGACAAAATCAAAACCAATGAGGCTAAAGGGAGAAATAGAGACATTAAGTGTTGGAAGTGTCAAGGAGTAGGTCATGTGAGCAAAGATTGCCCTAATAAGAGAACTATGACCATAAGGAATGGGGAAATTATGACTGATGAAGAAGAGGGCAATAATGAAAGTGATAAGGATGAGATGCCTGAATTGGAAAGTTGTAGTGATGGGAGTATAGAGGAGCCAATCAAAGGTGACATGCTGGTTACAAGGCGTGCTCTTAGTACTCAAATAAAGGAAGATTGCATTGAAGAGCAACGAGACAACTTATTCCATACAAGGTGTCATGTGCAAGGCAAGGCATGTCTTATGATTGTTGATGGAGGGAGTTGCACCAATGCAGTGAGCTCATTCTTAATTAGTAGATTGGGGCTGTCTACTATACTACACCCACGACCATACAAACTTCAATGGCTTAATGATTGTGGAGAGGTCAAGGTAAATAGACAATCTATTATTTCCTTTTCAATTGGTAAATATCATGATGAGCAATTGTGTGATGTCGTTCCTATGCATGCTGGAGATATTTTGCTTGGTAGACCATGGCAATTTGATAGAAAGACCAAGCATGATGGGTACCTCAATCGGTATCACTTTACCAAGGATGGGCGCAAGATCATATTAATACCGCTTTCTTCAAAGGAGGTGTATGAAGACCAATGTAAAATGGAAAGAATGAGAGTGGAGGCTGAAAAGAAAGAAAAAGAGAGTAAGAAAAATTCTTTAGAGAGTGAAAAGAAAGAGGGAAAAATAAAAGAAGAGATTCAGCCTAGAGAGAAAAAAGAAAAGAATTTGAGTTTAATAGCTAGGACAAGTGAGGTTAGACAGGCCTTGTATGCTAATCGGCCTATATTTGTACTTTTGTACAAAGGGGCTTATTTGGCAACTAATGAACTTAACCCATCTTTGCCTAGTGTGTTTGTTGATCTTTTGCAGGAATTTGAAGATGTGTTTCCCAAAGAGATGCCTAGTGGATTACCCCCAATTAGAGGCATAGAACATCAAATTGACTTCATTCCTGGGGCAGCCATACCCAATCGACCAGCATATAGAGCAAATCCAAGAGAAACAAAGGAGATCCAAACACAAGTGGAGGAGTTGCTAGCTAAAGGGTATGTGAGGGAAAGTCTTAGTCCTTGTTCGGTTCCTGTCATTCTTGTGCCAAAGAAGGATGGAACATGGAGGATGTGTGTGGATTGCAGAGCCATCAATAAAATCACTGTAAAGTATCGTCATCCTATTCCTAGATTAGATGATATGCTTGATGAGTTATATGGTTCTTGTTTGTTCACTAAAATAGACTTGAAATCTGGTTATTATCAAATTCAAATGAATGTTGGTGATGAATGGAAAACAGCTTTTAAGACTAAGTATGGGTTGTATGAGTGGCTTGTTATGCCCTTTGGTCTTACTAATGCACCTAGCACATTCATGCGATTGATGAACCATGTGTTGCAAAATTACTTAGGTAAATTTGTTGTTGTTTACTTTGATGATATTTTGATTTACTCTAAGTGTTTAGATGATCATGTTATGCATGTGCGAATTGTACTAGAAACACTTAGACAAGAAAAGTTGTATGCAAACCTTAAAAAGTGTAGTTTTTGCATGAATAAGGTTAATTTTCTTGGTTTTGTTGTATCTAGTCAAGGCATAGAGGTTGATGAGGAGAAGGTTAGGGCTATTAAAGAGTGGCCAAAACCTAAAAATGCTAGTGAGGTGAGAAGTTTTCATGGGTTGCTAGTTTCTATAGGAGATTCATTAAAGATTTCAGCACTATAGCTGCACCTTTGAATGAATTAGTTAAGAAAAATGTTGGATTTGTTTGGGGTGATGCACAAGAACATGCATTTAATGAACTTAAGGCAAAATTATGTAATGCACCTTTACTTGCTTTACCTAACTTTGATAAAACTTTTGAGATTAAATGTGATGCTAGTGGCATAGGGATTGGAGCTGTTTTGATGCAGGATCAAAGACCACTAATGTATTTTAGTGAAAAGTTAAGTGGGGCAACCTTGAAATATCCAACTTATGACAAGGAATTATATGCATTGGTTCGAGCTTTGCAAACATGGCAACATTATTTGTGGCCTAGGGAGTTTGTGATACACACTGACCATGAAAGTTTAAAGCATTTGAAGGGTCAAGATAAGCTGAACCGTAGGCATGCCAAATGGGTGGAGTTCATAGAAACATTTCCATATGTGATTAAGTACAAGCAAGGTAAAGAGAATGTGGTTGCTGATGCATTATCTAGAAGGTACACCTTACTTAACTCTCTTACTGCTAAATTATTAGGTTTTGAGTTTATAAAGGAGTTGTATCCACATGATGATGATTTTGGTGATATATATGCATCTTGTGCCAATGGGGTTGTTTCAGATGATTTTTACTTGTTTGATGGTTTCTTGTTTAAAAGAAATAGATTGTGCATTCCTAAGTGTTCTATAAGGGAATTATTAATTAAGGAGGCACATGGAGGAGGCTTAATGGGGCATTTTGGGGTAAATAAGACCTATGATATGCTGTTAGAACATTTCTTTTGGCCCGGCATGAAACATGATGTGTATAAAGTTTGTGAGCATTGCATTACATGTAGAGAGGCTAAGTCTAGGTTGAAACCGCATGGGTTATACACACCATTACCCGTTCCTAGTGAACCTTGGACTGATTTGTCTATGGATTTTGTGCTTGGATTGCCTAGAACTAGGAAAGGTCATGATAGTATCTTTGTTGTGGTTGATAGATTTAGTAAAATGGCTCATTTTATACCATGTCATAAAACTGATGATGCTAAGTTGATTGCTGATTTGTTTTTCAAAGAAGTTGTGCGTTTACATGGCATACCTAGGAGCATTGTTAGTGATAGGGATGTTAAGTTTTTGAGTCATTTTTGGCGTGTGTTATGGGGAAAGTTAGGAACTAAGCTATTATTTTCAACTACTTGTCACCCTCAAACCGATGGGCAAACTGAAGTAGTTAATAGGACTTTGATTACTTTGCTTAGGGCAATCATAGAAAAGAACATTAGGATGTGGGAGGATTGTTTACCATTTGTGGAGTTTGCTTACAATAGGGCTGTTCATAGCACTACTAATTGCTCTCCATTTGAGATTGTTTATGGATTTAATCCACTTACTCCTATTGATTTATTACCACTGCCACCTAACAATTTTGTGAGTGTTGATGCTAATTCTAAGGCTGATTTGGTGAAGAAGTTACATAAGCAAGTTAAGGAGAGGATTGAGAAGCAAAATGCTAAAGTAGCTTCTCATGTGAACAAGGGAAGGAAGCCAATGATTTTTTAGCCTGGAGATTGGGTTTGGGTGCATTTTCGTAAAGAAAGGTTTCCACTTCAAAGGAAGTCTAAGCTAAACCCAAGAGGAGATGGTCCTTTTCAAATACTTGAAAGGATTAATGACAATGCATACAAAGTGGACCTACCTGGTGAGTATAATGTTAGTGCTTCATTCAATGTGGCTGATTTGAGTCCTTTTGATATAGGTGATGCTTTAGATTCGAGGACGAATCCTTTTGAGGAGAGGGGAAATGTTATGGAGCAGCCAACACACCAAGCTCAAAGAATTCAACATGATGAAGAAGAGCATGGTCAATAAGGCAAGGATCAAGTTCAAGAGGTTTTGAGTCCAATCAGCATGCCTCAAAGACCTATAACAAGGTCTCAATCTAAGAAGCTTCAAGAAGCCTTAATCCATCATCTACAAGGCTTTATGAACTTAGCTAGTGAAAGTTTACAAGGACACCAAAGCTTTGTGCCAAGTGCAGCTCAAGTTCAATACAACTTAATTCAAGTCCAAGTTATTAATGGGTTTAATTATGTTAAATAAGGGCTGGACGAATTTGTTATTTTAAAAGCCCATTAGTTTTAGTTAGTTTAATTATTCTTAAAATAGGAAGTATGTCAAAATTCCTATTTAAGGTCTGATTAGATTAATTTCCTTTTTTTGTGATTAGGGTTATTAGTTTTCCTTACTCACTAAGGAAAACCTTGTAAAGGCTATATATATATGCCTTGGACGAATTTTATTATTGAGAATTGAAGTTTTAAAACCTAAAGGCTGTTTTGCTTTTATCTTTGTGTTCTTGTGTAGAATACATGCTTTAAGGAACATTCAAGTAGATTGATCATCTTCTTGTGGAGTGTTTCGAAATTGGAATTTAGAAACGATTTTTCTTTATTCTAATTCTTTGATCATCTAAGTAATCTGATTTCTAACCATTCTTAGGGGTTGTTGCTGAATTGACTATTGGGGTTTTCAAGTTAATGCTTTGGGGGTTCGAATACATAAAGGGGTTCTCAAGCTTATTCTTGGAGGTTCCGTATCAATGAATCTCCTTTATCACCTCTTCTGCTTCATCTTTCTTGAGACATCTGAGTTATATCCCATTCGGCATTCTCTTATACAACACCCTATTGTGACTTGCAAAATTACATTTAAGAACACACAGGACATATCTTTCTTTTAAAGTGGCTTCATCTATATATTTTCCTTCCTTGATAAACCTTTGAACATCATAAAACCATGGCTTCTCTTTTGTCCCTACTTGAATTCCTATAATTTGCTCACCCCATAATATGGAGCTCTTGATTTCATTATCACTAATGGCTTTATAGTCAATCCAGTTACACTGTCTCACATTGAAGAGAGCATTGCTAGAACATCTGCCATTTGATTATCATCTTTTGATAAATGGATAAAAAGATATTTGGTGAAGTTCTTTATTAAGTCCTCAAAAAGAAAACGTAAGGTTTCAGCTTTTCCTCCTTTACTTCCCATTCTTCGTTAGCCTGACTAATAACCAACATTGAATCCCCATATACTAGTAACTCCTTTGCTCTAACTGCCATTAATGCTTCCACTCCATGAATGCATGCCTCATACTCAGCCATACTATTGGTTACTTTGAAATCCAGTTTCTTGGCCATCGATATGGTTTCTCCTTTTGGCATAACAAGGATCACTCTTAATCTAGCTCCTTTGTTGTTTACAGCCCTATCAAAATAAAGCTTCCATTCCTGATGCTCTATAATTGCTAGATTTTCATTTGGAAATTCTAGGTTCCATGGTTCATCACCCCTTACTAGATTCTATGCTAGGAATTCTGCTACTGCACTTCCTTTGATAACTTTCATGGTAATGTACTCTATATCAAATTTAGTTAGGAGTACGAGCTATCGAGACATCCTTCCACTCAAAGCAAGCATCTGCAATAAGTATCTTAAAGGATCTATCTTTGAAATAACTTGAACCCTAAAAGACTGAAAGTAATGCCTCAATTTTCTTGCTGCCTATATCATTATCAAACACGTCTTTTCCACCAAATCATACTTTTCTTTATATGGCAAGAACTTTTTGCTGAGGTAATACACTGTGTGCTCTAGCCCATCTAGTACTTCTTGAGCTAACATTGCCCCCATTGCCTTTTCCTCTAGACCCAAATACAAGATCAACGGTTTACCTTGCCTCAGTGGTCTCAGTACAAGTGGACTGGTGAGATATTCTTTTGTCGTATCAAAGGCCTTCTGACAAACATCATTCCACTCTGCAAGTTGATCTTTTCTCAATAGCTTGAAGATTAGGTCACAAATATTAGTAAGCTTTGCAATGAACCTACTAATATATTATAACCTTCCAATAAACCCTCTCACTTCTTTCTTTATCTTTGGTGCTAGCATTTCCTGAATAACTTTCATTTTATCCAGATCTACTTAAATTCCTTTGCTACTAACTATATGCCCCAGCAACTTCCCTGAAGTAACTCCAAAAATGCATTTCTTCAGGTTAAGTCTCAGATTATACCTCTCAATGCTCACCAAGAACTTGTCCAGTGCTTCAAAGTGTCCCTCTCTTATTTCTAACTTGACCATCATGTCATCTACATATACCTCAACTTCTTTATGTATCATGTCATAGGAAAAAACGGTCACTACCCTTTGGTATATTGCACCTGCATTTTTCAACCCAAAAGGCATAACTTTATAATAATAGGTCCCTCATTCTATAATGAAAGTTGTCTTGATCTTATCCATAATTACCATCATTATCTAATTATATCCAGGGAACCCATCCATGAAAGAATACATTTCACTTGATGCCATACTATCCACTATGACATCGATGTGGGGTCAAGGAAAGTCATCTTTCAGATATACTTTATTCAAATCTCTGAAATATACACACATATGCACTTTACCATATTTCTTGAGTACCAAGACTATGTTTGCTAGCCATTGGGGGTAATCTACTACTTTTAAAAAGTTAGCCTGAATTTGTGTAGCAATCTCCTCTCTTATTTTCTCAGTCCACTTTAGTGTGTTAGCCTATATAATTTTGTTTAACCAGTTTTATTTTTGGGTGAGTTGGAATATGATGCTCTATAATTTCCCTGTCTATGCTCGACATATCTTCATAAGTCTAAGCAAATACTACCTTCCTTTTTGTTAATATTCTCTCAAAATTTTCCCTCTCTTCAAGAGTTACATCATGTGATATAGAAATATTCTTTGGATTATCATTTGTGCTCATGTTAAATGAATCAAATTGAATTGAATTAATGTCAAACATGCATGAACAATCAAATTATAATGCACAGAACTATCAAGATGCACATCTCATAAGTAAGGAAAACCAACATTCATATCATTGACCATGGAGTTTTCGTTCTCATAAAGACCGAATGTTATTACATTAGTTTCCTTATAAAAAGCATCACTAAAACTATTTCTAACGATAGTAGCTAAATCCTGGGGTGGCTCCTCTTCAGGTGGTAGACACAGCAGCTCTTCAACAATAACATTCTTCATTCTTTCAGCTACCTGCTTCATCACCTCTTCTTTGTTGTGCTCAACTAAGTTCTTCATAATCTACTCCTTGAAGATTTCGAACCCAGGAATATCTTTTCCAGTAACATTGACAGATTCCCTAGCACCCAGATAGTACTTGCCTTCCCCTAGCTTGATAAAATTTTCACTCATTGGCCCAATTCTCCCCAAGGGATTATTTATCTTAGCCTCTCCCTTCTTCCTTCCTCTTTTGCTACCAGGTTCTGTCTCAATGCACCCTAATCCCTTAGTATCACTTTGACTCTTGAACTCTGGTAGCCTAAGGCTTCCCTGCTCATTCTTTCCCAGTCCTTGTCCAGGTTGATAATTCATGCTCTCCATCATCTTCATAACCCTTGGGTCCATTTTAGTTCCGTCAAATATCTCAGCAACTTGGAAACCAAGAGGAACGCACACTTACTTGTGTTTCTCCAATATGGCGGCCACGGCTACATCAATTCTTACTTCTTTAGTCCTTACATCTCCTTCATGGGGGAATTTTATCTTCTAGTGCACAATTGAGGGTACTCCTCCCAGAGCATGGAACCATGGCCTTCCCAGCAATAAGGCATAGATGACAAGGATATCTAGCACAGTGAACTCAACGGTGGATTCCATAGGTTCTGTTTTAACAAGAGCTTGGAATGTCCCCTCCACATTCCTAGTGCTGTCATCATAGGCTCTGATTATCAGGTTTGAACCTATTAAGTCATTGACTTTCAAACCCAAATTAGGCAGGATTTTTAATGGACACACATTAATAGCAGAACCATCATCAACCATTGCAAAGTTAGTTTACTTCCCCTTCACTTCAGCTGGGATAAACAATGCTTTATTATGATTTCTTCCTTCCAAAGGCAAATCATCATATGAGAATATTATCAGCCCATGTTTTTTTTCTGTAACCTTTGCTACTATAGCCTCAGGTGTAGTTGTTGTTTCAATGTTCATGTTTGATAGAGCTTTGACAAGAGCTCTTCTATAACTTCCTGAATGCATCAGTAGCTCCCAAATGCTGACATTTACCTTAGCCCTCTTTAGCTGTTCCAAAATTAGGTCTTCTTTTTGCCCTTCTATTTTTGCATCCTCTACTTCTTCTCTTTCTATGACTCTCTTGATTTTCTTCTCTGTTGCCTTGTAATTCCTCCCACTCCTAGTGACATGATTTATATTGGGGTTATCGCTCCATACATCAAAACCAGTGGGACTTTCCTCATCAGAGTCATACATGATGTCTATAACCCCAATAATCTGATACCTTTTTTCATTTTTTCACACTTCCAATGTGCATGTTTCTTTTCCCTCCATGTTAAACTTTTTTAGATGCTCATTTAATAGCTCTTTAATCCCTTGTTCGGGAGTTAAGGACCCTCTACTCTCCTCTTCGAACTCATCACCCCATCCTGTAGGCACAATCTCTTTAAGGGGTATGTCACTAGAAGTTGTTTTTTAATAGAATACTATGTAATCAAACTTTCTTGAGGGCTACCCCAGCAAATCCTTAACTCTCTTTGTGGCTGTTATAGAGTTTTGGCTTCTTTTTCTTCTTCTGCTGACTCATTATCAAACTCATCACCCCATCCTAAAGGCACTATTGATTCAACAGGGATATCAGTAGAGGGTGGTTTAGAGTATAACACTCTATAATCTAATTTTCCCGAGGGTTGTCCAAGAAAATCCTCAACTCCACTAGAGGCATCAAGAGATTCCTTACTATCAGTAGGGTTTATATTTTCGAAGGAGTCTAGCACTTCCTCCTCCCTAACTCCTGAGTTGATCATCGTAGTGGCTAGTGGTGGGACATTTCGGTTGTAAATAAAACAAATTAATTACAATCTAGTAAAAACAATGAACAAAATACCGTGAAAAATAATAAACCCTGAATTCTATAGTAATTTCATAAAATTTAGTCCATGGCATCCTATAGATTCTTCAATGTAGCCACTTCTAAAATCTCACATCACCAACCTCACATCTAGAGCACCAAAGAACACCAATAAAAAAAATAACAAAATAACAAAAGATTTAATCAGTAACAACATCAATAAATAAAATAAAGAAATCAAATCAAAAATAAAAATGAAGAGCTAAGGTGTGCAGCTTTCTACATGGTAAAGAAAATAACTAGGTTTTTTTTTTTTTTTTACAACTCTTTTTTTCATCCCCCTTTACAGATTTTGCTTCTTGACTTTTAAAGCCTAGCCTAGTAACCTCTAACCCCTGCAATCACCTAGGGAAGTTGCATGATATTGGGAGTGGGAGGAGGAGTCTTAGGAGTCTGGGTTTTTTTTTTTAACTTTCAAAATCAAGATAAAAAGATGAGTGATAGAGTTTTGAAAAAATCAAAGACTCACACATGCAGAGACACGTGGTGTCCTAGACCAATGAAAAAATTAAAAAATGATGAAAAAATTAATTTTTAGCGAAAATTGACATTCTAAAATGCCAACCAACATCTATAATGTAGATTGGCATCGACATTACATAATGCCAGTTGGCATTATGTAATGTCGATCAGCATTACATAATGCCAGTTAGCATTAAATGTCGGCCGATCACCTTTTTTTAATTAAATTATAAAAAAGGTCCTCGAAAGTTTCTAATTTTTACAATCAAATCCCTAAAAAACCAACTTTGCAATTAAATCCATAAAACGTAGCAATTTAGTCCTTTAAATCATGAAACTCAATACTAGAGATCAATTCTTGATTAGATTTCATCATAGGAGGTTTCGTCGCGCGCGTGCACAATTGCATTCCAAAATTGGGTGCTTACACTAACCTAGCACACAACCAACACTTAAATATAAGTGAGAATTTTATAACTAAATAAAATTGTTCAAAGAATTTAATTGCTCAACCAACTTGTGTAAGTTCTTAAACGAAGTTCTAAGTCTTCAATTTATAATTGAAGAGTGAAAAATAGTTGTTGGAAGTCATTAATTTAGTCTCCAACCTCTTTCTTCTCATTTAATACATTTTCAGCTTTTGTAAGAATTTAGACCTTTAGGCTCGTGAGCATAGGCTCGGGATCGTGGGCATTGAAAAATATAACTCTTACTTGCAAAAGTGACCATCGGTGATGCTCATAGTCTGCTTAAGATCGTGAGCGTATCAGCCTTATTTCTCTCAATATAAGCATGAGGCACATCATGACTATGACCGTAAGCTCGAGACCATGAGGGTACCTCATGATCTACTTGGGATCGTGAGCTAAATGACCTCCTTTGCACCCAGTTCACTTCCATTGGCTTAGGGGACATATGTAGGGGTATTTGAAGGCTTTAAATGTGTTTTCTCGCAAACTTGATCTAAAGTGTGGTCAATCAACTGTTATGACCCATATTTTTATATTATTTTATTTTAAAATGAGATATGCAATGTTAGTAAAAATTTGGAGATTTTATTGATTTATTTTCATTATTTGTGATTAATTACTATTCTTTTATATTTAATTAAATTTTCTATGTAAAAATATTATTTTTGGTCATCAAATTTTCATGGTTATTTTAACATTATTATTTCTATTATTGTTTTGTTAAATTTCATTATTTATTTTGTTATTAAATTATTTTATTATTGTATTGTTATTTTATGTATTATATATATATATGTGTGTATGTGTGTGTGGTGAGAAATGAGTTAGTATATAATAATATTATAATATATACTTTTAACATAAAGTAATGTATATATATACATGTAAAAACAGGTCATACAAACACAAATCACAACAAATATACAAAAACACATACATCCATTCACACAAGACACTGTAATCATCTTCTACCTCTCGCAAGTCCCGATCCTTCACTGGCACTATGCTTCTCTAGCATCCAGCTGCACCACCACCTTCAGCTAGCTGCTCTACCACTCCTCTCCCTCTTCTTCGGCACCGGTAGCCCCTATTATCCAAAAGTGACCGAAACTTCCATTTCCGACCAACCTCGCTTTTTTTGTCACCGTTTCTCAAGCTTCAGGCGTCTATCAACTCCTCTAACACCAGTGAGCATGAATCTAAGCTTAGTTTAAGCTTAAAACTTCATTTTCTTGAGTTTTGTTGAATTTTTATTTTTGAAGGTTTAGGGTTTCAAATTTTTTTTAGCATGATATTGTTTGAATCTTGTAAACTCCCTTCACAAAAGTGATTCCTGGAAGCTTAATCTACCTCTACATATTTTTGTTTGAATTTTTGGAATTTATTTTAATTTTTGTGAATTTTTGAATATTTTATTATTATTTTATTAATTTTCGTAAATTAGTTATTAAAATTATAAATTTGGTATATTTGGAGTTATTATTAATTGTTATTAATTTTAGAGTTGAGATTATAATTTTTGTGATTTTTATGTAATTTTTATAATTATTTTTATATTATGTCAATATTGGATAATTAGGTTTAAGTTGGGTTTTATTGAATTTATTGTTTAAATATGTGTTTTAGTTAATATTTGTAATATATATGTTGAGAAAATAATTTTTATGCATTTATAGAATTTTTGAGTAATATTAGTATATTATGTGTATTTTTGTATTATAGGGATAAATGTGTAATTTTGTGTTAATTATAGTTAAATATTATGTTTCAGTTGGTTTTATAATTATTTAAGGTATTAAAATTATTTTTACAAATTATTTACTATTTTTAACTAATTAATACTAATTTTCAAAGAATTATTTTCAAATAATATATTATATATTATTTTGGAAATAAAATGGGTTTTTAAATAATTTTATTACATAATTAAACTATTTAAGCAATTAAATTTGAATTTTATAATGTTATGTTGAATAATTGTAAAAATTGAATTTTATTAATATTATATAATATTGAGGTTTTATTAATTAATTGTGATAATTTTAGAATATTATGTAAATAATAAGTGTATTTATTATGTTGAGGCTAAATGTGTATTTTATTATTTTAAATGATGTTAAATTGTGATTTTAAATATTATTTACAATTTATGTTAATTTAGTTGTAAAATGGAGATTTTATTCCATTTATGAATTTTATTATCAAATATTATTTAAATTAGACTTTTACGTTTTAGTTGGAAAATAAAGTCTTATAAATATTTTTATGGGTTTTTGATGATTTTTATTATTTTACTATTTAATATGGTTGATTTGTGAATTGTGAACCTCGGTTGGGGATTTGTGGAGTTTGAAATCCCAACCTGAGGTGTTGAGTATTTGGTGATTTTAGAAGTGTATTTTCTTTGTAGGATCGACCCTACTTTTGTAGGGAGATATCCGTTTTACAGAGGAGACTCTATTAAAATTTCGATAGATTTCTTGTAAAACGTGAAAATCGGACTGAGTTTAGTTTTGAATTTTTGATTGAGTCTTTCCATAGTAATTCTAGAAGCGTAGAGTTAGAATTTATTCTTATAGTTGTTATTTTATTTTTCTAGTTGCACCAAGACCAAGACCTAAAGGACCAGCCCCGTCGAGTTTATCTCGTGGAACGCTAATCTGTGAGTTATTGTACTGTATATATATGCACTGCATATAGGATGCATGACTTAGGATTTTTCATTTTCATTATACGTTTTAAACAGTAATTTAATTTATAATATGATTTAGTATATTTTCGGTTTATTTTTAGTACATCTTAATATATATATATATTTGCATATTTTCTATATACATTTAATATGTCATTGGTATAGTTAGAGTTTATTTTTTATATATGTATGTTAGATATATAGGTTTATTTTTAATATATTTTGGATATATGTCAAAATTAAATACATGTTTTAAATGTATATTTATTCATGATTGTTTTATTAAATGATTAGTATACTTTAGGTATATTTTTAGTATATTTTAGGTATATTCCTAAATAATTGCATGTCATATTATTGATTTATACTTAAATTATTTTTAAGTATATTTTTTATATATTTCCAAATAAATGCATGTTATATTATCAATTCAAACTTAATTATTTTTAAATATATCATTGGTTTATCTTTGGTATATTTCATATTTGATTTGACTTTATTTGACATATATATACTCGAAATATATTTAGTTTATTTTAGGTATATTTCTAGTATATATATTATTTATTTTATCATTATGATTATTATTCTGCATTATTTGTTTGTCCATATGAATGTTTTATTTTAAATGAAAAATATCAATAAAACGTGCTACCTAGTGGGCAGCACTAGGACCGTGTACGTACCAGTGCGATAGATTTAGGTTTGAGTGAGGAATTAATTGTGGTGATTACGATTTGATTGATTATGATTTGATTGAGATGTGATGTGATATGATTGAGAGTGTGATTGCGGGAGCTAAATTGACCAAGTGTCTCGGGGCCAATCACACTAACAGTCAGACTGCTGGAGCTTGGTCGACTTAATGTCTCGGGGCCAGTCTACTGTCCAAAATGGAACAAGTGATTTACTTGGATTTAAGTGAGCCTATATGGCTAGAGTAATGATATAGTTGATTGAGGTTGCAATTAATAGGATTCTATTTGATCCTTCATGTATTAAAATAAATGTTTTCTGCATTTATTATATTTATTAAAGTAGAGTTGACATTTGTATGAAATGTGTGTATATGTATATATATATAAGAATACTTGACCGGATATAGTTAGATTGCATGTATATATAGTATAATAATTCACTCAGTGAGGTCTAACCCCTCTCAATTATTTTTTTTCTTTAGGAGATCCTATATTGTCAGACCTTAGAAGTAGAGTTCTTCATCGGTGTTCTTCCATCCCAGCTATTTTATATAAATGTATATTTTGAACTCTGATTGTATTATAGAAACTGCAGTAGTAATGTTATTGTATCAGTAGAATATTGTTTTGTCTGATACTTTATACTCTAAGAATTTTATTTGAAAACTGTATGAATTTATATTTATTTATGAAAAGATATTGAGTGTTTATTTTTATATTTTGATTTGAAAAATTTTAATTCAGTCATGTTTTTATTTATGTAATGCATGCTTTTATTTTTCTAGGCTTGCTACAGGTTCCAAATTTGAAAGAATTCTCATTTTCTAGCGCCAGTCATAACTCCTAGTTTTGGGTCGTGACATCAACATTGCTTTCATTGAGCATAATTAGATACTTATACTTATAATCACACTTAAACAAAGAGTATTAATGGTTCAAAAATGTTTGTTAAAGTCAAAATAAAGATAGATTAACACTTGATCATGTAAATGTTCAACAGTTTTTATTAACAATTGTAGCAAAGTCACATGGTTGTATCCATTAAGAAGAATTTTTTTTTTTTTACTAGTTTATTAAGTTTCAAAAATTGATCGAAAATCGATTTGATAAAATAAATAAGCATTTTGCAATGTAATGGTGGTGGTGGTGAGTTTGGTTCTCATCAATTTCTTGATCATATTCAAAATAATGGCATAAAACTTCATGCGTCATGTCCATGAACACCTCAACAAAACAAAGTAGCAGAAAGAAAGCTTCGCCATATAGTAGAAACCACAGTTACCATGTTATTTCATGCAAACATGTCTTTATCATTATACGTTGAAGCTTTCCTCACAACTATTTTCTGATAAATCGGCTTCCTTCTTCTATTTTAGAGAATGAAATTCCTTTTTTCAGACTTTACAAGCATAATCCAGAGTATTCCGGTTTACAGATACTAGGGTGTCTTTGTTTTCCTTCATCAAGGCATCAATGTGGCTTAAAAGTCATGAAAATAACTTACCCTTATGTGTTTATTGGGTACAACCATTTTTTTATAGGGTACAAGTGCTTAGAGCCCCAATCAACGAGAGTATACATCTCCCATCACGTGATTTTTTATGAAGTTGTATTTCCTTTTAAACCTACACAGTTGGAGAAAAATTAAACTTATATATCTTTATGGAATATTCTCAAGATGATGAATGGGGAAAATAAACAAAAGATTTGGTCTCTCATAATAAAGAAGAGAATGAGATTTCAAACTTTCCTTTTTCTTATTGTACTAACAACTCTATTGTAGGAAATTCAGAAGGCTCTTTAAATCACCGAAATGATCCAGTTGATCCTTAATCTTCTCTAACAGACTTTCCAACTATTGACAGAGATGGTCTATACAAATTGAAAAATCTTATTAGTTCAGCTTCTCCAAAGTCTTAACTAGATCTAACTATAGGTGGATCTCCTTTAAATCTGGACAATGAAATAACTAAAATCCAAGACCAGCCCATTAGTCCATTAGTTAAACCAAATGCACAAGATTTCAATAAAACCTTTAACAATGCTTCAACACCATCAGCTTAAATGCCTTTACCAACTATAGAGACTCTCTCAATCAATTTGCAAAATGAAGAAAATGAAACTCTAAAGGGGACAAGCACATCTCTACGAAGGCCGCCTTCCTATTAGAAAGATTATACTACTCTTGCTATAAAAGCATTGTCAAGCTCACTTCCTCAAGAACCGAAATCTGTAAAGACAGCTATGAAAGGTCCACGTTGGATAAGAGCCATGCATAAAGAATTACAAGCCTTACAAGATAACAATACTTGGTAGCTTGTTCCCTATCCACCTGATGTTAATATTGTAGGCTCAAAATTGGTTTACAAAGTTAAAATAAAAGAAGATGTCAACATTGATCGGTTCAAAGCAAGACTAGTTGTTAGGGGGTATACTTAAGTTTATGGACTTGACGACGATGAAACATTTTGTCTGATTGTGAAGCCAAGTACGATTCATTTGGTTAATGTTGTATCTCTCTCCTTAAAATGGAACATGAAGCAACTTGATGTAAAGAACATGTTCTTTCATGGCAATCTCAAAGAAATTGTATATATAGAATAGCCATTGGGTTTTATCGATAAAACCAAACCTAATCATCTGTCTTCTCAAAAAATTTGTCTACGGGCTAAAGCAAGTACCCCATGCATGGTTTGATAGGTTGTCTCAGTTCCTTCTTCAGTTAGGTTTTTATTGAGTAAGTCTTATCCTTGTTTGTTTATTAAAGAAATGGCATAACTGCCATTCTTCTCATTTATTTTTCTCACCGAGAATAACAATGATTTTTTTCACTATCTTGTTCAACAACTCAATCAAAGTTTGCCATTAAAGATCTTAGGTCACTACATTATTTCCTTGGTGTGGAAATAAAATAATTTTTTGGTGGTGTCTTTCTTAATCAACAAATATATATTCATGATTTGCTTCATAGAATAAAAATGTTTAATAGTGCTCCTTTAGCAACACCCATGTCCATGAAAGATAACTCTACTTCAGATGACACTGACTTGGTGGATGCCACTCTCTATCGAAGCACTGTGGGTGCATTACCATACCTCACGTCTACTCGCCTAGATATTGTTCTAAATCGGGTTCATCAGTTCTTCTCCAATCCCACTTCACTTCATTTTAAGGAAATTAAGCATATTTTATAATATTTACAAGGCACACCACACTTCGGCTTACAATACTTTTCTCAAAGCCCACACTCTCCCCATGCCTTTAGTGATTCTGACTGGGCAGGTTGCCCAACTACTTTGGTTTTTGTGTATATTTAGGTGATAATTGTATTTCTTGGTGTTCCAAGAAATAAGCTACTATTTCTCAATCAAGTTCTGAAGCGGAGTATCAATCTATGGCTTCAACAATAATTGAACTAACTTGGCTCATTTTTCTTCTTCAAGACATTGGTGTTTCTCTTCCTTAGCCTCCCTAATTATTTTGTTACGACACAAGTGCACTTCATATGTATGTAAATCCCATGTTTCATGCTCGCTTCAAGCACATCGAACTTGATTATGACTTTGTTCATGAAAAAGTTGTCATGGGACAATTTGCCACTCACTATGTGCCTTCCTCGGTTCAGTTGGCTAATATTTTCACAAAACTGCTTGTCAAAGCTGCTTTTCATTCTTTCCTGACCAAACTGGGTGTCTTTCCTTCAACCCACGCCAGTTTGAGGGGCAGGTTAAGAAAATAAATTACATTGACCAAGCAGATAAAAAAAACAAGAAGATCATTCCATAAATCAAGTAAATCAAAGAGACCAAGAATTTAGTCTAATATTTATTCCTTAGGTTTAGACTATCAACTTTCAATATTTTCCTTGTAAATAGTTACTGCTATATGTGTATATGTATCTTCAGAATGGTCAATGAAACACATAGCCTTCCTCTCATCATTTATCTTGTTTAGATTGATTCTCACTATGTAGTGTTAATTACTTTAATCCTATATTATTTTTGGGTATGAAATACTCCTACTATGTATACTGTTAGAAATACAATAAATATATCTCTTTTTTTTTCATCAATATTTTCTTTAACATGTTATTAAAGCATTTCTCAAAAAAAAAAAAAAGGTATTAAAGCATCAAAAACTAGCTCGAAAATAATATTATGGTTCTACAACTTTTCAAATTAAATCTTCATAATTTTGAAATAATCCATGTTTAGTTGCTTTTATTACTACTATTGCCAATTCGGATACATTTGCTACTATTTTTTTAATTCCTCATCATTTGACATATTATTTTGTATGTGAGATCTCCAAATCTTTTAAATCATCATTTGTTCTCTTTTTTAATAATAATTTATCTTCTTCATACATACATGATCTCCAAGACTTCTTGAAATCGTTATTTATTATTCATCCTCTTATGATATAACAATTTATCATTTGTTACGTCTGTCATACCAAGTAAACCTTCTTGGTTTTTCTATATAACATGTTACGATCATATGAGTTCTTATTCTGCCTTATTTGTGTCTAAAGTCTTTACATCTCATATTTCTGCTATTCAATTGTTGATGTTTTATTTATGTTTATTATCCCTATTGTTCTTATTTCTACCCTTAAATTATTTATTATTGTTTAGGCCCAACTATAATTTTAAGTCTAAGGGCTTTCTATATAAATGTTCAAAAAACAGGTGTGATTAACATTAAATGTCCCATATTTTCAAAATATTACGCCCATGTCTTAACTTTGTTAAAAATTACACGAGTATATTTTTTTTTTTATTACTTCCGCTTCTCCACCTTTTACTTTCTCATCCACCATCATCATCTTCTTCTTCTTCCTCCTGTGCATCAATTTTCAGTTTGATTTACTTGTTTTGATTAGCTCCACCTTTCGCTTAATCATGTCTTCTGGCTCTTTGTTTTCTTTTTCTTTTTATTTGGCTCTTTTCACTACCCAAATCTTTCTATTTGCTGATTAGTTATCTAGGTTTGTTTTAGTTTTTGGTTTTATTGTTTCTTTGGCTTTTTTTTTTTTTTTTTGGAGGTTGAATTGAGTTTTGGTTCTATTTTTCAGGTGAGATTTGAGGAATCTAGACACAATCTTTAGCAGCTGAAAAAGATAATAGATCAGGAACTTGGAGACTTTTGGTTATGCTTTAATTTCTTCTGTTTTAGTGAATTAAATTTTGAAATTTGCTTCTTTTTTTTTAATCGTAATTTAATTTCCTCTCTTTCGAGTTTTGATTGATTAATTTTTTTCATCAGTTTGCTACTGAACTGATTGCATTCTTGCAAAAGCAACTATCAGATTCTTGGCAGTTAGTAGCCGTGATCGATGGAGTTTAACACCATTGATCTTTATTTTCAGGTGATCTTCATGTGTACTCCGTTGCACAGTTCACTGATCACGAATCTTGAGCTTTTGTAGACATGATTTTGTTGATTTTTGGAAAAAAAAATTTCATATTACTTGAAGTCCCATGGCCATCCTCGAGGTAAAAGATTGCAAGCATCCACAACTTCAACTATTAGTTTCTGATTCTGGGCTTTGTTAGATGCCATAGTTGTATAATTTAAGAAAAGAAACGCAGAAGAAAAGAGTAGAATTGCTTCTGGCTTTGTGGTTGTCCTGCAATTTTTGTGATTTTATTGGGTTACTAGCTGAAGTGCATGTGGGTGGTGAAGCAGGATAATAAAAGCCAAATGTAATTCAAAGGTATAATTGGGATTTATTGCACTATTGATATCATAATCTTGCCACATGTTTCAAAATGGTATTAGATTTTTAATTTTTTTTAAATTACTAAAATTTTATTTTTGTTCTAAGTTAAAATATTTCGAATATATCCGATCAAATTTAACATACGTAACAGTAAAATAAACATATTTTTAGTATATTTTCTATTAAACAGTCTAATAATCTTGTTCACCCCATATAATAAAATATACTTATGGACTCCATAAAATAAAATTTTAACAAATTTTATTTTATGAAGCTCACGAGATAATTAGTCTACTTAATGAGATGTTTACATAGCGGATATATTAAAAATATATTTATTTTATTTGTCATGTATGTAAAATTTGATTGAATATGTTTGAGATATTTTAACTTAAAATAAAAATAGAATTTTAATTACTAAAAAAATTAAAAATTTGGTACCTTTTTAAAATATAGGGTAAAATTATAGTATCATTGGTGCAATAAAACCCGTATAATTGTGATTTTCTTACGAAGGATGGTTCAAAATAATTTGTGAGAGCTAGCAGCTGCGAGCGAGCGGGGTGGGTTTGCAGGCTGCGCTTTGTTTTTGCTAATGCTCTGGATGCAAGTTTTGGTTTTGTGTTACTGCTCTTGTGTTTTTTTGACTTTTATTAGTTTTGTTCCTATTTGCTCAGGTCTATCTGGTGCTTGTCTTCGGTGTCCAGTTGTCCCAAAGTTTCAGTGGTTGCTCATTTAGCTTCCTCTTTAGGCTATTTGTATTTGAGTTTAGAATAGCTCTGATTTTGGTTTTGATTCACGCTGTTTTGCTTTGTATTGTGGTTTTTGTTTGAGACCAAGATTTCCAAAAAAAATAAAAAAAAAAACAGTCGCAAAAGATTCTGATAAAATGTCACTTTGATCACCACCATACCCTAAGCAAATCATAAATATATTCTTTCAGCAGTAGTAACATTTATGAAAATCATATCTCCTATCCCTTATAATAACTTTCTCTGTGTATATCTCTTAATAATTTTCAGAATTTTTTTAGCTTTTTTCTTTTTCACCCACATTTGAAGATGCTGCTAGTTTCCCAAGCACCATCTGTAGACACTCGGTTCGATCGGTCCATGTTAGGGGACGAATTAGGGGTGCTCAATTTGACCGACCCGTTGTCAAGCCCAATGATAAGAATGTGAAACTTGAACATAAGAATGAAACTTGAATCTCTAAGTGGAAAGTGGACTTAAAAACCCAGAAGCCTAAAAACTTCCAAAACCAAGCCCAACTATCCAAATTCGGTCCAAGCCCGCTTGGCCCAGCGCAGGCCCGGGACAAAGAAGCATTGCCTCAGTGTAATGAGGTGATCGCCTCTTTAGCAGCTGCCAATAGGGCGATCACCTCATCATAGAAACGATCGCCTCATCGATGAGGCGTTGCCTCTATGGTAGCCCACTTGCAGCTGCAATCATAACGATCAAGTGGTGCGGGCCTCACTCTCCAGACCTCTTTCTTGCTTGAGAAAAAGACTTTTGGGGAAGGAAAAAAGGCTAGGAGAGCTTATAAGGGGCTAGGAGGCTTAGAGGCATGGGAAATCTAAAGGATAAAAGAAAAAAGAGAGAGAAGAAAAAGGGGTTGGTGAAAAAAGAGGGAGGAAGCTCTGAAAAAAAAAGATAGAGAGAAAAGAAAAGAAAAAAATGTCCCTAAGAAAGGGGAGGGAGGTTGAAGAAAAGAGGTCTACTTTCTCTATAAGAGAAGAAGGAAGAAACTTATGTCAAAGGTAGATACCACATCCTAGCAAGGATCTCAATCAAAACAGCTCTGAGGGCCTCTCATTTTGGTATAAAATCTTCACTTAAATCTGACATATGCATCATTTTGTGAGTTCTTACTTGCGTGATTAAATTCCTAGTATATTTTAGGTTTATCTCTAATGTGTCTAGCTTGATATCTCACTTTGTTGATGAGTCTTTGAATACTATTTGCATGTAGTCATAGTCTGATGATTGTAGAGTGTGTGTATGCATGTATTGTTGCTTAGAGTGGAAGTCTGAATGCCTTGAGAGTCGTAACTAGCCTTTTGATGAAGAGGCGATTGCCTCATCACAGAGGTGGTCGCCCCATTGGCAGGCCCCCAAAAGGCCCTTTTTGTGTGTGTCTTGTGTTCTCGCATCAAGGGAACGGAACCCCCTGTTGGTGAGGCATCGCCTCATCAGTGAGGTGACCGCCTCATTGACAGTTTCAGCTTGCTTTCTGTTCTATTTTCCTTTCATGCTAGTCGTGATTTCCGCTTTGGTTTGCATTCCTTTAATCTTAAATATGTCTGTATGATTGCATGATGATGTTTAATCTTGATTGTTTGATACTTTCTTTAGTTTATAATGTGAAAACCTCTTTTATAAAACCTCTTTGTAAATATCGTTACATGTGATTTCATTTTTTGTGAAAGGAAGGGCTAACCGTGTGTTATTTGCAGGAATTACTTGATGATTTCTGTCATCGAGTAGTCACTTTTGCTAGTTACCTCTTGCATATTGCGGCTTTTATGTTATTTTAATAGTTTATTTTCGGTATATGTTTGGTTTATTTTCTGTATATTATTCGTTTATTTACCTAAAAAGCATTGTAATCCTTAGTCCCTTTCCCCATTTAATTTTGAATGTATGGTTGTAAATTATTATTTATTTTATTTACTGCGTTTTTTTTAATGTTGGGACTTAAAGGCATGAAGTTGGACTAATGTGCAAACTCGGACTTAATTATAAAATCTGGCAATTATCCGAAGGCAATTTCATTACGTGTGGTAAAGGAGGAAATAATTAAATAATTAAATGGTAATAAAACGCAAAACACAAACGGAGGCCAACCGCAAGGTTGGGTGAGCATTCAAACGCTCATACCTAGTTTCCGAACCCGATCTCTGATGACGACTTATGGGAACCTCTGTGGGATCCAGTTACTGTAAAGTGTGTCCCGACTTTTATCCTGATGGTGACTCCATCTCCGAATAGGCTTAAGACTTATATCGTATTTTCTAGTGGGCCTCGAGCCCACACAGTGCCGTAGTCGCCAAACACTTGGGCGCACGCTAAATCCCGCCGCCTACAGTGGCGACTCCACTAGGGATAGGCTTAAGACCTATATCGTATTTCCTAGTAGGCCTCGAGCCCGCACAGTGTCATGGTCGCCAAACACTTGGACGTGCACTAAACCTCGCCACCTACAGTGGCGACTCCACTGGGGATAGAGAAATTGATTCCAGTGTTTTGCATTTTATCATCTTTAATTATTTTCTTATTTCTTCCTACATTTATGCATTCACTACACATTTTGCACACAATGAGCACTTCAATCCCGAATTAACTCGACAATAGTCAGTACTTCGCTACCTACATTTCACTCAAACCTGGTGGTGGAATATTTGATTATTGTCACTCATGACACGTACTAATCCGCGTTGTTTGACCCTTGAGTGGGGAGACGTATATGGATGTATATCATTGTGGGAGCCGAAGCCTTTTCACCCAAGACTCAAGCCCATGTAATGACCTAGCAACTATCCTTAGGAATTTTCCCACATGCATGTGTATTATGCCATATAATGGACCCTTAAAATAAATCTTGAGCCCATCAATAGGCAGTCCAAAATAAAATGAGCCCTCGTGTCCAACCAAAGTGTCATGACCCAAAACATGGGTTATGACCGGCGCTAGGGAACAGGAATTCTTTCGAATCCGGAACCCGTGGCAAGCCTAAAAATAAAATAAAACATGCAATATTAATAATAATATCACAATTAAATAAAATACTGTGCAGTGGAATAAAATCATAAATATCAAAATAATAATTCCGTCAAACGAAATTATTCTGAATTCTCATATCATATATATAAATAAATCCTTTAATACAAGTTTCAGTTCAAATTCTTAAAATACATAACTCACATGAAAACAATACATCAATCTCCGAAACAACCATAACTACTACAGTGTCTAGATCATAAAAATAAAACTCAAGACTCAGATAAGCAGTTTACATAAAGAAGCCGAGGCGGAAGAAATCTGGCATACAGGCTTGCTACTGAGGTCTGAAGATGATGACTCTCCTGAAAAATGGTCAACATAGGGGAGTCAGACCTCACTGAGTGAATTACTATAATATATATACATGCACACTAAATGACAATGCATACAGTCAACAGTATATATCTAATATGCATATATACAGGCAAATACACACGGATGCAGTAAAATCATTTTATATATTTTATTTGAAATCATCGTTTATGAACGATCAAATAGAACCCTAGAATATCGTAACCTCGAAAACTGTGTTAGACAACACTCTAGCCATACAGGCTTACTTATTCCAAATATATTCACTTATTCCATTTAGACAGTAGACTGGCCCCGAGACACTAAGTCAACCGAGCTCCAGCAGTCTGACTGTCAGTGTGATTGGCCCCAAGACACTTGGTCAACCGAGCTCCAGCAATCACACCTCCAAACCATATCTCACACACCAAATAATCATATCCAATCAATATCCATGAATGGTTAGTAATATAGCCTAAATGCTATAAGCGTACCGGTACGTACTCGGTCCTAGTGCTGCTCACTAGGTAGCACGTTCTATTGATATCCTTCATTAAAATATAAAGCATACATTCATAAAAATAAATGATGCATGAATTTGAAATAAATAGCAACATAAACCATATATATACTAGAAATATACCAAAAATAAACCAGGTATATTTCGAGTATATATACATCAAATAAATTCAATATAATTGTAAAATAAACTAAATATATAGTTAAAAACATTTTAGATATAAATATTTAATAAAGCATGCATATAATTTAAGATATACCAAAATAAACCAAAGATAAACAAAAATAAACTAAAAATAAACTTAAGTACTGATTAAATTATTTATGCATATTTAATCAAAACAACATACATTTCTAAATCATGCACCCTAAAACATATATATATAGAATAGTAACTCACACTTAGTGCACTCCTCAAGATGGGTCCGACAAGCTTGGTCCACTAGGCCTCGATCTCGGCGCAACTAAACATACAAAAATAACAGACATCAGAATAAACCTAATAGAAAATCCTAGAAACTCGATCTAGAATATTAGACACAAAAACAGAATTAGGGTTCGATCGGACATCACGTTTTACGAGAATTTTATCGAAAATTCGATAAAACCTCCCTTGTAAAACAGACATCTCTCTACTCAAAGAGTAGAGCCGGCCCTGCAAAGAAACACACTTTGAAAAACAGACACAGAAACACATCCATAATCCCTCGATCGAACTCCAAACTATAGTCTACCGACCGAGGTCCACAATTCACAGAATAATTATAAAAATACCAAAAATACCCTTATATCATAGAAATACATTATATAAGTAAAAATTACGTAATTAACCTTTAAACATAGTAAAAAACCAATAAAAACTCATTTTATTCAGAAAAATCGTATATTATATATATAATTGAAAATAATTTATAAAAAATAGTTTTAATTAATTAAAAATACTAAATAATTTGTAGAAATCATTTTTATACCTTAAATAATTATTAAAAGCGATTAAATTACATTTTTTGCCAATTTAGGGTAAAATTACCAAAATACCCCTATATATATAAATATACTAAAATTAATTCAAAAATTCACCAAAAATAATATAATTGCACAAAATTCATTTTATCAACATATTTATCAATAATATCAATAATTAAACTCAATTAACTAATTAATTTCAATTAAAAACATAATTAACCCTATTTTTCAAAAATTACATATACTAATTAAATTCAAAATAAATACATAGAAATTCATAAAAATTCCAAATAAATTTATATAATTCATTTCAACACCTATATTTATCATAAAACACAATTTTATAATTTATTTAATTAATTTTCTAAAATTAGAAAATAATATTAAAATATTCAAAAATACCAAAAAATCAAAATAATTCCCAAAAATTTCACAAAAATTCAAAAATTTATATTAAGCTAAGTGGAATAACATTTGTGAAGGAATTTTTCATGAATCAATCAAATTGAAGTTCAAAAAAATCAAGAACCCTAAAATGGCCGAATTACCAAAATTAAAACCTAAGCAAATCAAGACCATTTTAAGTGAAACAAAGCTTGGAATCATGCTCACCCGGAGCTCAAGGAGAAGAAAGAGACCGGCGGTGTCAAAAATGGTGGCCGAAAAAGTTGTGAACGACGGTGGCCAAAGTTTCGGCTTCCCGAGCTAATTCCGGCCAAACCTCGACGGAATAAGGCGCTGCTGGCGGCGGGGAAGGCTGGGGAAGGAGGTGGCATGCTGGGAGGCACACCGACGGTGAGAAAACGGGATGGCATGCGGCGGAACGGTGAGGGAAGTGATCGGGGAAGAAGGAGGAGGGTGGATGGCAGTTTTGTAAATAATTCAAACTTTAATTTTTGTTTAATATTAAATGTATATATGTATATATATATACTTTATACTATATATTAAAATAATATAAAATCACACACATTAAATATACACCACACACATATAATTTAATATTTTAAAGATTTAATACACCTAAAAATAATTAAATAATATTAAAATAAATTAATAAATAATAAAATATTAGGGTAATTAATTAAACCCTAATTAATTAAATAAATACACATATATACGTTATTTAGTATTTTAAAAATATATGAGTCCATGCAAGTTTGTAAATCTATTTAAAATAATTAATGGTAAATTATTTACGTGAAAATTTCCCCAAAAATGCAAGTCCCAGAAAAATTTTACGTAAAACACTTAAAATAATATAAAACAATTAAAAATTCAATTTTTAATTAAATAACAGCTCATGAAATATTAATATTATATTTAAGAATTATTAACACTGCATATCCCGATGTAGTATTAAAATATTTAAAAACTCGGGATATTACACAAAGCCCATTATAAGAAAACTAGTCAACAAAGGCTTCTTATGTCTACTCATAACCCATTTCAAATGGGCCTTGACAAGTAAGTTTATGGAGCTAAGGATCTTGGCTCATAGAAAGTGGACTCGGGCTTTATTTAAAGGACCCATTACTTGTTTGAATCATTTTAAGAGTTTTCTTGCATACGTCGATTTTATTATCCCCCGTTGATAATTAAAACCCAGGCCAAAAATTTTAGGACAAGATACTCGCCATTGAATGCGTGTGTGGGAGAAATAAGGGTGGAAGTTTGCACGTTTAAGTTCCATATTTTGATTTTGTATACCTTTTTGTGTGCGATCTTTTGTTTCTAAATAAAACGAACTTGCATATCATGCATACACGTCATGCATCATTCTAACTGACTGTTTTGCAACACTATAGATCCTTCAAGCTCAGTCGGGTGGATCCGAGCTAGTTCAGGTCATTTGATCAGAAATTCAAAATTAGGAATGGCAGAAGGATTCGATCCAGAGGCATTTTGGGCAGGTGGAAAGAAGAAGTAATAACAGAAACCCAGGCTATAATGAGAGAAATGATGGGGGAGATTACTAAGCTTATCAGAGAATGTCAACCAACACAACCACCTAATGCACCGCCAATCGATCCGATCGATCTTGATGAGGAAATACCGATTAGAGGAAAGGAAGAAGATGATGTGACAATATTAGCTAATCCGGTGAATCAAAGAAATGTCATCCAAGCCGAGTATGTGGGTCAAACTGAGTGGGCTAAGAATATGACCAAAGTGATGAACTAGATGCAAGTGATGATAAGGAGAAGGGTATGGTCGCCCCCCTAGATTATGATCTGAATTTGGAAAAGGGTGATGAACCGCTGCCTCATAAGTTTAAATTCCCAGACATAATGAAGTATACTAGTGCTGAGGATCCCCATTTGCATTTGAAGCAATATGTAACATACATGAAGGCTACTGAGCTAACTGAGAACCAAATTGTTAAGCAATTCCCTATTTCATTGGAAGGAGCACCAATTCGTTGGTATTACACCTTGGAACCGCATGTTCAGTCGGATTGGAAAGAATTATGCACTGCTTTTGTCAAGCAATATGGTCTCAACATTTAACTAGAGGTGTCCCTGAGAGATTTGCAGAATACCAAACAGAACTTTAGCGAGCCTTTTGCTTATTACCTCACTCGTTGGAGGGGAAAATTTTCTTTGATGAGGCATAGGCCAGCTAAGTCCTACTAGTTGGTCCTATCAATAGAAGGGTGTGTTCCTGCATTCTCTAGGAAAATGAGGGATTTGGGGATCAGGAATTTTGAAGAATTATACAGATTTAGGGTCCAGAAAGAATCAGATTTGGCTCAAGAGAAGAAATTCTTCGGAAGAGATTCTCAGGGCAAAGAGGGGGCTAGCTCGAGCAGTAATGTCCAGATTCATGCTATTCGACCACTAGGCAATAATGTACAAGTCAGTGCAGTTAGACAGCCCCAGAGATTTTCTAATCCGAGACGTCCTATGTCCAAAGTCCTCGATAAGCTCATTGAGAAGAACCTGCTATGACCTTTGCCTTCGCAACAACCCTTGCCTGGAGCCAACCCAAAGCTTTTCTGTAAATTTCATCAGATCATTGGGCATGACATAGACGGCTACGCCCGGTTAAAGCATGAAATCCAAGATTTGATAGACTCAGGCAAAATCACCAACCCAGAAAACAGAAAACTAAACACTCAAACCAACCCATTACCTAATTATCGAAATGTTCCACCTCCTAACCCATCCATTCTGATGGTCAACTCTGGCCTAACAAAAGAATAAGTCCTAAACTCCTTCATTGATGTCTCTCACAATTCCCAACAGACCAAGCCTGAAAACTTAAGAATAAGCAAACAACCCATGAAGTTACAAGTACAAGTCTTTGATATATGGAGTTTCGATGATGAAAGTAAAGAACAAGTTAACCTATAGGACAACGAGGGGTGTGAGCCAAGTCAGTATGTGGGAAAGGTCAAAGAAAAGGAAAAAGAAACTGAGGTTTCCAAGGCTGGGCCAAAAAAAGCAGAATGTGCAAAGAAGGGAAAGGAGGTAGAATAAAGCAGAGAGGCCATTGCCAGTGTTTCAGAGTTACTCATGCATTCTAGGGATCACAGGGAAGCCCTGGTCCTAGCACTAGACCAAAGAAAGGTTTCCACTAATTCCACTCTAGAACAAATGGTCCAGTCACTAACGGAAACTCCTCAAGGAATGGTAACATTTTTCAATGACGATCTGCCTCTAAAAGGGAGGGATCACCACAAAGCCCTGTTTATCAAAGCCAAGGTAAAAGGGAAGATGACCTGTTATGTGATGGTTGATAATGGTTCTGCCATCAATTTGTGTCCATTAAAGATTCTGCCAAAGCTAGGGTTGATGGTAGTTAACTTAAAGCCTTCTGAAGTAGTTATCAAGGCTTATGATGACACCAAAAGATCTATGAAAGGAACTTTCAGGGTGTTAGTCAAAACAGGGCCTATAGAAGTCTGGGTTGACCTGCATGTGATTGATATCCTGGTAACCTTTGCCATTTTATTGGGGAGGCCATGGTTTCACCCCCTGGGCGGTGTTCCATCCACTGTTCATCAGAAGATTAAGTTTCCACATGAAGGAAGGGTTGTCACTATCTCAGCCAAAATTTAAGTCGCCATAGCTGCACTGAAGTTGATCCCTAAGGAGATTTCCCTTAGCCCTAGTTTTGAAGTCTATGTGATCTATGAAAATGAGATGGATGAAAGGGTTCTGAGAATGATGCACAATATGAAATTTCTACTCGGCATGGGGTTAGGGAAAAACCAGAGCGGACCTTCGAGGTTTGTAAGGAATAAAATACCTATTTTGAAGCACGGGTTAGGGTTCAAAGAGGTTGACAAAGCTGGGAAGGAATTTGGGTATGTCAGATCGGTCTGAGGAAAAGGAGAAGGAAACCGTAGCTAGAAATAAGACTTTATGGGAAATCTTTGTAAAGGAAGGCACTGGGCACCCATACAGTGGGACTCCAGAACCTCTCCTAATGGCTGGGGAAGTTATCCCAGGATTTGAGATTTTTACTGAATTTTTGAACAAAATCGAGGAAGCTGCTATCGAAAAGGCCCCTACTGAGGAGTTGGTACTAGTCGAAGAGGAGTTTAAAGAGGATGAAGCTACTTCGGAGTAGAAGAGCGTTGATGATCAGAACAAAGACCTAGACTTTGAGACCTACATCCTTAATTCCATCGTAGATACCTTTTATAATGACTTTGATGTTTCCCTAGCTTCTCTGTTTGAAACTGACGATCTTTTCTTTTCAAAAGTGAATGCAATGAAATCTGAATTTGCTTATTTATGTGATGTGTTCCCTAATGGTTATTCTATTTGTGATGATCATTTCATGCATATATTTGACGTTAATTCCATGCAAACCAAATCATTTAATTTAGGCACAGACGATAATCCTAAAAATATACTGCTTGCTTCTGGTTTAACTCATGGTGAGAGAGAAAAAATGGAAGAAATCTTAAAAAAGAGACAGAAAGTATTTGCTTGGGGTTATGAAGACATGCCTGGATCGATAGGGAGATCTCATAACACAGAATCCCCACATACCCTCACATAGCACCAATAAAGCAGAAGCAAAGGAGGCTAAGGCCAGAATGGGCTCTCTTGGTTAAGGAAGAAGTCAAAAAGCAACTGAAGGCAAAGTTTTTAGAAGTGGTAAAGGACACTCAGTCATTAGCAAATATAGTTCCAGTTCCCAAGAAGGATGGAAGGGTCAGAGTGTGTGTGGACTACCAAGATTTGAATAAAGCCTGCCCTAAGGATGACTTTCCCCTACCGCATATTGACACATTGATTGATAGTGCAGCTTCCAATGCAATGTACTCTTTTATGGATGAATTTTTGGGATATAATCATATCATGATGGCAGTAATGGATATATTAAAGACATCATTCATCACTGAATGGGGCGTGTACTGTTACCAAGTGATGCCCTTCGGGTTGAAGAATGTGGGGGCCATTTATTAGAGAATGGCGACTGCCTTACTGCACGACATGATCCATAAAGAGGTCGAAGTGTATGTGGATGATATGAAGGTGAAATCTGCAACCAGGGAAGGGCATTTTGAAGCACTAGCCAAGTTTCTGGCTAGAGCAGAAAAGTATAATCTCAGACTGAACCCGAAGAAGTGTGTTTTTGGGGTCACGTCTGGGAAACTGTTGGGACACATTGTTAGCCAGAAAGGAATAGAGATGGATCCAGATAAGATCAAAGCAATAAGGGATATGCCCACACCAAAGAACAAAAAAGAGGTCTGAGGGTTTCTGGGGCGTTTACAGTATATCAGCAGATTCATAGCCAAACTAACAGCCATCTGCAACCCTGTCTTTAAGCTTCTGAAGAAAGACCAACCTATTGTGTGGAATGAGAAATGTCAACAGGCTTTTGAAACTATCAAGGATAATCTTATGAATCCCCCTGTCTTATAACCATCGAGACCAGGTAAAGTCTTAATCTTGTATCTGGCAATTGAAAAGGATGCAATAGGGGCGATGCTAGCACAAGAAGGTGAAAGGAAGATAGAGCATGTTGTATATTACCTGAGTAAAAAGCTTCTACCCTACGAAGCTACTTATAGTTTAGTAGAGAAAACTTTTCTAGCAGTGATTTAGGCAACAAGGAAACTCCGACACTACTTTCAGTCTTATAAAGTGCAAGCAATTTCCAAACATAATCCCCTCAGACGGGAAAATTGGCTAGGTGGCTCATTTTGCTCACAGAATTTGATATAGAGTATGTGGCCAAAAAGACAGTAAAAGGAAGAGCAGTAGCAGACTTCTTGGTGCAAAGCCCGATGGGGGATACCCAAGAGTGGAAGCTGGAGTTCCCCGATGAGCATTTAGGAGCGATAGAGATACAAGATTGGGAAATGTACTTTGACGGAGCTATGAATAACAAGGGGACCAAGATAGGAGTAATTTTGGTTACGCCAGAAGGAGAAATGATCCTGATGGCAAAAAGGCTTAAATTTGAAGCAACCAATAACCAAGCAGAATATGAAGCCTACATCTTTGGCTTAGAAGCATTGCTTAGCGCAGGGGCGAAAAATGTCACTGTCTATGGGGATTCCATTCTAGTTATAAAACAAGCCACCAAAGAATGGGAGTTATGGCTGTACTGGGAATACTTGACCACCATCCTGTGCTCCTTCACACAGTGTAAATTCGTTTATTTGCCAAGTGAAGGAAACCAGGTAGCTGATGCCCTAGCCACACTGGCCTCCATGTGGGAAAGTGGAAAACAACCAGAGGTTAGACCCTTAATTCTCACAAAGTCTCGAGCCCCCTGTTACGAAGAGGTGAGAGCAACATCAGTTGATGCCACTGAGAAACCTTGGTTCTATGATTTACAAAGGTATCTAGAAACTGAATAATTTTTGAATGACGCTGATAAGAAAGAAAGGATATGCCTACAAATGTTGTCTCGATAGTTCATAACCCACGGGAGGATGTTATACAAAAGAATGCCAGTCGGGGTACACCTCAGATGCGTCAACAAGGATAAGGGTCAGAAGCTTATGGAAGCAATTCATGAAGGGGTGTGCAGACCATACATGAATGGGACTATCTTGGCAAAGAAAATAACTCGTTAGGGGTATTTTTGGCTCACCATGGAAGCGGATTATGTTGGATTTATGAAGAAATGTCAAAATTGCCAAACATAGGGTGATGTTAGCTGCCTACCATCTATCGAACTTCAAGGAATGACGTCTCCTTAGCCGTTTGCTATATGGGGAATTGACATCATAGGGGAGGTAAGGCCAAAAGTAACTAATGGCCATCGGTACATCATTGTGGCCATCAATTACTTCTCCAAGTGGGTTGAGGCTGAATCTTATGCTACCGTGGGGGCGAGGCAGATGTCGAGGTTCATCGAAAAGAATATAATCTACAGGTATGGTCTGCCACACCACGTAATTATAGACAATGGTGTTTAGTTTCGAGTAGAGACAACCACACTACTAAAGGACTATAAGATTGAACACCACAGATCATCTCCATATAGGCCACAGGCGAATGGAGCGGTGGAAGCAACAAATAAGAATGTAAAAAAGATCTTGGCCAAGACGCTGGAAAATTATCAAGATTGGGCTGAATACTTATAGTTCGCATTGTGAGGGTATCAAACTACTACTAGGACTTAGACAGGAACCACTCCATACTCTTTAGTCTATGGGTGTGAGGTTGTTTTACCAGTGGAGGTTGAGATAAGGTCATTGAGAGTCCTTCTGGAATCTAAATTCCCCGAGTATCAGTGGGTCAAAAGTCGGTTGGCTCAATTGACACAGTTGGACAAAAAGAGGATGAAGGCTATGTATCATTCTCAACTGTATCAGAGAAGAATAGCCCGTGCCTACAATAAGAAGATTAAGCCGAGCAAGATTCGAGAAGAGGATCTAGTATTGAAACTTACGAGATCACTTATGATCGACCCTCAAAGGAAATTTAGGCCTAATTGGGAGGGACCGTATTTGGTAAAAAAGTTATTTTCAAAAGGCGCTGCCATTTTGTCTGACATGGAGGGGAACGAGTTCAAGGAACCTATCAACCTAGACAAGCTCAAGAAATACTTTCTATAAAAAAGTCTCACTGGGGAGAAAACCATGAAAAGAGGTTGTCTAGGCAAAAGTTAGAGACTAAAAAAAACAAAAAAAAGAAATAGAAAAAAAGGGTCCTGTTGGACTGAAAACCTCGAAAGAGGTAGTCTAGGCAAAAGTTAAAGACGTATAAAAGGGGAAGGAGATGCACAAAATGGTTAGTTGGAAAACTTACAAGGGCAAGCCAACTAATAACATGAGATATACCAGAAGCAAAATGTGTATTCGTTTTGCGCTTAAATGAAATGAAATGGATTGCTTTAATTGTCATTAAAAATTGCATAATGTGCCCATTACAAGCCGTTTAACTAGTACAAAAGGGAAACTACTTCTAAAAAAAGGGAAAACGACGACTTCATTCCATGAGCTAGTTTTGTTTTCTCTTCTTTTATTGCCTACCCTGTGAACTTAACATTTGTAATTCTCTCATCTTTTTATATTTAATAAATTTATCTCTTTTTGTCTGTTGTAAGCAAACCCACGCTTTGTAATGATCATCAGTGGTCTGATCACCATCATAGCTTAAGTTTCTTTCAATGACTCTTTGAGGCTAAGTCACCACTAGGTGGTCCAAGAAATTCTGAGAAAGCTGCCTTGGCTCGAACTCATGAACAGGCTCCATAATCAGTTGTTTATGACCATATTGGCGACAGAGGCGGCTAGATTGTAGAAAGTGACAAAATAGAGACCGGCAGTCAGGACAAAATATGTATAAGACTGAAGGGTCACATGCTAAAAACCCCACCAGGGACATATCCAATGAATCAGTGTATCAGGGAATGTTGATAGCCAGCCACGAATGTCTGCATGAATGGGATGTAGTTTCCTTATTCGATAATGCTTGGCTTGATAACGTCTAATGTCTTAGGGAGGTTCGTTCAAGCCCAGCTTTTCATAAAACCACATTTGCGGGATTGCAAATGTTTAGGTACATGCAGTATTGGCATTTGAAAGTAAAGGAGGGGCAACGGGAAACTTACCTCCAGTAAAAAGGGGCTTCCACAGAATCATCGCGTCCTTGTGAAGTCATCCAATCCAATGATGGTTTCTACTAAGATGAGAGGGAAGGGATTGAGCCCTAACTCCAGTTGATCGAGGATGGAGAGGATCTTCATATCGTAGTGCCTTGAGGGGGAAACCAGCAAAAATTGAGCATACAAATAAAGGGCTAACATGCGGGGCCAGTAAGTTTCCCATTTGTCCACAATCATGATGACTTCAAGGAGGGACTCCAATTTGATTTCTGAGTCGGAGATACAGTGGAAGGAAGACTGAGGTGGAAGATTGAACATACGCGCCATTTGTTGTTGAATGGAGCGAGAATATGGGTTTTCAAGAGCAGGAATTACAAGTTGGCACGCAGAATCTGTATGATGGCCGAGAATTGCCTCGAATTCCTCCGGTGGGGAACATATTTCTATTGTGTTGAGCCAAAAAATGTGTTTCTGGGGATCCCAAAATTGAACCATGGCATGGAGTAAAGGGTAATTAATTCTCCTAGTATGGAGTGATTTGAAGACCACGAGATGAAACAGCTTTAACCCGGCCTAAGATTTATTGTCCAAACCTTTCAAAATCAACTGTAGGGACCTCAGACTTTGTTCTATCATGTTTGTGGCTTTTTAGAGACACTTAGAGGGAGAAACAAAAAGGAAAGGATGAAGGGGATTCAAAAATTAGGTTAAACACAAGAATGTGGGTTTTATAGGGGCAGCACCACCTGCTGCTGAGGTGGTAACCTCATCGATGAGGCGATCGCCTCATCAATGAGGCACCGCCTTAACAGTAAGAGGCAATCGCCTCTTCACCAGGGTTCGATGAGGCGATCGCCTCATTAGCAGTACAGGCTGATTGCATTTGTTCAAATCACACAGTCTAAACAGGTGTCGTTGGAATATAGTGGGACAGTTATGCATGCAAACATTGAAATCAACTCACATGTGAACAAATGAATTTAATCAAGGAAAACGTTAAGTTCTTCAAACATTCCATTCATAAATTCTAAAACCAAAATTTTGCGTTTACTACTCAAAGACTACATAAATTTTAACCCTGGAACATCAAGCATCTGATCCCGTACCCTTAAGGTCATCTTCTTCCCCGGCGCCGTTGTCGCTCTTATCTTCATCCTCGTCGTCCTCATCAATCTGAAACACGTCAATCTGACGCTCGAGAGTGGTGATCCTCGCCCTGCTAGCCTCATCTTGATCCTATTCAGACAAATAATAGGTTAGTAAACCATGCAAGCATGCATACATGTAGAAAATAAAGAGGTTTTTACCCTCTACTGCTAGGTGACCTCCCGCATGTAGTCTCTCTGGGCCTCTATCATGCGATACATATATAGGCCTTACTCCAGCGGAATCTTTATTATTGAAATAAATTTTAGAACTAATATTTGGTTTGAGAATTATAGTGAAAGTATGTCAGGAAAAGAACATACGTGAGTAGCACCACCAGGGGTGCATGCAGGGGTCAAGTCCCCATCCAAGGTCAAGAACTGATGCGATAACTCTCCAGGAGGAACCCAACATTGGACTAGGGGGTCGGGGACATGGATGAAGCTACTTGGGACAAACTTAGAACCAGGGGCAGTAGTCGGCATGGCTTCCTCGCCAGCTGCAGAAGTCTCCTCCCTGCCCGGATCCAATCGACGCCTCAAGGGCTCTCTCTCCTGCACTTGAGACCTAACTGGGGCCATGGGCCTAGCAGGCGTAGCTTGAAGACAAAAATAGGAGGAACATGTTAAGAATGCATTGAATTTGCAAGAAAAGGGGAACTTACAAGGATTTACCTGAGAGGTAGAAGCGGCCTGAAAGGGGACAGTCAACAGAAGGTGGGTACAGATGAACTCCGCATACCGGCTCTTCACATGAACTATGTGATCCATAACTGGTGAGCCCGTAATAGCCTAAGCAAGTTCGTTGCCCTCCAGCTCATGAGCCCAAAGCATACTATCAAAAGGGGACTTGGGGACCCGCCTAGCCCTAACGCTTGCCCTCCAATTCAAGACCCGTTCTCCCAAGTATAAAGCTCGATACCTAGGGCCACAAAGGAGTGCCCTCTTCCAGGCTAAAGGCCTAGAGCGAGTCATCTCAATGGTCCAAGTGTCCTCGGACCCCCACAAGTCATTCCGAATCTACAAAAAGAAAAAAAGAGGGAGATGTCAATATGAAATTATAGGGTACTAACCTCTCCGGATGCAGACGAGCAAATGCGGGACCCTAAGTCTGTCAAAAGAGGAATCGAGTCTCTGCGGGTCAATCCCAAGCTCCTAGAAGCGCTAATAAGAGGCGGGATGTGATCCCACTCAAGCACAAGGGGTGTTCTCTCATTCTCCATTAACTGTAAAAAGAGGGGAAGATGCAAGGAGTACAAGAAGTGTAAGGAGAAGAAAAAGAGAGGAAAAGAAAAGGTGACAAAAAATAGAAGGGAGAAAGGACAAAAGGAAGAAATTATTTATAAGCAAGCAAAGATGTATGGTTTTCCCCTAAAAAAAATGAATGATGAAATGAAAAGATGGTTAGAAATTAGTGCCGCATACTAAGGAGATAGAATTCAGAGTATGGATTTTTGAGATGAAGTTTATAGAGAAAGGGCTAGGGAAATACCCACATTACAAAGAAAGGGTTGTTCGGGTTTAAATCCCCGAAGCTCAAAGGACAGGGTTGTTCGAGTTTGAATCCCCGAAGCTCAAAGGACAGGGCTACTTGGGTTTGAATCCCCGAAGCTCAAAGAAAGGGTTGTTCAGGTTTTAATCCCCAAAGCTCAAAGGATCGAGATGACTGTTTAGGTAGTATCCCTGAAGTCGGAAGCAAAGGACAACTGGGCCAGGAAAACCCAGAAGCCTATGTTCCCAGAGGAGTGAGGATCAGACCAGGAAAATCTGAAAACCACATCCCCAATGGTGATCGAGCTAGGAAAACCCGAGAATCAAGTTGTAATATTGTAAGGATCGGGCCAGGAAAACTCAAGAATCATGTTTTAGGTGATTGATGCTTGGGCCATGAAAACTTATAAGACTGTATCCCCAGTGACACAGTAATCAGGCCAGGAAAACCTAAGGTTAACAGTCTTTGAATACCTTTATCAAATATTAATGAGTGGCTAATTAGGCCAGGAAAACCCGAGGATCACGGTCATATTTCAAAATTGAAGAATTTACCTCTCGGGTGAGACCCGAGAGTCAAGTATGTTTCTTATCTTATTGTTTATTTGTCGTTGTGCATGTGATTTTTTAAAAAATTATCACTGCATGCATTTGTTTTTTCCAAAAATTAGGGGGCAAATTGTAGACACTCGGTTCGGTCGGCCCGTGTTAGGGGCGCTCAGTTTGACCAGCCCGTTGTCAAGCCCAATGATGAGAATTTGAAACTTGGACATGAGAATGAAACCTGAATCTCTAACTGGAAAGTGGACTTGAAAACCTAGAAGCCTAAAAAACCCAAAACCGAGCCCAAGTATCCAAATTCGGCCCAAGCCCACTTGGCCCAGCGCAGGCCTGGGCCAAAGAAGCATCGCCTCAGTGTAATGAGGCGATCGCCTCTTTGGTAGCTGCCAATGGGGCAATCGCCTCATCACAGAGGCGATCGCCTCATAGATGAGACACCGCCTCTATGGTAGCACACTTGTAGCTGCATTTAATGTAGCTATAATCATGATAATCAAGTGGTACGGGCCCCACTCTCCAGACCTCCTTCTTGCGTGAGAAAAAGACTTTTGGGGAAGGAAAAAAGGCTAGGAGAGCTCATGATCGGCTAGGAGGCTTAGGGGCATGGGAAAGCTAATGGATAAAAGAAAAAAGAGAGATAAGAAAAAGGGGTTGGTGAAAAAAGAGGGAGGAAGCTCTGAAAAAAAAAAGACAGAGAGAAAAAAAAGAAAAAAACATCCCCAAGAAAGGGGAGGAAGGTTGAAGAAAAGAGGTCCACTTTCTCCATAAAAGAAGAAGGAAGAAACTTGTGTCAAAGGTAGATACCACATCCTAGCAAGGATCTCAATCAAAACAACTCTGAGGGCCTCTCATTTTGGTATAAAATCTGCACTTAAATCTGACATATGCATTATTTTGTGAGTTCTTACTTGCATGACTAAATTCCTAGTACATTTTAGGTTTATCTCTAATGTGTCTAACTTGATATCTCACTTTATTGATGGGTTTTTGAATACTATTTGCATGTAGTCGTAGTCTGATGATTGTAGAGTGTGTGTATGCATGTATTGTTGCTTAAAGTGGAAGTCTGAATGCCTTAAGAGTCGTAACTAGCCTTTTGATGAAGAGGCGTCGCCTCATCATAGAGGTGGTCGCCCCATTGGCAGACCCCCAAAAGGCCCTTTTTTGTGCGTGTCTCGTGTTCTCGCATCAAGGGAACGGGACCCCCTGTTGGTGAGGCGACCGCCTCATTGACAGTTTCAGCTTGCTTTCTGTTCTTTTTTCCTTTCATGTTCGTCATGATGTCCACTTTGGTTTGCATTCATTTAATCTTAAATATGCCTGTATGATTGCATGATGATGTTTAATCTTGATTGTTTGATACTTTATTTAGTTTATAATGTGAAAACCTCTTTTATAGAACCTCTTTGTAAATATCATTACATGTGATTTCTTTTTTTTTTTGTGAAAGGAAGGGCTAACCGTGTGTTATTTTCAAGAATTACTTGATGATTTCTGTCATCGAGTAGTCACTTTTGCTGGTTACCTCTTGCATATTATCACTTTTATGTTATTTTAATAGTTTATTTTCGGTATATGTTTGGTTTATTTTTTGTATATTATTCATTTATTTAGCTAAAAAGCATTGTAATCCTTAATCCATTTCCCCATTTAATTTTGAATGTATGGTTGTAAATTATTATTTATTTTATTTACTGCATTTTTTTTAATGTTGGGACTTAAAGGCATGAAATTCGACTAATATGCAAACTCGGACTTAATTATAAAATCTGGCAATTATCCGAAGCCAATTTCATTACGTGTGGTAAATGAGGAAATAATTAAATAATTAAATGGTAATAAAATGCAAAAAACAAATAGACCACAACCGCAAGGTTGGGTGAGCATTCAAACGCTCATACCCAGTTTCGGAACCCGATCTCTGATGACGGCTTATGGAAACCTCTGTGGGATCCAGTTGCTGTAAAGTGTGTCCCGGCTTTTATCCGGGTGGCGACTCCATCTCTGAATAGGCTTAAGACCTATATCGTATTTCCTAGTGGGCCTCGAGCCCGCACAGTGCCGTGGTCATAAAACACTTGGTGTCACGACCCAAAACAGGGACCATGACCGGCGCTAGGGAACAGGAATTCTTTCGAATCCGGAACCCGTAGCAAGCCTAAAATAAGATAAAACATGCAATAGTAATAATAACAGTAATTAATGCAGCGGAAATAAAATCATAAATATCAAAATAATAATCCACCACGGGATTTAAATCAAATCCTCATCTCATATATATATAAATCCTTTGATACAAGTTTCAGTTCAAAATTATTAAAATACATAACTCACACAAATATAATACATAAAACCCATAATTTTATTTACAACTACTGCAGTGTCTAGATTATAAAATAAAACTCAAGTGAGCAGTTTACATAAAGAAGCCAGGGCGGAAGAAATCCGGTGTACAGGCCTGCTACTGAGGTATGAAGATGATGACTCTCCTGAAAAATAGTCAACGGAGGGGAGTCAGACCTCACTGAGTGAATTACTATAATATATATACATGCATACTAAATGACAATGCACACAATCAAAAGTATATATCTAATATGTATATATACAGGCAAATACACACAGATGCTGTAAAATCATTTTATATATATATATCATTGAAAATCATCGTTTATGAAGGATCAAATAGAACCCTAGAAAATCGCAACCTCAAATCAGTGTTAGACAACACTCTAACCACACAGGCTCACTTATATCCAAATATATTCACTTATTCCATTTGGATAGTAGACTGGCCCCGAGACACTAAGTCAACCGAGCTCCAGCAGTCTGACTGTCAGTGTGATTGGCCCCGAGACACTTGGTCAACCGAGCTCCAGCAATCATACCTCCAAATCATTTCTCACACATCAAATAATCAAATTCAATCAATATCCTCAAATAGGTTAGTAATATAGCCTAACTACTATAAGCGTACCAGTACGTACTCGGTCCTAGTACTGCCCACTAGGTAGCATGTTTTATTAATATCCTTCATTAAAATATAAAGCATACATTCATAAAAATAAATGATGCATGAATTTGAAATAAATAGCAACATAAACCATATATATACTAGAAATATACCAAAAATAAACCAAGTATATTTCGAGTATATATACGTCAAATAAATCCAGATAGATTACGAAATAAACTAGACATATATTCAAAAACATTTTAAACTTAATTTAGTAGCAAAACATGCATATAATTTAAAATATACCGAAAATATACTAAAGATAAACCAAAATAAACTAAAAATAAACTTAAGTAATAATTGAATTATTTATGCATAATTAATCAAAATAAAACATATATTTCTAAATCATGCACCCTAAAGCATATATATATAGAATAGTAACTCACACTTAGTGTGCTCCTCGAGATGGGTCCGACGGTCCTGGTCCACTAGACCTCGATCTCGGCGTAACTTAACAAACAATAAATAATAGACATCAGAATAAACCTAACAGAAAACCCTAGAAACTCGATCTAGAATATTAGACACAGAATTATAATTAGGGTTCGACCGGATATCACGTTTTACGAGAATTCTATCAAAAATTCGACAGAACCTCCCCTATAAAATGGACATCTCTTTACTCAAAGAGTAGAGCCGGTCCTGCAAAGAAATGCACTTCGAAAAATAAACACATAAACACATCCACAATCCCTCGATCGGACTCCAAACTACAGTCTACCGACCGGGGTCCACAATTCACAGAATAATTATAAACATACCAAAAATACCCTTATATCATAGAAATACATTTTATAAGTAGAAATTACATAATTAACCTTAAAACACAGTAAAAACCAATAAAAACTCATTTTATTAGAAAAATCGTATATTATATATATAATTGAAAATAATTCACGAAAAATAGTTTTAATTAGTTAAAAATACTAAATAATTTGTAGAAATCATTTTTATACCTTAAATAACTATTCAAAACAATTAAATTACATTTTTAGTCGACTTAGTGTAAAATTATCAAAATACCCCTATATATATAAATATACTAAAATTACTCCAAAAATTCATCAAAAATATTATAATTATCCAAAATTAATTTTTTCGACATATTTATCAATAATATCAATAATTAAAATCAATTCACTAATTAATTTCAATTAAAAACACAATTAACCTAATTTTTCAAAATTACATAAACCTAAATAAATTCAAAATAAAATTCATAAAAATTCCAAATAAATTTCTATAATTCATTTCAACACCTATATTTATCATAAAACACAATTTCATAATTTAATTTTTCAATTTTCGAAAATTAGAAAATAATATTAAAATATTCAAAAATACCCAAAAATCAAAATAATTCCCAAAAATTCTACAAAAATTCACACATGTAGATTAAGCTAAGGGGAACAACATTTGTGAAGGAAAATCAATCAAATTAAAGTTCAAAAAAATCAAGAACCCTAAAATGGCCGAATTACCAAAATCGAAACCTAAGCAAATCAAGACCATTTTAAGTGAAACAAATCTTGGAATCACACTCACCGGAGCTCAAGGAGAAGAAAGAGACAGGCGGTGTCAAAAATGGTGGCCGAAAACGTCGTGAACGACGGTGAGAAAGAATTCGGCTTCTCCGGCCAAAATGAGCTTCCCGACGCCGGAAAGGGGCTCTACAAGCGGCGGAACGGCTAAAGGAAGGAGGTGGCACGCCAGGAGGCACACCGACGGTGAGGAAACGGGATGACAGTTGCCGGATTCGCGTGGGGAAGGTGATCGGGAGTGTGGGAGCTTTGGGTGGCACAATGGTAAATAACTCAAACTTTATTATTTTGTTTTAATATTAAATGTATATGTATATATATATACTTTATACTATATATTAAAATAACATAAAATCACACACATTAAATATACACCACACACATATAATTTAATATTATAAAAATTTAATACACATAAAAATATTTAAATAATATTAAAACTAATAATAAATAATAAAATATTAAAGTACTTAATTAAACCCTGATTAAATAAATACACATATATATTTTATTTAATATTTTTAAAAATATATATGAGCTCTTGAAAATGCGTAAATCTACTTAAAATAATTGATAGTAAATTATTTACGTGAAAATTTCCTCGAAAATAAAGTTCTCGGGAAAATTTTACGTAAAACACTTAAAATAATATACAATAATTAAAATAAGTTTTAAATACATATCAACTCATAAAAATATCATAATTATATACAAAATTATTAACACTGCATATCCCGATTTAGTATAAAAATATTTAAAAACTCGGGATATTACAGTCTCCCCCCCTTACAAGAATTCGTCCCCGAATTCCAGAAAGAAAATGATCACAAGATCAAAAAGGAAAGAGATACGAGTAAGAAGCTCGCATCTCAGCTTCAATCTCCCACGTATGCTCCTCAACTCTGTTGCTACGCCACAGAACCTTGACCATTAAAATCTGCTTCGATCACAACTGTCGAACTTGATAATCTACGATCGCCACAGGTTCTTTCACAAACGTCAAATCTTCACTCACTTCTACACTATCTGGCTGCAACACGTGTGAAGGGTCTGAGACATACTTCCTCAACATCGAGATATGAAATACTAGATGCACCTATGACATATTCGGAGGCAAAGCCAACCGATATACAACAGTGCCTACTCTCTCCAAAATCTCAAATGGTCCGATATATCTCGGTGCTAACTTACCCTTCCTACCAAATCTCATAACACCCTTCATTGGAGATACCTTCAGAAAAATAAAATTTCCAACCTGAAACTCCACATCTCTACGCCTAGGATCCGCATAGCTCTTCTGCCTGCTAACTGCGGTCTCTAATCTTCACTTAATCCCGGTGACTTTCTCTGCAGCATCCCAAACCATCTCAAGTCCAGTCAAAGCTCTCTCACCAATCTCATCCCAACTCAGAAGGGATCTACACTTCCTTCCATACAACGCCTCGTACGGTGCCATACCAATACTGCTATGGTAGCTATTATTATATGCAAACTCAACGAGGGGCAAATGATCATCCCAGCTACCTTCCAAATCCAGGACACATATCCTCAACATATCTTCTAGTCTCTGGATCGTCCTCTCAGACTGACCATCTGTCTGAGGATGAAAAGCAGTACTGAAGTCCAACCTAGTGCCCATCTCTTCCTGCAACTTCTGCCAAAAATGAGAAGTAAACACTGAACCTCTATCTGACACAATGGACACAGGTACTCCATGAAGGCACACAATATGCTTCACATACAGCTTCGCCAATCTAGCTACAGAATAAGTGGCTTTCACAACCAAGAAATGTGCAAACTTCGTCAACCTGTCTACAATTACCTAGATGGAATCGTATCCATCCTTAGAACGAGGTAAACCAACCACAAAGTCCATAGCTATCCTTTCCCATTTCCACTCGGGAATAGGAAGAGGCTGAAGCTTCCCAGAAGGCTTCTGATGTTCAGCTTTCACTTGCTGACATGTCAGACACTTAGCAACATAATCAGCAACATCCTTCTTCAATCCATCCCACCAATATAAGTCTCTGATACTGTGGTACATCTTAGTGACACCCGGATGTACGCTATAGGCTGTAGAATGTACTTCCTCTAGGATCTCTTCTCTCAAATCATCCACATCAGGAATACACAATCTACCACTGATCCACAACACACCATCATCATCGAGTGTGAAATCATTAAACTTTCCTGCTCTGACATTCTCTGCAAGCTCTTCTAGAATAGGATCTCGGCTCTGAGCTGCTTTAATCCTATCCCTTAGTACATATCGCACCTTAAACTAAGTTAGCAGTCCACCTGATCTACTGATCTTCATCATTAGACCTTGATCCACCAACAAATGCAACTCCTGGATCAACAGCCTCCTCTCAACACTGATGTGAGCAAGACTGCTTGAGGACTTTCTACTCAAGGCATCTGCTACTACATTAGCCTTGCCTGGATGATATAGAGTCTCACAGTCATAATCCTTTAACAGTTCCAACCATCTCCTTTGCCTCAGATTCAGATCTCTCTGCTAAAAAATGTACTTAAGGCTCTTGTGATCAGTAAATATCTCACAAGTCACCCCGTACAGATAATGTCTCCAAATCTTCAGAGCAAAGATCACTACAGCCATTTCAAGGTCATGTGTGGGATAGTTCTGCTCATGCTTCTTCAACTGCCTCGAAGCATAGGCTATCACCCTTCCATTCTACATCAGCACACAACCAAGGCCAACTCTAGAGGCATCACAATAAACTGTGAACTTATCCACATTATTAGGCAAAGCTAACACTGGCGCTGTGGTCAATTTCTCCTTCAACAACTGAAAGCTATCCTCACAAGCTTCTGACCACTCAAATCTAACATTCTTCTGAGTCAAGCGAGTTATAGGGGCTGTAATTCTGGAAAAATCTTGCACAAACCGCCTATAATACCCGGCTAAACTCAAAAAACTTCGAATCTTAGTAACAGAAGTTAGTCTAGGCCACTCAGACACTGCTTCAATCTTCTGTGGATTAACCTGGATACCTTCTTTAGACACCATGTGTCCAAGAAAAGAAACACTCTCCATCCAGAAATCACACTTTGAGAATTTAGCATAAAGCTAATGATCTCTCAGTGTCTACAGTACAATCCTCAAGTGATACACATGTTCCTCCATACTCCTTTAATAAACCAGTATATCATCAATGAAGACTACCATAAACTGATCCACATATGGTCTGAATACCCTGTTCATCATGTTCATAAAAGCTGCTGGTGCATTAGTCAAACCAAAAGACATCACCAGGAACTCATAATGGCCATATCGAGTGTGGAATGTTGTTTTAGGAATATCAGTTTCACTAATCCGCAACTGATGATAACCCAACCTCAAGTCAATCTTAGAAAAGAACTGTGCACCCTGTAACTAATCAAACAAGTCATCTATCCTTGGGAGAGGATACTTATTCTTCACTGTCACCTTGTTCAGCTCTCTGTAGTCAATGCACAGCCTCAGGGTACCATCCTTCTTCTTCACAAATAGGACTGGTGCACCCCAAAGAGAAACACTAGGTCTGATGAAACCCTTATCCAATAACTCTTGCAACTGCTCCTTTAACTCTTTCAACTCTGCAGGAGCCATTCTGTAGGGTGGTATAGATATAGGAGTAGTACCTGGAACCACATCTATACAGAATTCAATCTCTCTGTGAGATGGTAACCCTGGCAACTCCTCAAGAAAAACATCAGGAAACTCACAAGCAACAGGAACATCCGTGAGTGACAACTTCTCCACTGAAGTATCCCTGATTAATGCCAAATATCCCTGACATCCTTTCCTCAATAACTTCCTAGCCGCAATAGTAGAAATAAGATTCTGAGGTGTTGAACTCCTATCACCCACAAACTTAAAATCTTCTTCATCAGGAATTCTGAAAGTCACCTTTTTATTTCTGCAATCTACCACAGCATAGTGCTGAGATAACCAATCCATTCCCAAAATAACATCAAACTCCATCACATCCAACAGAATCAAATCAGCGGGTAATTCTCTACCTCCCACGAGAACTGGACAACCAAAAAGAACAATATCGGTGTCTAAAGAATCGCTCAGAGGAGTGGCAACAAACAAAGAAAAAGCCATCCTCGAAGCTTGCCAATAAGACTTGAAAGCAAAAATAGGAGAAACAAACGAATGCGTGGCACCCGGATCAAACAAAACCCATGCATCCAGGTAACAAATAGAAACAATACCTGCCACGATTGCATTAGATGCTTGAGCATCTTGCTGAGTGAGATGGAAGACTCTGGCCTGTCCTCGACCTCCCTATTGACTGGTAGAACCTTGGCCAACACCTCTGGCACCTCCTCTAGTACCTCTACCACGACTCTGTTGTGGAACAAGTTGAGTGGAACTCTGATGCTGGGCTGGAGGTAACTGAAATGGCATGGGTACAACACTAGCAATCGATTGCTGCGAAAATCACAGAATCTGTGGCTGTTGATACCCGAAATAAGGACATGATCTAGCAAAATGTCCTGTCTGCCCGCATCTGAAGCATGTCAGTGGTGTCAGGTAACACGGTCCCTGACTCTACCGCAGGTCTGGCATACACTGGCAGCTGATCCCGAACTACGACCACTGCTACTGCTCGAAACACTTGACCTAAATCTGAACGATCTATGCTGACCTCCAAGGCCATCTCTACTACTCTGATGCACTCACTGCTGCTGCCTCTTACTCTATTGAGTCGGACCTCTCTGCTGACTACTCGAACCAACATGAAAACTCGAATACAGAGTAGCCTGCAACCCACTCGACTGAACTCCCAACTGGTAAAAAACAGGCATCGCTCCCTGCCTAACTAGCCTCAGCTCAATCTCCTTGGCTAACTCTATCACAGACTCGAGAGTAAGGCCTGTTGTAGGCATACCAACAAATGTTGAACCCAATCCAGTGACATAGGTAGTGACTACGAAATACTGGTCCCGCATCAGGTCCTCTGCATATCTACCCAGCCGAAGAAACTCTTAGGGTACTCCTCTACTGATCGATCACCACGAGAAATGCTAGTCAACCAGAGACGATAGCTCATACGAAGAAGCTCTGGACAGAATCTCCTTATAAACCGCTCTCAGAACTGAGCCCAGGTCATCATCATCATATAGGGCTGGATCACCTGAATAAACCAGTCCAAAGCTGGTCCCTCGACAGACAACTTGATGATCATAATCCGCTGATACTCTGTATGAGCAGTCCGAGTCCTAGTCTCAATCGCGTTCAGAAAATCTAACGGATTGGAAGTCCCATCAAACGTAATCCTGCCAACTTGGGCATAGAACAAAGCTGCCTCAGGGTCAGACATACCCTACTGATAGGCAGGCTGAACAGGCGGAACAACTGGAGGTATAGGAACATCAAACTCAGGTTCAACAGGCTCCTTGTCCTGTAACTCTCTCTGCCTACGGCGACCTGTCTCTCCTCGAGGTCTACCTCTGCCACGACCTCTACATCTAACTAGCTGCTCAGGAGGTAAAACCTCATCCTAAAAAGACTCATCATCCTCAACCTCAATGACCGGTGGAGCGACACGCGCTCGCCTCCTCATTTTGAAAACACAACAGAATGATTCAGACAAAACAGACAATAGAGGAATAACGCAGAAAACTAAAGCAAGGAATACTTATCAAGACGTACTCGAACCTAATTCACCGGAGTAGTTACTAAAAGAAAACACAACTCTGAAAACTAGGGCCACAACTCACACAACTAAGCCCTGACACAGAACTCCGCTCTGATACCAACTTTGTCACGACCCACAACAGGGGCCATGACCGGCGCTAGGGAATGGGAATTCTTTCGAATCCGGAACCCGTAGCAAGCCTAAAATAAAATAAAACATGCAATAGTAATAATAACAGTAATTAATGCAGCGAAAATAAAATCATAAATATCAAAATAATAATCCACCACAGGATTTAAATCAAATCCTCATCTCATATATATATAAATCCTTTGATACAAGTTTCAGTTCAAAATTCTTAAAATACATAACTCACACAAATATAATACATAAAACCCATAATTTTATTTACAACTACTGCAGTGTCTAGATTATAAAATAAAACTCAAGTGAGCAGTTTACATATAGAAGTCGGGGCGGAAGAAATCCGGCGTACAGGCCTGCTACTGAGGTATGAAGATGATGACTCTCCTGAAAAATAGTCAACGGAGGGGAGTCAGACCTCACTGAGTGAATTACTATAATATATATACATGCATACTAAACGACAATGCACACAATCAAAAGTATATATCTAATATGTATATACACAGGCAAATACACACAGATGCCGTAAAATCATTTTATATATATATCATTGAAAATCATCGTTTATGAAGGATCAAATAGAACCCTAGAAAATTATAACCTCAAATCAGTGTTAGACAACACTCTAGCCACACAGGCTCACTTATATCCAAATATATTCACTTATTCCATTTGGACAGTAGACTGGCCCCGAGACACTAAGTCAACCGAGCTCCAGTAATCTGACTGTCAGTGTGATTGGCCCCGAGACACTAGGTCAACTGAGCTCCAACAATCACACCTCCAAATCATTTCTCACAAATCAAATAATCAAATTCAATCAATATCCTCAAATAGGTTAGTAATATAGTCTAACTGCTATAAGTGTACCGGTATGTACTCGGTCCTAGTGCTGCCCACTAGGTAGCACGTTTTATTGATATCCTTCATTAAAATATAAAGCATACATTCATAAAAATAAATGATGCATGAATTTGAAATAAATAGCAACATAAACTATATATATACTAGAAATATACCAAAAATAAACCAGGTATATTTTGAGTATATATACATCAAATAAATCCAGATAGATTACGAAATAAACTAGACATATATTCAAAAACATTTTAAACTTAATTTAGTAGCAAAACATGCATATAATTTAAAATATACCGAAAATATACTAAAGATAAACCAAAATAAACTAAAAATAAACTTAAGTAATAATTGAATTATTTATGCATAATTAATCAAAATAAAACATATATTTCTAAATCATGCACCCTAAAACATATATATATAGAATAGTAACTCACACTTAGTGCGCTCCTCGAGATGGGTCCGACGGTCCTGGTCCACTAGACCTCGATCTCGGTGCAACTTAACAAACAATAAATAATAGACATCAGAATAAACCTAACAGAAAACCCTAGAAACTCGATCTAGAATATTAGACACAGAATTATAATTAGGGTTCGACCGGATATCACGTTTTACGAGAATTCTATCAAAAATTCAGCAGAACCTCCCCTGTAAAATGGACATCTCTCTACTTAAAGAGTAGAGCCGGCCCTACAAAGAAATACACTTCGAAAAACAAACACATAAACACATCCACAATCCCTCGGTCGGACTCCAAACTACAGTCTACTGACCGGGGTCCACAATTCACAGAATAATTATAAAAATACCAAAAATACCCTTATATCATAGAAATACATTTTATAAGTAGAAATTACATAATTAACCTTAAAACACAGTAAAAACCAATAAAAACTCATTTTATTAGAAAAATCGTATATTATATATATAATTGAAAATAATTCACGAAAAATAGTTTTAATTAGTTAAAAATACTAAATAATTTGTAGAAATCATTTTTATACCTTAAATAACTATTAAAAGCAATTAAATTACATTTTTAGTCAACTTAGTGTAAAATTACCAAAATACCCCTATATATATATATATATACTAAAATTACTCCCAAAATTCACCAAAAATAGTATAATTATCCAAAATTAATTTTATCGACATATTTATCAATAATATCAATAATTAAACTCAATTCAATAATTATTTTCAATTAAAAACACAATTAACCTAATTTTCCAAAATTACATAAACCTAAATAAATTCAAAATAAATACATAAAAATTCATAAAAATTCCAAATAAATTTCTATAATTCATTTCAACACCTATATTTATCATAAAACACAATTTCATAATTTAATTAATTAAGTTTCGAAAATTAGAAAATAATATTAAAATATTCAAAAATACCCAAAAATTCTACAAAAATTCACACATGTAGATTAAGCTAAGGGGAACAACATTTGTGAAGGAATTTTTCATGAATCAATCAAATTAAAGTTCAAAAAAATCAAGAACCCTAAAATGGCCGAATTACCAAAATCGAAACCTAAGCAAATCAAGACCATTTTAAGTGAAACAAAGCTTGGAATCACACTCATCGGAGCTCAAGGAGAAGAAAGAGACAGGCGGTGTCAAAAATGGTGGTCGGAAACGTCGTGAACGACGGTGAGAAAGAATTTGGCTTCTCCGGCTAAAACGAGCTTCCCGACGCCGGAAAGGGGCTCTGCAGGCGGCGGAATGGCTAGAGGAAGGAGGTGGCACGCCAAGAGGCACACCGACGGTGAGGAAATGAGATGACAGTGGCCGGATTCGCATGGGGAAGGTGATCGGGAGTGTGGGAGCTTCGGGTGGCACAATGGTAAATAACTCAAACTTTATTATTTTGTTTTAATATTAAATGTATATGTATATATATATATACTTTACACTATATATTAAATTAATATAAAATCACACACATTAAATATACACCACACACATATAATTTAATATTTTAAAAATTTAATACGCATGAAAATATTTAAATAATATTAAAACTAATAATAAATAATAAAATATTAGGGTAATTAATTAAACCCTAATTAAATAAATACACATATATATTTTATTTAGTATTTTTAAAAATATATATGAGCTCATGCAAATGCGTAAATCTATTTAAAATAATTGATAGTAAATTATTTACGAGAAAATTTTTCCAAAAATAAAGTTTTCGGCACTTAAAATAATATACAATAATTAAAATAAGTTTTAAATACATATCAACTCATAAAAATATCATAATTATATACAAAATTATTAACATTGTATATCTCAATGCAATATAAAAATATTTAAAAACTCGAGATATTACACTTAGGCGCACGCTAAATCCCGCCGCCTACACCATCATGTACTTAAAACAATGATAGTTACTCAAAATACTAAAGAGTGAACCTCCTCCATCCATGTTCTTCGACCCAAACTATATAATGAAAGAAAAAACTTGCAGTGAGGAAATGGCTCACAGGCAGAGGGCTATGAATTAAGGTAAGAAAAATGTCATAAGATTGTTTAGAAATATCAATTTTGCACTTTGTCTACGGCAATCTTCACATTATATTTTCAATTTTTCATTCAATTGCAAATTACGTTACTTGCAAAATACAATAACGAAATGTTTAAAGCATCAGTATACTTAAAATATCAATGTCTTTTACTAATTTTGTTGATATTGATAACAAACTAGTCAATTATCTTGTTTTTTTTATTTTTTAATTGCAACTTGCAGTAAACATTTCGTTATTGTATTCAATACTAATTTTTTTATTATGTAGTTTATAATTTTAATTTTTTTAAATAAAAAAATTAAATTAATTAAAATTTTACCAATTTTTTTATTATCAATTTTGGTTACACAACAAGCTTAATAAACTATAAGAATGATACTTAAAAACAGTATATTTTCTAATATTATTCGTATATAATACAATCAAAATAGTATATTATATAAATATTATAAACATCTGAAATTCAAAATAGTATCTGAAAATTAAAAATAGTATCTCAAACTCATAAATATAGTATACTATATGAATATTATATGTATCTAAAAATTCAAAATTGCATATGATACTAAAAAATAGTATATTATCTAACCGGTGCATTAATCTTCTGATAGTTTGATTTCTTTAATTTAGACTATTATTTCAACTATTTTTAATTAATAATGTAATGTCATAAGAACAAGTTTGGTGAAATCATTTCGTCCTCTTTTCTTTCTTAAAAAATCTATCAAAAGATCTCATTTTTGACACAAATTAAGAGCAAATTTTGTAGTTAGAAATTAGTATCTCTCAAATTTTTAATATTTTAGATCAGTGCATTATTATTGAAAAAATAAAAAAGTTATATTTTGTTCAAAAAAAAGTTGGGTCTATATTATCCAATTATGTTAAAAATTAACAAAAATTATTAATTAAAATTTTTATTACACAACCAGTTTAAGAAATAATAAAAATGATACTTAAAAACAATATATTTTCTAAATATTATTCGTATATAATACAATCAAAACAATATATTATCTTAATATTATAAATATCTGAGACTCAAAATAGCATTTGAGACTCAAAATAGTATCTAAAACTCAAAATTGTATCTAAAACTCAAAACTATAACAAAAACTTAAAACAATATATTTTCTTAATATTATTCGTATAGAAAACCAAAAAAAGTATCGGAAACTCAAAATAACATCTGAAAATGATAACAACTTATATTTATATTATTCAAATATTTTCCTCTTACTAAAAGTATATTATTTGAATATTATTTGTATTGAAACTCAAAATAGTATCCAAATATGATAATTTGAGTAAGTATATATTGTAGCAAAATTATCAAATAAATAGTTGGCCTTGAGTGTCACGACCCGAACCCAAAAGGGGCACGTGACCGTTACTAGAGAATGAGAATACATAAAGTACCTGAAACTCATAATAAACCTTAATGAAAATTTTAATAAAATAAAGACAATAATAAAATGACATAATTTAATAAAGATAAAAATCACAAATGAATTAAAATCCAACACAAATTTAGATAATATATAAAATAATAATCTTTAGTACATGTTCTTCATACATATGACAATTCAAAAATACATCATAGTAATTAACCATTTCATTACTACTACAGTATTCTAGATTTAAAATACACACATGATATATCAGATAAACCTACATAAAATAGTCGGAGAAGAAAAAACTCAGCGTAAAGTAGGCTGACAAACAAGTGATTCCTGATATCCTAAAAAAATAATTGAAGAAAGTCAGACTTCACTAAGTAAGTTAATAAAAGAAACGTATAAGTAATAAAGTCTCCTTTAAAAAAAATTTATGAAAATAAGAAATTTATAATTCAAAACTATTTAATTTTTATTGGAATCATCCTTTAGTGAAATCAAGTATTTAAAAATCATAAAATACTTTATAAAATACAATAAGCTATCTTAAATCATTTATATATGAAAACTAGGTAGAACCCTAGTCCACAAATCTAATAGTCTTTCGGCTCTCTTATAATCTAAAGACTATCAGTTCCTAAGAGCAAAGCATCAATCGAGCTACTAGCCACAGTCAATTCACTTAAACCAATATTTACTATCGGTTTCCAAGAGCAAAACATCACCAAGAGCAAAACAACACCGAGCTACGAGCTACCAGCTCCAGTAATATATACAAATCACTCCCGAGAGCAAATCATCACCGAGCCACATACATTCATCACTCACTCTCAATTCTACCGGTGTACACACAATCCTGATGAAACCCATCAAGTAGCCCATTCTACTGTAGATTATTTCAAAGTAAATAAATAAAATAAATAAATAAGGAAGATTATAATAAAATAAAATTTACTAATCATATGAAAACTTAATATAAACATGCTGACATAACTATATATATTTTCCTATACACAGTTCAATTATTAACTCATAGGTTGAATGCGCTCCTCTGCACAGTCGCGATGACCCCAACTTGTCGACTTGGCTGGAGGCGTGGGTATAAAAAAAAGAAATAAATAAAAATGGAATTAAAAATTAAATTTCTAAAAATTTTAGATTTCTAAGGAAAGACTCGAGTAAAAAAAATACAATTATACTAAATAGACCCAATGTCACGTTTTGTGATAAATCTACCAAAAATTAAGCAGAGTTTCCTTTGTAAAACGGACATCTCTCTACACGAAGTAGTGTCAACCCTGCATAGAAAAACACTTCAAATAATCACAACAACTTCAAATCTCGAGTTGAGCCCCCCGAACCATGCTTAATGCCCAACTGAGAACCAATTTCACAAATCGCAATATAAATCAATAAAATTTCATTTAAATATCAAAATTAATTTATTTACACAAATAAAGCATAAAAGACATTTATTTATAAAATAATTAATAAAATTCACATTAAAATCAATTTTTGTTGTCAAGGTCCATATTCTAATTTTTGAAATTAAATAGCATTTAGTTGCCAAAAATTTATTAAATTATTCAATTTTACAATTGTTGACCATTTGTATGATCAAACTCCTAATTTTGGACTTTGACAAACAATTTTTATACTAATAATTTCAATTAAGTGTGTAGGGAATTATATACCAAACATATACTAAGCATATACACTTTTGGGTGAATAGTAACTTTTCGGGCTATTTGAACCTCTGAGATTAAAGAAGATTTTTGACCTATTTAGAGCTCTTAAATGTGAAAATGAGCTTCTTCACTTTCTAAGTAGACATCTTAATATTTCTAAATTGTACTTGATTATCAAAATCCAAGTTCATTTGGGTATGAAAATCTTCAGTCGAAGTCAGCATATGCAGCTTGCATTTCAGTTTGCATAACTCTTGGTAATTTAGTAATATCTTGAGCTACAGATGTCCAAATGATGTGATTCAAAGCTGTATGGAAAGATAAAAAAATTATCTACAACTTTTATGAAAAATATTTTATCTGAATCGATCGTCTTCAATCCTGTTTATGAGCATATTTAGAAGTGATCACGAGCAGTTTGTCAAAGGAGCATTTGGAGCACATTCTTGCCAAAAGATGGCAGTGCTCCTCATGAGCGCCCCTCACTAGCTGGTGGCTTGTGACCTGCTCGTGAGCGTACCTCTGACAATATTCCAATGGGAATTTTTGAAGGTAACGGCTATATTTTCACCCCTCTCGAGCACTGTTCACTCGTGAGGAGGTCGTGAGCAGCCCTTGAGCTGCCATAAACTCAATAATTAATTCAAAATCAATTCTAAACATTGGAGACATGATTGATACATCCAAAAACTACATTTTTGAGTGTTTGTCTATATAAACACAACTTAGAATTCAATTGAAAGGTTAAGAAAACTTGTGCATCATTCATCATTTTCTAAAACATTCAATTGAGCTCTAAAACTTTCTTTCAAACAAATTCTTTATGTGTAACTCTTGTGATAGTTGGTGAGTGATTAGAATAGACATTCTTATTCTTCTATTTTCTGGGTTTAGAAAATGGGAAGTGAGATTCTATTATAAAGGAATTGGTTTAAGTGTTTAGCCATTAAAACACTTGGGAATTTGGTTTTTGAGTGAACCTTGAAAACTCAAGATTGTAAGGTTGTAAGAGTGAGTCATAAAACTCTTGTGTATTCTCAATCTTGTTAATAAGATTGTGGGTGATTAAAAAATCCTAACTTGGGGATAAGTTAGGTGGAGACGTAGGATTATTTGAGAATCTGAACTCCTTAAATATTTGCGTTCATCATTCTTCCTTCTCTACTCTTACTCACTTCTTACAAATAATTCCTTTAATTTCTCATTTTTGTTCAATAGCTCTATTCACCCCCCCCCCTCTAGGACTCTTTCAATTAGTATCAGAGCTTGAATTCTAGGTACTTCATTGCTAGAATACAAGATCATGGGGAGTGAATCACAAAACATCTCTTCTCTTAGACCATTCTTTGATGGTAGTGACTATCCACATTGAAAATTCAAAATGGAATTATATCTTGATTATGATTCCATCAAACTTTGGGATATTGTCCTAAGAGGTTGGGAACCACCTACAACTATCATTGATGGTGTGGTAACTACACTTGCAAGAAGCCAATGGAGTGTTGATCAAAAGGAAGAAAATCACAAAAATAAAAAGGCTATGATTACTCTAGTCTCCTCCATGACAAGAGAAGAAGGAGGCAAGCTTCAACATTGCATTTCGGCTAAAGAAATGTGGGAGACCTTGGAGAATCACTATGAAGGCAACATTCAAGTAAGAAGCAAGAATGTTCAACTTCATATGTATGAATATGAACTCTTCAAAATGAAGCCTCAAGAATCAATCACGGAGATGACAAACTATCTCAATGCTCTCCTCACAACCCTTAAGAAACTTGGAAAACATTTCTCCAAGGACGAGGTAAACAACAAGATTCTAAGAATCCTACCTAAGAAGGATTGGTAATCTTATGTTACCTCAATTGAGGAAGCTCAAGACCTCTCCACTCTATCAACCGATGTGCTCATTGGTAAGCTCTTGACATGTGAGCTCACCATCAAGCAAAGAGGTGAAGAACAAGAAAAGAAAGAAGAAAAGAAAAAGAGCATTGCTCTAAAAGCTCTTCAAGAAGATAGTGAAGAGAAAAGCATTAAAGATTCTAGTGATGAAGATGGTGACATTGCGATGCTCACTAGGAACTTCAAGAAGTTCTTAAGAAAGAAAAATTTCTCAAGAACAAAGGACTTCAACAAAAAGTTCGAACGAGATAGGAGGAAGAAAATAAAAGAGGTTACTTGCTATGAATGCAAGAAACCGGGACACATTAGAAATGAATGTCCTAAACTCAAATTCAAAAGTAAGGGAGCAAAAGATAAGAAGAAGGCATTCAAAGCTACTTGGGATGATTCCTCCGAATTCGAAGAGGAAGAGGAACAACAAGAAGTTGTCAATCTTTGCTTCATGGCCATTGAAAACGAAAATGAGAACATTTAAAATACTTTATATAGGTGTGCTTAAAATCCGCAAGAACAAAAAGCAAGTGGTATCTCGATAGTGGATGTTCAAGGCACATGACGGGAGACAATGAGCAATTCAACAAACTTGATGCTAAGGATGGAGGACATGTTACTTTCGATGATAATGCAAAGGGAAAAATTATTGGCATTGGAGAAATAGGTAATCCTCAATCCTTATCTATACATAATGAGTTGTTTGTTGATGGTCTTAAACATAATTTGCTAAGTATAAGTCAATTATGTGATCTGGGAAATAAGGTGACTTTCTATCCTAAAAATTGCTTTGTTAGTAGTCTTAATAAAGACAAAGTAATTTTTAGTGGTGAAAGAGTAGATAACGTTTATGTTATTGATTTGAATAAAATTGATAACAAAGATATAAAATGCTTAATGTCAATTTCCCATGACACATGGACATGGCATAGAAGGTTAGGACATGCAAATTTTGAGCTTTTAAATGATCTTTGTAAACATTAACTTGTGATTGGTTTACCTAAGCTTGAATTCACTAAGGATAAACCTTGTGATGCTTGTCAAAAGGGAAAATAATCTAAGTCTTTATTTAAGCTAAAAAATGTAGTGTAATGTCCACTTCTACACCACTTGAACTTATACATATGGATTTGTTTGGACCAACAAGAGTTGCTAGTCTTGGTGGAATGCACTATGCTTATGTATTGGTTAATGATTACTCTAGATACACTTGGGTGTGTTTTCTTGTACATAAGAATGATGCATTTAAAGCTTTTGAAAATTTTTCAAAAAGAGTTCAAAAAGAAAAAGGATTTTGTATTTCATATATTAGAAGTGATCATGGAACCGAATTTGAAAATGAATTTTTCAAAAACTATTGTAATGAAAATGGTATTTCTCACACATTTTCATCTCCTAGAACCCCTCAACAAAATGGGATAGTTGAAAGGAAAAATAGAACTCTTATGGAAATGGCTAGAACAATGCTTCATGAGTATAATTTGCCTCTATACTTTTGGGCGGAAGCCGTTAACACATCTTGTTATATTTCAAATCAAGTTTTCAAAAGACCAATTTTAAATAAAACATCTTATGAGCTATGGAACAATAGAAAACCCAAAATCTCATATCTAAGAGTATTTAGATGCAAGTGCTTTATATTGAACACCAAGGATAATCTTGGGAAATTTGATTCCAAAGCCGATGAAGGAATTTTCCTAGGCTATTCTAACTCTAGCAAAACATATAGAGTCTTTAATAAGAGAACTCTAGTAGTTGAAGAGTCAATGCATGTGGTATTTAATGAATCAAACTCACTTGATCCTAAAAAGGATGTTTGTAGTGTTGATGATCTTGTAGGTGACAATGAGATTGTGGAAACATAAGAAGAAAATGCTAGTAAGCCTTTGGAACTTGAAGATCCAAGCAAGAAGGAAATTGAGGAGATACCTAAACCTACCTTGAAGGATGAACTTCTAAAGGATTGGCAATTTAAGAAAGCTCATCCTCAAGACCTTATTATAGGAGACACTACAAAAGGGGTAACTACTAGAGCTAAACTCAAGTCTATTGTTAATTTAGCTTTCATTTCTCAAATTGAACCCAAAAATGTTGATGATGCTTTGAGTGATGAATTTTAGGTCCTTGCTATGCAAGAAGAGTTAAATCAATTTGAGAGAAATAAGGTTTGGACCTTGGTTCCTAGACTTAAACATCATCCTATTATTGGCACCAAATGGGTGTTTAGAAATAAGATGAATGAACAAGGTGTCATAACTAGGAACAAAGCTAGACTAGTAGCTAAAGGTTATAATCAAGAGGAAGGAATTGATAATGATGAAACCTTTGCCCCCATTGCAAGGTTAGAAGCTATTAGGATGTTACTTGCATTTTCATCATACATGGATTTTAAACTTTATCAAATGGATTTTAAAAGTGCATTTTTAAATGGTTTTATTAAAGAGGAGGTATATGTTGAACAACCTCTGGGTTTTGAAAATTTTGACTCTCCAAATCATGTTTTTAAATTATCAAAAGCATTGTATGGATTGAAACAAGCTCCAAGAGCTTGGTATGAAAGATTGAGTAACTTTTTATTAGAGAAAGGTTTCTCTAAAGGAAAAGTTAACACAACTCTTTTCATAAAGAAATCCAAGCATGATTTATTAATTGTTCAAATTTATGTTGATGATATTATTTTTGATGCTACTAACCATTGCTTGTGTGAGGAATTTTCTAAGTTAATGCAAGGAGAATTTGAGATGAGTATGATGGGAGAACTCAATTTCTTTCTTGGACTTCAAATCAAGCAATGTAAAGATGGGATTTTTATCAATCAAACCAAATATGCAAGGGACATTCTCAAGAAGTTTGGAATAGATGGAGCTAAATAAAGCAAAACTCCAATGAGTACTACAACCAAACTCAACAAGGATGAGAATGGCAAACCGGTTGATGAAAAGCGATTTAGAGGTATGATCAGATCCCTTCTTTATTTAACTGCTAGTAGACCCAATATCATGTTTGCTACTTGCTTGTGTGCTAGATTTTAATCAAGTCCTAGAGAGTCTCATTTAAATGCTATCAAAATAATTTTTAAATATCTTTATGGTACAATGCATTTAGGACTTTGATATCCTAGGAATTCTTCTTTTGACTTGATTAGTTATTCTGATGCTGATTTTGCCGGTAGCCTACTAGATAGAAAAAGCACTTCCAGAACTTGTCAAATTTTAGGAAATTGCTTAGTTTCTTGGTTTAGTAAGAAACAAGTTTCTGTTGCCTTGTCCACCGCTGAAGCAGAATATGTGGCGGCTAGTTGTTGTTGCACTCAAGTTCTATGGAAAAAACAACAACTTTTGGACTATGGCATTGATATTAATCACATTCCAATTAAGTGTGATAATACAGGTGCTATAAACCTTAGTAAGAATCCCATTCAGCATTCTAGAACTAAGAATATTGATATTAGACATCATTTCTTGCGTGATCATATGCAAAATGATGATATTTTCCTTGATTTTGTTGATACCAATCATCATTTAGCAGACATCTTTATCAAGCCTCTTTGTGAGGAAAGATTGAATTTTATTAAGCATGAACTTGGTATGATTGATGGTCAAGCTTGTCTTGATCATTTGCTAAATTAATGAATTGTTGTTTGGATTTTTATGTGATCATGTTCTTTAGAAAAATTATTTTCAACATCATTTGTATATTTTGTTTTAAAAGTATTTGCTTTAGCAAATTTACTTCATATACATGATATATTTAATTTCCCATTTGCATGATCTTTGTGCTAATTTTATTTGATTTGGATCAATATGGATTCATTAATTTTTTTTTAAAAGCCCTCCTATTTTGCAAATTAATAATTAATTATTGAGCTAAATTCAATTAATTAATTATTTTAATTTTTCATAAATATTCCTCCTCCTTAACAAAATTTTTTTTGTATTCTCATGATAGTTTATATTTGGTTTATTTTTTGTATACTTTCTGTATCAAAGTTTTGAGCTGTAAATTTTTTCTAAAATTCATATATTTTTGGCTTGACTTTAATATTATTCTAAAAAAAATAAAATAATAAAAATAAAACTTTTTTTTATTTGCAAAATTTTCTCTTTGATTTATTCATTTATTTCAAAAAAAAATTATTTATTTTAATATTCATTTATTTTAATTATATAATTAATTTTGTGGTCAAGGACCAAATTGTCAACTTTTTTGGACTCAATTGTAAGAAATTTGAAAGTATAAGGACTAATTGGAAATTTTCATCACGAGCCGTTGAGCTCGTGACCGTTGCGGTCCGGGCGTCACGAGCTGGGTCACAAGCAGACCGCTCGTGAATCGCTCGTGAGCAGCGATTCTGAAAGAACCAGTACCGCTCGTGAGGAGCGTTCTGGTTCCTTCTTTTTATTTTTTTTTATTTTTTTGATTTTCTCATTTTGTTTGATTTTTTCTTCCTTTTTCAAACGGTCACCTGCAATTTTTCTTAACTATTTTGAATTGTGTATGTTATTTTTTGTGTATAAATACCCCCTTCACTCATATACACTTATATCTTCAATAAAATTCCTCTAAATTCTCAAAATTCCTTTAAGTCCTTCTTTTAAATTCTTTCAATTCTCATAATTCTATCAATTTTTTTTGCCCTTATCATGGCTTCAAAATTTGCTCAAGGTGCTTCTTCATCCTCTAGAAGAGCTACTAAAGACCAACCTAGGAAACAACCTCCTCTCACATACACTCAATCTTAATTTAGGGAAAGAATTGCTCATTTCAAAGAAAGGAAAATCATTCCATCTAAATATATGTCTCAAGCTACCATGGAAAAGATGGATTGTTTCAATGAGGTTAGGCATTTACTTGAGAATATGAGTTTATATGATTTTGCTTTCAATGATTTTCCTACCTATCCTACCTTAGTTCATGAATTCCTTGCTTCCTATTGTTTAAGAACTCATTCTTTTAGTGAGCAAAATCCTTTAAATAGCATGAGATTTAAATTGGGTGGGAGAGATAGATTTCTTACATCCCAAGCCTTTGATGACATTTTTAACTTTAAACAAGGACATTTAGCTTCTCCTACTTCAACTTAGTCTCCTAATCTCTTTTGGTCTCAACATTCTAAACCTCATTCAAGTATCTTTGAAGCCGGACATACTAAAGCATCTAGTTTGGCTTCAAAATCTCTTTGGTATATACATAGATTTATTACCTACTCTTTTCATGCTAGAGTTTTGAGTAATGAAACTATCTCCTTTGATGATCTTTTTCTTTTTAGGTGTCTTGTTAAGGGTATAGATGTTGAGCTTGGAAGATGGCTTCAATGGAGGTTTTGGTTAGCTAATGATAGTGTGAGTGGTGCCTTATGTATAGGAGGTTTTATCACTAAGATTGCTATCTTCTTTGGGATTAATTTGAAAAATATTCCTTCATTACCCTCATCTTTTCTTGATGATAAACTCTTGAGAAATTCTAGACAATTCAAACTTGTTCAAAATTGTTGCTTTTGGAAAGACGAAGTAGAAGATGAAGATGTTAATATAGAGCAAGAACAAAATGTTGAACTTTTGGGCACTCTTTCTATTGGAGAAGAATTACCTTAAGAGCAAACTCCTTCTCAAAGAAAAAAGGCAAAAAGACCTTCCACTTCTCAAAGTGTTGATGATGAGCCCGCTTGGGTTAGTGGTTTCTTTGGTCGCCTATCCATAGTGGAGTCAAATATTAACATAAGGTTTGATCGAGTAGATACTAGACTTGATTATTTTGAGCAAAGAATGGATCACATGGAATATGATGTTCATCAATTGTATGACTATCATAATATTCAATGCTCGTGGCCACCTCCTCCTCCTTCACAAGATTAAATTCCTTTTTACTTTTATTTTCCTTTTTGTTTATTTTCTGTATTTAAGACTAAAGAATTGTTTGTGTACCTCTTTACCATCATTGTATTTCTTTTATGACTATTAATTGAGCTTATTCATATTAAATAACATGTATTTCATAAAGATTTTGAATATCTTTGCTTGCATTGTTTTGGTTCTTGATCTTTTATTCCCTTTAGTATTTTTGGCTCCTTTAGGTCAAATTTCTCCTTATATCTCTCTCTTTTCTTTTTGTCTTTGACAAAGGGGGAGAAGAAGCTGTGAGCTTAGGGGATAAATAATTGTGTTTAAGATATGCTAAGTACCACATGATTATGTATGATTTAATAGCTAAAATCTACATGATCATGTGATGTTTTGATATAGCATACATATTATTTTATGATGCATTACATGTTTGAAAATATTTCCTTCATGTTGTTTAATAACTTGTTATCTTTATTTTTGACAAGAAGGATGATGAAATTTATTTATATTTCTTATCATGTCCAAAAAGGAGGAGAAATAAAGAAATATATTTTTTTTAAAGGAATATATTTGTTAAACCCTTATACATGCTATGATAATTCATTTATTTATATGCTATGATACATGATAAATATTGAATTTATGCACATGTTAAGGGGGAGCAAAATTATTTCTTATTTTGCATCTGTTTAATTTGAAAAGGGGAGCTATTTTTATTAAATATGTTTATACATGTTCTTTATTTTTTACACACACACACATATTATTTATCATCTTTTCAAATTGATTGTCAAAGCCAAAAAGGGGGAGATTGTTGACCATTTGCATGATAAAACTCCTAATTTTGGACTTTGACAAACAATTTTTATACTAATAATTTCAATTAAGTGTGTAGGGAATTATATACCAAACATATACCAAGCATATACACTTTTGGGTGAAAAGTAACTTTTTGAGCTGTTTGAACCTCTGAGATTGAAGAAGATTTTTGACATGTTTAGAGCTCTTAAATGTGAAAATGAGCTTCTTAACTTTTGAATTAGACATCTTAAGCTTTCCAAATTATACTTGATCATCAAAATCCAAGTTCATTTGGGTATGCAAATCTTCAGTCGAAGTCAGCATATGCAGCTTGCATTTGAGTTTGCATAGCTCTTCGTAATTCAGCAATATCTTGAGCTAAAGATGTCCAAATGATGTTATTTAAATCTTTATAAAAATATAAGACAATTATCTACAACTTTAATGAAGAACATTTTGTCTCAATCGATCGTCTTCAGTCCCATTCATGAGCATATTTAGAAGTGATCATGAGTAGTCCGTCAAAGGAGCATTTGGAGCACATTCTTGCCAAAATATGGCAGTGCTCCTCATGAGCGCCCCTCACAAGCTGGTGGCTCGTGACCTGCTCATAAGCATACCTCTGATAGCATTCCAGTGGAAATTTTTGAAGGCAACAGCTATATTTTCACCCCTCACGAGCATTGTTCACTCATGAGGAGGTCGTGAGCAGCCCTTGAGCTGCCATAAACTCAATAATTAATTCAAAATCAATTCTAAACGTTGGAGACATGATTGATACATCCAAAAACTACATTTTTGAGTGTTTTTCTATATAAACACAATTTAGAATTCAGTTGAAAGGTTAAGAAAACTTGTGCATCATTCATCATTTTCTAAAACATTCAATTGAGCTCTAAAACTTTCTTTCAAACAAATTCTTTGTGTATAACTCTTGTGAGAGTTGGTGAGTGATTAGAATAGACATTCTTATTCTTCTATTTTTCAGATTTAGAAAACGGGAAGTGAGATTCTATTCTAAAGGAATTGATTTAAGTGTTTAGCCATTAAAACACTTAGGAATTTGGTTTTTGAGTGAGCCTTGAAAACTCAAGATTGTAAGGTTGTAAGAGTGAGCCATAAAACTCTTGTGTATTCTCAGTCTTGTTAATAAGATTGTGGGTGATTAACAAATCCTAACTTAGGGATAAGTTAGGTGGAGACGTAGGATTATTTGAGAATCCGAACTCCTTAAATATTTATGTTCATCATTCTTCCTTCTCTACTCTTACTCACTTCTTGCAAATAATTCCTTTAATTTCTCATTTTTGTTCGATAGTCCTATTCACCCCCCCTCTAGGACTCTTTCAACAATTAAGCAACCGAAAACTCATTTAAATCATAAAATCATAAATACTACTTTATTCAAATATTATTTCGATAATTACTCATAATTAGCTAAAATAGGAATAAATTCATAAAAATTACTTTAATATCATTTATTACTCAAAAATTACCCAAAACATCATAATTCACCATAATTTCAATTGAAACATAAAATTCACCAATTTATACTAATTTTCCTAAAAATTCATTTTTGACATAAATATTCAAAAATTTGTAATAAAAATTTGGTACACAATTTTAATAAACTTCCTTAATGAAACTTACTCTTAATAATATATGGAATTTAATAAAAATAAAAAAATTTCCGGACCCGACACTGTGAACAGTAATCGAATATATATATATTATTATTAAAAATTCCAAAAAAATAAATAATTTCAAAAAATAAATAAAAATAATAGTTAGGTAGATCTTAGCTCAAATAACAACTAATCTAAATACCACAACTTCAAAGAAACTTATTTTCATTAAGAAAAATGAAATTAAACATATTGACATAAATATAAAATCGAGTTTTCGAAGTTCTTACCAATCAATTTACTTGAAACTAATTATGGATTATCAAAGCTCGTAGTGTGAGCTTCGAAATGAGTCCAAGCTTGACTAGTTTTCTCGCCAACGATCGGACTGCACTGTGTGAACAGTGCAGTCTACACTGTGCTGTCGATGCTGCTGCTACTCACCGCTGTTGATAGCAGTCCAAAGTGCTAGCTGAGGTGGTGTTGTGGTGGTTTGGATGGTGGTCGGCAGTGGTTCGGTTTGACAGTGAGAAGAAGAAGAAGAAGAATGTGCTGAGCCCGAAAAATTTTTTACTTTGGTCCCTTTTTTTTTTAAGCAAAAGACAAAATAGTTATAAAAAAATTATATATATATATATATTAGAAAGGAAAAAATAATTTAAATATTTACTTTTCTAATTAAATTTACCCAAAATATTAAAATATATTATATACACTGAATTAACACTACTCACAAATAATAATAGTAATAATAATAATAATAATAATAATAATAATAAATATACATGCCCAAAATTAAATTTAACTTCACTAAAATCAAATTTCACAATTTAGTATAATAATATAAAATAAAATAATTATTAATACTGCATATCTCAAAATTAAATTTCTTAATTTAATATATAAAAATTTAGGTCTTTACAGTCTCCCCTCCTAAATTTGTCCCTTAATTTTCAATAATAAAATACAAAATCTTAATGGAAAAGATAGGGATAAGCCACTCGCATTACTGCCTTCGTCTCCCATGTGCAGTCCTCTACTGTGTGGTTGCTCCATAACACCTTCACCATCGAGATCTCCTTGCTGCAAAACTGACGAACTTGGTGATCTACAATTACCATAAGATATTCCTCTTATGATAGATCTTCACTAAACTCCACTGTCTGAGGCTGAAGGACTTGAGAAGGATCAGGAATGTAGTTCCTCAGCATGAAAATATGAAACATCAAGTGAATCCGAGATAATTCAGGTGGCAACACTAATCTATAAGCCACCTCTCCAACTCTCGAACGTATCTCGAATGGCCCAATGTACCTCAGGGCTAATTTTCCTTTCTTACCAAACCTTATAACCCCCTTCATTGGAGACACCTTCAGAAACACCATGTCTCTCACGGAAAAGGGCACATCCTTCCTCTTCGAGTCTGCATGGCTCTTTTGTCTATTGAAAGTTGTCCTCAAATGTTGTTGAATAATAAGAACCTTCTTAGAAGTAATCTGCACCAATTCTAGACTTGTCAACTATCTCTCTCCAACTTCCCAACACAATGGTGATCCACATTTCCTATCATACAGTGCTTCATATGAAGTCATCTCAATACTTGCATGATAACTGTTATTATATGCAAATTCTATCATTGGCAAATGTATGTCCCACTGACCACCAAAGTCAATCACACACATCCTCAACATATCCTCTAGGGTCTGTATGGTCCTTTTTGACTAACCATCTATTTGAGGATGAAATGCGGTGCTGAAATCAAGTCTGGTACCTAATGCCTTATGCAACTCTTGCCAGAAGACTAAGGTGAAAGTATCTCCTTTATCGGATACTATGCTCATTGGTACCCCATGAAGACATACAATCTTGCTAATCTATTAGTATAGTATATCTTATTGATTGACAGAAAGTGTGCTGTCTTAGTCAGTCTATCAACTATCACCCAAACAGCATCATAACCACTAGTAGTACGAGGCAATCCAGTTACAAAGTCCATAGCAACCATATCCCACTTCCACTCTGGGATAGGCAATGGCTATAATAACCCTGTGGGCCTCTGATGCTCTAGCTTCACCTGTTGATAAGTGAGTTATTTGGATACAAATTCTGCTATACCCTTTTTCATTCCATTCCACCAATATGTATCCTTCAGGTCACGATACATCTTGGTAGAACTTGGATGAACATTGTAAGCAGAAAAATGTGCCTCCTCCATAATTTCTATCCTCAGCTCATCCAAATTTGGCACACATAATCGAGTACCCAAATGCAGCACACTCTCACCATTAATCATAAATCCAATGGACCTGCCTTGTTGCACTTCACACATGATCTTCTGTAACTGTGGGTCCCGTCTCTGTGCTGCCTCAACTTGATCCAAATACACTGACCGTACACTGAACTGAGTAAAGATCCATTTCTTAGTCATTTTTAACTGTAGTCCTTGGTCAATCAACTCATGTATCTCCTTAATAATTGGTCTCCTCTCAGTACTGATGTGTGCAAGGCTGCCTACGGACTTCCTGCTCAAAGCATCTGTAATTACATTTGCCTTGCCTGGATAGTACAGAATAGAACAATTATAGTCCTTTAGAAGTTCCATCCATCTCCTTTGCCTTAAATTCAAATCCTTCTGCTGAAAAATTTACTTCAAGCTCTTATGGTCGGTGTATATCTCACAAGTCACACCATACAGGTAATGCCTCCAAATCTTTAATGCAAATACCACTGTTGCCATCTTTAAGTCATTAGTAGAATAATTTTGCTTATGTTTCTTCAACTGCCTTGAAGCATAAACAACCACTCTTCCATTTTGCATTAATATACAACCTAATCCTACTTGAGAAGAATCATAATACACTGTTTAACCTTCATTCTCAGAAGGCAAAGTTAACACTGGAGTTGAAGTCAACAAATCCTTAAGCAATTGAAAGTGCTCCTCACATCTATCTGCCCACACAAACTTAGCATTTTTCTAGGTCAGCCTGGTTAATGGTGTAGCTATCTTTGAGAATCCCTTCACAAATCTCCTATAATAGCCCACTAAACCCAGAAAGCTCCTTACTTTTGTCACTGTCGTGGGCCTCAGCCACTCTGTAATAGCTTCAATCTTCTTTGGACCCACCTAAATTCCATCACTCACTACATGGCTTAAGAATGCCACTTAATCCAACTAGAATTCATACTTCAAAAATTTGGCATATAGCTGGTGCTCTCTTAAAGTTTAAAGTACCAATCTTAAATGCATTGCATACTTAGCCTTACTTCTAGAGTATACCAGAATATCATCAATGAACACAATCACAAATCGGTCCAAGAATGGCCAGAACACCCTGTTCATCAAGTCCATAAAGCTTGTTGGGGCATTAGTCAACCCAAAGGACATCACCAAAAATTCATAATGGTTATACCTTGTCCGAAATGCAGTCTTGGGTACATCTTCACCTTTAATTCTCAATTGATGGTACCCAAACCTTAAAGTCAATCTTGGAGAAACACTAAGCTCCTTGTAACTGATAGAACAAGCCATCAATCCTCGGGAATGGATATTTGTTCTTGATGGTAACCTTATTCAACTACTTGTAGGCAATACAAAGTCGAAGACTACCATCCTTCTTCTTCACAAACAACACAAGAGCACCTTAAGGAGATGTACTAGGCTAAATAAAACCTTTATCAAGCAATTCTTGCAACTGCTCTCTCAACTCCTTTAACTCTGCAGGTGCCATTCTATATGGTGGCATAGAAATAGGATATGTACCATGCACTACATCAATACAAAATTCTACCTCCCTATCAGGCGACAAGCCTGACAATTCTTTAGGAAAAACATTTGAAAACTTGCACACCACTGGCACCCTTTCAACTGCCCCACTATCTACTTGTATATCTCTGACCATAGCTAAGTAGCCTTGATAACCTCTTCTAAGCATTTTCCTAGATGTGATTGCAGAAATGATATTCTGAGGCATCGAACTCTTGTCACCTCTGAATCTGAATTCCTCAACAGATGAAATTTTAAAAATTACCTCCTTCTCTTAACAATCAACCGTGGTATAATACTGTGCCAACCAATCCATCCCTACAATTACATTAAAATCGATCACATTAAGTAAAACCAAATCTGTAAGTAATTCTCTACCCTCCATCAACACTAGACAAGATGAAAAGAACACATCTGTCTCCAACTTATCACTAAGTGGAGTCACTAAAGATAAAGGAATCAACATCTTAGCAAGTGGACATACTATTCTAGAAGCAAACATGAGAGATACAAAAGAGTGCAAAGCACCTGAATCAAATAAGACTCTAACCTCAAAATAGCATATTAGGAGAATACCTGCCACAACTGCATTGGATGCCAAAGCATCCGAAGCAATCAAAGTGAAGACTCTAGCCTAACCATGACCTGCCTGTTGTGAAGTGGACGGCTGTATATATCCTCTTCCCCTAGCTCTGCCTCTAAAACCTCTGCCCTGCTAGCTCGAATATTGAGTCGATCACTACTGAGGATACATAGGTGCCTGATACTACTGATGCACCTATGGATACGACTGAGCGACTGATGAAGAAGATCCCTGAGCATATAATGGCTGGAATCCATAATTAGGACAATCCCTGATGAAATGCATGAACTATCCACATCGAAAGCAAGCTCCAGGCACTAAGTGACACGGGCCCTGATGCACTCTCCCACAAATGGCACATGCACTAGCCCCAGATCCTGAACTTCCATGTCCAAAACTCTGACCACTGTTGCTACTATTTACACCAACACCAAATCTAGTAGTCCTGCCACTCCTACGACTCTGAGTATAACTATGTCTGCCAGTCTGGTGTGATCTAAACTGTTTGCTCTGCTGGGAAGTACCCCTTGGCTGAGTACTCATGCTGCCTATCTGGAAAATAGATTGTTGAACCTCCTGAGCTGATTTGCTACTGCCACTGTTATAAGGATCTGGTATGGTGCCATGTCTGATATGTCTTCACTCAAGTTTTCTAGCCTCCTCAACCACACTCCCAAGGCTACAACCTCCTGTCTGGATGCCAATATAAGTTGGGGCTAACCCAATCACATAAAGCTCTACTGTTCTTATCTCGTCCTGCATCACATCCACAGTATAACGTGACAGTCTAAAGAACTATCGAGTGTAGTCTCCAACTGACTGATCTCCTCTAGAAATATTCAATAACTACCATCTGTAGTTCTCTCTCATCGATGTGTTAGAAATCAGTTATGGTATTTAGACATAAATATATGTGTTGTAAGCACAAGTCTAAATAGAGTAAATTTCAAAAATTTGCTCATCATAACCCTTCATGAAATGAAGAATTTCATTTGCCCAGGATTCAAATTGCATTGAAATACATAACTAAATAAATTAAGCAATATACAAAAAAATAATTAATTAATTATAAGTTTGTAAACTTACTTGTTATAGAGCTTAGTATTCCTTGTATTTAATTTCTTGAATCAAATGCTTAGCCCTCCAAATGGAAGGGCTCTAGTTTGAAACACCAAAGTCTTATCTATCACTTACTTGTGTTAATTAAACTTAGTAACTTGTACTAATTTAATTAAGAGCACAAGTATAGAGTATATGTTTAGTATATGTTGTGTTTATTTTTGGTTTATGATCTTATCATAACCAAAATCACTTAGTGATTTTTACTTAACTCTTTAAGCAAAAACTCACTTAAGCATTATCTTTCCTCTCCTATCTCTTACCAAGTCTCTTGACTTGCCTTAGATATATCAAAGATATATGTGTAGTAATTTTCCACTAAGGAAAAGTATGAATTAATCAATTAAGTGATTATTAAGTATGCCACCTTAGGTATACACCTAACCATCTAAATGATTAAAAATGACACCTTAGGCATACTTTAGAAATATCCACTTAATTAATATGACACCTTGCTTAATTCAATAATTAAGCTTGCCACCTACACATATTAATGTATAAATTTATATGTAAAGTATACATCAAATGTATTAATTTACATATTAAATTATACATATACTTAGATATGGACTTTAATTAATCTTAGGTCCAAAACAAATTTTGTCCTATGTCCAAATCAATTTGGACAATTAACATAAGTCCATAAATAAATAACAACATATATATATATTTATTAATTTAATATATATTAATTAATATCAAATATTAATTAAATATTAATTAATAAATAATACTCTTATTTGAATTAGATTTCATGATATACTAGAATCATTGTTCAAAACATAAATCTAATTCTATTAATCTTGATTAATTTATTAAACTCTTTTAATCAATAATTAGATTAATACTATAGTGAATAAATAAAACTCTTTAAGGTGTGACTTACTAGGTTCATGTCTAAATGGCAATGAGAAAATTTAATATTAACATTTAATATTATTTGAAACTCTTTTCAATTCTAAATGTGAAAATCTCAGTTATTCACATTTAGTTCTCATAAGCTGTGAGTGACCCCTAGTATCGATATCACAACTACCCAATTAGAAATGAATGCATATTATGATTCACACGAACCTTATCATAATTATCGTGCACTAAATTCCTTTCATTAAAGATCCCAATATAGCTTAGAGTCAAGGTATTATCAAACTCTAATAGCTTTACTATATGACCTCATCTTAAGTTTTAATTTTTGATAAAATACAACAAATACTAGAACTCTTTATAGTACTGAAACTCTTTTTCAGACTGTGCTATATTTATCCTGGCCAGAAATATATTCATCAAGAATAAACTTAGATAGCATAGGATCTATCCCGGTTCACACCAGCTAATGAATCCCATCTTGGTTAAACATTCATCCCTACATTTAACTAATTAGAGCCACCACACGCCATATACCCATGTGATGATTAACACAAGTATGTAAGCGGTAACAAACTCTAACCACCTAAATGTGGATGACTATGTCACCTCAAGTCAAAGGACTATATGCACCATTATAATCTAGATTGTGATTGTTGATTATATGTGAATATCCTTGCAATCACAATATTAATTTCACTGTTCAATTAACCCATCCAATGAGTATCCACATGTCTATTCTGATTACTCATATCAAGTAGCATGAGTTTCACTACCTCCCACTATTAGTTTCTCACACTAATCAAGGAAAATAGACTGAGGTGATAGTCTAATTAATATTATCCAAATATTAATTAATTGACTACGAACAATTTATAGTAAATGTACTGAATAAATATGTAACTCATATTATCAACTCTTTGATAATAAATTTATTCAACATAATACTAAAGGATAAATACTCAAAAAAATAACATATTTATTTAAAATAATATTTTATTACCACAGGGATTATATACAATGTCTAAATAATTACAAGAATGCCACTAGGGCATACCTTATACTAACACGATGCTGGGTAGAAAAACCTTATAAACCTCTCCTTAAAATCTAACCAGGTCATCGCAGTCATGTAGGGCTAAATGGACTGCATGAACCAGTCTTGAGTTGCTGCTAACATAGATAAGTCCATTATCATGATCCTCTAGTAATCTGAGTATCCTGTCCTAATCCTAGCCTTGATGGTATTTATGAAATCCAAGGCATCCCCCGTGCCATCGAAAGAAACTCACCGGACTCTGGAGTACAGTAGGGCGGCATCAGCATCTGTCATCCCCTGAGTCCTCTGTTTAAGCATATGTTGTACTAAGGGCATTACTTGGTTAAGAGCTGCCAAGACTTGGTTAATTCCTGTCATACCCACTACAAAGGCTACAAGATCCTCTATTAGAACTTCAGGCCTTGCCTGCGGCTGTTCCTACCTCTAAGCTGCCATAGCTCTAGCTCTACCCTTGCCTTGGCCTCTACCTCTACGTTAAGGAGTAGGAGAAAAAATCTCATCCTGAACAGACTGCTCATCATCATTCTCCTCAAAGGCTACTTTCGCAGTAGGAGTAGTTCGTGCTCGCATCATTCTAAAAAAGACACAAACGAATTCAAGACAAGACAAAAGTACTGCATAAACGCAAATAGTAAGAACAAGGAAGAAAACAAATGACAATTATCAACTTATTACTGTAGTAGTTTATGAAAAAAAACAAACATTGACAACTGAAAACACACATAAAATGAGCCACTGCTCTAATACCAATTTTGTCACGACCCAAACCCAAAAGGGGCATGTGACTGACACTAGGGAATGGGAATACATAAAGTACCCAAAACCCATAGTAAGCCTTAACAAAAATTTTAATAAAATAAAGACAATAATAAAATGACATAATTTAAATAAAGATAAAAAACACAAATGAATTAAAATCCAACACAAACTTAGATAATATATAAAATAATAATATTTAGTACACATTCCTCATACATATGACAATTCAAAAATACATCATAGTAATTAACTATTTCATTACTACTGCAGTGTTTTAGATTTAAAATACACACATGATAATAATATATATCAAATAAACCTACATAAAATAGCAAAAGAAGAAGAAACCTGATGTAGAATAGACTGACAAATAGGTGACTCTCGAGATCCTCAAAAAAATAATTGAAGAAAGTCAAACCTCACTGAGTAAGTTAATAAAAGAAACGTATATAGTAATAAAGTCCCCTTTAAAAAAATATTTATGAAAATAAGAAATTTATAATTTATAATTCAAAACTATTTAATTTTTATTGGAATCATCCTTTACTAAAATAAAGTGTTTAAAATCATAAAATACTTTATAAAATACAACAATCTTTCTTAAATCATTTATATATGAAAACTAGGTAGAACCCTAATTCACAAATTTAATAGTCTTTCAACTCTCTTATAATCCAAAAATTACCGATTACCGAGAGCAAAGCATCAACCGAGCTACCAACCACAGTCAATTCACTTAAACTGATATTTATTGGTAGTTCCCGAGAGCAAAGCATCACCGAACTACCAGCCCTAGTAATATATATAAATCACGGCCGAAAGCAAAGCATCAACGAACCACATACATTTACCACTCACTCTCAATTCTATCGGTGTGCACACGGTCCTGATGAAATCCATCAGGTAGCCCATTCTACTGTAGTTTATTTTAAAATCAATAAATAAATAAAAATAAACAAGAAAGATTACAATAAAATTAAATTAAATTTACTAATCATGTAAAAACTTAACATAAACATGCTAATATAACTATATATATTTTCCTATACATAGTTCAATTATTAACTTACAGATTGAATGCGCTCCTATGCGCAGTCGCGCTCGACCCCAACCTGTTGACTTGGCTAGAGACGCGACTAAAGAAAAGAAATAAATAAAAACGTAATTCCTACAAATTCTAGATTTCTAAGGAAAGACTTGATTAAAAAAATACAACTCTACTAAAATAGATCCAATATCACGTTTTAAGAGAAATCTACCGAAAATTCGGTAAAGTTTCCTCTGTAAAGCGAACATCTCTCTACACAAAGTAGTGTCAACCCTACACAGAAAAATACTTCAAATAATCGCAACAACTACAAATCTCAGATTGGACCCCCTAAACTACGCTTAATATCCAATCAAGAACCAATTTCACAAATCACAATATAAATCAATAAAATTTCATTTAAATATCCAAATTAATTTATTTACACAAATAAAGCATAAAAGACATTTATTTATAAAATAATTAATAAAATTCACATTAAAATCAATTTTTGTTGGAAAGGTCCATATTCTAATTTTTGAAATTAAATAGCATTTATTTGCCAAAAATTTATTAAATTATTCAATTTTATAATTAACTAACCAAAAACTCATTTAAATCATAAAATCATAAATACTATTTTATTCAAATATTATTTCGATAATTACTCATAATTAGCTAAAATAGGAATAAATTCATAAAAATTATTTTAATATCATTTATTACTCAAAAATTACCCAAAACATCATAATTCACCATAATTTCAATTAAAACATAAAATTAAGCAATTTATACTAATTTTCCCAAAAATTTATTTTTGACATAAATATTCCAAAAATTGTAATAAAAATTCGATATACAATTTTAATAAACTTCCTTAATAAAACTTACTCTAAATAATATATGGAATTTAATAAAAATAAAAAAAATTTCGTACCCAGGACTGTGAATAGTAACCGAACCCAAAAAATGTATATTTTATTATTAAAAATTCCAAAAAAATAAATAAAAATAATATTTAGGTAGATCTTAGCTCAAATAACAACTAATCTAAATACCACAACTTCAAATAAAATTATTTCCATTAAGAAAAATCAAATTAAATATATTGACATAAATATAAAATTGAATTTTTGAAGTCCTTATCGATCAATTTACTCAAAACCAATTATGGATTATCGAAGCTTGTAGCGTAAGCTTCGAAACGAGTCTAAGCTCAACCGGTTTCCTCGCCAATGACCGAATTGCACTGTTCACAATCTACATTGTGCTGCCGATGTTGGTACTGGTGCTGGTGTTGCTACTGCTACTACTCGCTGCTGTTGGTGGCGGTCCAACATGTTGGCTGAGGTGGTGTCGTGGTGGTTTGGATGGTGGTTGGTGGTGGTTTAGTTTGACAGTGAGAAGAAGAAGCTTAAGGAAGAAGGAAGAAGAATGAGGAAGAAGAAGAAGAGTGTGCTAAGCCTAAAAAATTTTTTACTTTAGTCCTTTTTTTTTAAGCAAAAGACAAAATAATTAAAATATATATATATATATATTAGAAAAGGACAAAATAATATAAACATTATATTTTTAATTTAAATATTTACTTTTCTAATTAAATTCACCCTAAAATATTAAAATATATTAAATACACTAAATTAATACTATTCACAAATAATAATAATAATAATAATAATAATAATAATAATAATAATAATAATAATAAATAATATACAACCCCAAAATTAAATTTAACTTCACTAAAATCAAATTTCACAATTTAGTATAATAATATAAAATAAAATAATTATTAACACTGTATATTTAAATTTCTTAATTTAATACATAAAAATTTAGGTTTTTACATCGAGTAACAAATTTCAAATATAATTGTATTCAATTAATTAAAATGAAGAAAAAAATAAAAATAATTAATATATGCATATCAATTAATTTGAATCCAAGTGTCCATCTTTTTTCAAATACATGAAACTTGAAATATTTTTTATTTATTTCTATTTTATTATTTGTATATTTTTCTTTATTTTCCTTGTATAAAATGAATAAAATAATAATAGCCTAATAAACATATACAAATATGCAAATTTATATTCCAAAATATTTTCCTAGAATACCTTAAATTTTAATTTTTTATTAAAACTAATATGAGTTGTATAATTTAAATATGTTAATCATAATCTTTAAAATAGGGCATACTACGTATCCTCTATATATATATATATATATATATATATATTAATGCCCAAAACCAAAACTAAAAAAAAATAACTTAGAATAAAAAAATAAAAAATAAAAAAATTGAAAAAGTAAGGGTAACAAAAAAAATGAAAAAATTAAAATAAATAAATAAGAGAGAAAATTAAAAAATAAATATAAGGATAAAATAAAAAATAAAAAAGAAAGAAAATTAAAAGAAATAAAAATTAAAATATATGGAAAATTAAAAAAAGGAGTAAAAAATAAAATTGAAAAAAGGAGTAAAAAATAAAGAGAAAAAAATTAAAAAAATAAATGAAAAGGAAAAACATAAAATAAAATGGAGAAAGAAAAAATAAAAAACCAATTAAGAAACCTAAAGAAATAAAGAAGAATAATAGAAGAAGTAAAATGGAGCAAACAAAATTAAAAAAAAAAAAAAAAAAGGCATTTATGAAAAGGAAAGATGGCACACATATAATTAAATTAAAACATATGGTAAATCAATATAAACAAACTAAAAAAGGGTTCAAATCTATAAATTTCTCTAAGTTTAATTTGGAATAAAATCTAAAAGCCCACAAGCTCAGAAATTAGTTAAAGTCCCAAACCACGAATGAAAGCGACGTATTGTTAAAGATACTCTGCATTTTTTCGTATTATATTATTTTATCCTTTATATTTAAAAGAATATTTATTTATTTTTAACATTTATTTTTTTAATACTCATTAGTCATCCTGTAGGAATGAAATAGTACACAAAAAAGTAAATATTATGGATAAATAATTATTTTTTTAAATATTAAAAATAAAATAGTATAATGCAACAAAATACAAGAAAAAAATGTAATTTTCCCATAAATTTCCAACAAATTAAGGAAGAAGCACAAAAAATACAATTACAGAAATTAAATCCCTCAAACTAAAGTTTGATGATTTTGCAAATTTAATTGAGGAATTAATGCCTTTTTGATATTAAAGCACCATAACAACTCATAATGTACACAGCCAATCATCATCATCACACAAACAGTCAACTTCAAACATATATTTATATCAAGTTTTCTTTTAATTCCAAAATTCATATTTTCTAGTTTTTCTATTTTGTTTGAACTTAGAAATATTTTTTTGTTACAAAATTTCATGTTTTTTAATACAATCCAATTCGTATAAATTTTTCTGCTTATATTACACTATTAAATTTATAAATTCAAGTAATTCAAGTAAATTATATTAATGGCACTTGAAAATTCACTTTGAATTAGAGAAGTTAGGGGCGGAGCCAGAGAAAAATTTTCAGAGACAACAAACTCTCCTTCATTTTAGTATACTAAACATATGTAGGCGGCGGGATTCAGCGCGTGCCCAAATGTTTAACGACCATAATACTATGTTGGTCAAGGCCCACTAGAAAATATAATAGGGGTTTATAGTTCAAGTCAAAGATAGGAATCGCCACTCGAATGAGACTCGGAAGATACTTTTACAGCAACTGGATTTCACGAAGGACCCCCAGTAGCCGTCCTTAAAGATTGGATTCAGAAACAACGTATGGGCTTTTAAATGCCCACTCAACCTTACAATTGGCCTTCATTTATGTTTTTATTGTATTACCTTTAATTATTTAATTATTTCCTTAATTACATGCAATATGCAATTGCCTCCAAATAAATTTCCAATTTTACAATTACATTCAAGTTTGCACATTAATTCAATTTTATGTCAATTAAGTCCAATCACATCACATATCCACAATTAAATTAACAACATGAAAATAAAATATGCATGCAAAAGAAATGGGGGAGGAAAATGAATAACAACCCTTAAATTCAACAAAATTAAAATAAAATAACATAACTAAATAAAGAAACAAATAAACTGAAATAAAAATTCCTTAAAATAAGATTGACTATTTTGTAACTTAATTTGTCACTTAAATTCAAGTCCTAAAAAAACTAAAAATAATCAGCCCCATATAAAAAAAAAAAACCTACAAAGAAAACCACCAAATTAATTTTTTAAATAAAAAATTGAGCAAATAAAGACATAATTAATTAATAAACGTCAAAGCAATAAAAAATAAATAAAATACAGGAATGATTAACAAAAAGGAATACATAAATAAAAACCCTCAAGAATGCACATAAGAAATCTATATTGAAATAAACATAAATTTAACAAACATGCCAAAACACATCTAAAAATATTAATAAATGCATATCCCTAAATAAAAAAGAACATTCTATAATCAAATGAACACAAAACATAAACCTCATGGAGAATGGAAAGAATTACATCTAAAAAAAAACACGAAATAAACAACATTAAAAATTTAAAAAAAAACAACTTAAAGAAAGAAACTAACAGAAAAAGTCGCAACGCCTAACAGTTGAGGTATCACTTTAGGATACTAAGGCGATGAGACATTGCCTCAAGCTATAGAGATGATGCCTTTGCAGTAAGGTGATGTTTTTGTGGTAAGGTGTCGCTTTGCGGTAAGGTGTCGCCTTAATTCCTATTCAGAATAAAATCATACTAAATTTTTTTTCCTTTTCTAAAATCAGATGTCAAAGTCGAATAATTAAAAATGAATAAAAAATAAAGGCACAAGTCTTAATAAATGACTGCAAAAAGATACATTTTAAGTATAAAAACTCATTAAAATAATTGAAATAGAGTTGAGAAAACTATAAAAGTTAATGTAAAACATAAGGCCTTACTATTTTTAGACATATTTGATTCCTTAACTGTAGCCTTCATAAGTGAATTTTGGTTTTTTAGCAACATCTGAATGCAAGGATTTGTCTTCTTCTTTTGAAAATGGACTTTTAGGACACTTACCTTCCCTTCTTCTTCCTTCTTTCTTCTTGCTTCTCCCACCCTTCCTCAATAACTTCTCAAAATGCCCCCCTAGCTCTCTTTTCTACTTTTTTTTCCTCCCCCTTTTAGAATGAATCTCTCCTTAACTTCCCTCTCTCTTTTCCCCATTTTTCTTTTAATTCCCCCAAGAGCTTCACTTTCCCTTCCCCTTCTGTTGGTAACGTTCTCTATTACTTTGGAGAATGTACCAATGTGTAGAAAAAATCTCAGCTCTAACGTTTTAATTGTTAATTTTTTTAAAAAAAAAAAAAAATAGGATCATGTCACTAAGGTGGCACCTCAATGAAAAGGCATTGCCTTCCTCCTATTGTCATGGCGACCCCCAAACGGTCAAGTGTTGTCTTAGCAATTCTAGGCTAAGGTACTTCTTTACTGGGCTTTTGTTAGCCTTTGCTCAATTAAGGCTTGACTTTCAATGCATTTTTAAAAGAAACTTTGGCCTTTGGTCCATTTTCAAAAGAATTTTAAGCTCGTCCTTACATTCGATGTTTGTCACTTCTCATCATTGGACTTCTATTGTGAGTCGATCAAACTGTGTATCTACAACATACTAATAAAAAATAATATATCAAATAAAAAAAACATATTATACCCAAAAAAATAACATCAAAGATAATCAAAACCAAAACGAAAACGAAAAATCATGAGCAAAAAATAACATCAAATTTATTTTTCTTCAATAAAAACTTTGATTTTGATAAATTTATACATAATTACGTCTATAATAAAAATCAAATAAAAAATAATTAACTATCGCAACACAAAAAAAAAATTATAAATTTAGTTTTTAGCATAATAACTAGTGAGCAAATTAAAGGAAAAGATACACACTAATATTAGGCAAATCATACATGTGCAATAAAATAAAATAATTAATTGACAACATATAAAACTGACGAATGACTGAATGCTATACTAAATTATTAATCTTATTAAATTGTTTGGTGCATAATAACTAATGAACAAATTAAAGAAAAATACAAAAATAAGATGAGGTGAAGTGTGGGTGGCTGATTCGGAGAAAGAAGAGAAAATAAGAGGTGAGGTATGGAGTGTTAGAGAAACCAAGTTAAATTTTTTAAATAATGTAGAGAAAAAAAAAGTTTTATTATTCAGAATTTTTAAAAGAATTATAATAATGAAGGATTACTGGGTTATTACTATGAATTCACTAAATGTATATAAAAACTTTTATATATTATATTGTTTTGAAAATTATATATATATATATATATATATATATATATATATATATATATATATATATTATTGAAAATATTATTGCAAACTGAGGATTAATTATAATCCTTGTATTGGTCAAGATCCACAATAAAACAGATTGTTGGGATAGGGCATAAAATTTACATTTTTTGTGAGCTCATTTCTCTTCAAACTAATTCTCCATTAATTGTTACTGCTTCATCCACCTTAATTCCTTTAAATGTTGGCGTTCTCGATTAAATCATATTTCTTTCAGTCATTTACATTATTTAGTTTCCACGTATTTTAATTTATCAAAAAAATTACATTTTGATTTTATTTATTAATTTGAATAATTTTTTGTAATCAACCATTAAAATTGATTTTTTTATTTTATAGAATTTTAATGTACATTTTTTAACAAAGATCTAATATAAATTAATTTTTTAGAAAATATAAAAATTCAATATTAATTTTGTATTATAATTAAGAGTTTAGGGGTGCTTATTTTAACTGTTGGGATGCAGTTGGTAGCTTTTTAGTTCCCAACAACTAATAAAAGGCCATTATATATATATATATATAAATTGATGTCTATTATGGTCATTATATAAGTGAATAACAACAGGGTAACTATACCAAACATTTATCATTGATTAATTAACAGCTACTAACTAATAACTATCAGTATCAACTACCAGCTATTAGTATCAGCTACTAACTATCAGTAACAATTTAGTCAAACAGACTCTAAAACTTTAACCTAAAATAAAGCAAATAAAGATGAGGAAAAAGAAGAAGGATGTACAATAAATAAAAGTAAATAAAAACTATCTTACACTTTTATATAGGGGTATATATTCAGTCAGTTTGGTTGGTTTTGAACTTTTTTTTTATCGATCAAATTAAACAAACTAAACATAATCAAATTAAACCAAAAATATCAAAATTGTTAAATTGAAAATTGAACTAATCGAACCAGATTAAATTTTTAAAAATATAAATTATTATAAGATTGAATTAGAAAATAGAAATATGATACATTTTGGTTTATTCGGTTGATTCGGTTAACTGAATTTTATAAATAAACTAGGTCTAATTTTCAATGCAGTTTACTTGAAAGGTTTGTGCATCCCTAATTCCATGTGGTTATTTTTTTATTTTTTTTTTTTGTTTTTTATGGGGGTCAAACTTCTATGTGGTGAGTCATTGAAAGGTCCCACCCCAGTAACGTAGTAATGAGTTAGCAATGAGGGAGAAGCTACCTTGGACGACCGACCGAGTTATTCGCACACGGCAGCAAATCATCGCACGGATCGATCGATTGTGGGCTACAGTTTTCGCGTATGCGTATCGCTATTTCACTAGAGTTCGCGAGATGCAAAGGTACATATAATTATTGAAAAAATACTACAAATAAAATATAGAATAATAAAGAATAAAAATTATAAAAATAAAAAATATATTTATATAGAATAATAATAATAAACAAAATATAAAAGGTAATCAAGTATAAATAATTAATGATTTACGGTATACATATCAAAAGATTTCTTTTATGACTTTGTAATTAATATTTATTAATGTGAAAAAATAAAAAATATAAGAATTTTTAAAAAATAGTTAAAAATTAAAGTGTCATATCATGAAATATATGACAAAATTTACTTAAAATGACAAAAATTGTATGTTTAGTTTTTATGCTTCTTCCTTTTCAATTATTGTAGAATGATTGAATTCAAATTTCATCTTTATGCTTCTTTCTCCCTTCTTGACTCCCTGTAACGAGTCATTTTAAAAAAATTGCATATATTTTAGTGCTTTTTATAATTTAATTATATATTTTAAATTTTGATAATTTTATATACAATTTTTTTTTTTTGTAATTTTATTTACCAATTAAAAATTTAGTGAAAATTTACTAATGTGGCCGCTGAAAAATCCAAATTGATCCTTATAAGTGTCATGTAAAAATACATTATTTTGATTATTTATAAAATAATGCACAAACTTTGATTTTTTTTTTTTTCTAATTTAACCATGATCTAAATGTTGTAAAACTTAAAAATTTATTAAATAAAAATATTTCTTTAACCTTACTTTTAAAAAAAAAAGCATTTTTGAGATAATTGATTAAAATTTATTATTTTTGTCATAACAATTAACTTTTATATTACTTACATGTAATCTATATTTAGTTCATTTAATCTCAATTAATTAAAAAAATAATATTCATTAGTCTTGTCTGTTGACATGAGTTTGCTTTGTCTTGTCTATTGACAAGTTTTTTCTTCTTTTGTTTTCGTTCTTTTCTTGTCTTTTATTATTATCCTTTTCTTTCTCTTTCATCATGGCCTCATCATCTGATACTCCTATTGACGTTGTATGTGCAAATCTCTCATTAGAAGATAATGTTCCAGGTGTTGTCCTTGAAGGGGACGGTAATGATGATGTTCCGGAAGATTTTCGTTACAGTTTGGTTAGTAGGTTTCTTATTGATAAACCTATCAAGTTTGATATCATGAGGAATATGATGAAAACTTTATGGCGACTGGTAGGAATTCGCGAGTTGCCTTCAGGTCTTTACACTTTTCAATTCTTTTATGAGACAGATATGCAATAAGTGCTTTCGGGGGCCCTTGGACTTTTAATAACCAGATTTTGCTTGCTAAACAATTATTAGATGATGAAAATCCTACCCAATTTGAGTTGTTCCTTATGAGTTTTTGGGTTCAAGTCAATGATGTGCTTATTGGATTCATGTCTAAGACGGTGGCTACACAAATAGGATCATATCTCAGGACTTATGTAGAATTTGACTCAAACAACTTTAATGGTGGGCTGAGATCATATATGAGAATGCAGGTGCTAGTGGATGTTCATTTACCTTTGAAGAAGAAGATGAAGGTTAAAAAACCAGGTGGGCAATGGATTTGGCTCAGTTTTCAGTATGAAAGGCTTCCACTTTACTGTTTTATTTGTGGAATTATTGGGCATTTAAAAGAATATTGTGAAAAAACTTTTGCTTCAAAGGAAAAGCTTCCTCGTGCTTATGGTTCTGAATTGGCTGTTCTAATTCGCCGAAATTGATCTCAAATTGGTGCTCGCTGGTTACACTATAGTCCAGTTGAGGATGGCAGTTGATCCACTTCCTAAAAATGAGTCAAAACTTAAGGAATCCTTCCATCATAGGGGTATACATGATCATGATCGGGTAATTAAGGAAAGTGGGATAAGTAAGGAAATTATGAATGTGGAAAAGGATATGGAAGGTGGCTTTGAAAAGGGCACTAATGATGGTGTGATTATAACTAAAGTCAAAAGATGTCGGATGGAGGAGGAGCAATTGAAACTTACTATTGATAATGGGTTGAATCCATGCCCAGCTATTTTGATTGAATTGGATTAAAAAAAGGGACTAGTAGTAGGCTCTGTTATGCAAGCCCATCGATATCAATGAATGTCTTAAATTGGAACTGTCCTGGGCTTGGCAACCATGGGCAGTTCAGGTCCTTATGGACCTTGTGAAGCATAAAAAGCTTGATTTTTTTTTAATGGAGACCTTATCTTATAGAAGTAGAATTGAGTATTTAAAAACTAAGTTGGGTTATGTTAGGCTCTTTGCAGTTGATTCAGTGGGTCGTAATGGGGGTTTGGCCTTGTTTTGAAAAGAAATGGGTATGGCTAAATTGCTCAACTATTCTTGCAATCATATTGATGTTATTATTTCTGTGCAAAATCAAATTCCTTAAAGGCTCATCGATTTCTATGATTTCTCAGAAAGGGTGAGACGTCATGCTTCTTGGGAGCTACTTCGGTCTCTCTCTATCACTAGCTCTTTGCCTTGGTGTTGCTTAGGCGATTTTAATGACTTGTTAGCTAGTGATAAGAAATCGGGTAATCATGATCATCCTCAATGGCTAATTAAAGGCTTCTGAAAAATAGTTAATGATTGCAATCTCTCTGAGGTTCCTATGGTGGGTAGGGATTTTACTTGCTGCAAAAGTAGTGGCTCTGAGCTTTGGGTTAAAGAAAAGCTTGATCGGGTCCTAGCTAATAGGGATTGGTTTTCTCTCTTTATGAATGCGCAAGTTTGGAATCTAGGTTTCTTATCATCTGACCATACTCCTCTTTTGTTACGTCCTGTTCCATTTCAATTTGTGCAACTTCAGTATCATTTTTGATTTAAAAATTGGTGGTGTCGTGAGAACTCTTGTAAGCAAGTTATTGCTTCCAACTGGAAAGTTGACAATTATGCTTCTGTTTCTTTGCACATTTTACTGTATGCTTTAGAATTAAGTAAATAGAGTGGTTCATCTGGGATAGATTTTCAATTTAAAATTAAGTAGTGTAACGATGTGATAGCTCAATATCGAAGGGATATAAATTTTGTTCATAGATTTACAAAGGCTCAAAATAGTTATTTTGAGTTACTTGCTTAGAAGGAAGTCTTCTGGAAGCAGCATTCTAAATAGAGTTACCTTGGGGAAGGAGACTTAAATACTAAATATTTTCATTCTTATGCCTCCTCTCAGCATAAGAAAAATAAAATTGAGCATCTAAAAGATACAGGTGGTCATTGGTGCTATTGGGGCGCAAGTTTAAAAGATTCGATGCTGCAATATTTTGATGAACTTTTCTCTTCTTTTAGGGGATCATCAGAGGCAATTCTTAAGTCAGTTACCCCTTGTGTTATTGAGGATCATAATGAGTTGCTTTTTGCTCCTTTCTCGACTTAGGAGGTTCAGGATGCCCTATTTTCTATGCACCCAGATAAGTCTCCGGGTCTAGACGGTATAAACCCAAGCTTTTACCAAAAGTTCTAGGACATTGTTAATGGGGATATCACCTCTGCTTGTCTTAATTATCAAAAATTCTTGCTCTTTACTAATTGGTTTAAATTAAACCTCAATTGTTCTTATTCTTAAGAAGAAGAAGCCAGAGATGATGGGTGATCTAAGGCCAATCGCTTTGTGAAATGTTCTCTACAAAATTATGGCCAAAGTTCTTACTAACTAGCTAAGGCTGATTCTTCCATCTATTATTTATAATTCTCAATGTGCTTTTGTGCTAGGGAGACTTATTTTTTATAATATTATGCTCGCTCTTGAGCTCCTCCATTGTATGAAAAGAAAATCTCACGGTAGGGATGGCTATATGGCTTTAAAAATTGACATTAGTAAAGGCTATGATAGGTTAGAATGGGGCTTTTAAAAGATATGATGGAGAAGCTTGGCTTTGTAAATCGATGGATTGAGCTTATTTTTATATGTGTTACCACTATTTGATATAATATCTTACATAATAGCGATGACCTTGGTCCTATTTTGCCTCAATGGGGCCTTCGTCAAGGTGATCCCCTCTCTCTGTATTTATTTATTCTCTGTGTTGAGGTTTTATCTATGCTTATAAATTTTCATCTTGTCACTGGAGATATTCATGGGGTTAAAATTGCTAAAGGTGCTCCTATGGTGTCACACCTTTTTTTTGCAGATGATAGTTTATTCTTTTTCAAAGCTAATAAGCAAGAATGTGCTTCTTTGAAATCTATTCTTCAGGATTGCCAATTAGCTTTAGGTCAGTCGATTAATTTTGCAAAATCTTTTCTTTTCTTTAGCTCAAATATGGGGGAAAGGCTTAAATCCTTTGTTCGTTTGGAGTTTGGAATTCATGCGAATGATAGTCATGCTAAGCATCTTGGGCTCCCCTCTTTAATTAGGAGAAATAAAAAGGCAGTTATTTTTTTTTTTTTTGTTAAGGAAAAGATATGGCATCCTCTTAATGGATGGAGTAAGAAGTTTTTATTTAAAGGGGGTAAAGAATTTCTTATAAAATTAGTGCTTCAAGTTGCTCCTAATTATGCTATGATCGTTTTTCTTCTTCCTCTTGGGATTTGTTCGGATATTGAGAAGATGATTAATTCTTTTCGATGGGGAAGTAGTAATAGATCTTTCAAAGGAATCATTTGGCAGTGTTAGGATTGTCTCTGTTTGCCAAAATCTATTAGAGGGGTGGCATTTCATAAATTTCATGATTTTATCTTGGTTATTTTAGGTAAAAAAGCTTGGAAATTTATCTCCAACCCTTCTTCGCTTGTGTCTAAATTATTTAAGGCTAGATATTTCCCAAAGTGTTCTTTTCTTAAAGCTAATCTTGGTCATAATCCAAGTTACATTTGAAGAAGTATTCTAGCTACTCAAAATTTAATTCGTGATGGATGTTGAGTTCAGGTTAGGTCTGGTAGCTCTGTGAAGATTTGGGGTGATCCTTGGTTGCTTGTTTCTTAAGCGGTTATAAGTACTCCTGCCCTAGTGGAGCTTCATTATGCTACAGTTGATCAGCTTATGGTTGATGGAGCTCGAAGATGGGATTTGGATATTGTTGTTGATTTATTTAATCACTCATATCAGACATTGATTTGGCAAGTGCCTTTAAGTATTCAGTTTGATTATAATTCTTTCTTCTAAAAGTTTGATCCTAAAGGTTCTTTCCCAGTTCGTAGTTGATATCGTCTGAGTGTGAGTGATGTTGATATTTCTAGTTCTAGTGCTTTCTTTTAGCATGGTTTTGATCCTTCAAAAGTTAAAAAGATGGTTTGGCATGCTATTATTTCTTGTCTTCCTTCTGTTGATTTATTAATCCAAAGGAATGTTGAAGTTAACTCCCTTTTTTAGCTTTATTACAAATGCCTTGAAAGTATCCTTCATGTGCTTGTTCTTTGTCCTTTTACCTCGGCTTGCTGGTGTTTATTTGGGCTAGTCTATTTATCTACTGTCTTTACTTCTTTTGCTAATTGGTTGACTAATTCAACTGCCAATCTAAATAAGGAGGATGTGTCAATGATTTTGATGATTGCTTGGGCAATTTGGCGTGCTCGAAATGATACAGTATGGAATGGTAAAATTTTCACTCCTAATCAGATTATTAACTTTGCTAGCTCTCAGCTATTTCACTAGAATCAAGCACAGCAAAAATACTCCTAGGCTTCTAATTCTTCATCTTCCTCTGCCCACATTCAAGAGATGGCTTCTATTTATTGGTCTCCGCCTCCACCCAAATCTCGCAAAATTAATGTAGATGCTACTTTATTTGCTTTCTCTAAAATTAATGTAGACTGATTTTACATATTGAATTTGGTTTTTTCATTACTACTAAGTTTGTCCTTTATGTGGGTTATTTTAAAGCTCAAGTTGCTGAGGCGACTAGTGTACGGGAGGCGCTGAGCTGGGTTAAGCGCAACAACTAGTCTTCGGTTTTCATTGAAACAGACTCACTGATTGTCTGTCAAGCTCTTTTGCAAGTTGATGACAATATCTCTCCCTGTGGTCACATTATCTCTAAATGTCATAAGCTTTTGTTTGAGTTAACAAATGTTTCTTTGTATTTTGTTTGGTGATCTGCAAATCGCGTAGCTCATCTCTTAGCTAGAGCTAGTGATTCCTTGTTAAGTCCTCGGTTTTGGGTGAAACATCCCTAAATTTTATTGTTGATGTTCTTCTTTCAGATTTGTTGATTTATTGATAGTTACATTTCCTTTCAAAAAAAAAACTTACATGTAGAATAGATAGGTAAAAATTTTACAGAAAAAAGTCTTCCATCAATTTATTGAAATTCTTTATTTTTCTATAATTTTTTAATCTCTTTAATTTCTTTTAATATATTATAAATATTATAGAGATATAGAGATTACATTAATAATAAAAAATTCAAAATATAATTTTAATCACATTGTTGTAAATATTTCAAAAGCATCTCACATTACTAAGTTATAAACTAGCTTTATGGTTTATTAACATAATCTCGTTGTTGAGCTTATAAAGGGTTAGAGATGGGAAGAAATCTTGCACGCATGAAAAATAGACCAAAAACTCAATTATTGTAAAAACATATGGATTTGCGGATCTGTACACGAAGCCCGATCCAATACCATTTTTATTTTATTATCATTATTATGAATGTGAATGAACAATATATTGCTTGTGAATGAACAATATATTGCTTGTGAGAGAATAGTACTCAAATAGTGAAAATAAAATCTCTATATAAAGGGATTGAAATTCATTAATGAGAAGATTAAGAAGAAGAAAAGATAGATTATTCTCCAAATTCTTTCAATATTATAGTTCTCTAAATTCTCTCCAAACTCTTTCTAAATTCTCTCAAAATCATTCTACTATAAAATATTTTTCTTCTAGTTAAATACTACTAAATTCAAGTTTAGTTCTATAACAAAATAAGTAATTCAATCTTTATTTCACAACACGTTATCAGCACGAGGAGCTCTCGATCAAAATAATAAGGTACATATTTCTTAATATTTAATATTTATGAATATATTAGTTGATTATATATTATCATGGATGGCTATGCCTCCTACTAATTTATATATTTATATTTATTTCTTCAATCTAACTTTATATTAATTGTTATTTTTATTTTGTTTTACTAACTACACCATTGATGCAAATATTGCTAGAAATGGTTCTAACCTTATGGATGGCTATGCCTCCTACCAATTTATATTTATGCACATTTATTTTTTTTATTATTTATGTTAATGGAAGGCTATACCCCATTTTATATTAATGGACGGTTTTGCCCCATATTTATACATATCGTTATGTTAATTCACTTGCTATAAATAATAATATCAACATTATTTATTGATTTTACTTTATACAATTTATTTCTCAATATATTATATTAAAAAAAAAAAAAAAAAAAAATTTCTAACGGCTATATTTTTATTACCAACGGTAATATAACGGTAATAAACGGCTATATTTTTCATTATAAATAGATGAGCTATAAATGTTATTCATTCACACAAATTCATACATTTTCTCTTTCTCTCTTTACTCTAAATTGTAAACATGATTTGGTATATTTATATTTGTGTTTTGATCATGACTATTATAATTGTTTTAGGAATAATTAATATGGAAGATGATTTTCTATTTGATATAATTTCAAGTATTATTGTATCATTTTTTGTACCACTATTATTTCTTGCAATATTCATTCATGATATAATTAATTAGTAAATTCTGATCATGTTTGATTTTTTTTAGTAGTCATCAAATTTATGAATTCTAATTGAGTTATATTTTTTTTATTAGTTATCATAATGACAAATCTAGCAAAGCTTGAGTTCGTTGCTCTTGACATCACGGGAAAAAATTATATGTCTTGGATTCTAGATGTAGAAATGCATCTTCAATCAATGGGGTTAATTGATACCATAAAAGAAAATAATAACACCTCATTGCAAGATAAGGCCAAGTCTATAATTTTTCTCCGTCGTCATCTTGATGAAGGATTAAAATGTGAATATTTGACTGTCAAAGATCCAAGTGTTCTTTGGAAGGATCTAAAAGACAGATATGATCATCAAAGAGATGTAATACTACCAGTAGTCACTGATGAATGGAGAGCTTTACGCTTTCAAGATTTCAAAAAAGTGAGTGACTATAATTCTGCAATGTTCAGAATAGTATCACAATTAAAATTCTGTGGACAAACAGTCACAGATGAGGATATGCTGGAGAAAACTTACTCCACATTTCATGCATCAAATGTTACACTGCAACAACAATACAGGATGCAGAGATTTAAAAAATATTCTGAACTAATTTCATGCCTACTGGTAGCTGAGAAAAATAATGAACTCTTGATGAAAAATCATCAGTCCCGTCCCACTGGCTCAATAGCATTTCCAGAAGCAAATGCTACAAATTATTCCAGATATAAAAATTATAATAGCCGTGGACGTGGGAGAGGTAGAGGTCGTGGACGTGGAAGAGGTCAATTCTTTGGCCATGGTCATGGAAATAAATATAGTAATACTCCACAACAAACTCAGACTCAACCTCAAAAGAAGTTAAAATCAGTCATCAGTGGTGTTCAAGAAAGGCCTCAATATAAGTCTGAAACTGTGTGTTTCAGATGTGGTAGTAAAGGACACTGGTCACGAATTTGTCGAACACCACCACATCTTTGCCAACTTTATAAGGCATCATTGAAAGGCAAAGAAAAGGAAATAAACTTCAATGAGCATCATACTCATGTTAATGATACAACTCATTTAGATGTTTCTGATTTTACTGATGATTTTACTGACAATGGAAATTGAGACATCTATAATTTTAAGTATATTGTTATTACTTATTTGATTCTGAAGAATATGTTATTGTTATGTATGTTATTTTTAAATTAAATAAAATGTCCTACTTTATAATTATTTTATGTTTTTACCTTAATTGATTAATTTTGTGTTTATCTATTTTGAAGTTTAATATGGATTGTACTCAACATAAAGACAATATTGGAGATCTCTGCATACCAGATAGTGGTACTACACATACTATCTTGAAAAATAGAGATTATTTCTCTGAAATAAAGCCCACAATGGCAGTTGTAAAAACAATATCAGGTCCTGTAGATCTGATTGAAGGAATTGGCAAAGCTAAATTTATGTTACCAAATGGAACAAAGTTTATAATTGATGAAGCTTTGTTTTCACCAAAATCAACAAGAAATTTGTTGAGTTTTGATGACATATATCGAAATGGGTGTGATACCCAATCTATTACTATAAATGGTAACAAATATTTAAATATAGTTTCCTATGAATCAGGAAAAATGCAAGTATTGGAAAGACTGCCAAAACTCCCTACTGGATTGCATTACATGCATATACATGTAATTGAATCAAATATGGCAGTAAAAGAAAAATCTTATGATCCTTCAATAATAAATTTATGGCATGACAGATTAGGTCATCCTGGATCAGTAATGATGCGAAGGATAATTGAGAATTCACATGGGCATCCCTTGAAGGGGCAAAGAATTCCTCAATCAAATGAAATGCCATGTACAGCTTGTTCTCTTGGAAAATTAATCTTGAGACCTTCACCATCTAAAATTCAAAATGAATCACCTATGTTTCTTGAAAGAATTCAAGGTGATATATGTGGGCCAATTCACCCACCATGTGGACCATTCAGATATTTTATGGTATTAATTGATGCATCTAGTAGATGGTCACATGTTTGTCTATTGTCAACTCGTAATGTTGCATTTGCAAGGTTGCTTGCTGAAATTATTAAATTACGAGCACAATTCCCTGATTATACAATCAAGAGGGTAAGACTTGATAATGCTGGTGAATTTACATCTCAAGCATTCAATGATTATTGTATGTCTACTGGGATCATTGTTGAGCATCCCGTTGCCCATGTACATACTCAAAATGGTTTAGCTGAATCATTGATTAAACGACTTCAGTTTATTGCTAGACCATTAATAATGAGAACAAAGCTTCCCATTTCAGTTTGGGGTCATGCAATCTTACATGCTGCTTCATTAATTCGCATCAGACCTAGTGCATATCATAAATACTCCCCACTACAATTGGCATTTGGTCAAGAGCCAAATATTTCCCATCTCAAAATTTTTGGTTATGCAGTATATGTACCCATTGCGCCACCTCAGCGCACAAAAATGGGTCCTCAACGAAGATTGGGAATTTATGTTGGGTTTGAAACACCCTCGATTATTAGATATCTTGAACCTCTAACTGGTGATGTTTTTACAGCACGTTTTGCTGATTGCCAATTTAATGAGGTTGTTTTCCCAACATTAGGAAAAGGGGAGAAAGAAGTGAAAAGGGATATTTCATGGAATGAACCATCATTATTGCATCTGGATCCTCACACAAAACAATGTGAATTAGAAGTGCAAAAGATTGTGCACTTACAAGCAATTGCAAATCAATTGCCAGATGCATTTACTGATACAAAAAGAGTGACTAAATCATATATACCAGCAGCCAATGCTCCTGCTCGTATTGAAATTCCAGAAATAAAATCTGAGAATAAAGACACTCATGAGTCTAAAACACGCCAGAAGCGTGGAAGACCAATTGGTTCTAAGGATAAAAATCCTCGAAAGAGAAAGGGAGTAGATAATCATATTGATAGCGAGGAAAATATCCCTGAAGAAATAGAAAATAAAGAAAGTCATGAAACATTGTCATATACTGTTGCATGTGAAATCATAAATGACAAAGATGATCCTGAACCAAAATCAGTCATGGAATGTCAAAATAGGCATGATTGGATAAAATGGAAAGATGCTATGCAGGCTGAATTGGACTCACTAAACAAACGAAATGTTTTTGGGCCAATTATTCCTATGCCTAAAAATGTGAAACCTGTAGGATACAAGTGGGTCTTTGTACGAAAGAGAAATGAGAAAAATGAAATAATAAGGTACAAAGCTAGACTTGTAGCTCAAGGTTTTTCACAAAGGCCAGGAATTGATTATGATGAAACGTATTCTCCTGTTATGGATGCAATTACGTTCAGGTATCTGATTAGCCTAGTAGTTTCTAAGAAATTAGAAATGCGTCTTATGGATGTTGTGACTGCTTATTTGTATGGATCACTTGATAGTGACATTTATATGAAAATCCCTGAAGGATTTAAAATGCCTGAAGCATTAAGTACAAAACCCAAAGAAATGTATTCGATCAAGCTCCAGAGATCTCTATATGGGTTAAAACAGTCTGGGCGCATGTGGTATAATCGTTTAAGCGATTATTTGATTAATAAAGGATATGTGAGTAATATTATTTGCCCATGCATTTTTATTAAGAAAACAATATCCGGATTTGTGATTATAGCTGTATATGTTGATGATTTGAATATCATTGGAACAGAAAATGAGATCCATGAAGCAACAGTATACTTAAAGGAAGAATTTGAAATGAAAGATCTTGGAAAAACCAAGTATTGCCTTGGTTTACAAATTGAGCAAATGCACAATGGGATATTTGTGCATCAATCAAATTACACAGAAAAGATCTTGAAACACTTTAATATGGATAAAGCAAATCCTTTAAGTACTCCAATGGTCGTTAGATCACTCAATATTGAAACTGATCCATTTCGACCCTGCGAAGAAAATGAAGAAATTCTTGGTCCTGAATTTCCATATCTCAGTGCCATTGGAGCTCTAATGTATCTTGCTAATTTTACTAGACCTGACATTTCTTTTGCAGTTAATTTATTGGCGAGGTTCAGTTCAGCTCCAACAAAAAGGCATTAGAAAGGGGTCAAACATATACTTCGATACCTTCGAGGAAATGTTGATTTGGGTTTATTTTATTCTAACAATTCAAAACAAGAATTGATTGGTTATGCAGATGCAGGACATTTATCTGATCCTCATAAAGCGAAATCTCAAACAGGCTATGTGTTCACAAATAATGGAACTGTAATTTCTTGGCGTTCCCAGAAACAAACGCTTGTCACTACTTCCTCAAATCATTCTGAAATTATTGCACTACATGAAGCAAGTAGAGAGTGTGTGTGGCTTAGATCAATGACACATCATATTGAAGAATCTTGTGGTTTTCCAGTCAACAAAAGTCCAACAATTTTATATGAAGATAATGCAGCATGCATTGCACAGTTAAGGGAAGGATATATCAAAAGTGATAGAACCAAACATATACCTCCAAGATTCTTTTCATACACTCAAGAGCTAATAAAAGACAATTATATAGATATCAAGTATATTCAGTCTAGCCAGAATTCAGCTGATCTTTTCACAAAGGCACTTCCAACTGCAATCTTTAAAAAGCACGTTCACGATATTGGAATGCGACATCTACATACTATGTGAAGGAAGATTATACATATCAACTTGAGGGGGAGAATATCATGCACTGTACTCTTTTTCCTTAAGCTAAAGTTTTTCCCACTGGGTTTTATTTAGCAAGGTTTTAACGAGGCAGTTGCAAAATATTGTTATTCAAGGGGGAGTATTATGAATGTGAATGAACAATATATTGCTTGTGAATGAACAATATATTGCTTGTGAGAGAATAGTACTCAAATAGTGAAAATAAAATCTCTATATAAAGGGATTGAAATTCATTAATGAGAAGATTAAGAAGAAGAAAAGATAGATTATTCTCCAAATTCTTTCAATATTATAGTTCTCTAAATTCTCTCCAAACTCTTTCTAAATTCTCTCAAAATCATTCTACTATAAAATATTTTTCTTCTAGTTAAATACTACTAAATTCAAGTTTAGTTCTATAACAAAATAAGTAATTCAATCTTTATTTCACAACAATCATATAAATTTTAAACAGACTTTTAATTTTAATCAATTTGATGTTAATGACAATCTTTTCAAAATGCAAAATACAAATGTTTTAAAATTCTAATTTTGCAAGATCCTAACTTCTAAAATAATTTTACCACTTCATTTTTATTTTATTATCATATAAATTTTAAACAACGGTTTTAATTTCAATTAATTTGATGTTAATTACAATCTTTTCAAAATTTAAAATAGAAACATTTTAAAATTCTAAATTTCCAAGATTCTAACTCCCAGAATAGAAGACTATTTGGAGGATTCAGAACTAAAATTCTTAAGGAGAGTATTTCTTCTCTGCATAGCTCAAACTGCTGTATTCTCTTCTACATTATTTTCTAGCACACATTTCATATGTAACACATACTGCAGTATGAATGAAAATTTATGTAAAATACTTATATATGAAAATTGTGTAATAGTTTAGTAATTTATTTCTTTAAAAGCAGAATTAGCGGTTAGATTATTTTAAAATAAAAAATATAAATATAATAATTAAAAATATATTAAAATTTTATTGTGAAGTTTTTAGAAAATTATACAATATAAATCCACTATTTATTTTAATAAAAATAATAAAGCTAATTTTTAATTTACTACTTGTATAAAAATGCTGTTATATTATTATTTAAAAAAATAAAATAGATAATTAATTGTACTTATTATCTTGATCTTAAATGACTTAAATATAATTTGACTAAAAAACAAATTGACTTAAATATTTGTTTAAAAAAAATTGACTTAAATATTAAGTATGGGCATCTTGGTCGGCCTGTTCTTCAGTAAGGACTAGCAGCGCAAGCCCGTCCAAATTGATCAATAAAAAACAATCAATAATTGTAAATCAACAAAAATTAACAACTGTAAAATTTTATTAATTTGTTATTTCAATTGTTGTTTTTAGTTTTTTTTTTCAGTTTGTTGGTTTTTTTTATTTTTTCAACTTTTTTTTCTTGATGTTACAAATACATTATAAAAATTATAAACTTATTATATATTGATGATTAATAAGTATCAAATTATTTTTTTTTTCTAAAAAAAAAAAGTTGTTAGACATTTTAATAAACATGCAAATTAAAGTGAAAAAATAAAATCCTTATTCTTTAAGAATATAAAAGGAGAATTTGTTTTTTATTATTGTTGTTACAATAGTTGAAAATATTTATTGTTTGGTAATAAAAATATCTCTTTGAGCTCCTATTTTTGTGAGGATAAAGACTTGAAATTGATTGATCAGCAAAAAAAGGAAAGTCAGGTGGGATCTTGATGATCCCACTTCGATGATAAAGTTAGATTGATATTTGAGAATAAGAATAATTGAATTTACTATGGATTGGATGAGTTACCTTGTTGAAATAGAATTCTATATAAAGATCAAGTAATTACCAGATGTAGAGAGATTTCCACGTGAGTGGAAGTAATGCCAACATGTTAGAGTAAAAATAGGAACCAATCCGTTAGTGGACTTAATGGTACAAGTGAGCGGCCTTTGCGCTCTGTAGGCTTTAGGTCACAAGTCATCCTACTTGTGGAAGGCTTTAGGCTATAGGAAATTATTTGTAATATTTGCTAACTTAGCATTTAACTTAGACCTTCACCTTAACGTATATGGGTTGAATTTTCTTTATATTATCATATGTACCCCCACTCAAAAAGTCAAAATATCCTTTTTTGGCTTTTCTATTGTTTTTCTCTCTTTATATATATATATATATATATATATATATATATATATATATATATATATATATATATATATATATATATATAATTACTACATAGTGTCTCTGTAGATGACGAATCGTTTAACCTATTGCCTTTATTTGAGATAAATGCTTAAGTTTAGCTTCTACAAGAAATCTTGTTTCAATTACTTATTGCCTTCTATTGTGCTATCTAGGATTAATAGCCATAATCCCTAAATTTTTAATTTATCAAATATTGCAGTAAAAGACTATCACTTCACATGTTAAAATTTGAATTGCACATGTGTCTAGGGCTTATCAAATTGAAGAATTCTATTTATTGTAGGATTTGTTTTATTGAATAGATGAGTGTAGCCAAAACTCAAATTTTACAACTTTTGCAGCTGTCATTTTACTCAGTTTTGCACTGTCTTTTCTTTTGCCACGTGTACCAAAAATTTGAATTTTAAGTTTTAACCTGATCAATTACCAAGATAAGTAATTATTTCAAATTTTGAATTTGGATGGCCATGTGTAACTATGATTTTTATCTTTTAGTAGGTTCATTTACTGCAGGTTTTCTATTCTTCTTCACTTTTCATTTTTGTAGGAGAAAGAAAGTCATTTTTAGAGAAAAACTCTCTATTGAATCTGTAAGTATTCTTTTCTTCCTTTTTCTTTTATTTATGGCCAAAATTGAGAAATCATTTGCCTCTTCCTTTGATAACTTAACTGTAGTACAAATGGGGTCTTTAAGGATTTCTTCCCCCCGGACCTGCCAATAGGATTAAATCCTGACTCCAAGGTGGTTCTAGGGTTCAATCTAGTTCCATTAAAGTTGGTGGAAGGACCAACGATACTACCATGTCGTCTAAAGGTCCTAGTATGGTAGATTTACCTTCTATTTGAGATTTTGATGACCTAAAAATATTAAGGAAAATGTACTTGGTTCCTTAATCTCTTAAAATGCTTGTCCCTAATTCAACAATTATGATTTTTTTATGACTTAAGTCCTAAATGTATCTTGGTTTATGAGGAAATTTTGAAGGTTCGGGTTATATTTCCTCTTGACCCTTTTTATGCCTATGTATTTAGAAAATTAAATCTTACTTTAAGCCAACTACACCTAAATAGTTGGAGAATAGTGATGCCTTTATGGCTGCTATCTACGAAATATGGCATTCCTATAAATTATAGAATTATCAAAGCTTTATATACTTTAGTTGATCAAGAGATTCCTCCTTTCATGTTACCCCATTCTAAGAGTCTTTTTGCCAAACTTCCTTATACCCAAAAATGTTGGAAGGAAAAATTTTTCTTACTAGAAAGTGATGATGATTTGGCTTTTATTACTGGATGGACTTCATTTTATGATTTAGAAAAGGAGCTTAATTTGGAAAAAGGAGATTCGAAGATTATTAAGTCCTTCATAAAGTTATCTCTACCGAGACTTATAGATGCCTGTGCCTTGATCAAATCCAAAATTCCTCTTAGTATCGTGATGGATTTAAGGAAGGGGAAAAAGAAAATTTTCCTTTCTAATGATGGTATTTTTACTTCTTCTCTGTGTTGTTTAGTAAAAGTGTATTAATTTATTATATTCTTCAGGTATTTTACCTGCAGATATGGATTATAAAAAACTTAATGAGTTACAGAAGGTGTGGAAGGCTTCTGGTGTTTCTTCAACTACCATTAAGGCTCCTCAGAATTCTAAGAAAATAACTTCTGAAAAGCAAGATGTTTTGATGAGTTCTCCAGATGTTACCTCTAACCCTATGGCATATTTGTCTTTAGGCTTGCCTCCTTCAAAGAAGTTAAAGGTAAAGGTCTCTGAAAGTTTTGATGAAGTAATTTCTATTGCAACGATTTCAGTATCAAAGGTGTATTCTTCTCTTTATAAATAATATGGTGTGAAGGCTTCTATCTGCATGTCACCTGTGGCTAGTGCCATTTCAGCATTCTCACTGTTGCCATAAGATAAGTCTGAGGTTGCTATTTAGTAGGATGTAGACTTAATTGCTACTGGGCAAAGCCAATTTCTTCATTTTATTTTTTTATCCTTGTTTGTATTGTTTCTAAAATGCATGAATATTTATGATGTCATGACCTGACCGCAGGTGTTAAATTCTTTAACTTTTTTTTGCTAAAACAACACAAGCATATAGGAACCATATTGGCGAACTTACCACAGGTTTGAACAAGCAAAAGACTAAACATAAGAATAAGCATGATCAAGCTTTGAGGGCTAAAAATGATATACGAAAAAGGATTGAATGCTTGGAGGAAGATTTTTCTACTATTGCTAAGAAAGCTACCACTTTTAAAGAAAAAAAAAACATATTTGCTAAAATAGTGGGATCAGGCCAAATGTTAAGAGGCTGCTACCATAAAGTATTTGTTGCAGACTGTTAATAACTGCAAATCCAAAATATTTTTTAAAAGTCAAAAATGTTTTCCTAACACTAATTTTGGCTTTATGGATGAGATCGATCTCCTAGATAAAGAGGAGGCTAAAGACAATGTCAATAAAGATACTGTGGATGCTGATTCAAGCAATAATCCTGCCTAATGACTCATTTTCTTTTCTATTTTTTGAGGTTACGAACAATATTTATGGCATTTACACTTGTTGTTGCTCTTTTATTTTTTGGTTGGGATAGTTTATTAGTACGATGCACTTGATGTTTATGAATATTTTTAATTTTAATATATTTATGCATGCAGGTCCATTTTTTATTTAAATATCTTTGGTCTATTATTTTATGGTAATATTATTTGCCTTAAGCTCTTTTTTTTATTATTTAAATCTCATGGGGAAGGTATCCATGTCAGCCTACTCATATTCGCTCAAGGGGATAATAAATACTCGTAAACAATCACCTACAGTAGTAAAGTTCCTTTGACCATATAAAGGTGTACTTTTACCTTAAGCTATGTATCTTAAAATATAGATATTTGCATACTAAAAGATGAAAGAAAGATACTTTCATTAATATTCACAATGTATTTACATTAGGACCTTGAAATAAGTTTTCCTTTTTAGGGAATTGAAAATAACTATAAGGTTTAATCAACCTTACTTTAGGGAATTCAAAACGATAACTAAGGTTATTCTCACCAACCTATAAGAAAATACAAAAGACAGAGAAATTAAAGCTACTATTTTAATCTAAAGATGGCTTACTGAAAGTATCTTTTAAGATTTTCCACATTCCAAGTTCTTGGTAAGTCTCTACCTTCCACACTCTGAAGCTTATAGGTGTCAGGTACAACTAACCTGATAACCTTATAAAGACCTTCCCAATTGGCTTTTAATTTTTCAATGCCTGCATCTCCGTTGGTAATTTCCATTTTCCTCATCACTAGGTCTCCTTCAAAAAAACTTCTTTTCTTCACCTTCTGGTTACGATTTTTAGCCATTTTCTATCTATAAGCTTCCATTCTAACCACTACTTGCTCACAATTTGATTCTAAAAGGTCTAAGTTTATCTTTAAAACTTCTTCATTTTATAGCTCATGAAAATGCATGACGTGATAGTTTGGAACTTCCAACTCTACAGGTATGAATGCTTCAATTCTATAGGTTAATGAGAAAGGTGTTTCGCTTATGGAAGCCCGAGGTGTGGTTCTATAAGCCCACAGGACGCTGTACAACTCATCCACCCACAAGCCTTTAGCTTGATCTAGCCTTTTCTTAAGGCCTTGAAGGATAGTTTCGATTAGTAACTTTTATCATTCCATTAGTTTGTGGATGGGCTACAGAGGAGAAATGTAGCTCAACGTTAAAATCATCATAAAAAATTTTTGAAATCATCACAATCAAATTATTTTCCATTATCTGTGATTAGTATGTGAGGTATGTCGAATCTGTAGATGATGCTTTTATGAAAAAAATATTTGACTTTACCTGGTATGATTATTGCTAAAGGTTCAGCTTCCACCCATTTAGTGAAACGATATATGGCCTCCACCATGAATTTTCTTTAACCTATGGCAATTAGGAAAGAACCTAAGATGTCCATGCCTCATTGAACGAAATATCAGGCACTTCTAATGGGCTTTTGGTTTGACGCGGGCTAGTGCATAACCCTACTAAAGCTTTGGCATTTTCTGTACTATCTAAATAACTCTTTGGCATCTTTGAGCATTGTAGGCTAAAAGTACCCTTGTAGAGTTGCTTTTCTTGCTAATGAGTCTGCAGCTTCATAAGCTCCACAGATGCCTTGATGTCTTTTGTCAACACATAGATGCCTTCATCGGTAAATATGCATCTCAACCATAGTTAGTTATAAGATCTTTTATACAAAATTCCATCAATAAAAGAATAGTTTATAGATTATAAATAATTTTCTTAGCTTCCTTATCTTCTGTAAGGAGAATACCTTTAGAAAAGTATTTGATTATTGGAGTCATCCAATTATCTTTAGCATATACTACAAGGACTTGCTGCTCTTTCGAACTTGGGTGCCACATGATATCTTTAAGAGCATCTCTGTAAGGTTGCGTATCTAAGGCTACAAGCTTTGCCAAAGTATCTGCCTCCATGTTTTTGGCCCTAAGTATTTGTTCTAAGGTCCATTCTCCTGTATCTTCTTCCATTTCCTATAGCAACTGTTTAACTTTTATTAAATATTTTATCATTTGTGGCTCTTTTATAGAAAAATTTCCTTTTATGTAATTAGCTATAAGTTGGGATTCAGATGTATCACCAAACGTTCTATACATACTTCTTTAGTTATAGATAGCCTTGCAATAAAGGCTTTATATTCTATAGCATTATTTATGGTGAAAAAATTTAGATATACCATGTACTCAATTTTTACTCATTCTGAGCTTTAAAGAAAGATGGTTGCACTAGCTCCTTTGGAGCCCACAGCTCCATCTATATAAAGCTTCCATTCTCATTTATTAACTACTTATTGTTCCGTGGCTTCTTTCTGCACGTCTGACATTTTTGCCATAAAAATAGCCAAAACCTGTGCCTTTAATGGCTTCCTCAGTTCATACCAAATGTTAAATTCTCTAAGCCTGATTGCCCATTCCATAAGTCTTCCAAAAGTTTCAGCTTTTTGCAACACCTTCTGCAATGGTGCATTAGTTCTAACAACAATTGTGTGCACCTACAAAAAAAATTTGAGCCTTGTTGTTGAGATCACAGCTACTAATGGTATTTTTTCAATCACTGGGTACCGTTGTTCAACACCTCTTAGTACTTTGGACACATAATAAATAGGCATATACTTGTTGTCTTCCTCCCTAACCAACACCGAAGCAATTGATGTAGATATAAATACAAGATAGATATAAATACAAGACTTCAGCTTGATTTGGCTTGCTTAATAGAGGGAGGGAGCTGAGGAATTTTTTCAGGTCTTCAAAAGCTTACTGGCATTCATCTATCCAACTGAAGTTCTTTGGGGCTTTCAATGTCTGGAAAAAAAAACATGCATCTTTTGGCTAAATAGCTAATGAACCTTCCTAAAGCTATAGTCCTATTATTTAACTTTTAGACTTCATTAATTATCTTTGGAGGCGCGTGTTGATAACTGCTTGAATCTTTTCTAGATTTGCTTTTATACCTCTTTGCGACACCATAAAACCTAAAAACATGCTAGCTTTCTCACTAAAGACACATTTCTCCAACTTTAATTTCATCCCATGCTTTGAGGTTACTTAAACACTTAGCTTAAATCCATGGTGTGATCTTTTACTTTCAAGCTCTTGATGATCATGTCATCTAGACTTCCACAGATCTTCCTATCATATACTTGAAGATCATTATTATGAATCGAAATTTTTATAAATTTTTAAATTAAATTATGAGATATGCAGTGTTAATAAATATTTTTATTAATGATTATTTTAATATTTTAATTTTATTATTATTCTAATTGTTTATTTTAGTAAATTGTAGCATTTGGTTATTGATGAGATTAAATTTTATTTTGAAAGCTATTATTTATTTTATTATAAATTGGTATTTATTTTTAAATTAAAGATTTAAGTTAAATTTTATTGTTATTTATTATTTAATATAATTAATATTATTTTGGGGATTAGTTAGTGTTAATTAAGATTTGATTATTTATTTGATTATTATTATTATTATTTGTGGTGTACTTTTTTTAAATCTAAAATAATAAGTATATATATATATATATATATATATAATAATTAAAAAAACAAAAGAGAAAAGACAAGCATTTTTCGGGGATCAGATTTCTTTTTCCCCTTATTTCTTTATTTGTTTCATTCTTTCTTTCCTTCTTTCTTTGCAACCTTCACGAGCCACCACCCAAACCGCCATCACCTGCTCACCAGACAACCACCATCAACAGCACCGGCAGCAGTATAGGACAACACTGAGTGAACAGTGCAGTCCAATCACCAGAGAGGAAACTAATCGAGCTTGGGCTCGTTTCGAAGTTCACACTACGAGCTTTGATAATACATAGTTAGTTTCGAATGAATTGACAAATAAAGACTCCAAAAACTCAATTCTAAATTTATGTCAATATGTTTAATTTGATTTTTCTTATTGAATTTAATTTTATTTGGAGATGTGGTAGTTAGATAAATTGATTTTTGAGCTAAGATCTATCTAAATATTATTTTTATTTATTTTTTTGAAATTATTTATTTATTTGAAATTATTTTAAAAAATAAGTATTTTCGGGTTCAGTTACTGTTAACACAATCCTGGGTCCAAAAATTTTCTTATTTTTATTAAATTCTATATATTATTTAGAGAAATTTTTATGAAGGAAGTTTATTTAAATTACATACCGAATTTTTATTACGAATTTTTGAATGATTATGTAAAAAAATAGAATTTTAGAGAAATTAATATAAATAAGTAATTTTTATGTTTTAATTGAAATTATTGATAAATAATAGGTTTTGGATAGTTTTTGAGTGATAATTGGCATTAAAATAATTTTTATAAATTACGTACTATTTTTAGCTAATTAATGGTAATTTTTGAAAATATATTAGAATAATAATTTTAATTATTATTTTTAAGCTTAAATAAGCTTTTAGGTATTTTTATTTTATAATTGAGTATTTTAAGTAATAACTGTAATTTATGCTAATTAATTTTTAAAAAAATTGAATAATTGGTTTATTAATGTTATTTAATTGTAAATTGGATTTTATTATCTATTTTGGAAAATTAAACATCTTTTATTTTTTTATTATCTAAATAAATTTATTTTTGGTATTTAATTGAATTTTTATAATTTTGGTGATTTATTAGTAATTATTATTATTTTTGAAATTATTGTTAGAATTGATTATCAGTTGGGCAATATTTGTAATTCAAGGGCCCAACCTGAGGTTTGGTGATGTGAATTATTTAGAAGTGAATTTTCTGTGTAAAATCAGCTCTACTTTTAATAGAGAGATGTTCATTTTACGGGGGAAACTTTATCGAATTTTTGATAAATTTCTCGTAAAACATGATAACCGGTCCGAGTCTAGTTTTGAAATTGTGCCCGAGTCATGTTTAGATCAAGTCATTCTTAGATTCTAGAATTATTAAACTAGGAATTTTATTTTAATAATATCATTTTTTTTCTTTAGCTGTATTGCAAGCTAGACTGACCGGACCGGGCTAACCGAATCGAAACAGCGAAGCACAGTAGTACTGTGAGTTATCATTATATATATACATTGCACGTAGAATAAATATTCTGTGAGCATCCATGATTTAAATAATGTGAATTTAAATATGAATTATTTATATAAATGCTTATATTTATATTTTATATATATTTGGTATATAAACAGTATATTGTTTGATGAATGGAGGCTACAATATTTTTAATTACGCATTTCATTATTTTTAATATTTATAAGTATGATTTGGAGGATAGTTGTAGAACATGCCACATAGTAGGCTACGCTAGGACTATTGCACAACAGTACGATCAATTTTAGGCTAAGAATTTGATTATTTGATTATGAAATTGAATATTGAGATTAATGGTTATTGGAAAAGGTGGCTACAAATCCTCGGTTGAACTAGTGTACTCAGGGCTAGTCATGCCAGTAGTGAGATTGCGGATTCTCGGTTGACCTAGTGTACTCAAGGTCAATCTACTACCTTAAGTTGGATAAATAAATATTTCGGATTATGGATAAACTAGTTGGCTATTAGTTATGTGATCGAGGTTGTGGACTATTTAGGGTTCTGCTCCAATCCTTCACCTAAAAATTTTTCTATATTTATTATTGCATTGAAAAAATGATTTTTGGCATGTGTATGAAATGCATGCATATCATATTATATAAAAATAAATATATTATTATGTTGATGCCTGAATGCCTGTATTTTATATATAATAATAATTCACTCAGTGAGGTCTGACCCCCTCAATATTTTTTCAAGACATTTTACTTTGTCAAACATTAGTAGTAGACCCCTTCACCGATCTTCTTCAACCCCAGCTGTTTTATGTAATTTTTATATCTAAACTCTTATTTATACTCTAGCAGCTACAGTAGTAGTATTCTAGTGATGTAGTGTTTAATATTGTTTTATAACTAAAATTCGTGCTTGAAGAATTATGTATATTATATTTTAATATATGATATGAGAATTCCTTTAATATTATTTTAATTTTTAAATTATTTGATATTCTTATATTATATTTTCGCGTGTTTTTATTTTTAAGGCTTGCTATGGATTCCGGATTCAAAAGAATTCCCATTCCCTAGCGCCGGTCATGACTCCCTAGTTTGGGTCGTCACAATCATGTTCACCAATCGTTGGTAAGTAGCTCTAGCATTCTTCAGGCCAAAGGGCATGACATGATAATAATATATGCCACTATCAGTGATGAAGGCTATTTTGGCTTGATCTTCTCTACATATTAGGATTTGATGATATCCCGCAGATGCATCTCCAAAGTTGTAGATCTCATAACTTATGGTAGAATCAACAAGTTAATATATATTAAGTAAGGGATAATAATCTTTCAGACATGCTTTATTTAAATCCATGAAATCAACACAAAGTCACCATTTGCCATTAGGCTTTTTGACCAATACTACGTTAGCCAACCATTCAGGGTAAAAGATTTCCCTTATGAAACTTCTAGTTTTTAATTTATCAATTTCCACAGATATAACAGCCTGCCTCTCAAGGGAATGATTTAGCTCTTTCTGAATTACAGGTGTTACTTATGGATCTACATTTAACTTGTGGCATATCAAGTCAGGGTTTATTCCTATAATATCAAATGGGTCCCAAGCAAACACTGATTCATTTTCTTTAAGTATTTCTTCTATTTAATTTTTTATAGGTTCTTGCAGAGACAAGCTAATAAAAAGCTTTTTGCCTATGGCTGAAAGTGTTAGCTCTCTTTTTTCATTCGAAGGCTCAGTGTCAATTCACTTCGGTACATCCAAAGTCTCTATGGTTAAAGAGTGTGAGGCATTTTTTAGTGTACACAAGTAAGCCTCTTTTATGGCCTTCTGGTTTCCTCAGACCACAGCTACCCCTTCTTCTACAGGGATATTTATAGTTAAATGCCTGATAGATATGCAGGCCCCTATATCATATAGGGATCGGCCTCCCAATGATTACATTACAAGAAAATAGGATGTTAATAACCATCAATTCTGCTTTGAATTTCTTAACATGCTCCTTATCTCCTAACTTAATCGCTAGGTCTGTAACTTCTTTTATGGGCACTTGTTTGCCTCCCAACCTGATGAGTGAGGTATAAACTGGACAAAGATTATTAAGACTTAAACCCAAGGCTACATATACTTTAAATTTTAGTAGATTAACCGCACTTCCATCATCAACTAACATTCTTTTTAAAATAAAGTTTTTGACCATACCTTCCATCACTAGAGCATTTGTGTATGGAGATGTTACTTTGTTTCCATCTTTTAAGGTGAATATGACTGGTGCTACGGTCTGCAACCTGTTAAGTCCTATAAACATCACTTTGCCTCCAGGTCTTTTTCATTTGGTTAACACATCTTTCAAGGAGAATCCTCCTGCTATAATGTTAATGACTCATGCAAGTTCTATTTTTACACTCTTTTGTGTTTCTTTTTCTATAACTTCCATAAGTATCGTTCATCTGTCATCTGTAGATTTTGAACAAACAAATTTATTTGAAGCTCCTCATTGCATCAATCACTCTATCTCTTCTTTTAAGGGCCTATATTCTTTAGTATCATGACCTACATCTCTGTGGAATTTGTAATATTTTTCTCAATCTCGTTTTCCTGTGGAGTGATGACTCATCTACTCTGGCCAGTGGATGTTATCTCCTGATTTTTTGACCCACATTAAGACCTCTACCCTGGAGGTATTAAGTGGGGTATAGTTGTTGTGTTGACATAAGCTCCCTCTATCTTCTCGAACCCTTCCTCTATCCTTTCGGCCTCTTCTACCTTCATCCTCTTTACCTCATTTTTTGGCAAATTGGTTCTGTGGCCCTAAGGATTATCATGTTTCATCCAACCTTATGAACTTATGTTTCTTCCTCTTGTACCACCTTATAAGTCTGCATAGACCCTTTTAATAGGAATGATAGTGATAAATCTTGCTTTGAATAATGTTACCAACCGAGAGAATGAGGTGATAGACCTTTCTTCCAAACCCAAATACCAATCTTGAGCCATGTCTTTTAAAGTAGTTAGGAATACCTTACACAACAGGGCTTCCTCCGTGGTATAGAGGTGCATCACGGTGCAAAACTTAGCCAAGTGACTCAGAGGGTTGAAAATGCCATCATAAGATTCTAGTTGTGGGATTTTAAATCTTGATGGAAAAGGTATCTCCAGCAATTACTTGACCAAAGGTGAAGTGTGCGCCAAATCTTGGTCCATCTCTTCTGGCGCTAAAGCTCCATATTTTTCCATTACCTTCAAGAACTTTTTTATGACTTCTGCCCCAGGAACATGAACACTCTTTTCCTCCTCTTCGCTCATTTCATCCCATGAAGAGTCTTCACTCGAGATAGCTAGGCTTGCCACCTCTACAATTGGTCCTTTGTGCTTCTAGACCTAATGAGTGTAGTATTTTGGAATCGATGACTCCTTTACTTCTAGGGGCATACCAGTTAGAACAACTATTGATATGTCTACTCTTTTCAAAAGGGCGACCAGGTTTTGACAAATGGAAGTTAGTTCTTCCTTATCCATCACAGCTTCTAATATAGGTTCATCATTATTGACATTTTAAACCTCATCCGAAATTTGGCTAGAAGAGCCACTAAATGGTGAATTAGCCAAAGGTGGCTGAGTGTCTTCATAGTTTGAGTGATCTACCATGAGACAGTATTGTCAAGGAAATAATAAAAAATTCAAAGGTCCACCCTCATCGCACCAATGATAAAAAGTGTTTCCTTGAGTTCCTATTTTTATGGGGATAAAAAGACTTGTAATTGGTTAACCTAAAAAAAAAAAAGGAAAAGTCAAGTGGGATCCTGATGATCCCATTCTGATGATAAAGTTAGAAAGGTATTTAAGAATAAGAATAATTGAATTTACTATGGATTGGATGTGTTACCTAGTTGAAGTAAAATTCTATATAAAGATCAAGTAGTTACCAGTTATAGAGAGATTTCTGGGTGAGTAGAAGTAATGCCAACATGTTAGAGTAAAAATAGGAACCAATCCATTAGTGGACTTAATGGGGAAAGTGGGTGACCTTTGCACTCTGCAGGCTTTAGGTCGCAAGTCATCCTACTTGTGGAAGGCTTTAGGCTAGAAGAAATGATCTGTAATATTTGCTAACTCAGCATTTGACTTGGACTTTGACCCTAATGTATACGGGTTGAATTTTCTTTATATTATCACTTGGTTTAACAACAATTGAAGATTTTTACTTCATAATTATTCATTTGAAAAAAAAGTCTTAAGAGAAAAAAATATCGGGCAAAAAAAAAAAAGGAAACTTTGAGAATAAAATGAAGACAATACCTTAGAAATAAAAAAAAATTGTTGAATAAAAAAAAATGTTGAGAAAAAAAAGATAAATATAGTACCATAAAAATATAAAAAAATGTTTAGCAAAAAAAAAAGTTGAGAAAAAAATGAAGACAGTAGAAAAAAATTTTGAGTAAAAAATAGACGAAGATAGTAAAAAAAAATATTGAGAAAAATTATATGAAAACAGTATAAAGTAAAAAAATTTGTTAAAAAAATCAATAAAAAAGAAAAATAGGTTGGGAAAAAAAACAACCCTAAAATAAAGGTGGCAAGGAAAGTGATCTATATTTTTAAAAGAAAAAATTTAGGAAAGTTAGTTCTTAAAGTTTTTAAATAACGACATTTTTGAAATTTTTTAAAGGAAAAATATGTTGGAAAAAAAAACAACCTAAAAAAAAAGGTGATATGGGAAGTGATCTATATTTTTAAAAGAAAAAATTTAGGAAATTATTTTTTAAAGTTTTTAAATAACAATATTTTTGAATTTTTTTTATTTTTAGTATATTTATGTAAAGAACCCAAAAACGAAAGGGCAAATCATTTTAATAAAAAAAATTAAAAATTTAGTATGATAAGATAATTAATGTGAAAATCATTTATAAATCAATGTATATTGAATTGTTTGAATATAATTTTTTTTTTTTCGAAAATAAAAAGTTTTTTTTAAATCAATAAAAAAAGTTATTTATTAACTTTTTCAAGTACTAGAAATAAATTGAAACAATAAAATTTTAAAAGAAAAAAAATCCTATCCTAATTTAATGAAAATAAATTTGGGGTGAATTTCGTATTTTATCAGAAATTCAGAAAATATGAACTTATATTTCTTTAATAATAGAAAAGCCAGACAACTTAAACATGAATGATTCTAATTTGTGTGATTAATAGGGGTAAATTTAGGATAAATTTAATATTGTATCAAAAATTCAAAAACTATGAACTTATATTTTTTTTAATTAATAAGGAAACATTAATAAAATGCACTTATTGGAAAATTAATTTCGTTCTATAAATTAATAACAATAAAATTTAAACTTTGTATTTAAACTTTATATTTCGATTTATAGAAGAGATTAATAGATCATTACTCGCTGGGTATGAATTCCCGTTTTTTCAATTCAGCTTTTGACCTATTGATTAAGAAGAAGATCAAATTGAAACCTCTATAATAATCCAAAGCTCATAGAAATTTTTGTATCTTCGTCCTTTAATCAGAGAGCATTCCAATTCAATGGGAGATGGGATGAAAGCAACAAGAAACCCACATGGTCAGATTGCTAAAACTCAAAAACAAAGCGTGTCAAGTGTAACAGTACCACAGTAACAGTACCACGTTGCAGCTTGTACAGTAGGTTCCAAGAAACTATAGTAATGAGGATTTTTCTTTTTTTTTTTTTTTTTTTTTTTTTTCCTGAAAATAGCTTTTTTTTTAATTCAACGAAGGATATGCTTCCAGCTCCTAATTGACGTCTTTCAACTTTTTGCAACATTTTAGTTGGAAAGTGTACAGATACATCATTCATTCATTCACCCATGTACCTTTTGCAGCTTTCAACCAAACAAAACAAAAAAATCTTTGATTTTTTTCTCTTCAAACTTCAAACTTCTCTCCACCCCACAAAAAAAAAAGATTAAATAAATTTCAATGTTAATAAATTATGCAATATTTTTTAAATTAATTTCATAATAAGGATATCGATTTAATGCATTTAGAAAAAATTTTAACTTTCTTTTTTTTGGTTGATTCTCCACCATTTTAGATTAGCATTAAGGCTGATATTTTTCAAAAAATAATTATTTTTATTATCTAGTAATTATAAGAGTTTAATTCAAATCTAACAAGATAAATTTAATAAAATAGTTAAAAAAAATTAATCTTTATTATTTTTTCCGTATATGAAGAACAATTCAAAATTTTATTTAAAAAAATTAAATTTTTTGACTTTTGAATTGTTGGCTCGGCGATGTTGTTAATTTTTTTTTATTAGAAATATTGTTAATTCTTTAAGAATAAAGAAGAACAAAAAAAAATCTTTTTGGAAAAGTAAAACCAAATTCAACATTAAACACATAGCTTTGTGGTATATAAAGAAGAGAAAATCCTTTTGCATTGTTTCTGTGTCTAAAGTTCTAGCTGGAGAACTGGTTTGTCACTGTTATTTTATTGCATCTGAAAGAGGGTATATGAATCTTTCTCATAATTATTCCACATTCTTTGATGTACAAGACTGCTGCATATGTTTTTCCATTACTTCAGCTGTTGAAATCTGATTTTTATTATTTTTTTTCGCAGAATTATAGCCATAATGATACTAAGGAGCTCTTCAACACCAGTTCTTGGATCCCTGCTTCCATGTTTCTCAGATAGCCCCAGTAACAACAACAGTCATCACCATCAAAGCATTAGCAACTCCCCACTTCATCATCAGCAAATTGGGTGTCTTAATCTTGCTGCAATCTCCTGCAACTCCTCTCCTATCTCTCCTTCCATTGCTAAAGGTCTTCGCCGAGCTCAGTCTGAGGGGAACTTAGAAGGGCTTGCTTTTTCTTCTTCTTGCAACAGTAATGGTAATGAAGACTGTCAAATTTCAAGCCAAAGCAAGAAGCTTTTTGTGAGAAAGAAGTGCTTGAAGTTGGATTCTATACCCTCATTTTCACTCTGCAACATGAGGAGTCGATGTGAAGAAGATGAAGAAGAGGAAGAAGAAGAATATAATGGTGATGACAGTGAACAGAGAAAACAGGTAGCTGCAGGCACTGGGTTAAGTAATAAGATGGAGAAGATGGTTTTGAGCGAGCAAGTGGCAGTTATGGAGAGAGGCTGGAATGTGGGATTTGAAATGGAAAGAGGGTTTATTAGTGAAGAGATGCATCTTGCTAAAGGTCTCGGGATCGACGGTGGTGGTACTGATGGAAATGGAGGTGGCAATGCTGGCGGCAGCGGGGGTAATGGTGGTTGTGATGAGTTTTGTTGGGCAGGTGGGGATGGTGGAGATATGCGAGGCACAGAGGAATATTATAAGAAGATGGTGCAGGAAAATCCTGGCAACCCCTTGTTTCTCAGGAATTATGCTCATTTTCTGCATCAGGTTAGTTCTGTTCTTGTTTTGAAAGGTGTTATGTTTGCTAAATTTTGTTGTTAGATGGTAGGAAATGCATTCACTTCACAGTCTTGACACTACTCTGTTTGAATATATTAAATTCTAGTCCGCCTTATGAAAATTGATAAACCAAGGTTAATCTGAGATGGAAGATCTGAATCAATATAGGAAAGGCCTTCCAGAATTTGAAGATGCACTTTACTGTATTGATTTGTGTAGTTAATTGTTATTTAATTTAAAAGGAACGGTTGTCTCTGTTGTGTCAGGGTTTGAACCCTCCTAAGGTTGATTTGTGTAGGTAATTTTTATATGACTTAAAAGGAAAGGACAATTCTCTGATGTGCAATTCATCTCATGTATGATGTAATCTAATACCAAAAAAACTATAATTCCTTTTCCAGACGAAAAGAAACCTTAATGGAGCAGAGGAGTATTGCTCGAGAGCTATTTTAGCAGACCCTAAGGATGGTGATATTCTGTCACAATATGCAAAGTTAGTATGGGAGCTACATCGTGATCTAGATAAAGCTTCAAGCTACTTTGAAAGGGCAGTTCAGGCTTCTCCAGAAAACAGGCATGTGCTTCTTAATTCGTTGCATTATGTACATTTTATCTCCATTTTTGTACTTGAGCTGAATCTGAGCTATAAACGTTCATGTTTTACAGCCATGTGCATGCAGCATATGCTAGTTTCTTGTGGGAAACAGAGGAAGATGAAGATGAGTGTGTTGTACCAATAGATTTTGATGCCATGCCTCCTCAATTCCAACAAGGTGTAATTGCTTCTACAAGTGCTTGAAAGATTTTTCCTCGTGGTTCAGCAAGAGGACCTCTAAGTTTCTTCTGTTAGATCAGATGCATTTAAACATGACCTTTGTTTTGTGAAATATAACTGATCAAGCCTTCCACCGCTTGAAGAAATCCTAATTATGTAGTTAAGAACCTAATGCAACCCTCACTCCTTATCTTTAGAAAAGCTTTGATGCCCCAACAAAATCTTGCAGCCAGACTATAATTCCTTTGATCTCAAGACACGAGAAAATGCAGAATTTCAAATCAAAATGAGCCTTGTATTACCCATAAAACCACCACATCACTTTCCCTCCAAACAAGAGGGCTTACATTACCCAAAATCTCCCCCTTGAATTGCATATAAAAACCATTCAAGGGGTTCCAAAAAGCAACTATACCCACCAGCGGTAACATTAAATAGATATCTCTAACATTCCATCTGAAATAACACACCTCCAAAAGTACACATTGAAAGCGAAATGTTCGATCAGGAATATCAATCACTCAAAAACCCTATTACAAATTCCCCGGTTTAGGCCTGAGTTTTTCCTGATACTCTGACAGCTCAGCCTTTCTCCTATCTTGTAGTGCGCTGGTAGAAACCATTGCCTCTTGATCTGGTGTAGTCACCACCATCTTGATTGAATCCCCTGCCCAAGCTACGGGAACCAAAACGCCCCCTTGGAGCATCTGCTTGGTAACTGCCTCGGCCTCTTCCCCTTCCACCTCGGCCTGGTGGAGTCCAAAGTGCAAAAGTTAGGCAAATGCATTTTTCTTTTAGACTCATTTAAAGCTCATCCCATGTTCGAACATCATGATATAACATCAAAAGCAAGTAGCAGGATGTAATAACATAAACAATACATTATACAAGTGACAGAGAGACCACAAGCCTCAAACTAGCAGAAGCAAAATGGTAATTGCATCTGAAACCAAGGACTTGCCAACTTTTCTGTTCTACTACTACTATAATTTAAAGAAGATTACCTTCTGCAAAGTCATTTCTAATTCAGTGTTACTAGATATGGTCATTACCACAGGCACAGCCATCACCACCAACCATCACCATCAACACCACACCACCTCAGCCAGAGTTAATCATACAGCTATCCATATGATATCCATAATTATAATGCCCTTCCTATATTTAAATGTAGAACAGAACACATAAAATGCTAATGAATTTGAAATACAGTACTTGTAGGACTACATCATACATCATTGTCAAAACAGGGAACCCACGTCCATATATCTGCCCAGACCCAGCTAGAAAACCATATCATAGTCTAGGTTTTACATTGTTCGTGAACTATTCAAAAGCTTCATCCACAAGAAGGAAGACAAACTTGTTAGATGGGGAAATTCTTCACTAGTGTAGGTGATCAAACACTTAAAATTATCTTATAGCTTTTAGAAAACAAAGAAAATTATACATTATTGAAAACACAACTAAATATATCCAAATAAATGAGGAGAATGCATTCATGAATATACCTCCACCTCGAGAAGCAATGCCACTATTTGGTCTTCGCTCCTCAATGTAGACTTGCCTTCCAGCCAGTTGTATTGGAGATGCCTAATTGAAGGACAGGATAAAATCAGGATGATATCGTCCACAATAATCCATTAAGAAAAATATAAATGCTTCAGAAAATAATTAAAAGTGTTCTATGCTTGAATGACCGCAAGAAATATGTAGTTTTTTTTTTTTTTTTTTTTTTTTTTTACGATTGATTATAGCTTTAATTACAAAGGAAAAAATTTATGATGCATCAACTAAAAAGGAAGTCTTACAACTCAAGGCACAAAGAAAAGATTACTACCAGATAAAGCAATTCTCTATAATTACACAAAGCACGGTCATCAGTTCAGTTTTCCCTTTTTGTTTTCATCTTAGAAGCTTCCATGGATGGGATGGTTCTCAATATTTAACACAGTAATAATATTTATGGTGGCAGTATTTGAAATAATTACAGTGAAATTGCCCTCAGAAGGCCACTCAGCAAAAAAAGCAGTTTAGTAATATTAAAAGCACAATAATTAAATTGATAACAAGAAAAACTAACAATGACGGCTAAAAAAAAGGGATTAGAAGCTAAACTTAGTGTTAGAAATATACACACTATATATACCCGGTGAGCATATATTTTATGAGAAAAAGAAAAATTTAAGCATCCATTCAAACCTGGATTGCATTTTGAACACTGGCTAGGTCTTCAAACTCAACAAATGCGTAGCATACACCAACAACATCCTGTGTAAATAAATTGCATTTCAGCTTTCGAAGTTATATTGGTTGGGACTTAAAAAGATTCAATTTCACTGTATATTTCACCAACAAAAAGATTCACCTTTCGATTTCTTATGAACACACCATCAGGCTTAATTCTGCCGAAGTTCCTAAATTCCTCATCAATTTCTCCAGCTGTAATATCAGAAGGCAAGTTTCTAACATAGACAGATTTTGGTTCACCTGAATAGAAGGATATCTATTGTTAATTGCAAGGGTCCATCTTCTCTCAGGTTCAAGCAAAGATATGTAACAAGTTTCAAACTAAGGGAAAAAAATATATCAATGGCGCTGGGATGGCAGGTGTTGATACAGGTGGGGGGTGTGTGGGTGTGCATGAGACAGAGAGATTATAATTAACGAAAAATCATCATGCATGGACAAGAATATATCATCTCAAGAAGTTTGGTTGTGTTTACATACTGTGAAAAAAAAAATTGAAAGGAATGTATAGATCAAGATCTTGGCTCTTGCATATTTGACCTTGGCCATTGACTGGTGCCAAAACACCATTCAGATTATAGTATATCACATGCTCAGCAATCAGATGTTCAATCCAAAATTGAACTGATAGATCAGAACTAACACAAGACTTCTTAAAATAGCCAACAACAAGCACATGTTTAGAATAAAAGTTAAGAACTTGACCTTCATCTAGTCCTGAGTTGTCTGTTGCTTCAAATCCGGATTCAGGCACATAATTCAGTCCAGAGTCCGGTTGCTGAGGTGTGGGTTCCGGTATATGGTTCCAATCAGAAGTAACTGGAGGATTCTTGAAAACAGGTGGCTGAGTAGTAACTGAAGACTGCCCCTTAGCAACCCGTAACTGTCAAGTTTATACCAAAGAAAAGGAAACAAAGATTAGTAGAAAGAAAGAAAAGTTAGCATCAAACTGGCTTGCAGCTTTTTAAAACCCCAACATGAGAACAAGAAGACATTAAAAACTCCCTTCTAGTCATGCATGCTCTGTTCCTCAACTACTTAATGCCAGACACTTAAAACTGACTTCCATTCCTGAACTGCATTTTCTTGACTGAGTCATCTTTCACATGCCAAAGGAATGGAAGTGCGCCCTTAAAATTTATAGAGGACACAAATGCAAGGGTGCTTATAGAATTGAGAGGGTTCTTAAATACAAGCAGCAGAATTGGTACTTACAATAGAAGCATATGTTTTCTTTGGAGGTTCTTCTAAAGGCTCCTCCAGTGCAGAAGCTGGGGAATCTTGCACAACATTTACAGCAACTTGAAATGAAGCAGGTGTCTCCTCAACAGGAGCTTCTTCGACTACAATTTCACTCTCAAAGTCTTGCTGCTGCTGTTGCTCTGGGAGACTGTACTTATCCACTGGATCATCTTCTATATGCACTGAATTCACATACTCCCTGGCTTCTTCTTCCAAAACATAGTCGGAAACTATAAACTCAAAGATTCAAACATAATAAGCCAATATTTCTTTCATCATTCTACATGCATATGATGGTGAGTAAGAAAATGAATAATCAAAAGCTACAATATAGGCAGGCACCTGAACAAATATGCTCTTTTACTCTTTTTTTCTAATTAGTAGATCTAAATGGAAAAATGGATCCCCCCTAAGCCCTTTACCATTTAATTAACATCCAAACGCAAACATACATATAGATCTTCCATACTTAAATCTAATAAAAAAACCCAATTAATCCACCTAACTATGAATAAAAAACCTACATTTTACTTCATCGAACAAGAACTGTCTCAATGATTTTGTGGCTTTTGTCATAATTGCACAGAAGAACAATTCAGAGTCTTAAATCTCAAAAAAAAAAAAAAACACACACACACACAAGAAAAAACACCAAACCAAAGAACATAAGTCAACCATTCATGTGTTCAACTTTTTACATTTGTTCATGCATGCTATAAAGTTTCCACATTACCTGGAGGCTCAGGAAGAGTGCTAGAAGAATTTAGTTGTGTATCATGAATGTCCTCAGATGATATGGGAGGTGGATGTTGCTGGTATATATTTTCAGATGAGACAGGAGTTGGATGTTGATGATAAATGATTTCATCCTCAACGAACATGAAGAAATCATTAAGAACAAAGTATCCCTTTTCTTGAGGAGCCAGGAAAAAGGACTGCACAAATTTTCTCCTGCCACTGAAATCCTTATTTTTAACAGAACCAGATACCATCACCATAACACCTCCATTCCACGACTCGAGCGAATTAATTGTCTTGATCTCAATTGCAGTGAAATTTAGAGACATGACAAGCGTATGTATTTGCTAGAGAGAAAACATATTACAGCAAAATTAGTAATTAAAAGAATAATACAAAATAAAATTGTCTAAAAACAATTTGTTTTTCAACACTAGATCATGATCTTAAAAAAAAAAAAAATTAACAATGAACATCAGAAAAAAAGTGGTTAGCCTGATAAAATATCAGGCACCTGAATCAAAAATCACAAACAATCATGACAAGAACAAATTTATAGGAATATGAAACAATTCAGAAACAGAATCAATTACGACATACGGATAATAATTCATTAATTATGAATGAAAAAAAGAAACAAAAGAAAGTACCAGCATTGATGAAGCAGACTCGGTGGAGTCACCATCAACACGAATCATAGTACTGGCATCAACATAGAATTGATGAACAAGATCAGGATGTTGTTGAAGCACCTGATAGTACTGTCCGACAAAATACGACCCCACCTACCAAAAAAAACACAAAAAAGATTAAATCTTTTCAACTAATCCCGTCTGGGTATCAACAATTAAATCTCAATTCCACAAAAAATCAATCACCTGAACAGCACTAACAGGTCCTGAATACGGACTCGCCATTATTACACAACCCACTAAAAAAAATGTTTAACTTTTGCCGGAGAAAATCAAAACAGCAAGCTCAGTGGTAGTAATAGTAGTAATGTAGAGATCGAATAATAAATTGAATTAGTTAAAAACCCTCCGAAGAGATTTTATTATTAGGGTTTATGTTTGTGGGCAACTGGGTTTTTGCGTTTTAAATGAAAAAAAAGTTCACTTGCAGATTGGATTAGATCTATGGAGAGAGAGATAGGCTTCAAGAATAAAAGTCGGAAGAGAGTATCGATTTGCTTATGTAAAAAATAAGCATATTTACTAGGGTTGGATTTGAGATATAATATTATAGCCGTACAAATGTGAATATCGGTCATCGGATAGAATCATGACCGTTCAAATATATATATATATATTCATGAAATATCTAGAATTCAAATTTTATATATAATTTTTATATTTTTTTCTTTTTAGGAAAATATGATTTTCGTATATAAAACTTAAATTTGAGATATCTCATGAAATAAATGTATATAAATATATTGTCCACAAAAAATTTAGAAATTCAAATATTATATATAAAAAATAAATTTTAAAAGAAAGTTACTCCTAAAAAAGTCTACATGCTCAAACGGAATTAATCATTGAATGTCGAAAGTTATTCTATTAAAAATATTTTTTTTAAGTGTTAACTCTATTTCAATAATATCATAAAATGTAAAATTAGATTTCTTCTATTTTCAATTTAAAAAAAAAAAGCCAATCTGACAGTCTACTATTTAAACACGAAAATTGATATAAAAATGAGATTGAAAGTTTGAATTTCCGTTACCTCCTCCAATCTCCTAAAATATGATTGTCCAAAAAAAAATCATATCTCTGTTATGTAGTCAATAAAAACTTATATTATATGATTTTCTTATAAAAAAATAATATTTTTTTACTATATTAATATTATTATTATAAATGGGTAGGAGCTGCAAGAGCATAAAAGATGCAGTAGTATAAAATTGATTCCAAATTGGAATATATTGTTAAACAGTGCCTTTTGAAGAGATATGAATGAATCTAACGGTTAAGATTGGGTTATGACATGATATGGTGATTTGTTTGTTTTACTATTAATGGTGCCGATGCTGAGTAGAACAGAATCCACATCTGACGTAGTGTAATCTAAGTTAAAAAGGGAAGTCTTTGTAGTTACAGGACAGGACACCAATGAGGATACGTAGATTAGATTCATGGAGAGTCATAGACTAGAAAAAAAAAAAAAAAAAAAAAAAACTGATTTTTAACCAAAACAAACTGGAGTGGAGGAGGCTTCTTCAACCTCTGTCATCTCTGGGTATTATTTATTTTTGTGCAAAATGTACAATGACATGGTTTACAAAAACATAACTACATAATAACTAACTAGAAAATTTTAAACCTTTTTTATCATTAAATTGTTATTGATTTTTCATTTCAAGTAATTTTTTGATTATAAAAACTGGCATGCCGTTTAAATTTCTTGAATAAGGTTTTTAATTCACCGAAAAAATTAAAAAATGTTGGGAAAATTCTATTCCATTAATAGGTTTACTAAATTTAATCCAAATTAGTTAAATCGCATATATAGTTATCGAGTAACAAAAAAAAGTAAACTCTTTTATTTCATTACACTACACCGCGCATGAATTTAGAGAAAAATAAAAGGAAGAAAAGTGAATAGGATGAGATTTAAGTTTTATATATTTGGCTTTTATAAATTTTTAGGAAGAATGAAATTAATTACACCTTATGCGTAACAACTAGAGAGCGAAGGGATGATTTCGTAAAAGGAAAAACAAAATGAGATAATAAAAAAATATAAATTTTAACTATGTTTGGTAACTTAAAAATAATTAATACAGGAAAAATAGAATATTTAAAATAAAAATAAAAATTTAACTTATAATGTATTTTACACTCCAATTTTAAATTATAATAATTTTTTAGGGGATAAGAGAAGTAATGGACCTCGAATTCCCTTCCCCTTTTAAATATTTTTAAATAAAAATTGAAATTTTGATTAAATGGTTAACTTTTGTTTCTTTTGCAATCAAATGTTTAAATTTTAAAAAAATATATCAATTAAGTGTATCTTGCCGATTTAATACTAAGTGTGTGTCTAGTCAAAGTAAATGGACTCCACATTCATCCCAATTATTTGCCACGACAAGGGCCACATGTGTTACGTTTTCAATTAACCCAACTTAGGTTGAATGTACAGGGAAGTAAATTGGAAATTAGGCTTTGCATTGTATATTGATAACTTGTTTCCGGAACTTTTAAGTATAAGACTCTGCAAACAATGAATAGAGGGTAAGGTGAGAGGTGGAGAGGATACCCACAAACACTCTGATACCTGAGTCATATAATTTATATGAAATAAAAAAAGAAAATCAAAGGTGAAGAATGAAATAGAAGAAACAAAGCAACAAATTTGAAGCGGAAGAAAAAAAAATCGATCTTTTTACTACTGATATTTGAACAAAATAGAAGAATGAAATAAAAGGAAATATTTTCTAACAACAAACATGAATTAGGAGGCACACCTCCTTCAGAAGTTAATGATAAAAAAATAAATGACAACAAATATATATATTGAAGACTAATATCAATTGGTTTGGAGAAAATTTGCTTAAAGCCGAATAGAAAGGAAAGATTTTAAAGAATCTGGAGGACAAAGGGGCTACAAATGATTAAAACTGAGAAACAAAGAAAAAAAATATGTCCATACAAGATTTAAGATCACTATAACCTCAATCTTGATCATCTTCAAATTCCACCAAAAAGTCATCACTTGTCAGGAGTATTAATTTCTTAATCTTTGACAAAAATACACTAGAAAACATCAAGAAAAACAAAATACCCATTTAAAATCCATCGCGGTCATAATCTCAATCTTTTTAGTGTGCAATTTTTAGTTAAATCCCATAAAAAAAAAAAAGATTCATTCTTTTAATATTTACCGTAAAAAAACACAAAATACTATCAAGAAAAATAATTCTAGAAAATGTCAATGCATGAAACATCACTAGACCATTGTTTTATGGAAATATTGCACAAATAGTGTGTGAACTTCTCAAATTTTTTTTCTATTTTGATGGTTAGACTTTTTTTTTAAAATGTGTTTAAACTCACTAATGTTACCTCATTTAAGTGGTTCTAACTTATTAATGGTTGCCAAAAAGTTAGCATTGGTGGAATCCACTTTAAGCCATCTATCATGTCACATTAGCGTTCTCTTTTAGAATATTATAATATATGTCTAGAATACCGTCATCATCATTACAAATTTCTCTATATACTTAGGGTTTTGTTCATTAAAAAAATAAAAACAGCAATTAAGGAAGAAAAAGAAGAGTCCAACTTTCCTTAGAGAACCAATAAGTAAGCAAGAAGTCATTTATCATTGATAACTTATTTTCGGAACTCTTGAGTTTGAGACCCTGTAATCAATGAACAATGGGCAAGGTGAGAGGTGAGGAGAGTCCCCACGAACACTCTGATGCCTAAGTCAAAGAATAGAAAGAGAGTTTGTATGGAGAGCAAGGAATAATTAGAATATAAGAGAATGAGATGATCTAGAATGAGAGGTATAAGGTCCTATTTATAGTGATGCTTGAACCTGAAAGGAGTAAGATTCCTCATGGGATAAGAATCCTGATCCTGGTAGGAGAGTATTCCCTCTTTGTTTAGGAATCCTCTTTAGGGTAGAGTCCTTTCCATGAACGGATTTTGCTACCTTCCTTGTCTGGATAACCCTATTTAGAAACTAAAAACCCTTTAATTAAACATGAATATATATAAGCGGTATCAAGAGTCCCCCCCCCCCAAGTATATTTGGATATTTATGTCCGTCGTTTCTGAGTAGATTAGAGCACTTATGGCTCCGTTTAGGAAGTAATGTGGTGCTACACAGTGATATAAAAGGGTGAGCTGAGGTGGCCAACCTCAGTCACAAGAAGAAAGTAAAGCTCGGTATTGAGTCTTGAATGCATCGTGTTATCGAGGGGTCATCTGGACCTTTAGAGTTCATTAATTTTGTGAGATCAAGTATAATAGATTAATCCGCCCATGTAAATCATCGTGACGGAACTAGTCGTCACTAGATTTTTTATGCTCAGTACAAGGACACGAGGCTTACATGCTCGGAACCTCAGTACTATAGAAGCGACCTGAGGGTGCCAACTTCAATCACTAGACTTAGATGCTCGAGGCTTAGATACCCAGTGTAAGGACACGAGGCTTACATGCTCGAAATCTCAGTACTATAAAAGTGACCTGAGGGTGCCAGCTTCAGTCACTAGACTTAGATGCTCGAGGCTTAGATGCTCAGTGCAAGGATATGAGGCTTACATGCTCAGAACCTCAATACTATAGAAGTGACCTGAGGGTACCAGCTTCAGTCACTATACTTAGATGCTTGAGGCTTAGATGCTCGGTGCAAGGACACGAGACTTACATGCTTGGAACCTCATTATTATATAAGTGACCTGAGGGTGTCGGTTTCATTCATTGGACTTAAATGCTCAATGCTTTAGAGGCACATCTTGAGTGCCAGATATCCAAAATTTGATGAAAGCGTAGCTCGAATGCTTATTCCAAGGAGATAGAAAAAGAGCTTTGATAAAAACACGGACATGCCGAGGCATGGTAATGTCGTTTCGATGCCTAAGGATTTGATATTTAAATCATGTGAGCGATGTGTCTTTTCATATGTCAGTAAAAGATACATTTTTGTTGCCGTTATAATGGTCACTCGATTAATGGGTTTAATTTTTCCATTTTGCCCTTAATGATATAGGGAGGAGCGAAGTAATGATAAGGGCAATTAATGGCTTGTTTCCAAATCATTCCATAACTCTATAAATATCTTTATCTCCATCAACTGATGTATTTTACCTTTTTTATTTTCGCCATTGTCATAGTTGCGCTGGTACTGCTGCTTTCTTCCTATTTGCCTTAATCTGTGCACTTTGTACCCAAGTGAACTTTATTTTTCTCCTTTCTCTTGCTTCTTTTTGCCTTTCGTGCATTTTTCTTCTTTGTAAAGAACATTATGGTACTAAGGGAATAGGTTAGTTCTAACCTGTTTGTTTCAAAAATAGATGATGAATTGCTAGGGTGGAACTGGTGACAATTTTGTACTCCTGTCGATTACACCTCCACACCGTAAATAGGAAGTTTAGGGCTCACACTCCTATGTTAGGGTTAAGTAGATTAGTGGTGTATTTTGACCAACTAAAGTGGGGTTTAAAAATTCCATTAGATCCCTTTGTTAAGAGATTCATGACTAGGCATAACATAGTGCCTCGTCAGCTCCATCCGAATAGTTATAAAATTCTGACTGGGTTCATCCAACTGATGCATGAAGAGGGGAAAGAGCCCAACTTAGATGTTTTTTGATTTATGTATAGTTTGGCTAGGAAAAAAGGAGAACTGATGTTTTCCCTATCAATCATTCCCAATTATACCTTATTCGTAAAGCTTCTAGACCTCCCTTAGAAATGGAGGCAAAAAATTTTCATCATCGAGCACCCATCGAACTTTTTGGATGTCCAACGAATGTGGTCTGATGAATGCCACAGGGTCAAACGGCCTGTGAGACTTTTTGATCATGATGCGGAGATGGTCTTACAGCTGCATCTTAATGGTCTTGCCAAAGCGCGATCATCTGAGGACGTATCCAGGAGATACCTGCGGAGAGTCTGTCTGAGTCGTGTTCATTCTGCTGGTACATTTATGTTACTTAAAGGTATCCTTCTGAATTTCTTTATTTTTTTTCTTGTAGATGGCTGACTTTTTTACTTTTACGGATGAGATTTCTCTAGTTGACGAGCCAATAGCTCTGAAGGAAGTTCAGTTATCCCCTTCTCCGAAATCCAAAGCTCTTACGACCCCTAAAGAGGCGAGTGTTGATCCTAAAGGCAAGGTGGTAGCTGAGCCAACTCGAGCTGGGAAGGTAGGTCAGAGAAAAAGGTGGCTGATTGAGTAGGATTTTGATGCGAAGGGGCTTGACAAAGAGATATACATTCAATGCCCGAGGCTGTCTGGGTGTTCGGATATGAGAGGGTGGATACTGAATAAGATGAAGCCTCCGAGCATCTTAAACAACCAAGTAAGAGATCAATATGCCGAGTCACTGAGGCTGCTAGCAGATATGCAGCGCTGGTCTAAGGAGGGCCTGGAGGGACTACTTGATTCGATGATTGGCCAATCATTAGAAGTAAGTGAATGTTATATCTGTTACTCACGCTTTTTTACTTACATGTCTACTTGTGTTAATACTAACTTCCCTATCACAGATGACTCAGGCCTTGTTATTGGCTAAGGACCAATATTTTTATTTAAAAAGCCAGTATAGTCTGAAGGAGACAGAGGTGGGGACGATAGCGATTGACTTCGAGAAGAAGTTGGATGGTGCAAAGGCAGCACTTGAGCTCTGCCAGATGAAATATGTGGAGGCAAAGTCTAAGGCTGAGGTAGGCCAAAAGAATATCGCTAATCCGGAGCATAGTCAAGGTCAGTTGACGAGGAGGATTGAAGAGCAGAATCTTCAAATTGCAGATCTAGAGAAGAAGCTATCTGAGGTTGAGAGATCTCGAGAGAACAATAAAAGGTCCTACCAAAACATGGTAGGAGGATTTCTAAAAGCCTACAGGGCTGAGTGTAGGAGGATCCTGCTTTCTTATATTTTTGAGTTGGATCTGGATGTGTTGGACTGAATAACGCTGGTAGACCTTACGAAGATTGCTGCTAAGGAGGACGCTCATTAAAGGGTAGGTACCTCTCACACAAGGAATGATTTGGAGTTTGTTGCTACTGTTGAACCTTCTATGCCTCCAGATTCCATTGATGTTGTTTCCTCTTCTGTCTTCGGGCCCAGTTTTCTGGATATATAAGTTGTAGAATGGGAACCTTTCTCATTTTTTTTTAATTGATCAGTTGTAAAAAATATTGTTGCTTTAATAAAGATATGCTTTATTGAATATCTTTTTGAGTATAATTTATCGATAGTACTTTTTGAGGCAATCTAAGTTCCAAAATCATGGTAGCTATTTGCCCCCTCTGTCTTTTAGTTTGTATGCTCCCTTGGTTGTGTGTTTTAATATTTGATACAGCCTTCCCAATTTGGACCTAGCTTGCCAGTTCATGAGTTGCCTTTGCCAATATCTGCCCTTCTGAGTACCCAATCTCCTACTTTGAACTGTATTGGGTGACACCGCCAGAGATGATAACCTTCTACCGATGTGCTTTTGTCGTAGCTACTACCTGCTCTCGCCTTTCCTCTAATAGGTCCAAACATATATGTGCATCAATATTGTTGATGGTGCAATCAAGACTGCGGCTGACCCTGTAACTTGGTGAATCAATCTCCACCAATATTACTACATCCATGCCATAAGTCATCCTCAATAATGTCTCCTCAATGGATGATCTAGGAGTCGTTCTTTAGGCCCAAATTATATTATTAAGCTCCTCGACCCAGTTTCCCTTTTTTCTCGTCAAGTCTCTTCTTTAACCCCTACATGATAATTCTATTAGTGACTTCTGTTTGTCTGTTTATTTACAGATGGGCTACTGAGGTGAAACGAAGCTTTACTCCGAGGTCTAAACAAAAACCTCTAAACTTTTCATTGTTGAATTATTTGTTATTGTCCTTAATCAGAGTGTGAGGGGTGCCGAATCTACAAATGACCTCTCTCTAGAAGAAATATTGTATCCGAGCTTCTATAATGGTACCTCTACCCATTTAGTGAAATGTTCTATAGCCACAATCAGGAACTTTTTGTTTGTGAAGTGGAGGTTAGAAAGGGGCCCAGAATGTCCATCCCTTACATTGCGAAGGGCCATAGGCTACTGATTGGATGCAAGGGGTGAGAGGGCCTATGATTAAGTCAAGTGAATTGTTGGCACTTACTGCATGCTTGAGTTAGCTTCTGAGCTTCATTAGACATGGTAGGCCAATAATATCCTTGAAGTAGTGCTTTTCAGGTTAATGCATAGTAGGACTCATGTGCTCCATAAATTCCTTCATGGATCTCCCTGAGTATGTAATTCCCTTCCTCTAGCGAGAGGCACTTAGACCATGGGTGTGACAGTGATTTTTTGTAAAGCCTTAGTGGATAGAATAGTGGGCTGATCTCGATTTTAGTTTTTGAGCTTTCAATTTGTCTTCAGGGAGAGTTCCATGCTCCAAGTATTGGACTATAAAATGCATCCATTCCGAGACTTCTTATATCTCTAAGACTTTAGGATCTTCCATGCTGGATTTTTTTAATGCCTCGGTGAATTCCTTGTCTTTAAATGCTTGATTGTCTTCAGCTGCCAATTTGGCCAGGAGGTTGGCCTAAGAGTTCTCTTGTCTGGGTATCTGGATGATCTCCCATCGGCCCCCTTCTTGCTCGATCTTTTTTAAGAGTTGCCTGACTTTGTCTACGTACTTCGCAATGCTGGTGTCTTTGATTTGGAACGTTTCGTTAACTTAGTTTACTACTAACTGGGAGTCCAAGTGGATTGTGAAGTGTTTGGCCCTGACTTTGGCAGCTAATTTCAGGCTTGTGATGAGTGCTTCATATCCTACAGCATTGTTAGTTGCATTGTACTCTATCCGAACTGTGTACTAGATGTGAATTTTATACGGTCCTTTAAGAATCACTTCGATGCTGGATCCTTGAGAGGAGGAAGCTCCATCAACATAGAGATTCTATTCTGGTGCTTTAGTCATGGTGAGGTCTTCTGGAGCCATTTCTTGTACGAAATATGCTAATGCTTGGGCTTTTACTTATTGGTGGGGCTCATAATCAATGTTGAACTCGTCAAGTAACCCCGACCATTGAATTAGTTTTCCAGAGGTCTTTGGTCTTTGTAAGATTTTTTGCAAAGGGAAACAAGATCGGACCATGATGGGATGTGCTTAGAAGTAATGTCGGAGCTTCCGAGACGCATGAACCACAACTATAGCCAACTTATCTAATATGGGGTATTGGACTTCGGATCCTCAGAGCATTTTGCTGATGTAGTAAATTGGGTTTTGCTAGCTTCCCTCTTCTCTTACCAATATGGAAGCAATGCATTCTTGGCCTATAAAGAGATATATATACAATATTTCATCTGGGATGGGCCTACTGAGTAAGGGTGGTAAGGTCAAGAACTTCTTGATGTCTTCATAGGCTGCTTGGCATTCTATAGTCCAAACAAACTTTTTAGAATTTATTAGACCTCAGAATAATGGTATACAATGTATGGCTAAGCATGAGATGAAATGCCCTAATGTCGTGATTCTACCGTTCATTTTTTGTACTTCGTGGATATTTTTTGGGGCTTTCATGTTGAGTATGGCTTTTATTTTCTCTGGGTTGGCCTCAATACCCCTGTAAGATATCATGAATCCCAGGAATTTGCTTGCTTTGACTACGAAGACACATTTTTCTAGATTTAGCTTGATCCTAGACTTGCTCAGTAATTGGAGAACTTGATCCAGATCCACTGAGTGTTGCTCTGCATGATTGCTCTTTATGATAATGTCATCTACATATACTTCCACATTTATGCCAATCTGGTCCTGAAGCACCTAGTTCATCATTCGTTGATAAGTTTCTCTAACGTTCTTTAGCCCGAAGGGCATCACCTTGTAACAATATAGTCCTTCATGGGTGATGAAGGACGTTTTCTCCCAATCTTCTTCCTTCATCGGTATCTGGTAATATCCTTGTATCGCATCCATGAAACTATATAATCTGTGGCCAACAGTGGAGTCTACGAGCTGGTCAATCATGGCCAATGGGTAGTTATCTTTGGGACATGCCCGATTAAGGTCAGTATAGTCCACGCACATCCTATATTTTCCATTCGCCTTTTTGACAAGTACCACATTGGCTACCCATTCTGGATGAGTAACTTCCTTGATGAATCCGGCTTCCAACAACTTCTTTATTTCCTCAGTAATTATCCTCTGCCTCTTATAAGCAAAGGTTCTTTTTTTCTAGGCCACTGGTTTTGCTTTTGATCTGATGTTTAAACTGTGACAAGCAACTTGTGGATCCACACCAATGATCTCAGATGCCTGGGAAGCAAAGTCTTCTGCGTGTCTGGTGAGGACCTCCCTTATTTCTTCCTTGATGGCACAGTCGAGTTCAGTATCAATCTTCACCACTTTGCCATCCATAATTTATAGGGCTTCCGTGTCTTCGACTGGTTGCGGACCTGCACCCTGCTTCTCTATTTCCCATGCTTATAGGGGAAAGGCTTCCGCCTAAGGCTTTATGGCCATTTGATAACACTATCTAGCCATATGTTGATCTCCCTGGATGGTAAGAGTTCCACTCTCAACTAGAATTTTCATAGTTAGGTGCCAGATATTGGTGATTGCATCAACTTCATAAAGTGTCAGACGTCCTATGATTCCGTTGTATGCTAGTAAGAGATGCACCATGTTGAATACTATTCGGATAACTTTGGTTTCTTCATCGTCTTAATTCCCAAATTCTAAGTTCAACTCCATGACTCCCATCGGCTATATGGTTCCTCCACAAAAGCTTGTGATGGGGTTCTAGATGGTCTTTATAGTAGTGATAGAGCCTCCCATTGCTTTGTATGCATTCTAAGATAATGCGTTGATAGCGCTTCTATTGTCCACCAATAACCTCTTTACCAAGTAACTGTCTATGTACGCATTGATCACTAGAGCATCATAATGGGGATAGTAAACATACAAACCATCTTTCGAATTGAATACGATCTCCCTTTTTTCTGAAAGTTAGCTTTTTTCCCCTACTCCATTTTAATTTCTTCCCAAGATTTTCTCCGTCAATGATCATATTAATAATACCAACTGGCTCCTTCTGAGCTTTTTTCGTTTTTAGCCTGCCATGCCCTTGAGCTTCCGAGTTACCACTCCTCGATATGTTCATGAAGTTATTAAGTTTACCGTTCTGCACCAGTCTTTCTATGGCGTGCTTTAGTTCTCTACAAGCCTTAGTGTCATGCCCATATTCTTGGTGATACTGGCAGTATTGTCCCCTGTCTTGTGTAGATCTTCAGCTGGGGCTAATTCTCTTTGCGAGGGTGATTCCAACGCCATTTTGCTTGATCCATATAAGAATTTTGGATTGAAAGGTGTTTAGGGGTGTGTATCCGTCGGCTTCCCTATCAAATCTCTCTATCAAGTTTCTAAAATTTATTTTTAAGAAGCTTGCTCGTATAGATCTTAGTCTTTCATCTTTGGCTGGTGGCTTCTCCTCCTCCCTTCACATCCTTATATCTTCATCCATTTTTATCATTCTGACTGCCATCGCTATTGCTTTTGCAAAGGTGCTTGGTTCCATTGTCATTATCTTGTCTTTAAGCTTTTTGAGTCTAGTGCCATTTTTTAAAGCTTTTATGGCAACCTCATCAATAAGATTTTCTATTTGCATGGTTGTTTTATTGAATCAATCCAGATAACTTCACAAAGATTCATTAACTTCTTGTCGGAACATTTAAAGATCATTGATGTTTTTAGCTGGGGGAATGTTGGTGATAAACGTGGTGCAAAATTGCTCCGCCAAATCCTCAAAAGAAGTGATGAAATTCTTTGGGAGTCGATGAAACCACTTCTAGGCATTTTTTGTGAGTGTTCTTGGGAAGACTCTGCACATGATTCCATCATTTACATTTTGAAGCAACATCCTTATTTTGAACGTCGATATATGGTTGATTGGATCTCCCATCCCATCATACTGATCAAGCGGTGGGATTCTGAATTTAGTAGGGATTTTTGTCTGAATTATTCTCCTTATGAATGAAGTTCTATTATCCATAACGCATTCATCCTCTTTTCTTGATTTTGTATGGGCTTTGTGTATAACCTCTTCGACTTTCTGAGCTAACTTTGAGTCATCAAGAGCTAGAGTTGTTGAACTGCATTCCCCTTCCGACGCGTTACCTTTTCCCCTGCTTGTCTCTGGTGCCTGTCGGAGTTAATCGATTTAGACTGGTTCAGAATTCCCGCTTTGTATTAAAGCATTTAGCTGTTGCTGCATTAAGGCCATTTGTGTTTGGATATTTTATATCATAACTTCCTTATTAGTCTAGTTGAGGTTAAGTGTTTGGTTTACAGTGTTCAAGTTTGGTATGGTGATTGCTGGTGTGTCTGTTAAAATTGAAAAAGGTATGAAAGGTATTGAATAAGAGTGGTGTTGTAAAGGAGTGTAATGTGGACAGTTTATGCCCAAAGCTGGGCATCTCTGGGTGTTGTCAGAAAGTGAATGTGTATGCTTGGATGAAGTTCTGGCATACTAAAAAGTGGTTGGAAGCACTATTATTGGGAGAGGGGTTAAGAGATCAGTCAAAGGGATGGGTGCAGAAAGATTGATGTTAGTTTTAGGAGTTGAAGTTGGTGGTGGGCTGGAAGTCATGGTCTGGATGTCTTTAGCTTAGCAGGTATATGAATGGCTTTTCCCAAGAGTTTTCCACAGACAGCGCCACTTGATAACTTATTTCCAGAACTCTTGAGCTTGAGACCCTGCAATCAATAAACAGTGGGCAAGGTGAGAGGTGGAGAGAGTCCCTATGAACACTCTGATGCCTAAGTCAGAGAACAGAAAGAGAGTTTGTATGAAGAGCAAGGAATAATTAGAATATAAGAAAATGAGATGATCTACAATGAGAGGTCCTATTTATAGTGATGCTTGAACCTGAAAGGAGTAAGATTCCTCGTGGGATAAGAATCTTGATCCTGGTAGGAGAGTATTCCCTCTTTACTTAGGAATCCTCTTTAGGGTAGAGTTCTTTCCATGAACAGATTCTACTACCTTCCTTTTCCGGGTAACCCTATTCAGAAAACTATATTATTAGGTGTAAATTTCAACTTGGTTTCCTAATTAGGAAAATAAAGAAAAAAAACTTACAGTTACAAGTTATAAAAGTTAATTTATTCAATAATAAATTTTGGAGCTTTGACTTTTCCTTAAAAGCTTGTAAGAAAAATTTTCTCACATTTAAAATACAATAAAACCCTAACACAACCCAATTATTGTTGTGTTCTGCGACTCAATTTGCTTGTCATTCAAATAAAATCCAAGGCCCTCTTGGATTTAGGAATACTTAATTTATTATTTTATGTTTGTAATTCATAAAGGAGTAAATATTATTTATGATTATTTATAAATATGGAGGAAAGGCATATTGTCTTCAATCCAATCTCAGAATGATTATTCCTCGTAAAGCAGCCATTTCCATGAAACATCAACAACAGGAAAAGCATAAACGCAAAGGAGGAGCAAAACCATAAGTGAATCAAAGAGGGGAATAGAAGCACTAGCGAATCAAAGGAGATGAAGGAATTGTTAATCTAAGTAAACGCCAGAAGCAAAAAAAATGGTTAAGAGGAAAATAGTACTTGAAAATTCATAAATAAATTCAGATGAAGTTGCCCCTCTTTATTAGTTTTGACTTATGGCTTTTGCCTTACTTTATGAGAAAAAAAAGACAATGGTAGCATTCAATTGGTTAAAAAGATTATGATAGTGAAAAGAAAAATGTTTTGTTGGAGCTCAAATAAAAAGAGGTTTTGATTTGTGTTTATATGGGGAAAGAATGTCAATTTTTTTGTGTCATTCAGCTCTTTACGTCTGCACTGGAAAAAAATGGCTTCTTGCTTATTCTCTTAGAAAAGTTGACACTATTTTTCTTCCTCTTAATTTCAGGGATGATGTTAAGGCTATTTTAGACATTTATCATAATATTTTAAAATTAAGTATTAAAGTGTCAAGATAGATGTCTTAAAGTGGATCTCATTTGTGTTGACTATGCACTCAGGCAACACTACTAATCTGTCAAAACCACCCATTTAAATGATACAAAATTAGTGATTCACTCGATTGTAAAAAAATATTTGACTATCAAAATAGCAAAAATTGAAAAGTTCACATATCATTTGTACAATTTCTTCCTCGTTTCACCATGAGGGATGAGCATTCCAAGCGGTAGTCGAGATAAAACTCAAGCTTAGACGGTTTAGTGTGAGCATCACCATAAGCAAAGTAATTAAAAGGAGTAGCAATACCATAAACAATAGAAATATAAATAGTAAAAAGATCAATATCAGAAAGAAGAGAACCATGGAGATTGAAGTTGGAAACAAAAGTGTTAGTTACAAGAATGAACTTGGAGGAAATTAAAGTAGGAAAAATAAAGATTGGCAAGAGAGAGATGCTAAGGAAGGTGAAAGTGAAAATGAAAGGGTCAATAGTGCTGGTGACTGCAATTGGAGATGAGAAACAATTGGAGAGTCTAAATCTTGTATGGATATTTTTATTTATGTCTTTTAATTGCGTTAAGACAAATGTGGATATGATTGGAATAAAGGTGGAGTCCATACTTAATTATCAAAAAACAAAAATTCAGATAATTAAATAAAAAAAAAATTCAGACACTAAATTTATAAATTTTTCAAATTTTTAACATCCAAATAAGATAAAAAGTAATTCTTCCCTTCCCATTAATTTTTCCTCAAAATATGTCTCATTCTCTTACCGAACGGTAGGTTTCCTCCAATGTCGGAGCTACAACCTTTATGTCTAGAGACACGTGTGGAAAGAAGTATAAATAAATTAAGGACCAAAGCCATTACCACATCTACCTACGTCACTAGTTTCTCCCTCTCTTGTTTTCCTGATCCTATCCCATTTTAGGCTAATCTTCCATTTATATAGAAGTATCTACTATGTCTTACTCAAGTGTAAACTTCTTGATGAACAAAAAACCCTCTAATTTCAAGTAGGTGAAAAATTGTATTAGCAATTTCAGTATGAGATAGAAGATGACAACGTAAAAATGTAAAGCAAACATGAATTACAACAATAGCTGGCCTCCTTTAACTTAATGGCAAGCCTCGGCATCCTGTTACATAATGGTAGGCCTTAGCACCCATGTAAAAGGATAAGGTTCGAATCACCCACCCCCTCTCTCTCCAATTGCTCGAAAAAAAAAAAAGTATAGGTAAACACTAACTTTACCACATTCTCAGTTAATTTTTGAAAAAAAATTTTTGGTTCAGTATCAATATTAACTCCAACTCCAAGGCTACCTACAAAAAACTGTAAAAATTATAAAAAAAAATAAAACTATTATCACATGAAAAAAAAAAAACACCTAAAATAGCAAAGGGCAATATGGTATACTAACTACAATAATGCTACTGTAGCACCTACAAAGATAAAAAAAACTTCTCAGATTCTTTCCCTTCACCATCTTCAGCTACACCACACCCCACGTTACAGAAAATTAAAGTTATAGGAAAGTTTAGCATTGGGTGAAACTACCAAAAAACAGACTTAACATCTCAGTAGTAATTCCCGTAATAGGGCTGTGGAACAGAAGCAGGCTGCTGAGCTGGAGCCAATGTCGCTGTTGCAGCTGGTTGTGCATAGCTTTGTTGAGGGAAGGCCTGCTGAAATATAGCAAAGGTTATCAGCAATCAAAAAGAACTGAATACATGAAATATCATTTTGACAGCCCCATCACTTGGAAACAAAAATAAACAAATGTATACAGAGTTGGGTTACATAGCTTCGACAAGCTGCCCTTTGGACTAACTCAACTCACTATGGTGAAACTATTTAAGCATTTCAATCGAATACCAAAAGAAAGCTACCTTTATAGATTCCCTGAACTCTTTCTATTATTACTTTAAACTTTTCTACTTGATGAGATTTCTTTCTGATACCTCATTCGTGAGTCCGTAAAACACAGCAGCAAGAATTTAAGGGAATCAAATCATTAATAGTTAAATAGAATTTATCAAAGTTGTATAAGGCCAGGGTAAAAACTATACCATGTAAACAATAGGTTACATTGTCATTAATGTCATAGTTGTGATGAATTTGCATTTCTTTATTTACCAAAAGAATACCAATACAAAGAGATCATCATTTCTCAATAAGAATATAAACAAAGAGCAAATTCAAACTTTCAGTACCTGAGCAGAATATGTTGGAGGATAAACACCATATGTAGCTGTTTGTGCCACAGAAGTGGGTGCCTGTGGCGTAGGATAGCTGCTTGCATAGCCACCATATGTACTGTATGCAGCCTATACAAGAAAAGTTAACAGATCACTTTCATAACACAAATCATAAAACGGACTGTAAAAGTACTTTATTGTGTTTAACTTGTCAGAAAAACAAAATGGGGCAAAAGAAAAAATTATTGGAAGTTTTCCACAAAAGGACACAAGATTCACTACTTACAAAGGGAATTACTTAATTATAGTAAGACTACCATAGTAAGATGTTTGCTTAATTATGCTCCACTCAAGAGAAATATCAAAGATCAAACTGACATGGAAATACAGAAAAAAAAAATTGTTTGAACCAGATTCTTTTAGTTAAAAACCCATAAAAAAAAAAAAACCATAAAGCAGTTTATGTTCATCTGGCAAAATAATATATAAGAATGCTACCATTTTAAATATTTCCAAGGCAAAAGGTATGCCAGTAACAAACTGAAAAATAAAAAGAAGAAATTAATGTGAAAGGGCTATAACATAACAGTTGCATAGCCAACTGCACAAGAGAGAGAGAGAGAGAGGCGCCACTCCTATCAAATTTGAGCTCATAACAAAGATCATGTTATTTGTTGCCCAACAAAAGAAATTACTAAACAATGCCGCACTTCAAATTTAAAAATTCACATTCTTAACATTTACATAGTTCTACCATATATTCAGAAGAACAATGATCCACCTGCCAAATGACAACTTGACTAGTTGAGAACAAGTAGATATGCACTATTGAAATTTTTGAGATTATTATTTTGAGTATTGGAGGGGGGGCAATTAAACTCCAGTGAAATTCAAACACGGGTGCACGCTACCACCAGGCTAAATCACCAGTTGTACTACTGCAGTTCTTAGTTTTTCTTGGCATGCAACCAAAAAATGAACAGGAAGAAGTTATCTGAGTAGGAGAAATCCTTCAGTGAATTCCTTTAGCTAAAAAGCATAAACTTCAAGGTATAACATTGTGCAAGAAAGATTACCTGCTGACCATAGCCAGGAGTCCATTGTTGCATCTGCGCTTGTGTAGCTGGTGGCCAAGCTTGAGGCTGTACACCATAGCCTGCTGCCCACTGGTTTTGCGTGCTTGGATAAGCACCCATAACAGACTGTGCAGATGAAGGATCATCAGCATAAGGTTTTGCTAATTTTGTCTTATCTGAAACTAGACTATCCTCTGCATGGCGCTTTTTCAACTCTGACTTGCTTCTATGAGGTAAAAAGAGCTTGGCATGCCGAAAATCAGCCTTCTTAATGGTTTGTGCATCTCCAAACATACCCAAAAACTGTTTACAAAAAAAAACACTATTTGTGAGACTAAGGGTTACTATTAACCATTCAACTCCTTTTGAACATAGACCTAATGCCTTTTAAATGTAGTTATCATACAAAGTGCACATATGAAATCCATCTGAAGACAACAAAGATGCATTCACTGGTAGCTAACTGGAACAACAGGTGCCATGTACACGCATCAGGTAACATGGCATAAGGACATTAGATTCAATATATAATGTGTCATAACTTTTTAAGCTCAAGTATGAACAAAATATAATTGCAAACACACCACATACAAGGAGACACATGCAAGCATTACATTACATTTAGAAACCAGAATCAGCATTCAATAGATAGGGTCGCACTCTCCACAGGCACCCTTCTGGCAACATTTTTGCATGTTTGAGTGTATCATGACAAAGCTACAGTTTATACATACAGAAAACCTAACAGCAACAATATTATGGCTGACCTAAGCCAAATATAAATAGAATTCTTTGCTGTATAGAGAAACAAAACTTGCAGTTGAAAAAAAAAAAGAAAAAAAATACACAAATTTATTTCATATTACTGGCAAAAGTCACACAGCAGTCATGGTTCAGGATATAAAGAAATAAAACACACACCATCTGATTGAATTAAAGGTATTTTGCAGCAGTAAATCTTATGTGACCGAACAAGACAGGGAGATTGGAAATTAAGGCAATGACATACAGACTTCAAATTGTGAGATCTACCAAGGAGCACACAATGTTTATTCAAGCCAATAAGACAAATCATAATAGATAAGATCCAATCCATCTTTCTGCAACATAAGTCTACAGAGAGAAAGGAGGAAAAAAAAAATTAATTACCTCCAAGAAAATACAAGATATCTCTTCTCTATCAGCAGCATTTGCAGCACTAAGGTTATCTGAGCTGGGAACAATAAACTTATCGACTAACGAATCCAAGTAATCAATTCGCTTTGGTTGTGAGTGAATTGACTCGAGATGTATAAAGGCCTAAACATGATTTTTTTTTAAAGTAAAAAAAGAGATATCAGCTACATGAAGCATGATGCAAATGATAGTTCAAACGATAAAATGTTTGTCTGTGCATGTGAGTGTCAGAGTGAGAACAAACCTCAAGCAGTGGCTTTGATAATTGGACATTCTCAAGTGCTTCAGCTAGAATTTCCCTAGCTTTTTCCACATTGCCAGAAACCTGCTAAGATGGCGTAAAGAAAGACATTGAATTAGAAACAGCACCAAAATCTCAGAACTACAATTACCTGACAAAGGGCATAAAAAAAATAACCCACTCGGAAATCACAGAAAAGAATATGAGAGTAGCTCCAAAAGCTAATGAAGAATTTCAATTACTTGTCTAATAAAAAACTTATCTAAACAATGAGGCATAAACCACTTATAAAGTATTACAAAGAGAAGGGGGAAAAAAAGCCATCAATAAAAGCGGCTAAATCAAGATTCCTTCATAGAGAGAAGGAAAACAAAAATGAGCCTAAGTTCAACACACTTCATATGCCATGAAGTGGTCAATCTTTAATCACTGTGTATTCCTTCCTAGTTGCAAGCACCTTTGCATCGAATGAATGCTAAAAGGTGGAAGGCTTTCTAAACTCCCATTTCAGTATACATCATTTAAGCCACAAACACATTAAGAACAACTGCCATATGAGTATTGACACTATTCACAAAGCAAAATACAATCCTGGTCTTCCTTTAGGAAGCCAGTCATTACACAACATGGTTTAATTTCATTTAAATTGTGAGCTCAGTAATTTGACTAGTTTCATAAAATATTTAATCTGGATTTCATCTTCAAAGGAGGACGCATTGAGAATTGTTGATGCCTAGTGAAAAACAGACACTCATCTAAAATTGACCTAAACTGACCAAAATCAAACTAGTTTGCCTCCTCTGAAGTAGCACATGTTATAACTATTTCTATATTTTTAAAGATAAAGAAAAAAGCTGCATAGATAGCATAAACCAACCCACCAAATATAAAAACCGGGAATACTGTGCATATAGCATTGGCAACACCTGTGAATGCTCTTTTCCTTTTTCAATGGCTATAGCCTGTTCGTATAAAGAGCAAGCTTCTTTCAGGTTTCCCTGGATATAAGTAAATGAAGTTAAAACGTCAGACATTTTTGAGGTTTCCCACCATATCTGCATGCCTCATGTCCAAGACATTAGTGATATTATCTTACCAGTCTATGTTCCATATTTGCATGCTTGACAACTGCTTCAAATAGGCCAGGTGCAATTTCAGTGTGTACATGTTGGTATGCAGCTCGAGCACCAGGTATATCTGCATTCTGTTCTCTAAACCGGGCAGCAAAAAGCTGAATCTCTGGTCGCCTCTGTTGAATTTTTAGGAGTAAACAAAGAACTTATGTGAGGACATTACACTGAAAAATATACAGAGTCGCATCTCCAGAAGCTCAAAATTTAAACATCAAACAGAATATCATAATGAGAATTCAAAAATAGTCAGAGAAATATCTCTGTTCAATCCCAGATTGAAAGCACATCAATGGACTGTATTCCAGATGTATTTAATACCTTGACAAATACTTGGGTTGCACGAGCAAGTGCATTGTTGGCAAGATCCATACTCCCACAGACTTCCATGCACAAGACGTAGCGTATCCAATACTCAGGATAACTGGCACAAGCAATTAGGCATCTTTCATATAGCTTGACCACCTGATTCACAAAAACAAGTCATCATAGACTGGTAAACATAAGGAAACCCACCAATATATTAGCAAAACGGAGAACACAAAGCACAAAGGAGATATGCATAAGAAATACTCCATTGGGGAACAGAAAGGCCCCTCAAATATGAAAGGAGGGACCCTCCTTGCCTGATAGATAGATGGTTAGGAAGACAAGAAGACACCTGCATGCATAACATGTGAATTTTAAGAAGAATAGAATCTTAACACATACATGAACCTAGAATGTCCACTGACAAATGAGGGTTTGAAATACTTAGCCTTAGGAACCAAATCGAATGCCCATGCTTTAGTCTCAGTTCAATTTCCCGTTTAAAAAGTGGCTTCATCCAACGGTTTAGCCAATAAGGCATATGATGCAGCAGATATTATTTAACTGTAAGTCAATATATAACAAGGACAACTAAAAACTAAGGAACCACGAAAATAGTCATGGACAGACAGCAAGCAAAACTAAATACCTTGTTCAAGTCATCTTCTCTTTCCATAAAGTCCAAATAGTTATGCCAATTTTCAAGCTCTGCAATATTGAGGGGCCGCACATGGAAGTAAGGCCTCCTAATAGAATTTTCAAAATCACATATCTTAGAATCGAACTCTTTAGCTTTCTTATATATCTCTTCTCTAATGGCGATATACTTGTCCAACTCCTCTGCTTCTGTTAAGCCAGCACTTACAGGTTTGGAAGATTGTGCAGCAGCATCAGGATGAACTTCACCCTCATTCTCTTGTTCATCACCCTCTGAGGAAGCAGGCACTGCAGCAGCAGCTTCCTCTGTCGTTCTTAATTCTGACAAAGTGTGACTTGCAGCAAATGCCTTAAACCTATAGAAACAGCAAGAAGCAACATAAAAAAAAATACACATATATGATGCAATATAGCACTATGCAAATAAATCTTTAACATTAGTTGAAGCAAAAAATAAAAAATAAAAATCAGATCCACAATATATAAACAACAAAATAGAAAAAATCTAACAGCACATGGAGTAAAAAAATGACATTTTACAGCTCACGCTACGCACTTTTCCTATTCCAACTCCTAAAGTATAAAAACATCAAACAGACTGGTATATGTGAAACAATCTATTTCCCATGGACAATGAATGAGAATCTTTTACATGAAACTATAAGCTTTACTAAGGTCACAAGAGAACTTACTTATACAAACATCATGGTAAAGCAAAAAAATCTTACCTATTGAAATAGTCATCCAACCGTTTATTTGGAATTTCTAATATCCTAGTGTAAATCATAGCAACACGGCTCCATTCTGCATGCATTTCTTCATATTCAATATACTTGTCCCAAAGCAGGAATGACAGATAATCTGTTCCAACATAAGCTAATCCCCGCTCAAAAAGCCTGATGCAAAAAAAAAAAAAATTGTTCAGACACAACTACTACAGGCTAAAACACAGCCAACACTAACACATCCATAAAGCGAGACACCGGCACTAATGTTGAAGGAGAAGGAACAATTCACTCTAACAGCATGACACTTCCAAATGCTGCATTTACCTTCCTTATAAAAACCATACTATGCCTGAAATGGAGCAGTGAATGAGGCCATCTTAGCCCTTAATTGGACGACATCTTCCCAGCAGCATTTTGCATATTGACGCACCTCAGATTGTCAAAGTTAAATACAGCGATAATTCAAAAAATACTACATTATTATGATGCACACCATTGGAGAAGAAAAGGTGTATAATGACGCCAAGAAAATAGATTTGTCATCCTAAAAGAAAATTCAAACAGCTACCCATAGAGTAGCATCAAAACCAAGGGTTTGCACATCAGAAAATGCATTTCTAAAGCATTCCCATCACACCTTTCGCCATAATGTGAGCAATCACTGTTGCAGGCATACTGAAATCATGTTAGAGAATAAGAAATCACACCATATTCTTGACACAGGAAATCATGCAGTCATGACTCCAAAGTATTCCAACAACATCAAGGTAAAAATGAACAGCTATTACCTTCTGATAGTTTCTGGATCTTCATATGTGTTTATGGCAAATACGCAGTAATGCAACCATATGTCCACTGAATATGTCACTCCCAAAACAGCTCGCTCATACACCTCAACAACTTTGTCCATAGAACCAATGCGTGCCTCATGATCCGCATACTTCTTCCAATAACCATAACACAATGGGAATTCAGCTAAAAAAGTATCATATACTTTTCTAATTTTCAATATCTTGTCCTGTAACAGATTTGAATGAAAATGTTAAAACCATGGAAAATTAAAGCTCCAGTGACAAGTAACTTAACAATATGAAATCAGGATTTATCACATATTTACATACATATCATTGATTTGCAATTTCAAACTCAATTTGCAGAAATTTCCCCAATAAATTAGATTTCCTCAATTTTTTTTCTTTCAAGCTTACTAGGTATTGAAGAACAAAGAAAGCATGGTTAGCTGCATGTGTAATGTAATGTTGATTTCCATTTCAAACATAATTGATAATAGAAATGCCAAACTTTAATTTAACCAAGACCTCACATTTATTCCAGTCCCTAGCGTCATAAAGTGTGACACATGCAGTCATTTCAAGCATAGTTATCATTGTAACCAATCAGTATTCTGAAAATTTACATTTCATTAAAGAAAAAAAAACACATAAGCAATTGCAAGTTGCAGCTCATCATAAATTCTAAAATTCATACCCCTGCCACCTTCTCTGTCTCATCAATCAAAGCAGTCCATGCATCAAAATCCAAGGAATTAGCCCTTACAATGCTCCATAATCGCTCTTCTTCACCTGACATTGGTGCCACTACAGAGAGAAAAAGGATTAAATGCACAGAACATGTAAGACATGCTCAACAGAGTCATATCTGCATAGAAGTTTCTTGGAGAAAGAGCGGCAACAATTATAAAGAGCTAGCAACAAGCTCAATATAACAGTTGACTCAGTAAATCAAAACGAGTGCATTAATTTAAATGGAAAATCCATAATTTCAACTGCAGTTATGAGCTTAATCCCGTTTTAGTCAATAAATTTCAATTAGCCTACAAAATCTTATTTTGTGTAACAAGAAAATCACTAAGACCAATTTCAACTAAATTCAATCTGTAAAATTTAAGTGACTGCTATAAACTTATCAGAAATATTCTGCATGCTTAGTGATTTCCATAAACTTATCCAAAATATTCTGCATCCTTAGTGACCACTAGAATCATTACTTTCGTCATAAAAAGATTGTAGAAAGAAAAGAGGAAGACAGAGAAAGAATGTGTGAAAAGAAGAGGAGAGAAAAAATTGTCTTGTGGCTGAGTTTGCTCGCTAGCTAATGGAAAAGATTGTGACCTATTAATGATCCCATCAAACAAGCATCCAAATTTAAATTACTTGTGCAACAAAACAAAAACCGATTAATGATCCCATCAAACCATCATCCAATTTAAACTAGTCTTGTACAATAAAACATATGTTTTTTTTTTTTTCTCACATGATATATTTAGAAAAATCTATTCACTTCTGCATTTGATTAGATTGATAATTACATAGCTCATTGAGAAGAAGTACTACTACTACAAACTAGGCTACAATTGTCATTGATAATAATACCTAAAAATAACCAGACACGCTGGTGTATGATATTAATGAGTATGGAATCAGTCATGATAAGAATAAGGACTTGAATGCTTCTAAATGCTTGGCTTCATAGAGAAAGACAGAGAGGACATATTCATGTTTTTCTTTATGGGAAATAGAGGAAGGTATTACATCACATATGGCCTTGATGAATGAACTAATTTGATCAAATACTTAGGGTAGACTGAAATAAAAAAGAAACAGAAATCAAGTCCTTGCATTAACAAGTTCTATTGCATTTCATCAACAAGACTCTCCTCTCCATCTCATAGAAGGACAAAATCCTAAAGAAAGGTTGTACCTTTGAAATACAGCATATAAGGCAGAGTTCAAGAATCAAAAACCATATACACAGGGAAAAAACCAGAGCAAATTGCTGTTAAGTAAACTTGGTATTTACATTTCTAGGCTAGCATCAAGTTTTTTGTTCTGTAGATAAGACGAGTAAAAAAAATATAGGAAAAAAAAAAGGAAGATTCTTTTTTTTTTTTTAGGCAAAAAGTTGAAACAGGCTAAGCATCCACTTAGAAACAGATTATCATGTTGTAAACTTGATGTTAGAAGCACAGAGACTGTAATCTGATGAAATAAGAGGTCAAAAACTCTCAGACCATAAAAAAAATAACAAACAATACATACCTGAGCTGTCCACAAACTGTTGCCCAGCAGCAACGGCAGCAGCTTCCCCAGAAATATCTGCAGCAGTGCCATTCTCAGCTGAGGCAATTCCTGCTTCACCACCAATATTTCCATTTACAGAAGAATTGTAACCAGCACCCTGAGATGGTGCCTCATTAGCAGCTAAATTCTCATTAGTAAGGCCCATTCCAACATCTGACTTATTCTGATATGCAACATCAACATGAACTCCTTGTAAAGCAGAATTAGAATCTGTATAAGCTGGCATAGTATATGCTGGGTCAGCAGAAGCAGGAAAACTTCCAGCACCCTCAGTGGAATAAACACCAGCATTGGTAACAACATTTGAGCTGGCATCACCACCATAACCAGCAGTAGTAGTGGTGTATCCAGCTGAAGCATACTCCGTAACTGTAGATGTCTCAGCAACTACCATCTCACTATCTGCCATAACTCAAATTATACAACCTCCTATCTCTATAGCAAAAAGCTGCCATAACACCAAAAAAACACAAAACCTACTCAGAAAATTTTCTCATTTCACTAAGAAAATTCAATTGAGAACAAAATTAACCCGAGCAAGAACTAATTAATTACTCAAGCACGCCAATGATAACAGCAATTAACATAAAAACTTCACAATTAATAACATCAGATCGAAAACCCGAAACAAATTGATTTTACAATGGCTATGACAATAAACCCTAAATTAATAGTTGTAGCCAACTAACCCTAAAGTGAAACTGAGACTGCGATGAGTAGAGAAGAGATAAGGCATGAAAACGCTGTACCTGGAGCTGATAAAGCGGCGTCGTTTTACGGATTTGGCCCTAGAACGTGCACTTCGCAAGAAGAAGAAGAAGTGAAAGTACTGTGAACGTGGATTTTTATATCGTAGAGAGATTGTTTTGCTGCTGTTGGGTTGGCCATGTTTTCTGCTTACTGATGTTAAATCTGTGCCGTTCAATTTAGTTAACATTGTTCTTTTGTGGACCGTCGGATTAGATGGTACGTTCTTTTCGAGAATTTTAAATTTCAAATACATCTTCTCATTCCCTAAAAAGAAAAAAATACATCTTCTCATTCACTCAAATTAAGTATTTTTTTTTTTTTTTTTTATTAAATTTCAAATAAAATAATTTTATTTAATTTTTTGAAATAGGCTTCTATTATGATTTGTGGGGTTGTTGACAAGTTCAATTGTTCATGAGCTATTCATATGTTGACTTGACAGAATTTTGTTCGAATGTGTATAATAAAATTTATTTAATAAAGAAATTTGTAATTTATACAAAATTTAACTTAAGAATAAATTTGAATAAAAGTTTATAAATTAATTTGTAATTTTAATGTAATTATAATTTAATATTATATATTTTTAAATATGCTATTAGAATAAATTTATAATTTATAATTTATAATTTATTTAATAAATAATTTATTTTTAATTTTTAAAAAATAATTTTAACTTATAATCTATATAAGGCTGATTTAAACTCATCTATATCTTTAGAATAACAAGTGGTATAATGAGTTAAGTTCTATAATACATGAATCAATACCTAGTTAAAGTTGGGCTCTACTTGACTTGATATCAATTTTTAAAATTAGTAAAAATATTCCAATTTTGCTAATTATTTTTAATTTTATTTTAAATAAAACTGATAAAAAAACACACATATATAAGTGTCATAAAATAAAATTACAATAAAATTTTTATCAAGTTGCGTACGGTGTTAAATTTATGTATAACGGACTAAATTATAATATTTATAATTTATATTAAATTTTAAAAATCCAAACATATTCTTAATAAATTGTATTTTGAAATTAACATACTATAGATTCTCGATTTGATCGGCCCGTATTAGGAGACGAATTAGGCTTGCTCAGTTTAACCCTTCCCATTGTCAAGCCCAATGATGAGAATGTGAACTTGGACATGAGGATGAAACTTCAATCTCTAAGTGGAAAGTGGACTTGAAAACTCAAAGCCTGAAAACCCAAAATCGAGCCCAACTATCAAGGTATGAACCAAGCCCACCTGGCCCAGCGTAGGCCCGGGCCAAAAGGGCATCGCCTCAGTGTAATGAGGCGATCGCCTCATTGATGAGGCGCCGCCCCTATGGCAGCTCATTTGCAGCTGCAATCATGACGGCCAAGTGGTGCGAGCCTCACTCTCCAGACCTCTTTCTTACACGAGGAAAAGATTTTGGGGAAAGAAAAAAGGCTATAAGAGCTCATGATGGGCTAGGAGGCTTAAGGGTATGGGAAAGCTAAGGATAAAAGAGAAAAAAAAAAAGAGGAGGAGGTTGATGAAAAAAGATGGGGGGAGCTCTGAAAAAGAAAAAAGACAGAGGGAAAGAAAAAAAGGGAGAAACGTCCTCAAGAAAGGGGAGGAAGGTTGAAGCAAAGAAGTCCACTTTCTCCATAAGAGAAGAAGGAAGAAACTTGTGTCAAAGGTAGATACCACATCCTAGCAAGAATCTCAATCAAAACAGCTCTGAGGGCCTCTCATTTTGCAATTGCTTAATTGATTTCTGTCATTGAGTAGTTACCTTTGTTAGTTATCCATTTATGTTGCCGCTTTTATGTTATTTTATTGGTTTATTTTCTGTATATTATTCTTTTATTTAGCCTAAAAAGCGTTGTAATCCTTAATCCCTTCCCCTTTTAATTTTGAATGTATGGTTATAAATTATTATTTATTTTATTTACTGCGTGTTTTTGTTGGGATTTATAGGCATGAAATTGGACTAATGTGCAAACTCGGACTTAATTATAAAATCTGGCAATTATCCGAGGCAATCTCATTACTATGGTAAATGAGGAAATAATTAAATAATTAAATGGTAATAAAACGAAAAACATAAACGAAAGCCAACTGTAAGGTTGGGTGAGCATTCAAAAGCTCATACCCAGTTTCCGAACCCGATCTCTAATGATGGCTTCTGGGAACCTCCGTGGGATCCAGTTGCTATACAGTGTGTCCCGATTTTTGGTGGTGACTCCATCTCCGAATAGGCCCATGGCCTATATCATATTTCCTAGTAAGCCTCGAGCCCACACAGTGCCGTGGTCGCCAAACACTTGGGCGTGCACTAAACCCCACCGCCTATAGTGGCGACTCCACTAGGGATAAAGAAATTGATTCCAATGTTTTATGTTTTATCATCTTTAATTATTTTCTTATTTCCTCCTGCATTTATGCATTCACTACACATTTTGCACACAATGAGCACTTCAGTCCCGAATAAACCTGACAATAGTCAGTACTTCGCTACCTACGTTTCACTCAAACCTGGTGGTGGAATATTTGATTATTGTCACTCACGACACGTACTAATTTGTGTTGTTTGACCCTTGAGTGGGGAGATATATATGGATGTATATCGTTGTGGGAGCCGAAGACTTTTTACCCAAGACTCAAGCCCATGTAATGACTTAGCAACTATCCTTAGGAATTTTCCTATATGCATGTGTATTATGCCATATAATGGACCCTTAAAATGAATCTCGAGCCCATCAATAAGCAGTCTAAAATAAAATGAGCTCTCGTGTCCGACCAAAGCCCATTATAAATAAGCTAGTCAACCAAGGCCTCTTATGCCTACTCATAACCCCTGACAAGTAATTTTATGGTGCTAAGGATCTTGGCTCATAGAAAGTGGACTCGGGCTTTATTTAAAGGAACAATTACTTATCTGAATCATTTTGAGAGTTTTCTTGCATACGTCGGTTTTATTATCCCCCGCTGATAATTAAAACCCAGGCCAAAAATCCTAGGACAAGATATTCGCCATTGAATACATGTGTGGGAGAAAAAAAGGTGGAAGTTTGCACGTTTAAGTTCCATGTTTTAATCTTGTATATCTCTTTGTGTATGACCTTTTTATTTTTAAATAAGATAAACCTATATATCATACATACACGTCATACATCATTCTAACCAAATAGGGTGGGTCCAAACTAGTTCAGGTCGTTTGATCAGAAATTCAGAATTAGGAATGGCAGGAGGGTTCGATCCAAAAGTATTTGGGGCACGGTGGAAAGAAGAAGTAATAACAGAAATCCGGGCTATGATGAGGGAAATGATGGGGGAGATTACTAAGCTTATCAAAGAAAGTCAGTCAACACAGCCACCCAATGCACTGCCAATCGATCTGGTCGATCTTGATGAGGAAATACCGATTAGAGGAAGGGAAGAAGACGATGTGACGGTATTGGCCAATCCGAGGAATCAAAGAAATGTCATCCCAGTAGAAGATGTGGGTCAGACTGAGTGGGTTAAGAATATGACCAGAGTGATGAATCAGATGCAGATGATGATGAAGGAGAAGGGTATGGTCACTCCTCTAGATTATGACTTGAATCTGGAAAAGGGTGATGAATCGCTGCCTCGTAAGTTTAAATTCCCAGACATGAAGAAGCATACTGGTGCCGAGGATCCCTATTTGCATTTGAAGCAATATGTAACATACATGAAGGCTACTGAGTTAACTGAGAGCCAAATTGTTAAGCAGATCCCTATTTCATTGAAAGGAGCACCGATTCATTAGTATTACACCTTGGAACCGCATGTTCAGTCAGAGTGGAAAGAATTGTGCACTGCTTTTGTCAAGCAATATGGTCTCAACGTTCAACTGGAGGTGTCTCTAAAAGATCTGCAGAATACCAAACAGAACCTTAGCGAGCCTTTTGCTGATTACCTAACTCATTAAAGGGGAAAGTTATCCTTAATGAGGCATAGGCCTGCTAAGTCTAACCAGTTGGTCCTGGTAATAAAAGGGTGTGTTCCAGCATTGTCTAGGAAATTGAGGGATCTGGGAGTCAGGAACTTTGAGGAATTATATAGATTTGGGGTCCAAAAAGAATCAAATTTGGCTCAAGATAAGAAGTTCTTCGAAAGAGGATCTGGGGGCAAAAAGGGGGCCAACTCGAGTAGTAACATTCAAATTCATGCTATTCAACCACCGAGCAGTAATGTACAAGTTAGTGCAGTTAGACAACCCTGGATGTTTTTTAATATGGGACGTCCTATGTCCAAAGTCCTTGATAAGCTCATTGAGAAGAACCTACTACGACTTTTGTCTTCATAATAACCCTTGCCTGGAGCCAACCCAAAGCTTTTCTGTAAATTTCATCAGACCATCGGCATGACACAGATAGCTATACCCAGTTAAAGCATGAAATCCAAGATTTGAAAGACTCAGGCAAAATTATCGACCCAGAAAACATAAAACCAAACACTCAAACCAACCCATTACCCAATTATCGAAATGTACCACCTCCTAACTCATCCATTCTAATGGTTAACTCTGGCCTAATAGAAGAATAAATCCTAAACTCCTTCATTGATGTCTCTCATAATTCCCAATAAACCAAGCCTGAAAACTTGAGAACAAGCAAATAACCCATGGAGTTACAGGTATAAGTCTTGGACATATGAAGTTCCGATGATGAAAGCAAAGAACAAGTTGACCTATGGGACAATGAGGGGTGTGAGCCAAGTCAGTCTGTGGGAAAGGTCGAAGAAAAGGAAAAAGAAACCGAGGTTACCAAGACTGGGCCCAAAAAGGCAGAATGTGCAGAGAAGGGAAAGGAGGTAGAACAAAGCAGAGAGATCATTGCCAGTGTTTGGGAGTTACTCAAGCATTCTAGGAATCACAGGGAAGCCCTGGTCCTGGCACTAGACCAAAGAAAGATTTTCACTAATTCCACTCTAGAACAGATGGTTCAGTCCTTAATAGAAACTCCTCAAGGAATGATAACATTTTCCAATGACGATCTACCTCTAGAAGGGAGGGATCACCATAAAGCTCTGTTTATCAAAGCTAAAGTAAAAGGGAAGATGACCTGCTGTGTGATGGTTGACAACAGTTCTGCCATTAATGTGTGTCCATTAAAGATTATGCCAAAGCTAAGGTTGACAGTAGCTGACCTAAAGCCTTATGAGGTGGTTATCAAGGCTTATGATGACACAAAGAGATCTATGGAATGAACTTTTAGGGCTTTAGTCAGAACATGGCCTATAGAAGTTTAGGTTAACCTGCATGTGCTTGATATCCCGATAACCTTTGCCATTTTATTGGGAAGGCCATGGTTTCACCATCCACTGTTTATCAAAAGGTTAAGTTTCCACACAAAGGGAGGGTTGTCACCATCTCAATCAAAACTGAAGTCGCCATAGCCGCATTGAAGTTGATCCCTAAGGAGATTTCCCTTGGCCCTAGTTTTGAAGTCTGCATGATCTACGAAGATGAGATGGATGAAAAGGTTCTACGAATGATGCGTAATATGAAGTTTTTGCCTGGCATGGGATTAAGGAAAAATCAGAGCGGACCTTCAGGGTTTATGGGAAATAAAGTACCTATTTTGAAGCACGGGTTAGGGTTTAAAGAGGTTGAAAAAGTTGGGAAAGAGATGGGTATATCGAACCAGTCTGAGGAAAAGGAGAAGGAAACTGTAGCTAGGAAGAAGACTCTGTGGGAAATATTTGTAAAGGAAGGCACCGGGCATTCATGTAGCGGGACTCCAGAACCTCTCCTGGTGGCTGAGGAAGTCATCCCAGGGTTTGAGATTTTTGCTAAATTTATGAACAAAACCAGGGAAGCTACTATCGAGAAGGCCCCTACTGAGGAGTTGGTACTGGTCAAAGAGGAGTCTAAAGAGGATGAAGCTACTTCGGACCAGAAGGGCATTGATGATCAGAATAAAGACCTAGACTTTGAGACCTACATCCTCAATTCCATCATAGCTACCTTTTATAATGAATGTGATGTTTCTCTTGCTTCTCTATTTGAGGCTGATGATTTTTTCTTTTCAAAAGTGAATGCAATGAAATCTGAATTTGCTTATTTGTGTGATGTTATTTATGATGATCATTTCATGCATATGTTTGACATTAATTCCACGCAAACTAAATCATGTAATTTAGGCACAGACGATAATCCTAAAAATATACTGCTTGCTTCTGGTTTAACTCATAGTGAGAGAGAAAAAATGGAAGAAATCTTGAAAAAGAGATAGAAAGTATTTACTTGGGGTTATGAAGACATGCCTGGGATCAACAAGGAGATCTCAGAACACAAAATCACCACATACCCTCACATAGCGCCAATAAAGCAGAAGCAAAGGAGGCTAAGGCCAAAATGGGCTCTCTTGGTTAAGGAAGAAGTCGAAAAGCAGCTGAAGGCAAAGTTTTTAGAAGTGGTAGAGGACACTCAATGGTTAGAAAATATAGTTCCAGTTCCTAAGAAGGATGGAAGGGTTAGAGTGTGTGTGGACTACTGAGATTTGAATAAAGCCTGCCCTAAGGATGACTTCCCCTTACCGTATATCGATACGTTGATTGATAGTACAACTTCTAATGCAATGTACTCTTTTATGAATGGATTTTTGGGATACAATTAGATCATGATGGCAGCAATGGATAGATTGAAGACATCATTCATCACCGAATAGGGAGCATACTGTTACCAAGTGATGCCCTTCGGGTTGAAGAATGCGGGGCCACTTATCAGAGGATGGCGACTGCCTTACTGCACAACATGATCCATAAAGAGGTTGAAGTGTATGTGGATGATATGATGGTGAAATCTACAACTAAGGAAGGGCATTTTGAAGCACTAGACAAGTTTCTGGCTAGAGCAGAAAAGTATAATCTCAGACTGAACCCAAAAAAGTGTGTTTTCAGGGTCACATCTAGGAAACTATTGGGACACATTGTCAGTCAGAAAGGAATAGAGATGGATCCAGATAAGATAAGAGTAATTAGGGATATGCCCACACCAAAGAATGAAAAAGAGGTCTGAGGGTTTCTGGGGCGTTTATAGTATATCAGCAGATTCATAGCCAAACTAACAACCATCTGCAACCCTACCGTTAAGCTTCTGAAGAAAGACCAACTTGTTGTGTGGAACGAGAAATGCCAACAGACTTTTGAAACTATCAAGGATTATCTGATGAATCCCTTGTCTTACAACCACCGAGACTAGGTAAAGTCTTGATCCTGTATCTGGCAATTGAAAAGGATGTAATAGGGGCGATGCTAGCACAAGAAGGTGAAAGGAAGACAGAGCATGTTGTATATTACCTGAGTAAAAAGCTTCTTCCCTACGAAGCTACTTATAGTTTAGTAGAGAAAACTTGTATGGCAGTGATTTGGGCAATGAGGAAACTCCGACACTACTTTTAGTCTTATAAAGTGCAAGCAGTTTCCAAACATGATCCCCTCCAGGTACCTCCAACAGACCCCGTCTCTTACGAGAAAATTGGCTAGGTGGCTCATTTTGCTCACAAAATTTGATATAGAATATGTGGCCAAAAAGATAGTAAAAGGAAGAGCAGTAGCATATTTCTTAGCACAAATCCAGTGGGGGATGCCCAAGAGTGGAAGCTGGAATTCCCCGACGAGCATTTAGGGGTGATAGAGATACAAGATTGGGAAATGTACTTTAACAGAGCTGTCAATAACAAGGGGGCCGGGATAGGAGTAATTTTGGTTATGCCAAAAGGAGAAATGATCCAGATGGCCAAAAGGCTCAAATTTGAAGCAACCAATAGCCAAGCAGAATATGAAGCCTGCATCTTTGGCTTAGAAGCATTGCGTAGCGCAAGGGCAGAAAATGTCACTGTCTATGGGGATTCCATGCTAGTTATAAAATAAGCCACCAAGGAATGGGAGATAAAAAAAAGGCAGATTACGGCTGTACTTGGAATACTTGACCACCATCCTGTGCTCCTTTACACAGTGTAAATTCATTTATTTGCCAAAGAAAGGAAACCAGGTGGCCGATGCCCTAGCCACACTGGCCTCCATGTAGGAAAATAGGAAACAACCAGAGGCCAGACCCTTAATTCTTATAAAGTCTCGAGCCCCCTGTTACGAAAAGGTGAGAGTAACGCCAGTTGATGCCAATGAGAAACCTTGGTTCTATAATTTATAAAGGTATATAGAAACTGGGCAATTTCTGGATGATGCTGATAAGAAAGAAAGGATATCCCTGCAAATGTTGTCTTGATAGTTCACAAGCCACGATGGGATGTTATACAAAAGAATGCCAGTCGGGGTACACCTCAGGTGCATCGACAAGGATGAAGGTCGAAAGCTTATGGAAGCAATTCATGAAGGGGTGTGTGGACCACACATGAATGGGACTATCTTGGCAAAGAAAATAGCTCACCAGGGGTACTTCTGGCTCACCATGGAAGTATATTATGTTGGATTTATGAAGAAATGTCATAATTACCAAACATATGGTGATGTTAGCCGCCTACCGTCTATGGAGCTTCAAGGAATGACTTCTCCTTGGTTATTTACTATCTGGGGAATTGACATCATAGGGGAGGTAAGGCCAAAAGCAACTAACTGCCATCGGTACATCATTGTGGCCATCGACTACTTCTCCAAGTGGGTTAAGGCTAAATCTTATACTACCATGGGGGCGAGGCAGATGTCAAGGTTCATCAAAAAGAACATAATCTACAGGTATGGTCTGCCGCACCATGTAATTATAGATAATGGCATTCAGTTTCGAGCAGAGATAACCACACTACTAAAGGACTATAAGATTGAACACCATAGATCATCTCCATATAGGCCACAAGCAAATGGAGCGGTGGAAGCAGCAAATAAGAATGTAAAAAAGATCTTGGCCAAGACGCTAGAAAATTACCGAGATTGGGCTGATTACTTACAATTTGCATTATAGGGGTACCGAACCACTGCTAGAACTTCAACAGGGGTCACTCCATACTCCTTAGTTTACGGGTGTGAGGTAGTTTTGCCCGTAGAGGTCGAGATAAGGTCATTGAGAGTCCTTATAGAGTTTAAACTCCCTGAGTATCAATGGGTCAAAAGTCAGTTGGCTCAATTGACACTGCTGGACAAAAAGAGGATGAAGGCTATGTATGATTCTCGGTTGTATCAGAGAAGAATAGCCCGTGCCTATAATAAGAAGATTAAGCCGAGCAAGATTCGAGAAGGGGATCTGGTATTGAAACTTACGAGATCACTCATAACTGACCCTCAAGGGAAACTCAGGCCCAATTGGGAGGGACCGTATTTGGTAAAAAAGTTATTTTTAAAAGGCGCTGCCATTTTTTCTAACATTGAGGAAAATGAGTTCAAAGAACCCATCAACCTAGATAAGCTCAAGAAATACTTTCTATGAAAAGTCTCGCTAGGGAGAAAACCTCAAAGAGAGGTTGTTTAGGCAAAAGTTAGAGACTAAAAAAAAACAAAAAGAAAAAAGGGGTCCTGTTGGACTGAAAATCTCGAAAGAGGCGGTCCAGGCAAAAGTTAAGGACATGTAAAATGGTTAGTTGAAAAACTTGTAAGGGCAAGCCAACTAATAACATGAGATGTACCAGAAGCAAAATGTATATATGTTTTGCGCTTAAATGAAATGAAATGGATTGCTTCAATTATCGTTAAACATTGCATAATATGTCCATTACAAGTCGTTTAACTAGTACAAAAGGGAAACTACTTCTAAAAAAAGGGAAAATGAAGACTTCATTCCATGAGCAAGTTTTGTTTTCTCTTCTTTTGTTGCCTACCCTGTGAACTTAACATCTGTAATTCTCTTGTCTTTTTATATTTAATAAATTCATCTCTTTTTATATATTGCAAGCAAACCCACGCTTTGTAATGATCATCGGTGGTCTGATCACCATCGTAGCTTAAGTTTCTTTCAATGACTCTTTGAGGCCAAGTCACCACTAGGTGGTCCAGGAAATTCTGAGAAAGTGGCCTTGGCTCAAACTCGTGAATAGGCTCCATAATCAGTTGTTTATGACCGTACTGACGACAGAGGAGGGCTAGATTGTAGAAAGTGGAAAAATGGAGATCGACAGTTAGGACACAATATGTATAAGACCGAAGGGTCACATGCTGCAACCCCCACCAGGGACATATCTAGTGAATCAATGTATCAGGGAATGTTGATAGCCAACCACGAATGTCTGCAGGGATGAGATGTAGTTTCCTTATTCGATAATGCTTGGCTTGATAATGCCTAATGTCTTGGGGAGGTTCGATCAAGCCTAACTTTTCATAAAGCCACATTTACAGGATTGCAAAATGTTTAGACACAGGCAGTATTGGCAGTTGAAAATAAAGGGGGCCAACGGGAAACTTACCTCCAGCAAAAAGGGGCTTCTGGAGAATCGTCTCATCCTTATGAATTCATCCAATCCAATGATGGTTTCTGCTAAGATGAGAAGGAAGGGATTGAGCCCTGACTCCACTTGATTAAGGATGGAGAGGATCTTCGTATCGTAGTGCCCTGAGGGGGAAACTAGCAGAAATTGAGCATACAAATAGAGGGCTAACATGCGAGGCCAGTAAGTTTCCCCTTTATCCATAATCATGATGACTTCGAGGAGGGACTCCAATTTGATTTCTAAGCCGGAGATACAGTGGAAGGAAGACCGAGGTAGAAGATTGAACATACGTGCCATTTGTTACTGAATGGAGCGAGAATCCAGGTTTTCAAGAGCAGGAATTGCAAGTTGGCAAGTGGAATTTGTATGATGGCTGAGAATTGCCTCAAATTCCTCCAGTAGGGGACATATTTATATTGTGTTAAGCTAAAAAACGTGTTTCTGGGGATCCCAAAATTGAACCATGGCATGGAGAAAAGGGTAATTAATTCTTCTAGTATGAAGTGATTTGAAGACTACGAGATGAAACGACTCTAACCCGGCCTAAGATTTATTGTCCAAACCTTTCAAAATTGACTGCAGGGACCTCAAACTTTGTTCTGTCATGTTTATGGCTTTTCAGAGACATTTAGAGGGAGAAACAGAAAGGGAAGGACAAAGGGGATTCAAAAATTAGGTCAAACACAGGAATATGGGTTTTATAGGGGTAGGATCGCCTGCTGCTGAGGTGGTTGCCTTATCCATGAGGCACCGCCTCAGCAGTAAGAGGCGATCGCCTCATCAGCAGTATGGGCCGATTGCGTTTCTTCGAGTCACACAGTCTAAACAAGTGCCATTGGAATATAGTGTGATAGTTACGTATGCAAACATTAAAATTAACTTACATGTGAAGAAATGAGAAAAGTAAAACAAATGAATTTAATCAAGGAAAATGTTGAGTTCTGCAAACATTCTGTTCATAAATTCTAAAACCAAAATTTTGCATTCACTACTCAGAGACTACACAAATCTTAACCCTGGAATGTCAAGCATTTGATCCCGTACCCTCAGGGTCATCTTCTCCCCCAGCGCCGTTGTCGCTCCTATCTTCATCCTCATTGTCCTCATAAATTTGAAATATGTCTATCTAACGCTCAAGGGTGGCAATCCTCGCCCTGCTAGCCTCATCCCGATCCTATTCAGACAAATCATAGGTTAGTAAACCATACAAGCATGCATACATGTAGAAAATAATGAAATTCTTACACTTCACTATTGGGTGACCTCCAGCATATAGTCTCTCTAGGCCTCTATCATGCGATACATATATAGGCCCCTGCTCTAGCAGAATCTGCATTATTGAAATAAATGTTAGAACTAACATTTGGTTTGAGAATTATAGAGAAAGCAGGTCAGGAAAAGAACATACATGAGTAGCACCACCAGGGGTGCATGCAGGGGTCAGGTCCTCGTCCAAGGCCAAGAAATGGCACGATAACTCTCCAGGGGGAACCCAATATCGAGCTAGAGGGTCGGGGACGTGGATGAAGTTGCCTGGGATAAACTCAGAATCGGGGGTAGTAGTCGGCTTGACTTCCTCGCTAGCTGCAGAATTCTCCTCCCTGCCCAGATCCAGTCGACGCCTCAAGGGCTCCCTCTCTCGCACTCGAGACCTAACCGGGGCCACGGGCCTAGCAGGTGCAGCCTGAAGATGAAAACAAGAGGGACATGTTAAGAATGCAATGAATTTACAAGAAAAGGGGAACCAACAAGGATTTACCTGAGAGGTAAAAGCGACCTGGAAGGGGATCGTCAGTAAAAGGTGGGTGCGGATGAACTCTGCATACCAGCTCTTCACGCGAACTGTGTGATCCACAGCTGGTGAGCCCGCAATAACCTGAGCGAGGTCGTCGCCCTTCAGCTCATGAGCCCAAAGCATACTGTTAGGAAGGGACCTAGGGACCTGCCTAGCTCTAACGCCTGCCCTCCAGTTCAAGACCTGCTCCCCAAAGCACCAAGCTCGATACCCAGGGCCACAGAAGAGTACCCTCTTTCGAGATAAGTGCCTAGAGCGAGTCATCTCAATGGTCTAAGTGTCCTCGGACCCCATAAATCATTTCGGATCTGAAAAGAAAAGAGATGTCGATATGTAAGTAAATTAAATGTGAATAATTTACTAATAAGAAGGTTTGTGCTTTGTAGGTATCGCATCTTGTGTCAGGGAGTTCAAGTGCTATCTGTGGATATGAACTCGTGTTAAGTGCCTCTTCACGACGCGGCTGGCGCCCCACCTACCGAGGGCCGGGAAATGGTCTCCCACTCGGGTAACACCCACAAGCAACTCTAGCTCTAGAGCCCAGACCTAAAAAATAAAATAGGAGAAGTTGAAAAGACTGATGTAAGTAATGGGGGTCATAATAAGATAAAGGAAAAGGGGGATCATGACGTACCACAACAGTATGCCAAAAATCACAAAACCTCCTAGCCCCTCGGACCACCTAGTCCATGCTCCGGTAAAAGTATGTCAGGGCACAACTACCCCAATCGAATGTGAGAATCTGGTCAAGATCCAGAAGGGCTAGTAGGAACATCAGATCGATAGAGCTGGCGGTGTCAGCGAAGAAGGTGGTATCGAGCAGGTAGAGCAAAAAAGCCCTCACCACTTGGTCAATCTCAAGGGGAGAAACCATCACTGCGGCCCGATCCTGGGTGTAGAAGCTCCTGATCAAGTCCAATTTAAGGGTATGAGTCCCCTTCATGTCAGGAGTCATCCTTAAAAGTCACTCGATATATACGACCTTATCTGGAGATAGCTGATGTAGACTCGCATCAAAAGGAATAGGATCCCCGGCACAGGCAATCCCCGTGATGGCAGCAAATGATACCGGGTCTAGAGTAAGCTCACCGAATGAGAGGTGGAAGGTGTGGGTCGTATCAAACCACCTCTCTATCAAGGCATGTAGTGGTTGGTAATCTGTGCACCCCTGCTCGGATGGAAGCGAGAGTACGAAGTCCTCGAACCCCGTCTCCTGAATCTGGTCCCTCTGCTCATCAGTCAAGTCACTGAAGAAGACCCAGGCTCCATGAAAATTCCTGGCACCCTTGAACGTCTGAGCGTCATGCTACAAATAATAGATGAGAAAGTGAAATTTATGCATGTTATGGCTTCAGAAAGGGAATTCAGAATGAATGCACTTTTAGACTGTGCGATTTGCCCTATTGATGAAGCGATCACCTAATCATAGAGGCGATCACCTCAACACAGAGGCAATGGTCTCATTGGAGAGGCGATCGGCTCTGTGAAAGGGCGATATATTATCGCCTCTTTGCAGAAGCTGATCATCTCATCGATGAGGCGATTGCCTCTGTATGGCGGGACGAGTAAAGTTCCCGATTTCTGGCGATTAAAACATGGATTTCTCATTTGCTTAATAAATTAATGTCTTGACTTGATAATCATGTTTGATTAATTACTGACCCAACGTAATTTTGCAGGAAATTATAGGGTACTAACCTCTCCGGACGCAGACGAGCAAATATGGGACCCTAGGTCTGCCAAAAGAGGAATCGAGTCTCTGCGGGTCAATCCCAAGCTCCTAGAAGCACTAACAAGAGGCGGGATGCGATCCCACCTAGGTATAGGGGGTGTTCTCTCATTCTCTATTGGCTGTAAAAGAAGGGAGGATGCAAGGAGTACAAGGAGTGTAAGGAAAAGAAAAAGAGAGGAAAAGAAAAAGTGACAAAAAAATAGAATAGAGAAAGGACAAAAGGAATAAGTTATTTTTATAGCAAGAAAAGAGGTAAGGTTTTCCTCATGTAGGGTTTTCCCCTGAAAAAAATAAAAAAAAATGATGATGATGAAATGAAACGATGGTTGGAAACTAGTGCCGCATACTAGGGAGGCAAAATTCAGAGTGCAGATTTTTAAGATGAAGTTTCCAAAGAAAGGGTTGTTCAGGTTTGAATCCCCGAAGCTCAAAGAAAGGGTTATTCGGGTTTAAATCCCCGAAGCTCAAAGAAAGGGCTATTCGTGTTTGAATCCCCGAAGCTCAAAGAAAGGGCTGTTCGGGTTTGAATCCCTGAAGCTCAAAGAAAGGGCTGTTAAGGTTTGAATCCCCGAAGCTTGAAGGATCGAGATGACTATTCGGGTAGTATCCCTGAAGTCGGAAGCGAAGGACAACTGGGCCAAAAAAACCCGAAAGTCTATGTCCCCAGAGGAGTGATAATCAGACCAGGAAAATTTAAAAACCATATCCCCAACGATGATCGGGCCAGGAAAACCCCAGAATCAAGTTTTAGTATTGTGAAGATCGGGCCAGGAAAACCCGAGAATTAAGTTTCAGTGTTGTGAAGACCGGGCCAGAAAAGCCCGAGAATCGAATTCCAATATTGTAAGGGTCGGGCTAGGAAAACCTGAGGTTAGCAGTTTTCAAATATCTCTATCAAATATTAATGAGTGGTTGATCGGGTCAGGAAAACCAAAGGATCACGGTCACATTTCAAAATTAAAGGATTCATCTCTCTGGTGAGACTCGAGAGTCAGGTACGTTGCTCATCTTATTGTTTGTTCATTGTTATGCATGTGATTTTTTGGAAAATCGCCATTGCATGCATTCGATTTTTCCAAAAATCAGGGGGCAAACTGTAGACACCCGATTCGATCAGCCCGTGTTAGGGGACAAATTAGGGTTGCTCAGTTTAACCAGCCCATTGTCAAGCCCAATGATGAGAATGTGAACTTGGACATGAGGATGAAGCCTGAATCTCTAAGTGGAAAGTGGAATTGAAAACCCAAAATCGAGCCCAATTATCAAGATTTGGATCAAGCCCACCTAGCCTAGCACAGGCCCGGGCCAAAGGGGCATCACCTTAGTGTAATAAGGTGATTGCCTCTTTGGTAGCTGCCAATGAGGCGCCGCCCCTATAGCAGCCCACTTGCAGCTGCAATCATGACGGTCAAGTGGTGTGGGCCCCACTCTTCATACCTCTTTCTTGCGTGAGAAAAAGATTTTTGAGGAAAGAAAAAAGGCTATAAGAGCTCATGATGGGCTAGGAGGCTTAGGGGCATGGGAAAGCTAAGGAATAAAAGAGAAAAAAAGAGAAGAGGATGTTGATGAAAATAGACGTGGGGAGCTCTGAAAAAGAAAAAAGACAGATGGAAAGAAAAAAAGGGAGAAACGTCCTCAAGAAAGGGGAGGAAGGTTAAAGTAAAGAAGTCCACTTTCTCCATAAGAGAAGAATGAAGAAACTTGTGTCAAAGGTAGATACCACATCCTAGCAAGGATCTCAATCAAAACAACTCTAAGGGCCTGTCATTTTGGAATTACTTGATTGATTTCTGTCATTGAGTAGTCACCTTTGTTAGTTATCCATTTTATGTTATCGCTTTTATGTTATTTTATTGGTTTATTTTATGTATATTATTCTTTTATTTAGCCTAAAAAGCGTTGTAATCCTTAATCTCTTCCCCTTTTAATTTTGAATGTATGGTTATAAATTATTATTTATTTTATTTACTGCATTTTTTTATTGGGATTTAAAGACATGAAATTGGACTAATGTGCAAACTCGGACTTAATTATAAAATCTGGCAATTATCCGAAGGCAATCTCATTATGTGTGGTAAATGAGAAAATAATTAAATAATTAAATGGTAATAAAACGCAAAACATAAACGGAGGCCAACTGTAAGGTCAGGTGAGCATTCAAATGCTCATACCCAGTTTTCGAATCCGATCTCTGATGACGGCTTCTGGGAACCTTCGTGGGATTCAGTTGCTGTACAGTGTGTCCCGGCTTTTATTCAGGTGGCGACTCCATCTCCAAATAGGCCCATGACCTATATTGTATTTTCTAATAGGCCTTGAGCCCACACAGTGTTGTGATCGTCAAAAACTTGGACGTACACTAAACCCCACTGCCTACACATACCTTTAATTTTTATTTTTTAAATATTTTAATATATTTTTTCGCTCTTATTTTCTTTAATTTAATTATTTGTCATCTCATAAACATAATGTAGAACTAACAATGTACTTTTTAAAATAATTTTATGTTGTCCAAGCCACCTTCATAGGCTAGAGAATAAATCTTTTTGTAATTGTTGTTAGTTTGCTTCTAATAACTTAATTTTTTTAATATTAGCAAATACAAATATTTCACAAATAAAATTGAAAGTTATCAGATTTACTATCAAATAAAAATTAAATAAATGGAAACCATACAATAATTCTTGGTCTTTAGTAACTTGTTACTTGAAAAATACCAAAATATTATATTTCAATGCAATAAAGTGTACTCCCATTTGGACGATTCGAACCGGGGTCTTTCATCTCAGTTTGTTGTTTCAATATTGTTAAAAAAAATTGCAATAAAGTGTCTTAGTACATTCATTATCCTACACAAAGTTTAAAAGTTTTCCTGACCTTATTATTTTTTTTTTATGAACTAAAGCAAAAGTTGCCTGATGCCTGTTGCTATTTAACAAAACATAAAGTTTTGGACTTGGTTTAACCAAAAAAAAAAATTATTCGAACAATCAGATCACAGTACAGATTTCTTCTCCAAATTGCTATGTATGTATCAGGAAATACAAAAAGCCATCTTAAAGAGACATCAGTCCCGGAATTCAATGGTATAGTGGGGAGCTACTTGCATTGCAGCTTGATCTCTTGCTCTAAGATAACTTTCCCATTTGAACTGCGAAGTCTTGAGGAGGGTCCCTTCTTCTTGTTCTTGATGCTAGTTATCGTATTGGGTGCAGGTTTGATGCCTTTTTTCATATTCTGAATCAACGGCCTTTCTGCTTTAGCTTGACGAGCTATGGCCTTGATTTGAGTTGGCTTCTTTGGTTCAGAATTACACTTTCTCAAAGCTGAAGACCTCTCGTTGTTATTTACCATGTTTAGGCTTCCAATCATGCCATCATTAGCTGATAACAAACTAAAACAGAATGTATCAAAAGTCTGCAATTCATAATCTAAAGCAACCATATACCACGTTATAAAAATCACTCAGTACTTGTAAGTTCTAATTTCTTGTAACTAGTGCAGCTTTGGCTCACTAGTACTAGAGTTGTCTTGAGAACTACATGAAGCCATGTAAGTTTAAACTCCAACTAGTTTTATGTATTTTTGCTCACCTTAAGGGTCCATTTGACTTGAATTCCAAAATAATTGGAGTGCATGTGATTACTACCAAATGTAGAGGTATCTAATGGAAGGGTAATATTATTTATCCGAAGCACGATGGCTACAGTGCCATCGCATTTTGCAGCAAATAATTACATTACTGCCCCAAAAGTGTAATTTTCAAATTTTTTATTTTATCGTTTTGCAGGTCATGATGTCACTACTATGCGTATCTTAATCCCCAATGGAAAAAAAAAAGGTCAATAGGATATATACCAGGACTTGATAAGACTGCTCGAGGTCGCGAAATTGATTGAGCTTTGTTGTTCTCTGCAGCAATTTTGTTGTTCTTCACTGTTTGAACAGCAAAAGCAATTCGTATGCATGAAAAATACGTAGAGAAGTATTGATTAAGAAGAAAAAAAGAGAAGAATTAGAAAGCTAAAGTTCAACCTTTAGAGGAAGAAACTGGTGGAGTTGTTAAGCTTGGAACATTAGGCTTTGTGATTCTGGCAATCAAGGCTGGTGGTGAATCACTTTGATTCTCCTTCTCTGCAAGTAGCATATACAGCACATATTAGTAAGTAGGAGTAAAATTCTTGTGCTTATAAGCAAAGACTTCAAAATTCAGACCTTGAACAGATAGAGATTCAATAATCTTCAAGAACAGCAAAGCCCCATTTTCTTTTGGTGGAGAATACTCATTATCATCTTGTTGTAGTTGTTGCCTAACCTTCACTCTAGGATACACTTCAAAATCCAAAAACAACACAAGTGAATTAACTACAAGCAACCTACTTCTAATTAATACTCAAACAACAACATACCCTATTGAGCAAGTTCAAAAACTCCTTGCATGAAAATCCAAATTTTCATTTTAATTACATTCCTGAAAGTTTTTTTTTTTAAGAGCCACCCACATCAAAAGAATTGTTCAATTGTAAATGAACAAACCAGAAAAGACAGAGAACTCACTTTTTTCTGGCTTCTGTGTTTCTATATTGAGATAGAAATTGTCTCATTCTTGAGACTTATGCCTAAGGGAAAAGTATATATAGATAGATATGAATATGATGATGTGCCTAAGGAGGATGTGTGTGGCTTTGGTGATATTGTGAAGTAACGGTAACAAGCTTAAAGGATCATTAATTCTTTGCTTTCTTGACTTGAAAATCAAGAAGAACAAAATGCTTTTTTGTTTTTGTTTCCTTTAGGTAACAGAACTTGGCGAGAAAGTACCTCCGTACCAGACCATGACATGTGAAGGAGTGGCAATTTAAATCATGGTTGCGTTGCAGGGAGGGAAACAGAAAGCAATAACTATTTAAAATTACATTGCCATACGTCTTACAATTTTTATTCAAACAGAAAGCAATAACTTTTCAGCAAGAAGGGCCACAAGTATCGAACCGGCCACGAAAGGTACCACTCTGTGGGTGTTAACTACCCAAACTAAGGCATCTGGGTGCATTCTTGTGACTTGTATCAAAGAAAATCTCATATTTTTCTATCTAAATCCACACAACGTAATTTGATCTATTTCCAGAGGCTATGCATGCTCTTTTTTATGTAATTAAATAAACAAAAGTTCTTTGTATAGTTGGCCAACTAGGTGAATAGTGACATAGTTGGCTACGTGCTATAAATTGACACGTGTCTTTCCTTATATGGAAGAATGAGTTGACGCATTAGTTTTTGAAGGAAACGGTACTAGTATTGGAGAGAAAAGTGGGGTAATTTTGAAAGAAAAAGTGAAAATTATTTTATACATATAGTTGTGTTCTTATATGTTATGATTCTTTTTTTATTTTTCTTCATCTAAAAATGATTGACATTGCATATAATAAAAAAATAAATAAAGTGACCAAGTTTTATTGCTAAAGTAAATATAACTTAGTTAATTGAATAAATGTTATAGAAAAGCTACTACAATAGTAAATAAAAAAAAGTAATATATGTGGTTTAGTAAAAACTCAAATATTCAGTAAAATTATTTAATAGTGATGCAAATTTTAATATGATAATAAAATGACATAATTTTGAAATTATTAACATAAATTATATATCTATACTTAAATGTAATATAAATTATTAAATAATAATATTAAATGGGTATAGGCAAACAGTAATTTAATATGAAATAAAGAAAAATTAGTAAGCAAAATACGTAAATCATTATTACATACATAATTAAATATTACTAAATAAAATAGGTAAATAAATAAAAAATATAAATTGTGATCAACAAAGTATATATTTATAATTGAATGAAATATAAATAAAAATAATTGAATAATTAAAGTAATATAATGGGTAGTTGGTATAATTAAGTGAACACAAGACTATGTAGTTTTGTAGTGATACTATATAGTTTTATAGCGATAATGTATAGATTTAGTCAGATAAAACTATGTAGTTTAATAGTCATAATATCTAGTTTTGTTTAGATATAACCATTGTTATTTTTGTAGATGTTGAGTTGAACCTTAAGTTGTTAGGTAACATAATATAAACAATTAAATAAGTAGAAAATTGAGTGGTTTAATATTAAATAAATATTTTTTTAAGTAAAATAGGTAAATAAAAGTAGGTAAATAAATAATAATTATTTAGTAAATTAGGTAAATAAATAAAAAGAATAAAGTGTAATAAAAATTATATATTTATAATTGAATTTAATATAATTATTTATATCAAATGAAAATAATTGAATAATTGTTGTTAAAAAAAATAATAATTGAATAATTAAGTTCATATAATAGTTAGCGTTGAATAAATAAGTAATCATAAAACTAAGTACTTTCAGTGAAATGGAGTGGATATAGGCAACCAGTAATTTCATATTAAATAAATAAAAATTATTAAGTAGGTAAATAAATAAAAATTATTTAGTAAAATAGGTAAATAAATAAAAAGAATGAAGTGTAATAAAAAAAACTATATATTTATAATTGAATCCAATATAATTATTAGTATTAAATGAAAATAACTCAACAATTAAGTTAATATAACAGTTCACATTTAAGTAATCCTAAAACTACGTACTTTCGATGAAATGGAGTGGATATAGATAAATAGTAATTTCATATTATATATAAAAAAAATTATTAACTAGGTAAATAATATTAGCTAAATAAATAAAAAGAAGGGTTATTTGCAAAAAAAAAAAAAAAAAAAAAAAAAAAACTTACATTTAGGGCTTTTTGTAATTTAATCACATTTTTAAATTTTAGTAAATTAAAACACCAATTTTCATTTTTTTGTAATTCAAATCACCGATTCAAATTGCGAGGACTACTTACTTGCATGGTTGCGAGAGATTGTGTCACTTTGCCACATCATGTGATCCTAATTTCACATCAAAACACACCATCTTTGCTATTCAATCTTAAAGAGCATCTACTTACTAAAATCCCTAGCTTATATTCAAACCAACCTCCAATTTTGGTTTGAATAAAAATTAGGGATTTTAGTAAGTAGATGATCTTTAAGATTGACTAGTAAAAATAGTGCGTTTTAATGGAAATTTGGGTAAGGTGATGTGATAAAATGACATAATCTCCGGCTGCCACGCAAGCAAGTAGTCTTTGCAATTTATTGTGCCAAAATTAAAAAGATATGATTAAATTGCATAAAGTGCTAAAATAAATTAAAATTGTATATTTATAATTGAATTCAATATAAATATTAGTATTAAATTAAAATAATTTGAAAATACCCTATAGGGGGGTGAATAAGGCTTTAAAATTTAAAGGAAATTAAAAAAAATTAAGAGAAAGATTAAAGGATGAATAGAAGATAAATGAACACAAGGTATTTTAGGAAGTCAGTTTCTAAATCAAACTTACATCTCCACCCAATTTATCCTCAACTTAGAATTTGCAACTCACTCCAATTTATTCGCTTAAATTGAGTTTACAAGAGAGTTTTTGAAGACTCAATTCAAACCTTTACAACTTAAGTTTTCAAGACTCACTTAAAACCTTTTCCCAAATATTTTCAAGACTCACACTTAAACCTTACACAAAGAGTTTTATTAACTCACTCTTAAAATTAAAACCTAAGTGTTTCAATGGCTAACACTTAAACCAATTCCTTCTAACCTTAGTTCCTCACTTCGCTTTTCAATCCAAGAAATAAGAAGAAGAAAAACCTAAGTTAGAACACAAAACTCACACTCAATAAATTGAAATATAAAAGAGAATTAATGAGCTTTACAAATGCTAAGAATAAATTAAATGATCAATTAAAGTGTTAACTTGTTAAATGAAGTTTTAAGCCTTCAATTTATAGTTGGAGAGTAAAAAATAGTTGTTGAAAGCCATTAATTTTGTTCCCAACCTCTTTCTTCTTCGTTTAATGCATTTTCAGCTTTTGTAAGATTTCAAACACTCATGGTCGTGAGCATTGAAAAATATGGTCATTACTTGCAAAAGTGACCATTGGAGACGCTCACGGTCTAGTCACGGTTGTAAGGGTAGATCATGAGCATATTATCCATTTTTCTGTCATTTTGGGCATGGTCTGCTCAGGGTTGTGAGTGTAGACTAGCCTCACAAAAACTTGTATGTTTAGCCTCTAAACACACTCCTTTGCACTTGGTTCATTTTTCATGCTTAAAGGAACATGTTTAGGAGTCTTTGGAGGCTTCAAATTTTCTCAAACATATTTCAAAGCTCGGTCAATTAACTTTGCTTTTGTTGAGCATAATTATGTACCTAAGCTTATAAACACACTTGAATACAAAGCATTAATGATTCAAAATTGATTGTTAAAGTCAAAACAAATGTTGAATTGAGATTGATCATGACCTTAATCATGCAAAGGGTTGACATAATTGAATAATTAAGTTAATATAATAGTTAGCTTTAAATAAATAAGTAACAGTAAAATCATGTAGTCAATGAAACTACATAGTTTTAGTTAGGCATAGATATTGTTTTTTTTTTTTAACAACTAGAATGTCAAAGGGGAAATGGGGGATCAAACATATGACCTCATCTTATAATATTCACCACCTAAACCACTAGGTTACAAAGGAAGGACCATAAATATTGATATATTAGTAGATATTGAGTTGGACCTTAAGTTCCTAAGTAATATAATATAAACCACTAAATAAGTATAAAATTGAGTGGAAATGGAAAAATAGTAATTAACCATTGAATAACCTAAGTAATATAATATAAACTATTACACAAGTATAAAATTGAGTGCAAATAGATAAATAATAATTAAATATTAAATAAATAAAATTTATTAAGTAAAATAGATAAATAATATTAAGTATATAAACAAAAATTATTTAGTAAAATAGGTAAATAAATGAAAAGAATGAAGTGTAATAAAAACTATATATTTATAATTGAACATAATATAAATATTAATATCAAATGAAAATAATTGAAGAATTAAGTGCATATACTTGTTAGCATTGAATAAATAAGTAATTTTAAAACTAGGTACTCTCGGTGAAATGGAGTGGATATAGGCAAATAGTAATTTCATTTTAAATAAACAAAAATTATTAAGTAAAATAGGTTAACAATATTAGATAAATAAATAAAATTTATTGAGTAAAATAGGTAAATAAATAAAAAGAATGAAGTCTAATAAAAAAACCATATATTTATAATTGAATTTAATATAAATATTTGTATTAAATGAAAGTAATTAAATAATTAAGTTAATATAATAGTTAGTATTGAACAAATAAGTAAAACTAAAACCACGTAGTTTAATTGTGAAACTATGTAGTTTTATAGTGAAACTACTTATTTTTATAGTGATACTATGTAGTTTCATACTGATATTACATAGTTCTAGTTAGATATGGATATTGATATATTAGTAGATATTAAGTTGAATCTTAAGATTGAATCTTAAGATCTTAGGTAATATAATATAAACTATTAAATAAGTAGAAAATTGAATAGAAATAGAAAAATAGTAATTTAATATTAAATAAATAAAATTTATTAAGTAAAATAGAAAAATATTATTAGGTAAATAAATAAAATTATTTAGTAAACTATGTAAATAAATACAAAGAATGAAGTGTAATAAAAAACTATATATTTATAATCAAATTTAATATAAATATTAATATTAAATGAAAATAATTGAATAATTAACTTCATATAATAGTGATTAATTATTTGCAGTGATTAAATTACTAAACCTTATGAACAAATTAATTAGTTTTCAATATTCATGTGATTATTACACTAAAATATATACAATCTTCCTAAATTGATTAATATATTATATATGTTGAATATCTTATACATATTATTGAGTATTAATTTTTATTAAAAATAAAAGGTATTTTATTAGCTTTATATTCCAATTATTTAGTTAATTAGAAGAGAACCGTGCAAATGATTGCAATAATCAAAATGTATTAATGACCCTTCTCATGAATAAAGATTTATAAAGTTTGTCATAAACTTGCAAATCAACATTATAATCCATGAATTCTTTTTAACAAAAAATTGTTAATAAAATTAATTATTTAATTATGTTTACACCCATTTCATTTTCTTTCCCTCTCTATTTTTTTTGTACAGAGGATATTTCAACTTTAATTTGCATTTCTTTTTAAAAAAATTTATAAATTACATTTTAATAAACTACAATTAAACACATCATGTTAATTTAAATACATATATATATATTTAGAAGTCCCTGTTTTAATTGATTTCATCTCAAAAAGAAAAGTAAAAAAAAGAAGACATTAATACATTTAACAATTACATGATGCATAAATGTGAGAGACAAAAATGTAAAAGAGAGGTTAGCCCCCTTTAGAGGTGGAGGATTCAAATCATCCTTCTCCCTCCACCTTAAAAAATGGTCATTCAAAAAAAAACATGGAAGAGTTGGTCCAATATCAATTGGAAAGTAAATATATCCGTAAAAATTCTAAAATATATAGAATATTAAATTTTTAAAAAGCTAATTTAATTTTTATCATTATTTTCAACTAAATTTACATATTTTACCAATTATATTTTTTATATTAAAATAATATATAAATTTTAGGAAATATGTCCTTGATTATATTATTTTTCACTTATATATATATTTGTTAGATTTAATCTTTTCATGCGTTTAATTTTGACTTATTAATAATAATAATAATAATAATAATAATAATAATAATAATAATAATAATATAAGAGATAAACATTCCATTTTAAAAAAGATAAATTTGTTATTATCATATGTAAATATTTAAACCTTTTCAATAGATAATAGGTAATTTGATGAAAGGTTAAGATTAAAATAATTAAAATTTAATTGTTAGAATTGTGTGACATGATGTCATGATAATACTATAAAAAGTCTTTATTTTTTTTGGCAAAAACCATTTTTAAGCTTATGAGCTATAGTGATTTTTTATATTAAACCTCTATATTTTTATTTTATTGCATTGAATCTCTAAACTATTATTTATGTAGTTATTGAGCCTTAATATTATTATTTATATATACATTAAATTAATATATTATTATTTATATAATGCATTGAGTCATTACAACATGAAGAGCATATTTATAAAATTTGTCAAATTGGAGCTCAATAGCCACATAAATAATAGTATAGGGGTTTAATGCAATGCAATTAAATGATAAAAATTCAATAGAAAAAATTACTATAATTCAGAGACTTAAAATAGATTTTGCCTTATTTTTTTGATGACGTGGATGCCAAGTTGGCCAACTATGACACTATTCATATAGTTGGCCTATTAGGTTTTAGTTTTTATCATTTTAATTAAATATTTAATTTTTATTAGTTTGACTTTACAACTTGGAAAAAACTATGACTACTCTATAATGACTCCAACTATACCTAGCATTGCTCTTAAATAAATAACAACAGAATGCAGATAACTTCTAGTTTATGCATACATCATGAAACATAAGTCTAAAAAAACACTTCACTGGGAAAAGAGGTTCCAAAATCGTCATTGGCACAACAAGAGGGCTAGCTTATTTACACGATGAATGCTTGGAAAGGGCTCTTTAAATTGTGATATAAAGGCCTCAAAAACACACTATCAGACTCAACATACAAACCCAGAAGAAGTGTCAAGATTTTCAGCTTGTCCAAGCTGCTCAACAGTTTCTAGCTTCTAACCTTTGTTTGGGTGAGGTAAAGGTTCATTTAACATGGGTAAGTAACAGTAAAAGGAAGTAACGGTAAAAAAAAACTTTTAAGCTTGTCTGGATGGAGGTTCATTTAAGAAGGTAAAAGATAAATAAAAAAAATTACACAAATAGCTTTTATCAAAAAGAAAATGAAAAATTTAAAAGGATAAAAACATCAAAATACTGTTTCCATTACTAAAATTCTTGCTTCCCCCTCCTTACAACCTGATTTGGGTTGTAAGAAAAAGTGAGATTTAAGGGTGAATGAGAGGAAAGGCTTACCCCTCCTTACACTTACCGCCCTCAAAAATTCTCCAACCAAACAAGCATGACATCTTACTCCTCTCTGACTTTCCCCTCCTTAACTTTCTATAAACCCATCCCAAACAAACTGTAAAAAACAAGAGCTAGAAATTATATGGGTCCTGAATGGTTAGAGCTATGAGATCGATGTTTCACAGATGGTGTATGGGAAGAGTGGTTCTGCAATGGGAGTGAGTATTAATGGAGAAGAGAGGATTAGTGACATGGGCAAGGGACGATAAGAATTTTAACATTAACATGGCATCAATAATTTCTATCTCCAACTAAATTGATTAATTTCTATTAGGTCATCTCCAACCATAAACATTAAAATAATATTAAATTCATATCAAAATGCACTTTGTACAGTAATTTCTTTCCAATTCATTACACTATTTTTAACATCAAAAAATATATTTTATATATATTCTTTTTTATATCTCATTTATAATATTTATCACATTACATCCATATTTTTTTTTAACAAATTCATCAAATAATAATATATTTTAGTATTTATCAACTAATATTAAACATTGATAAATTAATTATTTTTAAAAAAATTAAAAATTACATTCAAAAATTAAATTTAATATATATTTTATTTATTTATTTTATAAATATATATTTTATTGAGATATATTTTACATTCAAGAAAAATATTTTAAATACATAAAAATATTTAGATATATTTTACATGTAAAGCAAATTTGCGTTGGCCATGTTCACAAAACTCAAAATAAGTCCCTAATTGAGTCTGCATTGGAGCAAGAAAATCCAATTTTTACACTATTTTGGTGTTGGGTTGGAGATGCCCTTATCAAACCCCAGTAAAACTCTAAAATATTGAATTTTATTCAATACATATTATTGAGTAAAATTCAATTTAAGCTTAATTTGTGTCATTTTGTGTCTTTATAAAAAAATTTTGTTAGGATCATAAAAATTTTATGATTCAATATTAATTTCGCGGTATATTTGAGGATTCAATTTAACACATTAACCTAAAATAATCGAATAAAATATATATTAATTAGTAGTTTGTAAACTTTGTATGTGGTTTAAATGTACTGCTAGTTATTTTAAATTCATTAATAATTTATTTCATTCAAATGAATTTTATAAAATTTTGTAAAATTAATTTCAAATTCTAATTTTTAATTTTTTTTAATTGTTTGAAACTAAGTTGATGCTTATTAATAAAATATATTTGGTTTAAATGAATTTAGAATTTATTTAGAAATGAATTCTATTTGGAAATTAAAAGAATTTCCTAGTAGAATTGAATCAAGTAAGGGGTAAGCCACTTTCTTATATAAATTAGACATATATACAAAAAAAATTGATAAAAAATTATCAATAAAACATATTTTCTTAAATTTAAATTTTTTTTTTTTTGAAAAAAATAATAAGCTTAGGTGTGGAAATGTTCCAAAACATACATTTTGAAATTTTTCATAGGATAAATTTTGAATAAAAATAAAGAGGAATATAAAGCAACAAAACGGCGCCGCTTAACTGCTCTACCAAACCCTCCACACCCAACATATTTCCAACTACGAAGCAAACACAAAAAGTCTTCCGATAAACACCGCATGGCCTCCCAATCCCGACGCGGCGGAGTAACACTCCCGGCCAGGCGATCCTCAAAGCCACAACCGGAGCCTACAATCCTCACTAAACTAACGAACTCGGAAATCGTCGCAAAAGGCAAGCAAGCAGCCTTCGACACCATTTTCGTCACTAAGAAGCTCCTTCGCAGCACCGGAAAAGCCGCGTGGATTGCGGGAACCACATTTTTAATCCTCGTGGTGCCTCTCATTATTGAGATGGATCGCGAGCAACAATTGAATGAGCTCGAACTCCAACAGCAAAGCCTCCTCGGAGCCCCGACACAAAAGTAACAAAAACAAATGAGCCAGTGGATCGGGTCAGGTTAGGTTGTTGTTGTTGTGGATGCTGAATTTGATAATTTTGATGTGCTATGTTGTTTGTTAATTAATGTGATTTTTGAAGTACAACATTCGATTCGATTGCTATTTTAATCCATTTAGTTGCTGTTTTTGAGCTTAAAATTTGTTATTAATATGTTTGGGAATAATTAAGTATTAATTAATTAGCGAAACATGATTGAAATTGATGCGAATGTGATTATTTGTGGTTAGAATTTATAATGTGGGTGTTGTGGATGCTGGAGAGGTGTGAATTAGCTAAGATTTAGGTGTTCATGAGAACATTTGGCCGGCCGGTACTGATATTCAGTGCGGCAAAAGTGAATTTATCAGTTGGCGGCATAAGGTTGGTTTACCTTCCTTTTGATAATTAAAGGGTTGAAACTTAAAGAAATTTCTGATGTTTTGCAACGAGGATATATAATCTTGCACAATGTGAAAGTAGTGAATGCTTCATCAGTGAGAAAAGTGGATATGAAGAGTGAGTATTTCTCATCCTATAGCTCAATGTCTACAATGTGGGTTTAATGGTTATACTCTAGGTTCTATTAGGTTTTGCTCTTGCTTGTGGATTGGTTGTTTAAAACAGCCTAGTTAGGTCCTTTGCTTAAAATGCAATGTTGATAAGGTCAAATGTGAAGACAACACCTCTACCAATGTATAGACAGATTACATAGTAAGGTTACATGAATATATAGCTTTTAAACTCAAGAACTCGCTTCAAATTTCAACTAACTTGTGTGTTTTCTATGCGCGGTGAGTACCATGGATTAGTGTGGTCATTATAGGCTTTTAAGAAGTATATTACAAGACAAATGTATAAATAAAAAGTTTACCGATCCTAGTCACTTAGCAAAATTGTATAATTGCTGCCCAATTTCTTTTTCTCTTTTTTAGTATAGCTGATCTTCACTTTTAGCAATCAACATAAATTTTTTCATTCTACAGTGGAATTAATGTATTTGTTTAAAACTGATTTGTGAATTTTTTAAAGCTACATCTGTTTGACTTTCTTTTCAATGCCTAAGCAAATTCCCTTGTGACTCCAAAAATGTTGAGGTTTTTCAAGAAAAAGAATTTGAAAAGAGAATTTTGAAGTATGAACAGAAGTAATCTTTGTCTGAATTTTTTTTTTCTGAGGTTTTATCTAAAGGATTGTTTTCTTCTCAGCTTGTTCAAAATCCTTGCATATTTTATTTTTGTTGAAAAATTGAGGCATTGTTTGGTTCATGGACTTTAACAAAGTCCATTGTTATTTGCGCAAAAGTAAGTCGAAATCCATGAAAGTTCTGGAAATCCATCATTTTAGTGAATGACGGATTGAACTAAAATGAGGATTATACCTATTTCTGTGTTCCAAAAATACCCTTGAATAGCACGGATTTTTTTATGCTTGCTAAACATGAGAGATTTGAAATCAAGAGTCCATGAAAAAACCTTGGTTTTTTAGTTCCATAGACCTTGACAAAATCCATTATAGTGAAGTCTTCATTCCAAAACATTAGGTCCATCATGCTCCCAATGTGGTTAAAAGAAACTATGATAAATGTATGATTGGTGTATTTGTTTATGGTATTGGTTCACTAGCTTACTGTATCAATTTTATCCATTTTCAGCTGATGGCCCCTATAACAGAAAGGTCAAATTGCAGTGGATTTGGTAGTCACTAACCATATAGGCTTGACAGATTTTGATTTTGATTGATGCAGACTAGGGAGGAATATACTTTTAACCTAACAAGCTACAAGTCAAATATTTGCTTGCTTGTCCTTTATTGTGTGCATATCTTGTCCTGAGGTATATAATAAAAATAGCAAGTGGAAAGTCTCCAGTAGAGAATGGGCCATTTGGGTGCTAATTTAGTTTTTAATTTTCATATTACGCCTTTCAAAATTGAGTTCTTTATATGGGAGAAGGTAATTGGGGAAGCTTATTGCAATCCACATAATTAAAAATGCTTTATTTTTCATAAAAAAAAAAAAAAAAAAACCTTTGTTATTAGGATTTATGATAATAAAGATGTTATCTCTATTTTCTATAATGTTGCCTCTCCTTTCTCTCTCTTTCTCTTTATCTATCTATCTATCTATCTATCTATCCATCTATATATATATATATACACACACACATATATGTATGTATGTATATGTTAAAGAGAAAAATAAAGAGGAAACCCTTGACCTAGATTGTTCCGTCCTTGAGTTGTTTCTTTTAGGAGTTGAGCTTGCTTCAGTAATTAAAAGGAGAAACTTTCTAGCCCCTTCTTGCTTAACTACTAAGGATGGTGAGGTTATAAGGTAGCTATCTTTATTGAAAAAGTCAGTTCAATGGTAGCAAATGGAGCAAGCTTGCAAAAGAATGATTAGTTGGTATCCATTTTGTAAATTTGGCAATACATTCAGCAGACAAGTTGTTTGTGCGGTGAAAGTCGAAAACATGAAATATAATAGGATAATTTTTAATTTTAGTAACATAAAAATGTGAAATTTAATACAATAAATATAAAGTTGCATAAAACTTTAGAAAATTTTAAAATTTTATTGAGGTCATTTGATCGCCTCTTAAGAGTATGTGTGTGTGTGTTTTTTTGTTTTTTTTGCCTGTTACAATTTTGGGGTGGGGGCATTATGCCCACAAGGGCTTGGGGTGTTAGGACAAAGCACCGCGGTGGCCTCTTGAGAGTTGATCATATAAAATATAAAGAGCATCACATTCATGCTGATAGACTCAAAGTTGGTTCTTTCTGAAAGAAAAGGATGTTGCTTTTTTTTTTTTTTTTCTTCCAAGTTTATTTTATTTCAGTTTTTGTTAAACATTTGAGATTTGATCTTCACTGTTCTGTCCTAAAACAGATATATATATTAGAAGAAGAGTTTTACCGCTGTATGATGCCATAAAAATTTTTTGACTATTTAATTTTTTATATAATAGATATAAATTCAATCTTCCAGAAAGAGATAAATTGTGTTATTATCATGCATTATAAAATAACCAATAAAGTTAATACAACAATAACAAACTGTGTATCTTTGTTTTTTCTTTTTTTTAAACCAAGGAAAATTTGGGGAAGAGGTGAGAGGGACACGAACTCGAGTGCCTTTAATGCCTGTGATCATTAAGCTCAAGCTGCGCAGGCGTGCATCCTTGTACACAGATTTTGAGCACACATTAAAATTTATAAATTTATCCATATCTGATTTGTTTAGTTTGGTTATTTGGGACTATATATATATATATATATATATATATATATTGTAATTTTATCATTTGTGTTCAAAGAAAAATAACAGCGTATGCAATTTTCATTATTTAATCAGTTAAGTAAAAATGTTTAGAACAATGCCATCGGGATATGTGACTATGGATAACATCAAAAGTGGTACCTGAAAGCTAAGGACTTGGACCCAAAATCTGCAACAATGTCGATAAGCATTGGAATGAGTACAGCAGTTTTGTCGTCCATGAAAGCAGTGGCTTTTCTCATAGAAAGCAGCCAGCAAGCAACTGGGGTGTAATTTGTGATGTGGCTGGGTAAGCAAGAGCACCGAAGTATGCTTTTCCACCATAATCTTGGTTTTTGCTTTATTTATTTGAACACTAATGTTCAATAGTTCCTTGCTCACATTACATAAAGCAAATTAAAGCATTTAAAAATCTCATGAGCTTGTCCAACAAGATTGTGACGATAATGCAAGGGAGAACTGCTATTTTTGTTTTAGCGTATTTTGTGATATTTAAAAAAATATTTATTCATTTTTAATAATATTTTTTTTAGAGATAAAATAGTACATATATTTTTTTTCAAATGTTAGAGATAAAATAATATAATATATCGAAATATAGAGGAAAATAGTAATTCCCCTTAATGCAAAGTAGCATTGTTCTTCACATGTATCAGTCTCAGTTTTGTGGATATCCATGCAGAGTTAGAAGTTGAAAGTGCAAATGGATAAAAAAAAAAAACATAATTATATTCAAATATTGATAACGCATGTCTGTATATGGTTCAGTATGATTTTAAGAAAAGCCAACGAATCTTAGAATCAAATGGACCAATGCTGAAGTTTTGGACAGTGAAAGTTTTAGGGTCAAGTGCACAGTCAAGAATGTTATATTTTTGTCTTTCACTAATAATAATAATAGCAGTATTAATTCTTGTAATTGATAATGGTTATTGTAGGTAATTGTGAATGAGGCGACTAAACTCGAAAAAAAAAAACGAACAAAGATTTTAAAAGCATTAAACTAAGGACTATCGGCACAAAAATAGTTAAAGTTATGTAATTTTTTATAAATTTTTAAATGTTTACAAAAATATTCTAATTTTTGGACTTATTTACACTTTGATCAAAATTAAGTAAAAAGTAGTAAAGTACACATGATCATCTTAAGAAAATCATCTCAATGTGGTATATGCATTTTTATTTAATTTTGATTAAAATAATAAATAATTAGTTAAAATATAATATTTTTTTTATCAAATTTTAAAAATTGAAATAAATTTGTAAAAAATGGTAAACTTTATGATATTTAACTCCCTAAACAATAAAAATCAATAATTGTAAATGTCGTCTTAAAAAATAATTGGCAAAATAAAATGAAAGTCCTTTTTCATCATTGAGGCTGGCTGCTAACTTATATGAAAAGGAACAGCAAAAGTTAGACCTGTATATGCAGGGACATAAATCTTCCCTCACAATCTCCACTAAAATTCTGTCCAATTTCGCTTCTTTTCGTTTTGTGCTCTTTTTCCGCTCCAAGAGCTAGACCCACCAAAAAAAATATTGGAATTTTCAAACCCCCACTAAACAGTATGCGCAAATGATTATACTAAACTAGACTTTTTTCTTTTCAGAAGAATTGATTTGTATGTCAATGTAAGATGTTAGTATTTTTAAGAGGAGCAGCTCAGATGCCATTGCGCTCCTTGGATGCAAGCATTATACTAAACTAAACAAGACAAAATAAATTTCCATATATGTATAGTATATATATAACCTGATCAAGCTGTTCAAACTTTTTTTCTTACAATAACACTATAAGCTATTACATTAAAAAAAAAAAGGGTAAAAAGAAATCATCAAAATTCAATTCCAGCCATCATGTTTGCCCTTGCGCTTCTTCAAGACCGATCTAACAAACATCAAACACACAAGAAGAAATCCCAGAGCTGCTATCCCTCCAACTGCAATGGCCACTGTTCTTTGAGTGTGGTTCTTGGTCCCTACCACCTCTACAAAACCACATTTATTATCATTAAAATCTTTTTCCTAATTTTACAACCATAAATGTGTATATGCATAATAATATCACACCACAAACACGACAAAAAACCCCACCTTTGTTACCTTGTTCTTTAAACCCAAAAAAGAAAATCATGTTTACTAGCTAAAAAAAAAAAAAAAAACAGAGAAAACCCTGAACTAAAAAACAGTAAAGACTCCAACTTTGACCATGTTGGCAGTCAAAAAAATCTGCTGTCCCATTCATACATCATCTATCATAAGTTTAATGTTATGTTTACAAATAAATATATATTTTTTACATTACACAGAAACACAAAATCAAGCGGCTGCACCAGAGAAAAGAAAAGATGATCTTCTGGCTTCCTAGGATGAAGAAATAAAAAAATATTTATGCTTTTATAGAATCTGAATATGGAATATATATAATAATATATTGTATGGAACAGAATATGAAAAGAAGGTGCAAAAGAGGGAGATATGTTTTTGTCTTTAACTTTACCTGATGCTGAATTAATGGTGGGCACTCCATTTGGGTAGTAACTATAGCTGATAAAACACTTCTCTAGGTAAACTTGCCCAGAAATTGAGTCACCACACTGGTCTTTCACACTCTGAATAGCACTTTTCAGGCAACTACTACAATCACTGCTTGATAAATCACCTTCACATTGGCCTAAAACATAAACCGTCTGGTAATTCCCAGTATAAAAACCATTTTTTACACCACCTACCACTGCATCAAGACCAGAGTTTCTCATCTGTTCAAACCCACTTCCACTTGCTTGTGTTGAACCACAAACCTTGTACAACAACTCGGTTTCAGAAGCTTGCTTGAATCCAACAATTTCATAACTAAGATAACATCCACTTAACTGAATTCTTACTGCTATCACTTCCCCACAAATTTTGTTGATCATTTCTGGGATTTTGTTTACACATGTGTAACATTGAGCTGTTGTAAGATCACCTCTGCATTGGTAAAGCCCTGTAATGCCATTTTGATCATCTCCAGAAGTTGTTGTAGAGAAACTCTTTTGTGATGATTGTGAAACCAAAGACTGAAAGATATTTTTAAGGTTTTGAGAGTAGATCCCAGATGGGTCTTGGAATTTTTGATTTGCACATCCTTTGAAAACTAAATTTGTGTAATCTGCAGCAGTAGTTGACAGTACAAAAACACCAAAAATTGTGATCAAAGGTAGGCTAACAGAAAGAGTAGAGAGAGCTCTTTTTCTTCTTGGTAAACCCATTTAGTGGATATGGATGAACTTTCGATTCAAGCCATTTAAAGGGGTTCAAGGCATTAATAAGAGAGTTCTAGAGGTGGGTTTTATCTGGAAATCAAGAAAAGAAAACTGGGTTCAGTAACATATGTCTATAAGTTACCCATTGGCCTTAAAGAGGAAGTAGCTTTTTTGAGGGGGTTCTTTATTTTTATTGCTTTCTACACTACTTTTAATTGCTTTGCTTGTTGCACTAACTCTAAATTCAATAATTATGTAAGAATCATTAAACAAAACAATGATTTGGATTGATGATACAAGTCCCAATAATTAACATAATTTGGATTAAAAACAAAAAAAAAAAGTTAATAATTAAATAGTTTCTTGATCATGGGAAAGTTACTGTAAACTAAAAAGGGAAATATGATCAGATCTGATTCTGGGTGCAGGCATTTGGAGTACAGTACACCTGCACCCTATTGATTTGGCCTGTTTGTACTGCTGTTGCCTTGTTATTTGTTTGACTGCAATGATCATGTAGAAACCAGGTCTGGCTCTGGCTGTGTTCACATGGATGGTGTGTTCCTGTTACTATTGACAGCTTATTTGATAATTTCTTAGCATTTTTGAATTGTTAAAAAAGATGAATGCTTTTGACTTTTATCAAATAAAGTTTGATTAATTAGCTAAATATGCAGCTGTGATAGCTGGAATTTGATGTTTAATTTATCTCTTTTGGTTTTGATTTGTTTGGCAGCATATAATAAATAATGACTAAAATACATTGGCCATCATGGAATTTAGACTTTAGAATCACTTGAAATTTTGAATATAAAAATAAATAGAAACTTTAAGAGTGGAAAATTTGTTTTTAAAATTTTAAGTCAAATTTTTTTATTTAAGAATTCATTAATTTTAAAATATTTTAATTTGACATGTATATAAGAGTATCTTTTATTGTACTCTTTAAAATAAAGAACGTATTATAAGTAATAAAGAATATTTTAAAAAATCTTTTAATATAAAAAATAAATAATTTTATTTAACTCCAATGTAGTATTTATATTTTACTCTTTATTTTGTTTTATTCTAAAAATATTTACTATAAACTTTTGAATATTGTGAGAAGAAAGAATAAAAAATTTTAAATAATAAAAGAAACTAATAGAAAATAAGAATATGTTTTGAAAACTACAGTGCATTAATTAACTTTTTATATAGAAAATAAATTTTAACTCTCTACGTATAAAGGATCAAATTCACTTTTTAATATACAATTTAAATTTAAAAAATGAGTTGTAGTGTTATTTTTTATCATCACTTTTTATAATAAAAAAATTTAGGTTAAATAAAGAGTAAGTTAGAGATATTTTAACTATAAAAAAATAAATTTTTTATAATAATTAATTTAATATGATGATATTAAATTAATAATTAATTCGACTATAAAATATCACTTACACGATAATGTTTTCCGAATGATTAATTCGTGTTGGTTGAAATTTTTTTCATTTGGGCTCATCTTGAAGTCATACAGTGGGCCACGCCGGCCAAAGAAAATAAAAACGATTCGTTACATGATGAGTTCAAACTAAATCCGTTTATTTGTAATTGGGCTATAATTGGATCCAAACTCGACCCTTCAGTTGTTTTTATTTTTATCACGCGCTATTCTACCAGTTTGGCCAACTGGATTGTTTCTTTCTCTTACGTCACTGTATTTTTTCTTGTTTCCAATTTCTAAGGAATAAGGATGAATATATTACATGTTTGCACACCAATGCATTACGTTTCTGCCAATTTAATCCCTATTCATTTGTTCTTGCAATGTGATACCTACCATATGTATAGAGTTACAATTTTAGTATCTTTCGATAACTTTATATAATAATCCAATATTTTAAATAATATAAAATTATTTTAAAATATATAGTATTAATAAAATTTTAAATTTTATTTATATATTATCATGAGTTATGTATATTATCCATTTATTTTATTCTAAATATTTTACTTACGTGAAATAATTATTTTGTGAATTTTGTTATTTAAAGTATTAAAATCATTTTTCATTGCTAATATTTTTTATAGTGTTATTATTAATATTTTTATTGTTATTATTATTATTATTATTATATTATGTTAGTGGGTTGTGTTGTGCATGTGTGTGGTGGTGAATGTATATGTGACAAGTGTTAAAGTTAGAGTATATATATATATATATATATATATATATATAAAGATGGTCAAAAGCTTATGCATGGGTCAACTCCTACCTTCCCCACCCATTTCTTCTTCATCTTTTTTTTTTTTTTTTTTGTCTTTCCGCTATTTTTACCTCCTACAAACTCCACCAACGCCACCACCTAAGCACCAACCACCATTGGACCACCACCCCAAGCTCACCACTCCATCCTCTCACCTTCCCGATGCCACCTAAAGCCTCGGAGTTACTGAAATCCGCTTGTGCCGAGGGTGAGTTACTGTAACACCGTCGAATTTTTTTGTCAATTTAGCTTGAGTTCTTGGGCTTGTTAGACTCCTTTCGACACGTACTTCTTGATTTTCAAGTCGGTTTTAGTTTACGACGTTTAGAATGTAAGTTTTTTTCAAATTTAGTTTATGTCATTTAGAATTTTTATTTTTTTAAGCTTGAGTTTGATTGATTCATGAATTTTCCTTTTGGAAATATTGATGTGTGAATCTTAGGCTACCTAAATATATTTTTTGTATATTTTTTGAATTAATTTGAATAATGGGTATTTTGGAATATTTTAATAATTTAAATTGAATTTTTTAATTATGTTAATTATTTACTTTGAATGGAAATCTTGGTTAATTAGTGTTATTAATTTAAGTTAGTAAGTTTAGTATTCATAAAATAATTTTTAGTAATTTTATATAATTTTTGAGAATATTTTAGTATTATGTGATTTTTGGATATATAGGTGTCATATCCCGTGTTTTTAAATATTTTAATACTGCATCGGGATATGCAGTGTTAATAATTTTGTATATAATTATGATATTTTTACGAGTTGATACGTATTTAAAACTTATTTTAATTATTGTATATTATTTTAAGTATTTTACGTAAAATTTTCCCGGGACTTGCATTTTCGGAAAAATTTTCACGTAAATAATTTACTATTAATTATTTTAATTAGATTTACGGACTTGCATGAACTCATATATATTTTTATAGTACTAAATAACGTATATATGTGTATTTATTTATTTAATTAGGGTTTAATTAATTATCCTAATATTTTTATTATTTATTATTAGCTTTAATATTATTTAATTATTTTTAGTGTATAATTATTTAAAATATTAAATTATATGTGTGTGGTGTATATTTAATGTGTGTGAATTTATATTATTTTAATATATAGTGTAAAGTATATATATATACATATTATATGTCAAAAATCAAAATTTAATTACCAAATTACCAAATTGCCCCTCCCTCCTTCTTCTTCTCTCCCGACGCCCTACCCTCACTGTGCCTCCCATTCCAGCACGCCGGACCACCCTTCGCCACCATCAGCTGTAGCCAACCTCCTCCCCCTTCCTTCCTCTTCCTCTCCGACGTGACCAGGCCGCCGGAAGCCCGCTAGAACGCCCGAAATTCGCGATGGCAGTAAGTTGAGCTCTTCGTCGTTGACCACGATTCCGGCCACCATTTCGCGCACCGCCGGTCTTCATCGACTCCTTGAGCTCTAGTGGTCCCTATTATAAGCTCCTTTTGGCCTGAAAACAAGTGGTTGAAGAGGTTTGAGCTAAATCTTCAATTCGGCCATTTTAGCTTCTTGAATTTTTTTAAACTTAGAATTGATTGATTCATGAAAATTCCCTTAACAAATGTTGATCCTAGTAGATTAATATACATGTGTGAATTTTTTTAGAATTTTTGGAGATTATTTTGATTTTTGGGTATTTTTGAATATTTTATTATTATTTTCTAATTTTCGGAAATTAATTAATTAAATTATTAAATTGTGTTTTATGATAATTATAGGTGTTGAAATGAATTATAGAAATTTATTTGGAATTTTTATGAATTTCTATGTATTTATTTTGAATTTATTTAGGTTTATGTAATTTTGAAAAATTAGGTTAATTGTGTTTTTAATTGAAATTAATTAGTTAATTGAGTTTAATTATTGATATTATTGATAAATATGTTGATAAAATTAATTTTGTGAAATTATATTATTTTTGGTGAATTTTTGGAGTAATTTTAGTATATTTATACATATAGGGGTATTTTGATAATTTTACCCTAAATTGACTAAAAATGTAATTTAATTGGTTTTAATAGTTATTTAAGGTATAAAAATGATTTCTAAAAATTATTTAGTATTTTTAATTAATTAAAACTATTTTTCGTAAATTATTTTCAATTATATATATAATATACGATTTTTCTAAATAAAATGAGTTTTATCAGTTTTTACTATGTTTTAAGGCTAATTATGTAATTTCTACTCATAAAATGTATTTCTGTGATATAAGGGCATTTTTGTTATTTTCATAATTATTTTGTGAATTGTGAACCCCGATCGGTAGACTGTAGTTTGGAGTCCGACCGAGGGGTTGTGGATGTGTTTTTGTGTTTGTTTTTCGAAGTGCATTTCTTTGCAGGGCTGGCTCTACTCTTTGAGTAGAGAGATGTCCATTTTACAGGGGAGGTTCTGTCGAATTTTTGGTAGAATTCTCGTAAAACATGATGTCCGGTCGAATCCTAATTCTAATTATGTGTCTAATATTTTAGATCTAGTTTTTAGGATTTTCTGTTAGGTTTATTCTGATGTCTGTTATTTATTGTTTGTTTAGTTGCGCCGAGACCGAAGCCTAGTGGACCAGGCCCCATCGGACCCCATCTCAAGGAGCGCACTAAGTGTGAGTTACTATTTTATATATATGTGCTATAGGGTGCATGATTTTAGAAATATATGTTTTATTTTGATTAAACATGCATAAATGGTTTAATTATTACTTAAGTTTATTTTTAGTTTATTTTTGGTTTATTTTATGTATATTTTGAATTATATGCATGTTTTACTAATGAATTATGTTTAAAATATTTTTAAGTATATTTCTAGTTTATTTTGTAATTTAATTGGATTTGTTTGACGTACATATACTCGAAATATACCTGGTTTACTTTTGGTATATTTTCAGTATATATATGGTTTATGTTGCTATTTTATTTAAGTTCATGCATCATTTATTTTTAAGAATATATGCTTTATATTTTAATGAAGGATATCAATAGAACGTGCTACCTAGTGGGCAACACTAGGACCGAGTACGTACCGGTACGCTTATAGCATTTAGGCTATATTACTAACCATTTGAGGATATGATCATTTGATGTGTGAGATATGGTTTGGAGGTGTGATTGCTGGAGCTCGGTTGACCAAGTGTCTCGGGCCCAATCACACTGACAGTCAGACTGCTGGAGCTCGATTGACTTAGTGTCTCGGGGCCAGTCTACTGTCTAAATGGATCAAGTGATTATATTTGGAATAAGTGAGCCTGTATGGCTAGAGTGTTGTCTAACACTGTTTGAGGTTGCGATATTCTAGGGTTCTATTTGATCCTTCATAAACTGTGAATTTCAGTAAAAATATATAAAATGATTTTATTGCATCTGTGTGTATTTGCCTGTATATGTACATATTAGATATATACTGTTGATTGTATGCATTGTCATTTAGTATGCATGTATATATATTATAGTGATTCACTTAGTGAGGTCTGACTCCCCTCCGTTGACCATTTTTCAGGAGAGTCATCGTCTTCAGACCTCAGTAGCAGGCCTGTACGCCAGATTTCTTCTGCCACCGGCTTCTTTATGTAAACTGCTTATCTGAGTCTTAAGTTTTATTTTTATAATATAGACACTGGTAGTAGTTGTAAATAGTTTGTGGGTTTTATGTATTATATTTGTGTGAGTTATGTAATTTGAGAATTTGAATGGAAACTTGTATTAAAGAGTTTATTTATATATGAGATTTGGATTTGATTTAAATTCCGTGATGGATTATTATCTTGATATTTATGATTTTTATTTTCACTGCATTAAGTGTTATTATTATTGTATGATTTATTTTATTTTTAGGCTTGCTACGGGTTCCGGATTCGAAAGAATTCCCGTTCCCTAGCGCCGGTCATGGCCCCTGTTTTGGGTCGTGACAATAGGTTAATTGTGTGTTTTTATTGAAATTATAGTTAAATAATATGTTTTAAATGATTTTATAATTTTATAGGGTATTAAAATAATTTTTATGAATTATTTACTATTTTTAACTAATTAATACTAATTTTCAAAAAATTATATTCAAATAATAAATTATATACTATTTTGTGATTAAATGGGTTTTTTAACTACTTTTATAATATATTTAAACTATTTGAGTAATTAAATGTGAATTTTTATATTTTATGTTGAATTATTGAAAAATTGAATTTTTATTAATATTATATTATTATTTGAGATTTTTATTTAATTATTGTAAAAATAATTATATTTAGTGTTTTGATGTTTAAATAAATTATATTGTGGCATTTTGATTATTTTAAGGATGTTTAATGATTTTATTATATTATTATTAAATATTTATTTTTGTTTGTGAATCTCGGTTGGAAATTATGTAGTTTGGGGTCCCAACCTGAGGTGTTGAGCACTCTGTGTTTTAGAAGTGTATTTTTCTTACAGGATCAGATCTACTGTCAGTAGAACAGTAGAGAGATGCTCATTTTACAAAGGAGGTTATACAGATTTTTCAGTAGAATTCTCGTAAAACGTGACGTCGGGTCGATCCTAAGTTTCTGTATTTTATTGAGTTTTGAATTCTTAGATCAAGTCTTCCTTTATAATTTTTAAAAGTATAAGTTAGAAATTATTCTGATTTGTTATTAATATTTATTTTCTAGTTACGCTGAGATCGAGGCCTATTGGATCAGGCCTGTCGAGTTTGTCTTGAGAAGCGCAAACCTGTGAGTTGCTTTTTTATAGTATACATTGCATGTAAATGCATGATTATGAGTTATCATATTTTAATATGAGCTTAAACATGAATTTTTTCTATTTAAATGAATAAGTATATTTTTTGTATACTTTAAGTATATTTTTTGTATAGGTGACATTTTACTTAGTTTATTTTTTATTATATAATTTGTATATATGTGATATATATATGTTAGCATGTTTTAGTATACATATTCAGTATATTTGATATATATTCAGCATATGCATTTAATATATTTTTGGTATATGTTTAGTATATAAGTGTTATATCCTTTTTAAATGATTGCCATTATATTAAAATTCTGTAATTTATTATTTTCCATTAAATGCGATTTATTGAAGGATATCAATAAAACATACTACCTAGTGGGATGCACTAGGACTGTTGCGCAACGGTTTGCTATAATTAGGTTGAAATTATGATGTTTGATTATGAATAAGAATATGGAGATTATTGGATATTAGAATGGATGACTATGGATCCTCGGTTGATCTAGTGTACTCAGGGTTAGTCATGCCTGTAGTGAGATTGCGAATCCTCGGTTGACCTAATGTACTCGGGGCCAATCTACTACCTTAGTTGGACAATGAATATCTTGGAGTTTTAATTAAACTAGCTAACTGTTGATATTTTTATTGAGGTTGTGATTATATTAGGGTTTTTATTTGATCCTTCATCTAAATAAATGTCTTATGCATCTATAAATATAAAAGTGGATTTTAGCATCTGTGTGAAATGCCTATATATATGTATATATATATATATATATGATTGTTGGGATTGTATATGACATTAGGAGGTGTGTGTATATATATTATAATAATTCACTTAATGAGGTCTGACTACCTCCTAACCATTTTTTCAAGAGAGTCATCTTCGTTATACCGTACTAGTAGTGATTTACGCGGTCTTCTTTTGTCTTGGCTAATTTATGTAAATTTTATATAAATTTTATATTTGAACTTTTATTGTATTCTAGAAAACTATAGTAGTAGTGTTATTTTGGTTTTTAGGAATTGTATCCGAATATTGTATGAATATTTTTATTTATGATATGACATTTATATATTTCTTTTTGTATCGATTTAAGTTTTAAATTCTAATATATTTTCATATTCTATTGCATGTGTTTTTATTTTTAAGGCTTGTTATGGGTTTCGAATTCAAAAAAATTTTTGTTTTCTAACGCCAGTCATGACTCCCCGGTTTGGATCGTGATAAAGTTTGTATCAGAGCCCTAGGTTATTAGTGTTGTGGACCTAGGTTTTCATAGTTGTGTTTTTTTTTTAACTACTACAGTGAATTAGGTTTGGTTATGTCTTTGATAAATTTTTCTTGATTTAGTTTTCTGCGTAACTAGGAGAGTGTTTGTTTATTGTCTATTTCTATTTCTATTGTGTTTGTATGTTTTGCTTTTATTCTTTTCTATTTTGGGCAAGCGTGAGTTGCTTCATCGATCGATAAGATTGATGACGGAGAGTCTTTTAAGGATAAGGTTCTAACCATGTGCTACCAACTAGGTGTAGGCATAGAGGTAGATTTAGAGGGCCAAATGGTCATCATAAATGGTAGAAACAACAAAAAAAGGAGCTTATGGCTCAGGATTTTGATGATGCTGCCCATGCACCAGGAGTTCCATAAGGTGCAATACCGATACCTTTGGTTGTATAGCAGATGCAACCTCTATTTCAATACAGAACTCAGGATATGTCAACTTTGCATAAATTCCATGTTTTGAATCTTGTTGATTTCTATGTCTTTTTAGTGAGGTGAACGTGAACTGCTTCTACCACAGAGACAATATATATTGATAAATAATACTTTTAAGTTGAAGTTATGATTCTAGTTCTAGCTCCTACTACACCTATATAGTATAGGGGTATATCGGAGGTAGCTGTAACTCAAAGGCCATAACAGTTATTGCAAGAGGTATAGATAGCCTTTGAACTCAAGCTTGCAACATTTGTGGCTAGGATAGCCAAGGTTAATAAGGGCTTTATAACACTTAACTAAGCATGACAATTGTTTTGAATATGATTTGATGAAGGAATCAGAAGATGTTTAATGCCGACGTAACATTTTTATACTCTTTGATGGTGAAGTTATCAATTTTGATAGCAGTTGTAAAATTGGTGCATGCAGTTAAATTAGTTTTATATGACTACTATGTCATTATGGGAGTTTAAAGAGTAATTTCTAAGATACTTCCATCCACCTTTATGGAGGGATAGTTACACGTGGCGGTATTGCATAGAGTAAGAAAAAAGAGGTTAGTTGAGAAGAATACCGTGGAACTTTTTAATCTATCGCGTCGTGCTGTAGACATGATACTATATAAAAGGAGACTGGTAGAACTATATATTGTAGGATTAAGTTTAGTATATTAACATCTGAGTTGAGAATTGAATTTAGAAAGTTATTCACGGATTCATTCCTTCTGGGTGTAATTGACTTGATGTGATTTTGAGAATGGATTTTGTTATAATCCTTGGAATAAATTTATTATTTTAGCAATATGCCATTGTAAATTGTCGGAGTAAAGAGGTAATTTTTAGAATGATAAAGAGTTAAAATTTATGGGTGACAAAAGTTCTGCACCTCAGAATCTTATCTCTGTTATCATGGCTAGGAAGATACTAAGAAAAGGTTATCAAGGATATTTAGCAGTGGTCAGAGACACTACAATGAAGAAGAATTTTATTTTACATATCCTTATAACTTATGAGTTGCTAGGTTTACCACCTTATAAAGAGATGGAATTCTGTATAGATATGGTTTTAGGTACAACTCTTATTTCTATGTCGCCCTACAAAAATGACTCCTACAGAGTTGAAGGAGCAGTTACAAGATTTATTAACAAGGGTTTTATTAGACCTAGTGTTTCTATTTGGGGTGCACCAGTCCTGTTTGTGAAAAAAAAGATGGTACCCTGAGACTGTGCATAAATTTTAGAGAGCTAAATAAGGTGATAATAAAGAACAAGTATTCTCTTCTGGAGGTAGAGGATATGTTTAATTAACTTCAGGGTGCATAGTTTTTTTTTCTGAGATGGACTTGAGGTTGGGCTATTATCAGTTGCAGATTAGTGAAGCCAATGTTTCTAAAATGACATTTTGCACTCGATATGGAAATTATGAGTTTTTAGTGATGTCCCTTTGGATTGACTAATGCACAAGCTACTTTTATAGACGTGATAAACAGGGTATTTAGACCATTTATGGTAGTCTTCATTGATGATATATTAGTGTATTCGAAGAGTATGGAAGAGCACGTATATCATTTGAGGACAGTACTGCAGACATTGAGAGAACATCAACTTATGCTAAAATTCTCAAAGTGTGACTTCTAGTTAAAGAGTATTGCATTTTTTAGACACGTAATGTCTAAAGATGGTATCCAAGTTGATTCATATAAGATTGAGGCAGTGTCTGAGTGGCCTAATCCGACAATAGTCACTGAGATTTATAGTTTTATGGGTTTGGCTGGGTATTATAGGAGATTTATGTAGAATTTCTCTAGAATTGCAGCTCTTATAACTCACCTAACTCAGAAGAATATGAAGTTTGTGTGGTCAGATTCTTGTCATAATAGTTTTCAATTATTAAAGGAAAAGTTTACCACAACTCTAGTTCTGACCTTACTGAATGGAGAAGATAAAATTCACTGTGTATTGTGATGCCTCCAGAGTTGGCCTAGGTTGTGTGTTGATGCAAAATGGTAGGGTAATAGCTTATGCTTTAAGGCAATTGAAAAAACATGAACAAAATTATCGTACTCACGACCTAGAGATGAAAATTAGTAGATCAGGTGGACTATTAGCTCAATTCAAAGTTCGATAAGTGTTAAGAGATAGAATTAAGGTAGTTTATGGCCGAGATCCTATTCTAGTAGAGATTGAAAATAATTTTTGTACAAGGAAGTTCACTGATTTCACACTTGATGATGAAGGGTGTTTTATGGGATCAGTGGTAGATTGTACATTCCTGATGTGGATAATTTGAGAGAAAAAAATCTTTGAGGAAGCACATTCTACAACCTACAACATACATTCGAGTGTTACTAAGATGTCCTACAACATCAAAGATTTGCACTGGTGGGATGGATTAAAGAAGGATGTAACTGATTATATTTCTAAGTGCTTAAATTATCAATAAGTGAAAACTGAGCATCAGAAGCCTTCTTAGAAGCTTCAACCACTTCCTATTCCTGAGTGGAAATGGGAGAGAATTGCTATAGATTTTATGGTTGGGTTACCTTGTTCTAAGAATGGATACGATTCCATATGGGTAATTGTGGAGAGGTTAACCAAGTCTTCTTATTTTTTACCTGTGAAAGCCACTTATTCTGTAACTAAATTGGCAAAATTGTATGTTAAACATATTGTGTGCCTTCATGGACTACCTATATCCATTGTATCTGATAGAGGTTCAGTGTTTACCTCTCATTTTTGGCAGAAGTTGCAAGAAGCAATGGGCACCAGGCTTGATTTCAGTACTGCTTTTCACCCTCAGATAGATGGTCAGTTTGAGAGGACGATCCAAACATTTAAAGATATATTGAGGATGTGTGTATACATTTGGGAGGTAGTTGGGATGATCATTTGCCACTTGTGGAGTTTGTATATAATAACAGCTACCATAGCAGTATTGGGATGGCACCATATGAGGCTTTGTACGGAAGAAAGTGTAGATCCTTTTTGAGTTGGGATGAGATTGGAGAAAGAGTTTTGATTGGACCTGAGATGATTTAGGATATAGTAGAGAAGGTTGCTATAATCAAAAGGAGATTAGAGACCATAGTTAATAGACAGAAGAGCTATGTAGATCCAAGACGCAAAGATGTAGAGTTTAAGGTTGGAGACTATGTGTTTCTGAAAGTGTCTCTGATGAAGGGGTGTGATGAGATTTGGCAATAAGGGGAAGTTAACATTAAGATATATTTGACCGTTTAAGGTTCTGGAGAGAGTGGGCATAGTTGCATATTGGTTGGCTTTAACTCTGAATTTATCTCAGGTGCATCCAGTGTTCTATGTCTCGATGCTGAGGAAGTATATTTCATACCATTTACACATGTTGTAGCTTGATAATGTGGAAGTGAATGAAGACCTGACGTTCAAGGAGGAACTAGTCGCGATGATAGACTATCAAGTTCATCAATTGCGTTCGAAACATATTTTAATGGTCAAGGTGTTGTGGCGAAATAACAACTTGGAGAAGCATACTTGGGAGACAAAAGTCGAGATGCAGGTTGTCTGTCCTTATCCCTTTCCTCGATTAATTCTTGTATCTGTTCTTTTATTTGAATTTGAGAACGAATTACTTATAAGGAGGGAAGATTGTAATGACTCGATATTTTAAATAATATAAAATTATTTTAGGATATACAATGTTAATAAAATTTTAAATTTATTTATATATTATCATGAGTTGTGTATATTATCCATTTATTTTATTCTAAATATTTTATTTACGTGAAATAATTATTTTATAAGTTTTATTATTTAAAGTATTGAAATCATTTTTCATTTAATATTGTTATTATATTTTGTTAGTGTGTTAGTGGGTTGTGTTGTGCATGTGTGTGTGTTAGTGTATGTATATGTGACAAGTGTTAAAGTTAATATATATATATATATATATATATATATATATATATATATATATATATAAAGATGGTCTAAAGCATATGCACGGGTCAACTCCTATCTTCCCCACCCATTTGTTTTTCTTATTTTCTTTTTTTGTCTTTCCGCCATTTTTACCTCTTGCAAGCTCCACCAACGCCACCACCCGAGCACTAGCCACCATCGGACCACTACCCAAGCTCACCACTCCATCATCTCACCTTCCCGACGTCGCCTGAAGCCCCGGAGTTGTTGGAATCCGCTTATGCCGAGGGTGAGTTATTGTAGCACCGTCGATTTTTTTGTCAATTTAGCTCGAATTCTTGACTTGTTAGACTCCTCTCGACACATACTTTTTGATTCTCAAGTCAGTTTAAGTTTACGACGTTTAGATTGTAAGTTTTTTTCAAATTTAGTTTATGTCATTTAGAGTTTTTATTTTTTTTAAGCTTGAGTTTGATTGATTCATGAATTTTCGTTTTGAAAATATTGATGTGTGAATTTTAGGCTACCTAAATATATTTTTTGTATATTTTTTGAATTAATTTGAATAATGGGTATTTTTGAATATTTTAATAATTTAAATTGATTTTTTTAATTATGTTAATTATTTATTTTGTATGGAAATTTGGTTAAATAGTTTTATTAATTTAAGTTAGTAATTTTAGTATTGATAAAATAATTTTTAGTAATTTTATAAAATTTTTGAGAATATTTTAGTATTATGTGCTTTTTGGATATATAGGTTAATTGTGTGTTTTTATTGAAATTATAGTTAAATAATATGTTTTAAATGATTTTAGAATTTTATAGGGTATTAAAATAATTTTTATGAATTATTTACTATTTTTAACTAATTAATACTAATTTTCAAAAATTATATTCAAATAATAAATTATTTACTATTTTTGTGATTAAATGGGTTTTTAACTACTTTTATAATATATTTAAACTATTTGAGTAATTAAATGTGAATTTTTCTATTTTATGTTGAATTATTGAAAAATTGAATTTTTATTAATATTATATTATTATTTGAGATTTTTATTTAATTATTATAAAAATAATTATATTTAGTGTTTTGATGTTTAAATAAATTATATTGTGGCATTTTGATTATTTTAAGAATGTTTAATGATTTTATTATATTATTATTAAATATTTATTTGAGTTTGTGAATCTCGATTGAGAATTATGTAGTTTGTGGTCCCAACTTGAGGTGTTGAGCACTCTGTGTTTTAGAAGTGTATTTTTCTTGCAGGATCAACTATACTGTCAATAGAACAGTAGAGAGATACTCATTTTACAAAGGAGGTTATACTGATTTTTCAGTAGAATTTTCGTAAAATGTAACGTCGGGTCGATCCTAAGTTTTTGTATTTTATTGAGTTTTGAATTTTTAGATCGAGTATTCCTTTAAAATTTTTAGAAGTGTAAGTTAAAAATTATTTTGATTTGTTATTAATATTTATTTTCTAGTTGCGCCAAAATCAAGGCCTATCGGACCAAACCTGTCGACTTTGTCTTGAGAAACGTAAATCTGTGAGTTATTATTTTATATATATATTACATGTAGATGCATGATAATGATTTTTCATATTTTAATATGAGCTTAAACATGAATTTTTTTATTTAAATGAATAAGTATATTTTTGGTATATTTTAAGTATATTTTTGGTATATTTTAAGTATATTTTTGGTATATTTTAAGTATATTTTTGGTATAGGTGACATTTTACTTAGTTTGTTTTTAGTATATAATTTGTATATATGTGACATATATATGTTAGCATGTTTTAGTATACATATTCACATATTTTATATATATTCAACATATGCATTTAGTATATTTATGGTATATATTTAGTATATAAGTGTTATATCATTTTTAAATGATTGTCATTATATTTAAATTGTGTAATTTATTATTTTCCATTAAATATGATTTATTAAAGGATATCAATAGAACATACTATCTAGTGGGCTGAGCTAAAATTATTGTGCAACAGTTCGCTAGAAGTAGGCAGAAATTCTGATGTTTGATTATAAATAAGAATATTAATCATTAGATACAAATTTTTCCACCTTCTCAATAGTAAAAATTAACATAATATTACATACATGTCACATGTTTATTTAAGTTAAATTTTATCCTCAAACCACAGCTCAATACACCATAATTTTATAAGACTGATGAAATTCATTTGTTTTATAATCAATTCAATTGATAGTTTAATTTATGATATTGATCACTTTTATAAAACAAAATTCCCAAATTAGACTGTACATTGCAAGAAAAAAAAAGAGGGAGTAAATTAAAAATAAAGTGATAAGTGGGGGTGAAATATGAAATTATGATTATTTTAACCCTCTTTTCTTCTATGCACAGTTTAATAATTTCATTTTATGCCCAAAAAAAAAAAAAGTTTTAATAATTTCACAGTGACGGTCACAGTTCATTTCTTCACTCCCAGAAAAAAGAAAAGAAAAGAATATAAAAGAAAAGAAAAGCTTTGCTTCTGTTTGCCGATAAGCTTCATTTTCCAAAAAACCTCTCTTCTATGTCTCTGCTGCAATCCATCTACTTAATTTTTTTTTTCTTTGCACTCTAAATGCTTTTTATCTGCTTCAAAATTGCCTGCATTTTGATTATTCTCTGTTTTTTTTAGGGTTTTTTTGTTGCTTCCTTCGTTGAATAGCCCAATAAATTGCGATTTTTTCCTATCGTTTGTCTGTGTTTGGTTTCCGAGAAAATGCAGGAAAGAGGAAGATGAATTTGAGAAAATAAGCTGCTGCATGTCATGCTTTTTTTTTTTTTTTTTTTTTGAAGTTTGATTCTCTGGGCTTTACTAGACACGTGGCTTGTGTCGTCAATCATTTAGGTATTGGTGTGATTGTTAGATTAGGGCTTTTGGAGTTGTTATTTGGGTGTTTTCAGGTGAAAAGTTTAATTTTTGATGGTTTATTTAATTATTATGTTATGCAGGTATTAATATCTGTTAATGTTTTGTTGTGTAGTTGCTGAAAGAACCTAATGGGTTGTTGTCTGCTGGTGTGGTACTAGATTGCTGTGTAGTTTCTCATGTTAGTTGATTTTGCTTTTTGGGAACTTGTAGGTGCTTGTGATGTTTCTGAACTTGTAGCAAGGCTAGTTGCTAATTGATAATAATGGCTCCCAATCCTAAAGTTGTGAAGGCCTTTCGTGCAATGAAGGCTATTGGCATACATGAAGACAAAGTGAAACCGGTCCTAAAGAGGCTTCTTAAATTGTATGATAAAAATTGGGAACTCATTGAAGAAGAAAATTATAGAGTTCTAGCAGATGCCATATTTGACGATGATGATTCCAAGGTGCAATTGCCTTTTTCTTACTCAATTTTCATGTATTTATCTACCACTTATTCTGACTATCTTTGTTTGATATCAATGTGCTCTATTAGTTGTCAGAGGAGAAGGAGAATCCTAATGTAAGTGACATTGTATTATGTGTTTCTTCTTCTCAGCCTTGTACCTGTATCATTTGAAATATATTTTTTAAACTAGCAGGGAGAAATTTTTGGGGAAGAAGCTGAGGCACATGATGAACCAGAACGGCCACTAAAACGATTGCGGTTAAGAGGTCAGGAAGGGCAAGATTCTGCATCTCCCATGGCAGCTGGAACTCAATTAAGAAAGCCTAAAATAGAGGAAGAAGTAGCTCGTGGAACAAATTCTTTGCAGACATCACCAATTATGAGAAAGTCAAATCTAGGGCCTGTTTCACCCCAGAATCATGATAGGAATATGGGAAAGCAATCAGCTTCCCCTACTAGTTTTGGAGCACATGGAAGTTCCAATCTGTCTATGGAAAGAACTCTTCATTCTGATTCGCAGTCACCTCTGGCACGACAGTCATACAAGGGAAAAGAACCTATGTTGCCTCAAGTTGCTTCTAAAGAGAAGAGACCTATCATGGAAAGACCATCCCATGGAGTGCTGATTAGAGATCCTGTAGTTGATCGAGGCAAACAAAAAATGCCTGAATCTTATGCTTTGATTAAGCCTAAAGATGAACCATTTACTGATGATTTTCCTTGTTATGAGTCTCCTATTGCAGTGATCCGGCCAGGTAAGTCAGTCTTATAAGTGTGGAACCTGTAACCATGCAGAATCTTACTCCTGTAGAATTCTCAAATATTGAAATGCAATACTTGCCTTTTCAATATGTGATTCGTTTTTATTTTTATTTTTTAATTTTTTGCAGATTCTTCAGTTAGGAGTATATCAACGGGAAATTCAGATGATCAGGAGCCTCATACTTCCCATTTTGGAGCAGAAGAAGATGGGAGTGATGGTCTTCCAGCTCCAGCAAATGAGAAAAGAACCAACTCTGAGCTTGCGGTTGTTCAAAATGGATCTCGTGATAGTCTTCCAGCTTCATCAAATGCAAAAAGAACCAACTCTGACCTTGCAGCTGTTCAAGATATATCTCCTGCAAACTTAGAGATTGCCTCCTCGTCATTGGGAGAGGTGAAGATTTCTCTAAGCTGCGACTCTATGCTTGGAAGACCAAATTTTCATATGCCTAGTCAAGATGAACTTCTGAAATCGATGCAGGAGAAATGTCTCCGGTCGTATAAAATTTTAGATCCTAACTTTTCTGTCTTGCAAATGCTGAAAGATATGTGTGAGTGCTTCCTCGAATTGGGAACTGATTCCTCTCATCAATCGCAGGAAAGGTTAATGAATGTAATGACAACTGTTGATGTATTGAAGAAATCAGCTGCTTTCAGTGCTTTGAATAATGGGTCAGTTGATAGACGTAGCATTGCTGAGGTGTCCACACATCGAATTGCAAGGCAATTACAAACCTTCAGTGAGGATAAACATGCTAGTGCCAATGGTTCTGCTGAAAGTGACGGAGGACATGAGTTGAGGGACCCTGAATCACATAGTTTGGTCATTGTTCCACAGTGTCAGCTCACTTCTGTGGAGATAAGATCTCTTCATGACATTAATGACATATCTAAGGGAGAAGAATTGGTCGAGATATCATGGGTAAACCAAATCAGCAATGAGTGTCCTTCATCTTTTAACTACATTCCTGAAAACCTGGTTTTTCAAAATGCTAATGTGAAGTTCACTCTTTCTCAAATTAAAGCTGATGATTGCTGTTCTACATGTACTGGTGATTGTCTGTCCTCCACAACTCCTTGTGTTTGCGCTTCTGAAACTGGAGGCAAGTTTGCATACACACCAGAGGGTATTATTAGGGAGGATTTCTTAGATGAGTGTATCTCCATGACTCGCGATCCCCAGCGGCAGTGCCTCTCCTATTGCAAAGCTTGTCCACTTGAAAGGTCAAAAAATGAGGAAATCTTAGAGCCATGCAAGGGTCACTTGAAGCGGAAATATATAAAAGAATGTTGGAGCAAATGTGCATGCCATAAGCTGTGTGGAAATCGAGTTGTGCAACGAGGTCTAGTGTGCAAATTGCAGGTACAGATGTGATCTTACTCTATCAGTATCATTAGTTGAAATTTGAAAACGGTTGTCATATTTTCTAGTCATATGTTGACCATAATCTGGTAAAGTATTTCATGAATTCAGAATTGAGCTTGTTTTGAAACTTATAATACACAAAGGCATTGTTGTTATTCCTAAATCTGCTTTTGAGTATGCTTTCTTGTCAGTTTCATGTGCACCTACCATTGTTCCTTGGCTGTGTGCATCAGGTTTTCTTTACACCTGAGGGAAAGGGATGGGGTCTCAGAACACTAGAAAAGCTGCCAAAAGGGACATTTGTGTGCGAGTATGTTGGTGAAATACTAACCAACAAAGAGTTGCATGAGAGAAATATGCAAAGGATAAGCGGCTCCAATAATGACCATCATACCTATCCAGTTATATTGGATGCATTTTGGTGTTCGAAAGCATCTTTGAAGGATGAAGAAGCACTTTGTTTGGATGCAACGTTCTATGGAAATGCTGCTAGGTTTATCAATCACAGGTAAACTTTGTAAAGCTTGTGCATGTGACTTTGATTGTTGCTGCAACAGTTGTTTGTGTTTGTGATCTTCAAATTTTTCTATTGGTCTTTCCTATTTGATTTCTGGTTTTTAGCGCTTATCATGATTCTATGCACTGGAAGACAGGAAGTTCTTCTGTTATCTGGAAAAGAGAAATTCTCTTGCAGCTGTAATTAATCACTTCTGACAATTTTTTTTTTCTTTGTGCTAGGTGCCTTGATGCAAATTTAATTGAGATCCCAGTTAAAATGGAGACTCCAGATCATCATTATTATCATGTGTGAATTCCCTGATGCTTTGTTTGCCTTATCCTGTCTACTGGTGACTATATATAATTCATTATGCTCTAAGTGATAAGATGTCTTATAGAATTAATTTTTATGCAGCTTGCCTTTTTCACAGCAAGAGAAGTAAATGAAATGGAAGAGCTAACTTGGGTGAGCAATACTATTTCTGTCACTCTATGATTCATGAAATTTTCATGATTCTCAATTTTCTTCATAACAAGATTGCCTTTTGGGTTTGACTGCCTTGATTGAATGGCCATGTCAGTTATGTCATAGGTCACATAATTTTTCTGACTGAATGCTGTTTCCAGATTTATATTAAATACAAGTTCATATGTGTGATTATTAGTATGCTTGAAGATGGCTATCATTGCTTTTGACATATATGCTGATTATGTGATTCCTTTTCTTAATCAACATCTGATGTATCTTCAGGATTATGGTATTGACTTTGATGACAATGATCATCCTGTGGAAATGTTCCGGTGCCTGTGTGGCAGTAAGTTCTGTAGGAACATGAAACGTTCAAATAGTAAGTTTCATTCTGAATCTTTACAAGACTCTAGAAATTTCACTGTTTGCTTGAATATCATATTTTGATCTTGAGCATTAGATGTGTGCTCAATTAATTTCTGCTGGTGTATTGAATACTGTAGTCTGAGATCCAAAAGTGATTGATTGGTGCTGTTGTTGATTATGTGTCCTGAGTTGGAGATGATTATTTACTTTCTAAAGTGGGTGCTACTCGTTTGACTTCACGTTGTGATTTCTTAAGAAACCTGCGAATGGAATTGCTTAGTAGAAGCCATAATTATACAAGACTTTGTTTATGATAACCTATTTTCCCACATGGTTGATTACTTTATTACTTTATTATCACAGTTCAGTTGTTCTGTCTATTCTGATTGTTAGTTAATAGTGGTGGGCAATTGAGTAGTGTTTTCTTGTGCTATTATTATCTGCCTTAGTATGTTGATCTGGCACATAATTTTGTCACCTTTTTATTTGTTTATAATTACTGTCCTTGTCATTGTCATGTTACAGAACCATCATGTTAATGATTGTTGTTGAATACATTCACCTTGCATGTGTGTGATTGTCTTGTGCTAGGAAATCCAAATTAAATACCATGTAATTTTTATAAAGTTTATTTGTGAGATGCTTGATCAATAAACATCACATGACATGTCTTCTAAATCTGGTGTGCTTACGTTTTTCTATTGAGGATAACAATTTCCCTGTTGCCAATGTGGATTTGCCATTTATATGTCTTGCCTCAGTTTGTAAGTAGGTCAGGGGAAGTGTAACTCTTCCAGATAGCTTCTGGATTGGAAAATCAATTCCATGGAATATCTATAGGTTCAGGAGCCTCAAAGATTGCAATGGGTAAAAAAAAGAGTTCCATTATGGTGAAGATGTATTAGATGTCATTTTTGGAAGACGAAGTAACGTATTCCCAGGGAAGTTTGTAAGGAAGTTGCCTTATTGATTTGGACCATAAACCATGGAAATATGTCCATTTTTGGAGTGTGTGTTGAACCTCTTTGTAGACTAAACTGAAAGTATCTTACATTTACTGCTTCATTGTTTCTCTTCCTGTGCTAGTTTGGCTACTTTCATTTGTGTAAAACATGCCTTATCATGGCAGCATTGGCTGCTGAAAGTCTAGTTATGTGCTGAACATATTCATTTTTTTTTTTGGTTTCGACGGGGTGTATACTGTGGTCTTTTGCAGCCATTATGTGGCTAATAGAAATGGCGTTTATAAACACTTCTTATTTCTAAGTAGTTTCTGTGTTATATTTCATTTTTTGCAGACCATTAGACATTTGTTTCTGTAATTACAGTGGAACTTCAGGGTTAATATTTTTAAGATTTGAGTTTCTGCCATGTTGATACTTATGGTTCCTTTTAACCCCATAATGACCGGCTATTTCTGTGCAGGGTCCAAGTTAGTATCAAGATGATTAGATACATGAAGATCATGAGACGCTGACCTTTTTGTTATCTTTCCCATGTTGCCAAGGAGGAGAAGTTCATGAAGTGGACCTTGTCTTTATTTTAGTGGTAATTTTTTTAATCGGTGCCAGATTATATTGCCATATAAATCCGGGGGCTAGTTTTGTCCTGTTGGATGGATATGTACAGAATGCATTTCAATTGCATGTGTTTTTTTTTCAATCTCGTACCTGAATCTTGGACAATCCAGCTTCTTAGAGATAGTCTAGACCCTTTTTTGTATAGTTGTGGGTTGGGCATGGGAACTGGGAATTTTGGTTGGCGTTAACACCAGTTCCCTTGTATCTGTTTTATGTGTAATAGAATTTCGGCTATTGTTTTTGGTTCACCACAACCACATCCTGATTCCTTTTTTGATGTTTTCAGTTGGTTGTTAATTATGCAGGTTGCTATTGTTTTTTTTTTTTTCATTGCACAAGACACACACATGTAGTATCTGCCTGCCACTTGGGGTTGTGGTGAAAATAAATCTTTTGACAAATGTCAAGCTATGTTTCAGATGTGACAGTTTCCATGGAATGGTGTTTCCATTGGTGGGAGTAGTTGGATAGAGCAAGAACGGTAACCAGGGACTCGAGCAGAGATGAATCTTGTCTTTTTCCATGCCATTCTTTGCTCTCTGACTCTGACGATGGCACAGTCTCGTCATATTTTGCCATCTACAAAATGAGGAACCCTGATGAATTGTTGTGTTGGAGAGTGGAGTAGTGAAGTAAGCTCAATTGTGTACAATGCGTGCAGAGTTGATCCAAACTAAAAGAAAAGTTTGCAGTAATTAATAGTTTGAAGGACTTGTCATGGCTTTACATAAATGGATTGAATTTTTTCGTTGTAATTTAAGATGAACAAAAAACACAAAAGTGAACTAAAAAAAGATCTAAAAAAGCAAAACAGCTGAACCAGCCATGAGCGAACTTGAGCTCTTCAATCATCAGAATAATTGCATTGTGATGAAATCCTCTTCTTGTTGAGTAAGCGAGTCCGGGCTTTGTTCAAGTATGAGTTAGGGGACAATGTCATTCTCTTTAGCCGTTGTTTCTCCGCTTTTTTCATGAAAGGGAGCATGGCACCATATTCCTTTTGGTAGAAGTGAAGTGCCACCTCTTCTCTATCTGGCGAGTAAAGCGCATCGCTGCCTGAAGAATTGTCCAGTTCTGGTGTAAACTCAAACAAAGATTGCAGGATTTTATTTTCCTTCATGTGCTTCACAAAACCATCTTCTCCCAGAAAATTCCTGATGAAGTTCAGCTGTATTCTTTGCGACAGTGTTGACAGCACCAGTTCACTTTCACCGATCTCTGCATATGTTTCCAAGGATTCACCTTCAGTGTCAAAGAATTTCAGAACACCGACCATTACCTCTTGTTTTGACACATCTTCAAATTCTTTCATAGCCTGACTCCTTATTTTCTCCGTTATGTTATCTTTCAGCTCTTGCTCGAACAAATGTTCCTCGTCATCGGTTGAGTCCTTTGCTCGATCGGCAGATAAGAACTTGTCGAGGCGCTCTGTCTCAAATATCAGAGCCAGTGCTTCAGCTGCCGCCGTATAGACACTTTCATCCTCTGTCTCCTCCAGTAGATTTGACAAGTAAGAAATTGCACCATTCCAGTACTTGAGGTCAATCCTCCACCCTTCTATGGTGGTGAGAAGAAAGGACCAAGCAGAAATTGCTGAAGCTAGAACACCTGCTGAATGCTTTCGCATTACTCCTCCGACTTTATTATCTGAATCAGAGTCTGCTTTAAGAAATTTCCATATGATCTGCATAGCTTTTTCTATCTGAACTGCGCTATTTGCACCAAAAAAAGTAACAACAGCCAGAGAATCCAAAATCTTGGACTTATTGTTGGAACCATATGATACAAGAGCCTGTGATAATACAGGAAGCGAGTCTTCATAGATCTTATGGGAGCAATCTTCATCTCCATCTTGAACAATCATCCCCAGCAACCCAATTGCTTCTGTTGCCAATAGCAATTCTTTGGCAGAACCTTTCCTCTTTCGTATGCAGAACAGACACTGATACAGTAACATAGCATAATTCTTGTCCACGAACTCGGCATTGAGTTCCAAATTTAAGCCGCGAACAATGACGGACAAAGCTTCCTCCCTTCTCAATTTCCCCTTTTGATCAGAGAACTGAACCAAATAGTCTTCTAGCGAACGAAGAGGAGCAGCAGCGGCAGTCAGAAAATTCTCATCGCCATCAGTAGTACCATCAACAGCAGCAGCTATTCGATAACTGATACAGCTACCCATTCGGCCGTTTCTTGGCTTGGCACCATCAGTGGAAGTAGTAGTATGGTTGTGTAATTTTCTTGTCCTGACTACATTGGCATTCCCATGAGAAGTGTCATCATGGCGTTGCATTCTTGTTAACCTAGTCATCTTGGAATGGGTATTGTATTGTTGTAATGTATATGATATGGGTTTTGCAGAGAAAGTAGTAAGCTGAGAGAGTTTTGAGGTTTCGAGTAAATTGTAATGGAAACATTAAAACAACATTACATATATGAATGTGGCCTGTCGGTTTGATCTCTTCCTTTTCCGAAAAGGAATAGGTAATTACGAATAAATAAATAAAAATCTATCTTAATTAATCCAATCCAAGTAGCATCAGGAAATTTCTTAAAATAAAATTGGAAACTAACCAAATTCTTGGCACGAAAGGAATAAAAGAATCGTTCTATACCTTCTTTATAGGTCTTTTTGTATTGCTTTAAATCTGCATGCCCTTTTATTTTATTTTTATATTTACGTTTCTTCTAAACTTTCTTAGTTATTTTTTTAATACTACATTATCATTAGATATAAATAAAATATTAAAATAAATTAAAGTATTTAAATGGTTTGACTATTTTTTTAATTAACTAAAATGCATCCATGTGAGTAATGTTTATAATTGAATTGAAATTTTTTGAATTAGTTTTAATATTATCAAATAAAGTCAATATTGAGTTTTTTTTTTCATTCTTTTTGAAAAAACAATTTCAAAAAATTTCTTATAGGTAGGAATAAGTTTGTCCATCCTAATGAATAATGGCAAGATACAACCATTAAAAAGTAAAATATGTTTTTTGATTTAATAATTTTTAAAATAATTATATAATTACATCATTGATATAAATTTATTAACGCCAACCATATTGCAAAACTTCAACTTCTTTTGTCTCTACCTAACAAAGTCTTTGTATTTGGTTCAAGTGAAAAAATACTTCTCTTGATTTCCAGTGCCTTCGAAAAAAATTTTCTCATTACAATTGGATTTTATTTGATGGTTAAATTTACAATTTATATTTTAAGTATTTTAAATTTAATGAATGAAAAATAAATATATATTTACATATCACAAATTTAATCGTTCGACCCAATAAGCAGACAAAAATTTCCTCATTCTTAAATGAAACATCAAGCTATGTTTCAGATGTCACAGTTTATATGGACAAGTGTTTCCATACAAAAGAGAAAGCTCAAGCACAGAGAGGAATCTTTTCTTTGCCCTTTTTTTTAAGAAAAATTATAAATTTGGTATCTAAATTTTTCTGATTTTTATTTAAGTGTTTTAATTTTTTTTTCTCTTTGAATATCTAAACTTTGAAAAAGATATATTAATTAGGTGTATTCAATTTATTTTAAATTGATTGTATATTTAGTTAGCTCAAACATAATATATTTTTTTTAATTTTTTTTACTTTTTTTTAAGTGGACAATAGTGAGAGATGAATTAAAAAAAAGACATATCAACTAAAAAAAGTGAACTCTGTTTGAGCTGACTAAGCATACAATCAACTTAAAAAAAGTTAAATGCATCTGATTGATATATTTTTTTAAAGTTCAAATATTCAAATAGAAAAAAAAAATTAAACACTCAAAATAAAAAAATCACAAAAGTTCAACAATAAATTTATAATTTTTCCTTTTTCTTTTTGGCTCTCTCATAAGCTTCATGAGACTTTGTTAGCATTGCCTCATCATGAATTTGAGGCAATAAGAAATGGAACAAGGAGGACTGCTTATTGAAGCAATGACCAACAATGATTAAACACATCCTGATCAATAAAAATATACTCCAGTTGCTCATCAGGCAACCTTGGCTGTTTTGACATGAACACGAATTTAACCCAGTGGGATTCAGTGTCTTCTGTTTGTGTTAATTGCACTACAAAAAGCAATTTAGACTCAAAAGTAAACCAACTACTCATCTATCTCATAGCTCTTCATCGAAAGAATGATTTTTTATTACTCTATAAAAAGAACATTAGAGATGAAAACTTGTATTACAATTTTTTTTTAAAGGTGAAGTGTTTCAAAACAATATTTTTTCTTATTTTTGTTGAAAAAATTAATAAAGTTAGTGTATCAAAATAATGTTCACAGTGAATAAAATAAAATTATTGTAGAAATAATCAAATAAATAAATTAAAATAAATAAATAAATAAATAGTGGCGGTTAAACCGGCCAATGAGTAAGTAAAATAGACAATAAAACCTATTATATAAATAAAATGACATAAATATTTTAATGTGATTTTTTAATCTTGAATTACATCCACAGGATAAAATCCAAATAATTGTTTCACTATAAAAATAGTAGATATAAAAAATAGTCATCTCTAGATTAACACTAGAGGTACGTAATAAAAAAAATTCTCACCAAAATAGTCGCACTAAAAATGTTTCTCAAACAACTCAAAAATAATTACCTCACTATTTTTTCACTCACCTCTTAGAATTTTTTTTTTCCAAACTCTTAAAACTTTCTTATACTCATCAAAGTAAAATTGCTTTGGCTCTCACCTTATAAGCACACACCTTACTAAATTATTTTTCCTTTTGCTTGCTTGTTGCTTTTCTATCTATATATGCTTCTCCATCCAAATGCCTTTATATAGGCATTTGGATGAGAAACAAACAAAAAAAAAAGTTTTTTTTTTTCAACATTTGTTGCACAGAATTCGGTGCAGCAAAATGTGACATTTTTATTCAAAATGTGATTTTTTTTAAAACTTGTGGACTCCATTAGAAGGGACCCACAACAATTCTTCCCCTTTTGACTACGTGCAGATCATCACTATTTCAATTGCCAATCGATAGAATTCAAACTTTTTCTTGATAGAGTTTTTGCTAATATGTGTATGATCCATTTTCATCAGTATGGATCTTGTTTAGCTACAATAGATTTTTCTTTAATACATTTTATATCCAATAATATCTCACATCAATATGCTTTGACCTTGAATGAAAGGAGAATTCTTACCAAGGTAGATAGTACTTTAACTATTACAAAATAGCTTGTATTTGTCTTGTTGAAAACCAAGTTCATTTAAGAACTTCTTCATCCATAGCAACTCTTTATAAGCTTCTGCTGCTGCAATAAACTCTACTTTTATGGTATACAAAGCAACACATTTTTGTAATTTTGACTACCATGACATAACTCCTCATGCAAAAGTAATGAGGTAATCAAAGGTTGATTTTCTTAAATTAACATCTCCCACCAAATTTGCATCTGTGTATACAGCTAACATAGGTTTGACATCTCCAAAACACAAACATATTTTGGATGTTCCACAAAAATGCCTGAAAATCCATTTGACTGCAGCCTAATGCTCCTTTTTAGGATTTAAAAGAAATCGACTTACAACTCCAACCGAGTGTGCAATATCTGGCTGTGTACACACCATGACATACATTAAACTACCAACTACTGAAACATATAAAAATCCATCCATCTCTTCCTTCTTTTTATCAATGGAAGGGCTTTATTGAGAAGTCAATATAAAGTGATTAGCAAAAGGATAGTTAACCGCTTTAGCATGTACATGTTGAATCTCTAAAGTACCTTCTCAATATACTTCTCTTATGATAACCACAACTTCTTGATGCTTTTCATGCCAAAAATCTATTTTGCTGGTCTCAAGTCTTTTATAGCAAAAGACTTACTCAACTACTTCTTCAAGCTATTGATTCTGGAAACATTCCGATCAATAATTAACATGTCATCCAATAATATAATAAAGTCATCATCAGAGATTTTTTGAACAAATACACAAAGGTCTGAAGTGGTTTTCTTATACACTTACTCCTCCATAACAGACTCAAACTTCTTATACCATTATTTGGATACCTGTTTTAAGTCGCATAAGCTTTTCTTCAATCTGTAAACATAGTCATCTTTTCCCTTTTCTTTGAAACCCTCTAGCTGCTCCATAAATATTTCTTCTTTGAAATCACCATAAAGGAAGATAGTTTTAACATTCATTTGCTTAATCTCTATATTAAAACTTGTTGCTAAACCAAATATAGTACGAATGAATGTCATCTTCACGACTGGAGAAAAAATCTTATCAAAGTTGATACCCTTTCTTTTTTTGGTTGAATCCTTTTACAACCAATCTAGCTTTAAATCGTGGTTGAAGATTGTGTTCTTTATGCTTGATCCTGAACACCCACATATTCTTCAAAGCTCTCTTGCCTTCAGGCAACTTTACTAGCTCAAACGTCTTGTTCTCATATAGAGACTTCATCTCATCCTGCATGGCTTCAAACCATTTCTATTTATGTTCATCATTTATAGCTTCTTTAATGCTTTATGGCTCTCCCTCATCAATTAGCAACATAAATTGATCTCTAGAATATCTAGTAGAAGGTTATCTGTTTTATCATATCTCCTCAGTGGCACTAGAGAAGTCTCATATGTCGGTGGTTGATTATGAACACCATCATCCTCATTTTCAGATGGAATCTTAATGAAAGCATCTTCATCACCTACATCTAGTGGAATAACTTTATTTTTATCTCCAACTTCCTTTGGCACCATTGTTAGAGGAACTAACTTTAAATTTGAATTATCTTCGGATCTATGAATATTCTTCTCAACTCTGACAATATCTTTGATTGTATTATCTTTAATAAACATAGCATCATGACTTCTAACAAGCTTCTTCTGAACTGAATCATAAAATCTAGCCAACTTGATCTTAACTATAACCAATGAACACATACTATCGTGTCTTGATATCAAGCTTGGATCTCTCATCCTTAGGAATATGCACAAAGGCTTTACACCTAAAAACCTATAAATGACCATAGAAAATATTTTTTCCTGACCATACCCTCTCTAGAGTGTTAGACTATAGAGGAATATATGATGAAAGGTTTATCACATGCATTGTTGTAAATAAAAGTTCAACCCAAAATGTCTTGATAGCTTTAAATGTGAGAGCAAAGATCTGACTCTCTCCATTAAAGTCCTATTCATCCTCTTGGCTAAACCATTCAACTGCGGCATCTTTGGAGGTATCCTTTGAAATCATATACCATGCTTTTTACAATAAGCATCAAATGGTTCAGAATACTCTCCACCATTATTTATTCGGACGCACTTTAATTTTTGCCAGTTTGTCTCTCCATTAGGGTGTGAAATTCGTTAAAGACATTTAACACCTAATCTTTTGACTTCAAGGTGTATGCCCACGTCTCCCGAGAATGATCATCAATGAAAGTCACAAAGTACTGATAACCACCAAATGACTTTGGCATTGGTCCACATAAGTCTGAATGAATTAAATCCAGCACATTCTTTATTCTAGAAGGAGGAGAACTCCTGAAAGTAACCATATTTTGCTTTCTTGTAAGACAATTGACACATTTCTCTAGATGCATAAGATTTACTTCAGATAACACATTTTTCTTGGCCGGTACTATCATCCATTTCTCACTCATATGGCTAAGTCTTCTATATTATAACTCAACTGTACTATCTTTTTTCATAACATTCACCATGTCTTTAGAGATATTTGTATGCATAAAGTATAATGCTGAGTTCTTTTTACCTCTAGCCACCACTAGTGAGTTCCCATTGGCCTCTATAAAAAGTGTTGTAGAAACCTTCATCATTGAGCTTGCCTGTTGAGATTAAATTTAGGCAAATATCTGGAACATGCTTGACATTCTTCAAGATTAGTCTTGGGTCATTTGTCATTTCCAAACACATATATCTTTCATTAGAAACTCTTATTCAATTGTCATTTCCCATCTTCACAAATCTAGAATCTCATGGAGTGTAGGATGAGAAGAATTCTCTTCGAGATGTAGCGTAAATGGAACCACCACTGTTAATCACTCAGTTGGTCTCATGGGTAGTAAGATTAATAGTATTATCATAAAAAAGGACGTTGAATTCTCTGAGAAAATTTGCTTCATCATCATCACTGCTGTCATTTTTTCTCACGTTTTTGCCTTTGTTCTTGTCCTTGAACTTTCGACAGAACTTCTTGATGTGGCCTTTCTTTTTACAGTAATGACATTTAATATTTGCATACTTGTTTGACTTTCCTCTGCTCTTATCTCTTTGCTTTGAGCTTCGAGTCTCACTTCTCCCCCTGGAATTTACAATAGAGATATCTAAATGTGTTAAAGAGGCACCCTTTAATTTGTGTCTCATCTCTTTATTCAGAATACTATTTTTTACAAATTCCATATTCATTTCACCGTTTAGTGCAGAGTTTGTAAGTGAAATCTTCAAAATCTCCCTTGACTCTGGCAGAGAAGCCAACACCATAATAGCAAGAATTTCATCGTCAAAATTTATGCCCATTCCCAACAACTGATCCATGATCCTTTATATTTCATTTAAGTGATCTGCTACATGAGAGCCTTCCCGATATTTTATTTGTATTAATTTTATTAGATAAAATAATTTATTATTGTCGATCTTTGAAGCATATAGTTTTTTAAGCTTGTTCCACAACGTCTGTGCATGAGTTTCATTGCAAATGTGGTTGTACACATTGTCTTCAACAAATTGTCGGATGTAGCCAGAGACTTGCTCATGATCAAATGCCCAATCCTCATCCATCTTGCCTTCGAGTTTTATTATAGCAAAAACCAGTAGATGCAACTTCTTCGCAAATAGGAGATCCTTCATCTTGTTTTTACATATGTGGTAATTTGTGCCATTTAAGCTGATCATCTTGCTAGTTTTAACCTCAATCATTTCAGTATTTAATAATGCCTCCAGAACATGAACCAACAACTCTGATACCACTTATTGAAAAAATTAACAGAGTTGTAGCAGCAGAATAATGTTTATAGATATAAAATAAAATTAATGCAAAAATAATCAAACAAATAAAAATAAACAAATAAATAAATGGAGGCAGTTAAACATGCCAATGAGTGAGTAAAATAAACAGTAAAACCTAACGTATAAATAATAAAAATGACACAAATATTTTAACGTGGTTCACCCTTAATTCTTGGACTACGTTCACGGGAGAAAATTTAAATAATTCTTTCACTATAAAAATAACAGATATAAGAGAGGGTTTTCTCTAAATCAAACCCTAGAGGTACACAATAAAAAAAATTCTCATAAAAATAGTGATACTTAAAGTGTTTTCCAAACACCTCAAAAATAATTATCTCACTATGTTGTCACTTATCCCTTGAATTTTTTTTTCTCAAACTGTTAAAACTCTTTTGCACTCATTAAAACAAAATTACTTTGACTTTCACTTCACAAGTATACACCTTACTAATTTTTTTTTTCCTTTTGCTTGTTCATTGATTGGATGATAAACAAATAAAAAAAATAAACCTTTTTTTTCAATATTTCAGTGCAGCAAAATATGATATTTTTATTCAAAATATGACCTTTTTTTAAAAAATTTGTGAGCTTTACTAAAATTACCTACAACAATTTTTTCTGCAGGGAATTGTCGAATCCGTTAGACAAAAATGTGTCAACTAATCAGTAAATGTGGTTAAAGATATGGTACAGGCCATGCCATCCATCTGTTGTATCCTTTGTTTTCTATTTACCACCCCATCAATTGACAAGGCAAGTCCCATTGGTCAAAACCTTTTTTAGTTCTCTGCAGACCAAGTCCCATTGGTCAAAACCTTTTTTAGTTCTCTGCAGACCAACTCCTAATTCCTCAACAAGCATCTAATTGATCCATGCCAATGAAAATTCCCAATAGTGATATTCTATTTCTGGAACTATAAATGGCTCGGGGGCAAAGGGAAAGTAATCATTCAGCTGATGAATATGGTTCTGTGAAGATCATGGACCGTTCTGAACTTGAGTCTCATTTGCAAATGATGAATTAAAGAATGACCATTCAGCTCAAATTCCATCCAAAAGCACACGAACCAATTGCAACAACAACAATCGACAAGAATCTGTGAGAGATACCACATGCACTCAATGTCAGTAACTGAGACAAGAGAGAATAATAATAATGTAAAGGCATAACTAAATTTATAAATATCAGTGTACAGATTTCTAGCTGAGACAACAGAGAACTTCATACGGAAAACCACTACAGTTACCAGACCCTGGAACAAAGTAATGACGCAAAGCAGAATTTGTAAGCACGACACTGCATGTGCTGAAGATATCATCACATTATATAGTCAACTGAAGATAGGGATTACCTTCTAATCTATACGTAATGCAAAAGTACATCAGCTGAAGAATTCCTCAACCTACAACTCTGTCCTAGGTGAACATCCCTAAAAATATACCTGCCCACAGGATATATTAAACAAAAAATATTAGGAGCAGAAACACGAAAGAAATGGTAGACAATGAAGTCTTTTCATGAAGCAAAAATATAAACCTATATACGCAAAATTCAGGCCAAGCACACCGAGCCTTCCCATAGTCCCAATAGCAGTCTCCATCCCTCAAAGGTCCACGCATCGCTATTACAGGTGATACATTAGTGATCATACAAGGTAAGCCTTTAAAAAGGAAACAAAATATTGTGCAAAATTCACCTTTTGTAACAAATTCTGATTTTTCACCAGAATAGATGTCATGCCAAATTTGAAGCCAATCTCAGCTTTAGATAGAATAAGGATATAAATGAAAATAATGCGAAGTGTATGAAAACTGCACGTTTGATTTCACCAATTACAACGGTAACATAATACTAAATAGGGAGTCCTAAACCAATACTACAAGGATTATAATTATGAAGGCTTTAAATATCCCTAACTACAACAAAATTTCCTGAATAATATAAAACTGAAACTCCTTGAATAAAAATTTAAAGGATCTTGAATTCCAAATTCAAGAATTATATCCCTTAACCTAGTCTTCTTTGACTGCATCATATGAATAGATAAAGGTAATCATGCTCCTGAAGCAATGAAACACTAATCAAAATGGCCAATATTTTATAGGAAGAAAGGGCACCAATTTTGGAGTAGAATATTTTTCAGTAAAGACCAAAAGGATTGAAGGCAGAAATTCTTTTTCTGTTTCATTCCAGCTGGCTTCAGCTCTTTACATAAGTAAATTTCCTAGACAGAATTATGCTTCTTTTGTTTAGATAAATTCCTTCAACACCTTAATTTGTTCAAAAAATGAGTAATGATCCCACCAATAACTTGACTATTCATCAGCCTTTACCTCCATTTCATTTTTTCATCTAAAGAGTTTGATTTTTCTTTTCCATTCTTTTCAAAAAGGATTAAGATCAAACACTATATTCTCCACTATAATAATTTGAAGATATGCAGTTCTCTGCCTAGTATGACAAACAACAGAAGCAATAATTGTTGTTTGTGCTTATTCATGATGGTTTGCTCTTTATGCAGTTATGCAAATTTCAGAATTTCTTCTATCATACTATATATCTGGAAATGAGAATAGCAAGAATCACTGAGTAATTGGCATTGCATTCGGTACCAATGTCTCATAAGTGACTGTAATAACCCTGATTTTTAAATTATTTTATTAAATAATAAGATATGCAGTGTTAATAAAATTTAAAAGTTATATTTAATTATTTTACTATTTTCTAATTTATTATCATTATTTTATGTTTAATTGAATTTTCTATGTAAATATATTAATTTGGAATTTATTATTTTGGACGTTTAAATTCCATTATGTATATTTATTATTTTCAAATACTATTATTTTAATAACATTAATTTTATAAATTATTTTATAAATATTGTTTATACTGTTGTTATTTTCAAATGTGTTGTGTATTATTATCATCATGGTTATTATTTTCATTATTAATATCATTAGTATTATTTTAATGACCCTAGTTTATGTGCATTATTATTTTTAATATTATTATTTTTATTATTGAATTACATTATGGGTATTATTAATATTTATTGTTTATGTAAATGTTATAGTTTATTTTAGGCGTTAATGAATATGTGTGTGTGAGAGAGATATTTTTTTATTGTGTGGTGGAGGTTTATTATAATATAGAGTTATATTATATAAGTTATAATATAAAGTTTTATGAAACATATATATATATATATATACACACACACATACAACAACATCATCTTCTCCCTCTCCCCGCGCAAGCTTGACCTCTAACCCTCACTGCGCCTCCTTTGCCTCCGCCAGCAATCGCCTTCCTCCTACCATCACTGCCACCCTACTCTTCTTTTCCGGTGACGACGAGTAGCAGCAGTAGAAACCGAAAGTTGCAGCAGAGTCTTCTAGAGATGTCCCTCGCGTTTCCGGCCACCTCAACTTGCCCCGTCGGTGCTGTTTGACTCCCTGAGTCACGAGGAAGATGAATCCAAGCTTCCTTCAAGTTGAAATTCGATCATTTATGAGTTTTGTTAAATTTTTGGTTTTTGGCTTTTAGGGTTTTTTTAATTTTTTTTAGTTGATTTTCGGTTGATTCTTGCTATCTTCCTTTACAAACTTTGATCATTAATGCTCAAGCTTCATGAAAATATTTTTGTTATAATTTTTTGGAATTTATTTTAATTTTGGTGAATTTTTGATTATTTTATTATTAAATAATTAATTTTTGTTAATTAATTATTTTAATTATGAATTTAGTTAAATTATTGTTATTATATATTGTTATTAATTTTGGTGTTGAGAAATTAATTTTTGGGATTATTATATAATTTTTAGAAATATTTTTAGTTTATGTAAATTTTGGAATTTTGAGTTAAATGTGCATTTTAATAGAATATAGAGTTTAATTTTGAGTTTTAGTTGATATTAGAAAGTTATTTGTTGATAAAATAATTTTTATGGAATTTTATATAATTTATGTGTATTTTGAATTATTAGGTTAAATATGTATTTTTGTTGAAATTAATGGTTAAATATGAGTTTTAGTTGATATTAGTAGTTTATATGTTGATTAAATAGTTTTAATGACTTTGTATAATTTTTGAGGAATTATTTAATATATTGGATATTTTGTATTATAGGGTTAAATATGTAATTTTGTTAAGATTATAGTTAAACATTATATTTTAGTTGGTTTTATAATTGTTTAAAGTATAAAAAAATGATTTTTACAAATTAATTATTATTTTTAACTATTTTTTAAAAATTATTTTCAAATAATATATTATATATATTATTTTGGAAATAAAATGGGTTTTAAACTAATTTTATTATACAATTAAGCTATTTAAGCAATTTTGTTATGTTTAATTGTGATGTTAAATTGTGATTTTAAATATTATTTACAATCTATGTTAATTTAATTGTAAAATGGAGATATTATTCCATTTCTGAAATTTTATTATCAAATATTATTTAAACTAGATTTTTATGTTTTAATTGAAAAATAAAGGTTTTTAAATATTTTATTTGATTTTTTGATGATTTTATTATTTTACTGTTAATATTGTTGATTTGTGAATTATGAACTTCGGTTGGGGATTTGTGGAGTTTGGAGTCCCAATCCGAGGTATTGAGTATTTGGTGATTTTAGAAGTTTGTTTTTTGTGCATGATCGACCCTACTTTTACAGGGAGATGTCCATTTTACAAAGGAGACTCTGTCAATATTTTAGTAGATTTCTCGTAAAATATGACAACCGGTCCGAGTCTAGTTTTGAATTTTTCATTGAGTTTGTCTATAGTAATCCTAGAAGCGTAGAGTTATAAGTTTATTCTAATGATTATTATTATTATTTTATTTTTATTTTTATTTTTTCTAGCTGCGCTGAGACCGAAGCCTAACGGATCAGGCAAGCCGAGTTTATCTCGTGGAACGCTAATCTGTGAATTATTATATTATATATATATGTATTGCATATAGGATGCAAGACTTAGGATTTTTCATTTTCATTATATGTTTTAAATAGTAATTCAATTTATAATATGATTTGGTATATTTTCGGTTTATTTTTAGTATATTTTGATATATATATGTTTGCATATTTTCTATATACATTTAATATATCACTGGTATATTTAGAATTTATTTTTGATATATGTATGTTACATATTTAGGTTTATTTTTAGTATATTTTGGATATATTTCAAAAATTAAATACATGTTTTAAATGTATATTTATTCATGATTGTTTTATTAAATGATTAGTATACTTTAGGTATATTTTTAGTATATTTTAGGTATATTCCTAAATAATTGCATGTCGTATTATTGATTTATACTTAAATTGTTTTTAAGTATATTTTTCATATATTTTTTATATATTTCCAAATAAATGCATGTTATATTATCAATTCATACTTAATTGTTTTTAAGTATATTATTGGTTTATCTTTGGTATATTTCATATTTGATTTGACTTTATTTGACATATATATACTTAGTTTATTTTAGGTATGTTTCTAGTATATATGTGGTTTATTTTATCATTATGATTATTATTCTGTAATAATTGTTTGTCCATATGAATGTTTTTATTTTAAATGAAGGATATCGATAGAACGTGCTACCTAGTGGGCAGCACTAGAACCGAGTATGTACCTGTGCGATAGATTTAGGTTTGAGTGAGGAGTTATTTGTAGTAATTATAATATGATTGAGCTGATTTGATTGATTTGATTGAGATGTGATAGATTGCTGATGTGATTGCTGGAGCTTGGTTGACCTAGTGTCTCGAGCCCAATCACATTGACAGTCAGACTGTTGGAGCTCGGTTGACTTAGTGTCTCAGGGTCAGTCTACTGTCTAGAATGGAATAAGTGTTCTATTTAAATTTAAGTGAGCATGTATGACTAGGGTGATGATATGATTGATTGAGGTTGCGATTAATATGGTTCTATTTGATCCTTGATGTATTAAAATAAATGTTTTCTGCGTTTATTATATTTATAAAAGTAAAGTTTGACATTTGTGTGAAATGCATGAATATACTTATATATATATAAGAATGCTAAATTGGATATGGTTTAGATGTATGTATATATAGTATAATAATTCACTCAGTGAGATTTGACCCCCCTCAATTATTTTTCTTTTCGTGAGATTCTATATCATCAGACCTTAGAAATAGAGTTCTTCGCCAGTGTTCTTTTGTCCCGGCTATTTTATGTAAATGTATATTTTGAAATCTGATTTATATTCTAGAAACTGCAGTAGTAATGTTATTGTATCAGATGAGTATGGTTTTGTTTGACATTTGTACGCTGAGAATTTTAATTGAACACTATATGAATATATATTTATTTACGAAAAGATATTGAGTATTTATTTTCATATATTGATTCGAAAAATGTTAATTCAATTGTACTTTTATCTATTTATTGCATATTTTTATTTTTTCTAAAACTTGATACGGGTTTCGGATTTGAAAGAATTTCCGTTTCCTAATACTGGTTATGACTTCTAATTTTGGATCGTGACAGCGACACAAGCATTTTGCGATTTTAATCAAAACAAAGGTGCATCTGCAGAAATTCACACAGGGAGCCTAAATGTTATGCCTTCGTGTTAGATTGGACATGACATTAGTACACTTCGATTTAGTGTGGAACACAAACATGTACATGTACTATGGATTATATTATTATAGAAACAGTAAAATGCATATTCCTTGAGAAAAGAGATCCTTCAAGCTCATCAATGACATCTGTTACAATCCAATTATCAGGGTAAGCCTTACTACTTGGTGCAAAATAGTAACCAACCTGTCTTGCTATCGCCAAGATACCAAAACCATCATGCCCTAGTCACAAGAATGAACTATCTTAGGATGACAACAGGTTATCGGCTATCCAAATAATAATTGATGTACAAAAATATAACCAATTAATGCAATGAAGACAGATACATAAATGCCTCTGTCATTCATAATAATGGTGACTTTCAATCAGGGGGCTGGAGGGAACACGAGGGGAGAGAAAGGAGAAAGCAGTTGCACACATGATTTTCGCATAATAAAAGATTCATGTTTCTGTAACAGGTTTCAAGCTGGTTAATCTAGCACGCAATCAGCAATACTTCCAAGTTGAATAATGACATAGATTTAATAGACAAAGGTAGTAGAAAGAAAGGGAATCCACATTCCATGCTAGACAAGATGAGCTTAATAATAATATTTGCCTTGCTGAGATGATATTCCAAGTTCAAGTCTTACCACTGATAGAAGGGATTTCAATATTGACCATATTTGTTGGCCATCCAGAGTAATTTGATTAAAATTCGTGTTCCTCAAATTGATATGTGCAATGGCTTTTGCTAGATGCCCTAGAGAAATGTTTTCAATATGGATTATCAGCTGTACAATACTTTGAAAATGGCATCATCCTTAATGAGGAAGCAAATGAATTGAACATCAATCTAGCTGTTCCCTGTTACCTTGCCAAAATATGTCAAGAGAATGTGTTAAAACAGCTATCCAAATCCAGTGGCGCAAGATAACGACGTGAGAGATGCCTAAACTCTAACAAACTAGTGAAAGTCGTTATTATTAGCACAATCCAACAATTACATGCAACTATAAGATTAACTAAAATTACCAGTGGACCGCCTTACAGTTATTTTATTGAAGCTCATGGTCTCTTAGAAGCACTTTTTAGTAAATTTTTAGATCATCAAAAATCTTTGGTAGCTTGATATGCCTAATATCAGTAATTTTAAACATTTTGTGCATTTTGAAGCAACTATGAATAGAAAAGAAAAAAAAGGTGGGAAAGTATTTACATTAGAAATTAATTAAAATAGTAATAATAATGAAGGTAGTTAATAAACATTTGTCGCAACTAAAGAAGGGTTTCTAAAACAAATAAAGTAAACGGGTAACCTCAGAAACAAGAAGACCAACCAAATGTTTCCCCAAATAATGTTCCTTTCACTGTCTCAGTTGCACCAAGAAGAGGAGCTCCTGGAATCAAGCAAAACAGCAATATCAGGTAATTGATATATTTTATCAAAGGAACTCTGCACTCCAGGAAAATGGACTTTGATGCAAGTGTATCATACCAACAGCAAAATAGGCATGAATATGTTTGTCCAGCCATTCATTAAAATGTTTTGGTGCAATTTCTAGCTTTAACCATTCCAAAAAGTAGACCCAAAGAATGGCCAAGTACAATTGAGGGTCCACCACGAAGCTTAAGTCTAGTTTCAAATGTCAGCCTGCAAATGATGATGTAACACAGGTCAAGACCCTTAATTCAACCATGACTCTGAAATCACTCTCATGTGACATATTGATCGAGAAATCATTTCACAACTATTAGCATAGATTTCAGGGATGAATACATACTCTGTTAAAGGATACAACAGTACGTTGAACTGTTAGAATCTGCCTGATTTATCTCCTTGAAGCGCAAAAATCATTAATATTTTAATCAATTCCAACTAATTCAGATTGAGAAGCAACTTTTTATGTATTACATGCACAGACATCCTTATTTTACAGGCTATTCATGCAATTACAGCAACTACTCCTTTGCTTTGATTTTATCCATTGAATCTAAAGGAGTTAACAGAAAAAGCACCCACCAAATCTTGTGGAAAGAAAAATTTCAAAGCTACAAACAACAGTTACAATCTGGACATCATTATTGGTTAACTAGGATTATGCTGAATCATTATTGATTCAGTATAATCCTAAAATTGTACCTTCATTTTCATCATGCTTATCAACGTTTTCAAATTAATTCCTATGAAGTAATTTTGTTGCAGGCTAACACTTGTAGTATTAAGAGTTACATAAAAGATGTTGAAGCACTAAACTAGTCATGGAATGTAAATTATACCTCCGTCTTCAAATCTATTCCATAGATGCAGAAAACATTTTTAATAGGCAGCCTGTCCCAAGGTGTGAGTGGATTTAGAACAGGATCATCATGATATGAAGTTATATCATTCTTACCTTTATCCAGCTTCCCAACTGCCGTCCTCATTCCTGGAATGCTCTCAGAATCTTCATAGTATGTAATGTACTTCATCTTTGGATTCCTTGTCATGTTGGGAAATATATCTGAGTCATATTTATGTTCTACATTCAGTTCCACTTGTACATCAGACCCGTCATGATCTGACTGCAATTTTCAGAAAAACCAACAAAAGAATAAATTCTCAAATAAAAGTTCATTTTCCAGGTAAGAATGATATAACTTCATAGCAGTATTTGCAAGCTTATTAGGGATCAGGAAATGATCAATGCATATCAATCCATGAGTAAAGCCACCATTCATTCACCATGAGATGCATAAATACAGAAGTTTACATCAAGGAAAGCTAAAATTTTATCCTTAGCCTTTAAAATCTACATATGAATACATCTACAATTTTAAAATCTGGATACGATATGGGTAAACAGAATAAAAAGAATTTTTTTTTTTTTTTAAACTAGAACAGAAACAACACTTTGAAAAGAACTTGGGATCAGATCATGATCATGATTCCATCATAGGAAGCTTTCCTTTTCTGTCTTCGTGCACCTCACTGTCGGAAGCGTCTATTGTACTTCCACACAGCATCTGATTCCACATAGACTTTAGAAAAAAATTTTCTTCTTGACTGTCGTTGTATCCACCAGAACTAGTACTGGCATATAAACTCCCGCTCCATATAGTTGGTAGAGGCAAACTTCTGTCTAGTGCATCACTTTATTGGCTAGGACTAGGACTACTCGAAGATGAACTCTTCCTTGGACGAAATCTGCCATGATTGCTCCTCATAATTTCAGAAGGCAAACTTCCGCCCTGTCCGTCCTTAAATTGGCCAGAACGAGAACTTGAACCATCTGATGAACTTTTTAAAACTTGAAGTACCTGTTGAAATTGATGCATAGATTGCAATATAAGTTAAAAAGTTGGGGTTATTTTCTAATCTTATATGAGGGTTCCCAACTCTCTAAATCAACGTGGAGTTTGGAGGGAAATTGGAGGAAAAGCCTGCCATTAACTACCTGGCTAATTGGTGGCCGACTCTCTCGTGACATGCGCACACAAGCTGAAGCACACTTAATCATTTGATCCATTTCTTTGAAAGGAACATTGCCTTTTAAGTCAGGATCAACAACAGCATCATAGTTGCCATTCTTTTTTAACTCCTTGTGTAGATTTTTTGCCTGAATATTGATTGATGACAAAAAAAGTATCTGTTACTCGTTATTTCAGGTTAAAAAAAATGTTAGTTACCACTTTAGCGTTGAAACATCCGGTTAGGTTGAGGATATTATACGTTTAGTTGGTTAATGTATACTGTATTTTTAAGGTAACAGTATTGAGATACCACATCAGTGACGTCGGTGAATTCCATTTCACTACCAGTAATCAGCGCCAGGAGTACAGCTCCAAAGGCAAACACGTCTGTCTTATCAGTTACATTTCGGGAAACAAGAGATTCTGGATCTATATAACTGCAAAATTAAGTATCATTTCATTTACTCTTGTTTGGTTAATGGAAAATTTTTCCAAAACAAAATTGATCTTACCCAAAAGTTCCTTTAACTGCTGTGCTGACATGAGTAGCAAAATCTGCCAAAAGCTTGGCCAGGCCAAAGTCTGAAATCTGAACAAAAATGACCAAGCTAGATTTAGGGATCATTGTTATATGAACATATGTCAATCTGAAATTAAAAATAAAGGAAGCATTCTTTTCCCATGGGCAAGCTATGTCATGGCTCCGCAAAGATATGGCCTCGTTATCTGTTGAACAATTTGTGGCCCCAGAGAAAAATGACAGAGATTTAGAGAAACATCAATGACCTTATGTACGTGATTGGTTTTGTGTTTGGGATAGTTTCTCTTGGAAATATTATGGAATGATACATACACTTCAAGAATCTTTGATTAAAAACCAAATGAATACTAACAATCTGTTAATTAATTAAAAATCCCACCTTTGGCTCATACCTATCGGTAAGAAGGATATTAGCTCCTTTGATATCTCGATGTATGATTCTGGGTGAACCTGCACAAGTCAAGCAGACATCTATAAATATCATATAACCACATCTAATATATATATATTTTTTTTCGAACAAAAGCCACATCTACTATTACTGTTAAATTAAATACTCACAATCTACATGTAGATATTTCAGCGCTTCTGCAGTGCCTATGGCAATTTGCTTCCTTGTTCGCCAATCCAGGGCTGGTTTCTTCTTATCTATGTATAAGTATATAGCACGCAATTCATCATTTATGCGATCACAGTACATATATTCTATTCTAATCAATTGATACGTGCAAAATACTCACTAACTAAATAAGACTTCAAGCTGTTGTTAGGAACATATTCATAAACAAGCATTCTGTACTCTCCATCAGCGCAATATCCAATTAGCAAAACAAGATTCCTGTGATCAATGTGGCAGTGTATCTCAATTTCATTTCGAAATTCAGTATCCCCCTGTTTACTATTGACTTTCAGAACCTTAACTGCAACAACTTCTTGACCTTCTAAACCTGCCAATTCTCCCTTATACACTCCACCAAAGCCACCTTCACCAAGGAGGTTCTGTTCGGAGAAATTATCAGTTGCCTCTTTCAGTTCTTCCAAACTAAAAATCCTCATTAATCCAAACCTGCAATTGCCACCGCCACCAGTAGATGTAGATGCACATGCGTGGGATATGGGACGGCCAACAACTATGGATTTCATAATCATCGAAGCTGAGGGATGTTCATTTGAAGTGGGATCAGGAGTCATTGATGTCAGCAATAGATGTTCATAGGAAGGTAGCTCGTTTGCAGTTGAAATGATCCCACCATTATTGTTTGCATTCGCCACCTCACCATCCTGATCTACATGAGAACCAAAAACAACTAGAAAACAATAAAAAAATGGTTGTCTTTGTGGTTGTTTTTAGTTTTTTTTTTTTTTCGAATTGTTTGTTTTTTTCTTGACTTATTTTCAATTTTTTAAGCTTGTTTTGTAGTGATTTTCTAGTTATTTTTCTGGGAGTTTTGAAAAGCATGAAAAAAATAATTACAATTATCATATGACATTTTTTTAGTAAATACATAAAAAAACAAAATGCAAAAGAATGGAGATAGGCTTAAATCTACTAAAAATTTTGAAAAACAAATATTATCGTAACAAGATTTACATTCATGTACTATTTACATCCACAAATATAAATGTGATAAAAGAAATAACAAAATAGTAAAGTGACAATATAAGAGCACAAAAAAAAGTAGAAATAGTGAAATTTGACAACATTTATAATCAAAGATAATGCTAAAATATGTTGACATCCTAAATATAGCAAATCAAGTTAAAGTATATGCTATAATTAATTATTAAAAATTTAAAACTTAGTCCAATCTAAATTCTTAGTAATTTAATATTTTTAAATTAATTTTAATTAAAATACTTTTGATGTTAATTTTTACAAAAATTAATTAAATCATAAAATTAATTTTGTAAAAATAAACATCAAAATTTTGAAAATTAATTTTCTATTGTCAACCAAATTTTTTTGCTTGCTAGTATTTGGTCACCCTATATTATTTTAAAGTCAATCTATATTATTTTATCGACAACCATGTATTATTTTATTAGGAATTTTATATCATTTCATTAAGAATTTTATATAATATGAAAATTTTAGTAAATATATGTTCTTTTGTCTTTTTACTTCATATTTTGTGATATTGTGTGGTTAATTACTGTAAAAATTAATAAAATTTATATTATCTAGTGTATTTTTTATTTAGTATTTTATAGTTAGTCATATATTATTTGATAGTCCACCATATATGTTTTTGTCTATTAATTTTAAAAATGATGATATTATAAATATAGGTTATGACTTGAATTGTTAAAAAGAAGTCCTGTTATAAAATATTTTTGCTAATTGTGAAGGTAATTTTCTTTACAGGTTGTAAGTCTTTTTTTAAATTTTAAATTTTAATCTAATAATCTATAATTTATTTTTTAATTTAATGGTTAAAAAATTAAACGTATTTATACCTCAGAGCATTATAGAAGCCCCCTCAAAGTAGAGTAGAAAGCATGTAATAATAATAATAAATAAGAAGGATAGTGATACATAACGGAAGCTGCGGCGGCTCACAAGAAGATAAAAACAATACTAATTAAAATGGAATAACTTATATTTTACTTTCTACATTTTTATTTTTTCTTTGATTTATCCTCCATAAATTGAGTCCTTATATTTTTATTTTTTCTTAATTTACTATCTCCATTTTTAATTTTATTCACATTAACTCCGTATACTTTTAGTTTTGTGAACATTAAATCCTTTTACTAATTAACCTTTCCAATAAATATAATTTTAAAAATTTTCATCAACTATATTATAATTTAATTACTTATATTTTATTTTTAATATAAATATTATAAAAATATTATTTTATTTAAATTTAGTTTATATAATTGTAATTAATTAGTAGAATCTTGCTTAAATTTTTATTTTTATAATATTAGATACAATTTTTATAAACTAATAAATTACAATTATATAATTTATATTTAATTTTTCTAAAAGTATTTGAAACTTAATAGTATTTTTATAATCTTTATATTAAAAATAAAACATAAATAATTAAATTATAATATAGTTGATTAAAATTTTTGAAATTATATTTATTGAAAAAGTTAATAAAAATATAAAAGTTTAATATGAATAAAAATAAAAGTATGAGAATTCAATCTAAATAAATAAAAATAGAAGAGGTAAATTGAGAAAAAAGTAAAAATGCATGAGTAAAATATGAGTTATTTCAATTAAAATTTATTTTTTTAAATTTTAATTTTTTTAACAATTCTTAAGTTCACTGTATGATTCTTGCAATATTGAATTGGTCTCGAATAAAAAAAATGACCATTTATGCATAAGTAAATAAAACAAACCAGCTGCTCCACAACGACGACCACGACCACAACTCCGGCGACTGCCACTGTCACTGCCGCTGCCGCCGTCTTCAGCGGCGGCTCTTCTACGTACTAAGAATAAGTAAACGGAAAGAATAAAAAATATTACAAATAGAATAAACACAACTGCCAATACAACAACCAAAATAACCACTGTTGTCGACATTAATGAGCAAAAAAATTTATCATAGGCAATCAGATGTTGGTTTTTTTTTTTTTTTTGGGAGAAGAAGAATGGTTCATCGTTAATGGTCCTGCCTAGAGGGCATATGCAAAGAAGTTTGCGATGCTTCGACGTGTTAGCCGATGAAATTTCATAAATGCCCTTCCCTTCCAATTGAATAACTGAGGACAAAAAAGAAATTGCACTTAGCCTGTCGTGACAGTGAGATCAAGGGAATAATTACCGGGGTCCAATTGATGCAGCTTCAGCCAGTTGGGTTTGTTCTTAATCATTATTATATAATTTCTTTTTTTTTTTCTTCTTCTTCCAATGCAATGTAGATAGATAACCTTTTTTTTTTTCAACGAAACTCCCCTAATTCACGCCATGGCTTTTTTTTTTTTTTTCATTTTTAGTATTACTGGATTTTATTGTATTTACATCTACATTTATATATATACTAATTTTATAGATTAAGATGTTAAAGCTATTTGTTTATTTATTATTATTATTATTATCAATTTTATTATTTTTAAATTTAATATATGTATATTATTATTGAGTTAATTCAATTTTAATTGGTTTTAGAAAAGTTTTGATATTAAGTATCATTTTAGTACTTTTTACATATTTATTTATATATGTAATCTGATATGTATTTTTATAGATATATTTACATTTATAATTATAAAATTCTAATTGAATGTGAAATTTTGTAGCTTCGTTTTTAATTATTATTCTTTTGACGATTTAGAAATAAACTATTCAAACAAATTAAGTTACAGCAATATCCTAACCTCCTCTTTCTCTCTTAATTTTTATTTTTTTAACTGTTCATCTTCTTGAAATAAGAAGGGATAATTTTTAGCCATTTTTAGTCTAAAACCACCTCTCTGTGCATCTTTTATTAATTTCTTTTTAAATAAATGATTATTTTACATAAATTTAGATTTTATTTTATTTTTTATAATTTTATTATTTTGTTACGGTGTTTGATTTTCATCATTTTATTACGACGTTTTGTTTTTATCTTATTATGGCTTTTTTGTATGAATAATTAAAACAGATAAAGTATATTTGATCACATGGAAACAACGAATCAAATTATGACCATTAATATATTGTAGAACTGAAATCATAGATATTTTAGTCATTATAATATTATTAAATTTATACACTTTGAGTTAATTTATTATACTATTAATCTGAGTGTAGTTTCATTATTTATAATTTTTAATGAATTGATATTTATATTTTTATTAATATATTACTAGTTTAAATTAATAAAATTATTTTTTTTTTCAAAAAATAGTTACATGATATATATATATATATATTTGATAATGTCCGCATCGTAGTGTAGCTGGTGCGGATCTCATCATGTATCGCCGCTTTTGGGGGGAAATATGTGTATGCTTTAGGCTTTATGAAAAAAAAAAGGGGGCAAAACGCTTCTTGACCCCTTTGCTCTTAAGCTTTTTCATATTGCATCCTTTTACTAAATTTTTTAATAGATTTTTAATAGTATACATATATATATATATTGACACATCTAATTGTTCATTAAATATTTATACAATTAATACAAAAACATGGCAAAACTTATGCACACTGAATTTTTAATCAATAAAAAATATATGAGATATTTGATAAACAAAATACTAATGAAAGTTATAAATTTAAATTTCATAACTTTAAAGATAATATTATAGTAAATTAAGATGCCTCATATAATTACTTTCCTTTTTACAAAGTAAAGTATACTTTTCTACTACCGCTAGACTATAAAATATAGTCTCATCTTATATTGATAAAAATAAAGTAAAATAAAAGTATTAAAAAATAAAAATCACCCAAGTATCTCCCGTAAATTAACATTTTATTTAGTTAAAATACTTAAAGTGATAAAATTATTAATTTATTAAACGTTAATTGTAAAAGAGATTACTACACGATAGTATTTTATTTATTTTTATTTGAAAAATATTATAATTTTTTATTTATTAAATAACTCATGTATTTTTTATTGATTAAAAACCTATTATGTATTAATTTTTGTCATATTTTTGTAGTAATTATATAAATATCTAACGATGCTGTGGGTTGTTGTAGCTACCGATTCAGTTAGCTTTCCTAGTTCTCTGTTTTTTGGCTTCTGTTGACACTTTTGGTTGTAAGATTTATTCTGGTTTTCTTTTAATAATATTTGAGGAGAGAGCAGCATAATGAAGGCGTACATTGGGAGCCTAGCTAGGATGTCATCTTGCACCATCTGATGCTATGTCTCTCTTTCATTCTTAAAAAAAATGTCATTATTTTTGTAATTATATATATTTTTACTATTGTAAATTTATTAGAAATCAATGATTGATATCTTAATTATATTGAAAAATTATAATTTTTAAAATTTTTAATAAGTTTAATTGAATTATTTTAGTAATTTTATGGAATTAATTGTTAATAACAAAAATTATAAGAATTAATAAAAAATTTTAAAATTATAGGGACTAATTTAAATATTTTTAACAATCAATTTTGTAAGAAGAGCTCAATGTGCCGGAGATTGAAAGTGAATCGGTCTAATGTCCCAAAAATTTAATAAAATGATGTAATGTAAAAAAATTAAAAGTAAAAGGGATTAAGAGCATTTTGAAAAAAAGAAAAAGATAATAATACTGTTAATTATATAAATTATATCGTATAAGATATTTTTTATACAATCAATCAAGTTCTATTATTTAACTTTTATAATAACTATATAACTCATTAAAATAATTTTAAGAAAAATGAAAATTAAAAAATATATTTTTTAAATTATTATTTTATTAACAATGATAAATAAAATTAATTAATTATTATTATTATTTTTAAAAATATAAATTTTAATTAATATATCTTAAATGAATAAATATTTTTTATACTTGAATGTACTCAATTAATTTTGTCAATAATATAATTTATGTTATATTTTAAATAAATTTTAAAATTCAATTGTATTTTAAAAAATATTTATTATAAATTAGACTATTTTAAAAAATGTTTCTTTAAATTAGATTATTTTATAAAAAAAAATAAAAAATAGCATATTTTTATTAATAGTTTTATTTATTATTATAAAATATAACTATTTTAAGGCAAAATAGAAAATTTTATTATATTTTATCTTAAATTAATTATTTTTATTATAACAATTAAAATTATAATAAAATTATGTTAACTTATTTCATTGTTCAAATATTTATAATATAATAGTATAATTTAAAGATTTTTTTTTTTAAAATTTAACTAACTTTAATTTAACCGAGTTTAATTGGTTTTATTGATCATACTCAATATAACTAATAATTTAAGAAGAATATCACTTTTATTTTCATTTTTATTTTTTAAATTTATTTTAGTGAGTTGTATAGTTATTATAAAAGTTAAGAAATAGAAGAAGTCATAAATAAAAATAAAAATATTATTTATTGAAAATATTAAAATAGGATTAAAATGTAAAAAAAAATTAATTTTAAAGATTGACTAATAAAAAAACTTTTTTAATTAAAGAATTTTTTTAAAAAAATTTATAAAACTTAATTGAAAAAAAAAATTCTTATAAAATTTAAATTAAAAAATAATATAATTTATAAAATTAACAATATTAGTATAAAAAAATTTTACAGGATATGGCTGTATTTTTTGACCGGTTAACAGAAATAACATTACTTTTTTGAGAAATTATGCGGGTGCCCTTTGTATTTGCACGTGTCCTTTTTTTCTTGTTTTAATTGTTGCCCCTACTGTTTTTTTCACCTTACTATTTAACAACTTGCAAAGCATTAAACATGATTCAGACTTCAAGAAAAAAGAAAAAAGAAGAGGAAAAACCAACCATGGTTTTGCATTGTGCTAGGAATAGAAATATGAGTTTTAGCATATTTCGTAGTTAAATTTCAGTTACTTAAATATGCTAATGCTCTACTAGTTGGTTATATAATTTCTTAGTTAAATTTAAATTATGTGGCATCTGTTTGTTATTCATGAACTTTTAAATTAAATGGTAGTTTTGATTTTTCCTTTTATTTTTCTTAATTTGAACTTTATTTTTTTAATTGATGGTTAAAAAATCATTACGAATAAATTAACAAGTTTAACAGATCAAAATATATACATAAATAAATATATTTTTAAAATGTAAAAAATAAAATAATGTAATAAGTTAAAATAGGGGAGATAATTACTAAATTTTTTTTAAGAGATTGATTACTATATGTAGGTCTCCCATGTCCTATCCATCTTTAACCCTTTCACTTTATTATTTTTATTTATATGTTCATTTATCTAAAAAGAACAAATATAGCTAAAATACATTATGACACACAACTAATATGGCATGATAAAGGCAAAATTACAAATTCTCCTATTATACTACTTTATTTTTAATATTTTAAAAAATATTTATCGTTGTATTTTATTCCGTTAACACTTATTAATTTTTCTATTGAGGATGAAGACTATAAAAATGAATAAATATTTTTTCAAATATTAAAGATAAAATAATGTAATAAATAGAAATACAACGGAAATTGAAATTTTTCACATGATAAATAATATACTTGTAATTCCATGCATGTCTAGAAAGTTATATATATATATATATATATATATATATATATCTTTTTTCTTTTTTATATATATCTCAAATCTACATAATTTCATTTTAAATTTCTTTTAATACAAAATGTTCTAAAATACCCGCATATATACTACTTATTATGAGACACATTGAAAAAAAAAAAAGCTAGTTTGATATGCTTAAAATTTTATTTTCTTATCCTTTCATACTTGATTTAAGTCTTCTTGTTTCTATTTTTATGTTTTTATTTTTTTACTAAATATTTTTCAATTTAAAATATATATTATGTTAAAATTAAATATTAAAGATGAAAAGGCTTATTTTTTTCTTTCCTTCAAAAACAATAATTAAATTAAAGATTAAAGGTTAATTCAGCAGTAATTCTATGGAGCACGAAAGTATGGGCCACATATATTTCAGTTAGATTTTTGTTTAAATTAAAGGTTTTAATTATTATGAATGTGAATGAACAATATATTGCTTGTAAGAGAATAATTCTCAAATAGTGAAAAAAAATTTGTTGACTATTTGCACGATTAAACTCCAAATTTTGGACTTTGACAAATAATTTTTATACTAATACTTTCCATTAAACGTGTAGGGAATTATATACCAAACATATACTGAACATATACACTTTTGGATAAATAGTGACTTTTCGGGCAAAAGTTAACCTCTAAGATTCAATAAGGCTTTTGACATCTTTAAAACTCTTAAATAAGAAAATAAGCTTCTTAACATTTGAAGTAGACATCTTGAGCTTCTAAATTGGGCTTATTTGTCAAATCCAAGTTCATTTGATTATGTAAATTTTGAGTTGAAATCCATGTATACGTCTGCCATCTCAGATTGCACATCTCTTAGTATTTTGAACATATCTTGAGTTACAGAAGTCCAATTAAGGTGATTCAAAATGCTATGAAAATATAAGTCAAATATCTACAACTTTCATGAAGAAAATATGGGCAAATTAAATTTTCTTCAGGAGAAAATCACGGCTTCAACTTGTGTATAACTGTTTGACAGTATTCTGCATTTCAAATTGCATAACTCTTAGTAATTTGGACATATCCTGAGCTACAGAAGTCAAATTTAGGTGATTAAAAATTATATGGAAGATAATTCAAATACCTATAGTTTTCATGAAGAAAGTATGGCAAATTCAAATTTCTTCAGGAGAAAATCATGACTTCAATTTGGGTATAGCTGTTTGACTATAGTTTGCATTACAAATTGCATTAGCCTTAGTATTTTAGACATATCTTGAGCTACAGAAGTCCAATTTAGGTGATTCAAATTGATATGGAAATATAATTCAAATATCTATAGCTTTTATGAAGAAAGTGTGGGCAAATTCAAACGTCTTAAGGAGCCAATTATGGTTTCAATCTATGAAAAGCTGTCTAACAGCATCAGTCTCAATGATTCAAAATATAGACCTTGGACACATCATTTGCACCTCCAAAAGCTATTTTTTTTAGTATAAATACCTCTAGATTTGAATGGAAGTCAAGAAACTTCTTTATCATTCATTATTTCTTAAGAATTCATTGAGCTCTCAAATTCTCTTAAACAATTCTTTGTTTGTATAACTCTTGTAAGAGTTGGGTGTGTGTTAGAAATAGAATTTATCTTCATTTTAAATCTTGGGTTAGATTATAAGGGAAGTGAAATTTATTTCTAAAGGAATTAGTTTAAGTGTTGTCCATTGAAACACTTGAGTTTTGGTTTTTTGAGTGAGCCTTGAAAACTCATGTTGTAAGGTTATAAGAGTGGGCCATAAAACTCTTGTATAATCTTAATCCTATGAATAAGATTGTGGGTGATTGAAAATCCTAACTTGGGGATAAGTTAGGTGGAGACGTAGGATTGTTGTTGAATCCGAACTCCTTAAATCTTTGTGTTATTCATTCTCAACTTATATTTAATTCTTGCAAAGAATTCTTTTAATTTCTCATTTTTATTTGATAGTCCTATTCACCTCCCTTCTAGGACTCTTTTTATTTAGTATCAGAGCTTGAATTCTACGTACTTCATTGCTAGAATACAAGATCATGATGAGTGAATCATAAAACATCTCTTCTCTTAGATTATTTTTTAATAGTAGTGACTATCCATATTGAAAATTCAAAATGAAATTATATATTGATTGTGATTCCATTAAACTTTGGGACATTGTCCTAAAAGGTTAGGAACCACCTACAACTATCATTGATGGTGTGGTAACTGCTCTTGCAAGAAGCCAATGGAGTATTGATCAAAAGCAAGAAAATCATAAAAATAAAAAGGCTATGATTACTCTAGTCTCTTTAAATATAAGAGAAGAAGGAGGCAAGCTTCAAAATTGTATGTCAGCCAAAGAAATGTGGGAGACCTTAGAAAACCACTATGAAGGCAACATTCAAGTAAGAAGTAAGAAAGTTCAACTTCATATGTATGAATATGAACTCTTCAAAATGAAGCCTTATGAATCAATCACGGAGATAACAAATCGTCTTAATGCTCTCCTTACAACCCTCAAGAAACTTGGAAAACATTTCTCCAAGGAAGAAGTAAAAAATAAGATTCCAAGAATCCTACCTAAGAAGGATTGGGAATCTCATGTTAATTCAATTGAGGAAGCTCAAAACCTCTCCACCCTATCAACCGATGTGCTCATTGGTAAGCTCTTAACACATGAGCTCACTATCAAGCAAAGAGGTGAAGAATAAGAAGAGAAAGAAGAAAAGAAAAAGAGCATTGCTCTAAGAGCTCTTCAAGAAGATAGTGAAGAGGAAAGCATTAAAGATTCTAATAATGAAGATGGTGACATTGCCATGCTCACTAGGAACTTCAAGAGTTCTTAAGAAATAAAAATTTTTTAAGAACAAAGGACTTCAATAAGAAGTTTGAAGGAGATGGGAAGAAGAAAATAAAAAGAGGTTACTTGCTATGAATGTAAGAAATCGGAACACATTATAAGTGAATGTTCTAAACATAAATTTAAGAGCAAGGGAGCAAAAGATAAGAAAAAGGCATTCAAAGCTACTTGGAATGATTCCTCTGAATCCAAAGAGGAAAAGAAACAACAAGAAGTTGCCAATCTTTGCTTCATGGCCATTGAAAATGAAAATGAGGTACCATCCACTTCTTATTCTTCCTTTGATGATTATGATGAATATTGTGATGATGATGATGATGATGATGAGAGCTCTATTGTGAGCAAATGACTTGTTAAATGTAAAAGTTTGTTATCTAAGAAGAAATAATATAAACATGAGTTAACTAGATTAGATAAGGATTTTGAATGTTTAAAAATTGATTTTGCTAAACTTGTTGCATCAAATGAAAAACTAGTTAGTAATGTTAAATCTTCTTATTCTTTAGAAGATCAACTTAAGAAAGCAAATGATGAAAATCATAAGCTTTCTAAGGAAGTCTTAGAATTAAAAAATTCCATTGCTAAATTTAAGAGAGGAAAAGAAACTTTAGATAGTCTTTTAGATACTCATGGAATTGGATATAAGAATGGAATGTCTTCATCATCTTTATCACATATTGATTTTGTAAAAGCTTCACATGATTCCACTCCTTCAACCACCAAATCAAATGAGACTCAAGCTTTCAAAGCTAAAAGATCTCATGTGTTAAATAGCAAGGAAAAGTCTCATGAGATTCATCCTTCATTAATACAAAGAGGTAAGGCTCAAACTAGAGCACTTAAACCCAAACATGCTTATATGTACATTAGACACAATTATAATAGGCATGCTACACAATACAATGCACATAAATATGTTGAAAAAAATTATCAAAATACACATCACCATTGCCAATGCATGTCTCACTTGATGACACAAAACAATAAGAGTTACACACAACATCAAAGGCATGTTGCACACATTAGGAAAGCATTTCATCTTAGGAGGAATAAATTTGAAAATATTGTATGTTTTTATTGCATGATCAAAGGAAATACTAATAATGTGTGCTTCTATAGAAGACTGTATATGAATTACTTCTTACGGATTATCTTAAAACAACCTAGACCAAGAAAGGTTTAGGTTCAAAAGAACACTTAAATTATATTGTGTAGATGTGCTTGAAATCCACAAGAATAAAAAGCAAGTGGTATCTCGATAGTGGATGTTCAAGGCATATAATAGGAGACACAAAGCAATTCAACAAACTTGATGCTCAGGATAGAGGACACGTTACTTTTGAAGATAATGTAAAAGGAAAAATTATTGGCATTGGAGAAATAGGTAATCCTCAATCCTTATCTATACATCATGTGTTGTTTGTTGATGGTCTTAAACACAATCTACTTAGTATAAGCCAATTATGTGACATGGGAAATAAAGTAACTTTTTATCCTAAAAATTGCTTTGTTAGTAGTTTTGATGAAAATAAAATTATTTTTAATGGTGAAAGAGTAAACAATGTTTATGTCATTGATTTGAATAAAATTGATAATAAAGACATAAAATGCTTAGTGTCTATCTCCCATAACACATGGACATGGCATAGAAGATTAGGACATACAAATTTTAAACTTTTGAATGATCTTTGTAAACATGAACTTGTAATTGGTTTACCTAAGCTTGAATTCACTAAAGATAAACCTTATGATGCTTGTCAAAAGAGAAAACAATCCAACTTCTCATTTAAGCTAAAAATGTAGCGTCCACCTCTAGGCCATTTGAACTTATACATAAGGACTTATTTGGACCAACTAGAGTTACTAGTCTCGGTGGAATGCACTATGCTTATGTATTATTTAATGACTACTCTAGATATACTTAGGTGTGTTTTCTTGCTCACAAGAATGATGCATTTAAAGCTTTTGTATTTCATCCATTAGAAGTGATCATGGAACCGAATTTGAAAATGAATTTTTCAAAAACTATTGCAATGAAAATGGTATTTCTCATACATTTTCATCTCCTAGAACCCCTCAACAAAATGGGGTAGTTGAAAGGAAAAATAAAACTGTTATGGAAATGGTTTGAACAATGTTTTATGAGTATAATTTGCCTTTATACTTTTGGGTGAAAGTCATTAACACATCTTGTTATATATCAAACTGAGTTTTCAAAAGAACAATTTTAAATAAAACATCTTATGAGCTATGGAATAATAGAAAACCCAAAATCTCATATCTAAGAGTATTTGGATGTAAGTAATTTATATTGAACACCAAGGATAATCTTGTAAAATTTGATTCTAAAGCTGAAGAAGGAATTTTCCTAGGCTATTCCATCTCTAGCAAAGCATATAGCGTCTTTAATAAGAGAACTCTAGTAGTTAAAGAGTCAATGCATGTGGTATTTGATGAATCAAACTCATTTGATCCTAGAAAGGATGTTTGTAGTGTTGATGATCTTGTAGGTGACAATGAGATTATGGAAACACAAGAAGAAAATCCTAGTAAGCCTTTGGAACTTGAAGATCCAAGCAAAAAGGAAATGAGGAGACAACTCAACCTACTTTGAAGGATGAACTTCCAAAGGATTGACAATTCAAGAAAGCTCACCCTCAAGACCTCATTATAGGTGACACTATAAAAGGGGTAACTACTAGATCTCAATTAAAGTCTACTGTTAATTTAGCCTTCATTTCTTAAATTGAACCAAAAAATATTGATGATGCTTTGTGTGATGAATTTTGGGTCCTTGTTACTTAAGAAGAGTAAAATCAAGTTGAGAGAAATAAGGTTTTGACCTTGGTTTCTAGACCTAAACATCATCCTATTATAGGCACCAAATGGGTGTTTAAAAATAAGATGAATGAATAAGGTGTCATAACTAGGAACAAAGCTAGACTAGTAGCTAAAGGTTATAATCAAGAGGAAGGCATTGATTATGAAGAAACCTTTTTCCCCATTGTAAGGTTAGAAGCTATTAGGATGCTACTTGTATTTGCATCATACATGGATTTTAAACTTCATCAAATGGATGTTAAAAGTGAACTTTTAAATGGTTTTATTGAAGAAGAGGTATATGTTGAACAACTTCCAGGTTTTGAAAATTTTAACTCTCCAAATCATATTTTTAAATTGTGAAAAGCATTGTCTAGATTGAAACAAGCTCCAAGAGCTTGGTATGAAATATTGAGTAACTTTTTATTAGAGAAAGGTCTCTCTAAAAGAAAGGTTGACATAACTCTTTTCATAAAGAAATCCAAGCATGATTTATTAATTGTTCAAATTTAGGTTGATGATATTATTTTCAGTGCTATTGACCATTGCTTGTGTGAGGAACTTTCTAAACTACTGTAAAGGAGAATTTGAGATGAGTATAATGGGAGAACTCAAGTTCTTTCTTGGACTTCAAACCAAGTAATGTGAAGATGGAATTTTCATTAATCAAACTAAATATGCTAGGGAACTTCTCAAGAAGTTTGAAATGGATGGAGCTAAATCAAGCAAAACTCCAATGAGCACCACAACCAAACTCAATAAGGATGAGAATGGAAAACCGGGTGATGAAAAGTGATTTAAAGGTATGATTGGAATCCCTTCTTTATTTAACTGCTAGTAGACCCAATATTATGTTTGCTACTTGCTTGTGTGCTAGATTTCAATCAAGTCTTAGAGAGTTTCATTTGAAAGCAATTAAAAGAATTTTCAAATATCTTTATGGTACAATGCATTTAGGACTTTAGTATCTTAGGAGTTCTTCCTTTGACTTCATTAGTTATTCTGATGCTGAATTTGCCAGTAGCTTACCAGATAGAAAAAGCACTTTCAGAACTTGTCAAATTTTAGGAAATTTCTTAGTTTCTTGGTTTAGTAGAAATAAGTTTTAGTTGCCTTGTCCACCGCTAAAGCAGAATATGTGCCGGCTAGTTGTTGTTGCACCCAAGTTCTATGGCAAAAACAATAGCTTTTGGACTATAACATTGATATTAATCACATTCCAATTAAATATGACAATACAAGTGCTATAAACCTTAGTAAAAATCCCATTCAACATTCTAGAACTAAGCATATTGACATTAGACATCATTTTTTTACGTGATCATGTGTAAAATAATGATATTTTTCTTGATTTTGTTGATACTAATCATCAAATAGTAGACATCTTTACCAAGCCTCTTTATGAGGAAAGATTGAATTTTATTAAGCATGAACTTGGTATGATTGATGGCTCAAGCTTGTCTTAATTACTTTTTAAATTGATGAATTGATGTTTGGATTCTTATGTGATCATATGCTTTAAAAAATATTATTTTCAGCATCATGTATATATTTTGTTTTAAAAGTATTCGCTTTAGCAAATTTACTTTATATACATGATATATTGTATTTTTCATTTGCATGATCTTTGTATTAATTTTATTTGATTTGGATTTATGCGGATTCATTCAATTTTTTAGAAAGCCCTCATATTTTTCAAATTAATAATAATTATTGAGCTAAATTCAATTAATTAATTATTTTAATTTAGCAAAAAATAATTGAGTTTTCATGCGTACTTAGTTAATTTCTTTTAAGAAAGAGAATTTTTTTTACAAAGATGTGTTTGTGCTAGTGACATAACTATGTGATAGTGTGTCCTTAATATCAATTTTTTTTTTCAATTCATTGAAATAGGGGGAGAAAATTGTTTGAATTTATTTCACAAAATTTTTTTATGCATGCATAGTAATTGTTAACCATTTGCATGATTAAACTCCTAATTTTGGATTTTGACAAACAATTTTTATACTAATAATTTCAATTAAGTGTGTAGGGAATTATATACCAAACATATACCAAGCAGATACACTTTTGGATGAATATTGACTTTTTGGGGCTGATTGAACCTTTGAGATTGAAGAAGACTTTTGACATATTTAGAGCTGTTAAATGAGAAAATGAGCTTCTTCACTTTTAAAGTAGACATCTTAAGATTTCCAAATTGATCTTGCTTGTTAAAATCCAAGTTCATTTGGGTATGAAAATATTCAGTTGAAGTTAGCATATGCAGCTTGCATTTCAATTTGCAGAGCTCTTGTTATTTCAGAAATATCTTGAGCTACAGATGTTCAATTGAGGTGATTCAAATTTATATGAAAATATAAGATAATTATATAAAAATTTTATGAAGAAAATTTTGGCTGAATCGATCATCTTCAGTCCCGTTCATGAGCATATTTCAAGATGGTCACGAGCTGTCCTTTAATGGAGCATTTGGAGCACGTTTTTGCCAAAATATGGCAGTACCCCTCACGAGCGCTCCTCAAAAGTAGAGTGCTTGTGGCCCTACTCAAGATCAAACCACTGATAGCATCCAACAGGAAAATTGGAATGCAACGGATATATTTTTCTCCTCACAAGCATTGTTCACTGGTGAGCCGCCCGTGAGCATCCTTTGAGCTGCCAAAAGTCCAAGAATTGATTCAAAATCAATTTTAAATGTTGGAGAAATGATTGATACATCCAACAACTACATATTTAAGTGTTTTTCTATATAAACACAACTTAGAATTCAAATTGAAAGGTTAAGAAAACTTGTTTATCATTCATCATTTTCCTAAACATTCAATTAAACTCTTAAACTTTCCTTTAAATAATTCTTTGTGTATAACTCTTGTGAGAGTTGGTGAGTGATTAGAATAGACATTTTTATTCTTTTATTTTTTAGGTTTAGAAAATGGGAAGTGAGATTATATTCTAAAGGAATTGGCTTAAGTGTTTAGCCATTAAAACACTTAGGAATTTGGTTTTAGTGTGAGCCTTGAAAATACTTGTAAATTGGTTTTTGAGTGAGTCTTGAAAACTCAAGTTGTAAAGTTGTAAGAGTGAGCCATAAAAATCTTGTGTATTCTCAATCTTGTGAATAAGATTGTGGGTGATTAAAAAATCCTAACTTGGGGATAAGTTAGGTGGAGACGTAGGATTATTGTTGAATATGAACTTCTTAAATATTTGTGTTCTTCATTCTTTCTTCTCAACTCTTACTCAATTCTTGTAAAGAATTCCTTTAATTTTCTATTTTTGTTCTATAGTCCTATTCACCCCCTCTCTAGGACTCTTTTAATTAGTATCAGAGCTTAAATTCTAGGTACTTCATTATTAAAATACAAGATCATGGGGAGTGAATCTCAAAACATCTCTTCTCTTAGACCATTCTTTGATGGTAGTGACTATCCACATTAGAAATTTGAAATGAAATTATATCTTGATTGTGATTCCATCAAACTTTGGGATATTATCCTAAGAGGTTGGGAACCACCTACAACCATCATTGATGGTGTGATAACTACTCTTGCAAGAAGCTAATGGAGTGTTAATCAAAAGGAAGAAAATCATAAAAATAAAAAGGCTATGATTAATCTAGTCTCCATGACAAAAGAAGAAGGAGACAAGCTTCAACATTGCATTTCAGCTAAAGAAATGTAGGAGACCTTAGAGAATTGCTATGAAGGCAACATTCAAGTAAGAAGAAAGAAGGTTCAACTTAATATGTATGAATATGAACTCTTTAAAATGAAGCCTCAAGAATCAATCACAGAGATGAAAAACCGTCTCAATGATCTTCTCACAACCCTTAAGAAATTTGGAAAATATTTCTCCAAGGAAGAGGTAAACAACAAGATTCTAAGAATCCTACCTAAGAAGGATTGAGAATCTCATGTTACCTTAATTGAGGAAGCTCAAGACCTCTCTACACTATCAACCAATGTGCTCATTGGTAAGCTCTTAACATATGAGCTCACTATTAAGCAAAGAGGTAAAGAACAAGAAGAGAAAGAAGAAAAGAAAAAGAGCATTGCTCTAAAAGCTCTTCAAGAAGATAGTGAAGAGGAAAGCATAAAAGATTCTAGTGATGAAGATGGTGACATTGCCATGCTCACTAGAAACTTCAAGAAGTTCTTAAGAAAGAAAAATTTCTCAAGAATAAGGGACTTCAATAAGAAGTTCGAAGGAGATGGGAAGAAGAAAATAAAAGAGGTTACTTGCTATGAATGCAAAGCAAGTAACTGGGACACATTAGAAGTGAATGTCCTAAACTCAAAATTAAGAGCAAGGGAGCAAAAGATAAGAAGAAGACATTCAAAGCTACTTGGGATGATTCCTCCAAATTCAAAGAGGAAGAGGAACAATAAGAAGTTGCCAATCTTTGCTTCATGGCCATTGAAAACGAAAATGAGGTATCATCCACTTCTTATTCTTCCTTTGATGATTGTGATGAATATTGTGATGATGATGAGAGCTCTATTATGAGCAAATTACTTGTTAAATGCAAAAGTTTATTATCTAAGAAGAAATAATATAAACATGAGTTAGCTAGCTTACATACGAATTTTGAATATTTAAAAATTAATTTTGCTAAACTTGTGGCATTAAATGAAAAACTTGTAAGTAATGCTAAATTCTTTGGAAGACCAACTTAAGAAAGCAAATGATGAAAATCATAAGCTTTCTAAAGAAGTCTTAGAATTAAAGAATTCCATTGCTAAATTTAAGAGAGGAAAAGAAACTTTAGATAGTCTTCTTAACTTTCAAAAATTTCATGGAGATACCCATGGAACTGGATATAAAAATGGAATGTCTTCATCATCCTCATCACATGTTACTTTTGTTAAAGCTTCACATGATTTTACTCCTTCAACCTCAAATGAGATTCAAGCTTTCAAAACAAAAAAATCTCATGTGTTAAATAGCAAGGCAAAGTCTTATAAGATTAACCCTTCATTAACACAAAGAGGTAAGGCTCAAACTAGAGCACCTCAATCTAGGCATGCTTATATGTACACTAGACATAATTATAATAGGCATGCTGCATAACACAATGCACATAAACATATTACATAAACTTATCAAAATTTTCATCACCATTGCCAATGTATGTCTCACTCAATGTCATAAAATAATAAGAGATACACACAACACTAAAGGCATGTTGTATACACTAGGAAAGCATATCATCCTAGAAGAAAAAAATTTGAAAATATTGTAATGCTCATATTGCATGATCAAAAGACATAACAATAATGTGTGTTTCTATAGAAAACTACACATGAATTTGCTTCCTTTGGATTATCTTGAAACTAACCAACCTAGACCAAGAAAGGTTTGGGTTCAAAAGAACATTTAAAATACTTTATGTTGGGGTGCTTGAAATTCGCAAGAACAAAAAGCAAGTGGTATCTCAATAATGGATGTTCAAGGTACATGACGGGAAATAAGGGGCAATTCAACAAAGTTGATGCTAAAGATAGAGGACACGTTACTTTCGATGATAATGCAAAAGGAAAAATTATTGGCATTGGAGAAATAGGTAATCCTCAATCCCTATCTATACATCATGTGTTGTTTGTTGATGGTCTTAACATAATTTGCTAAGTATAAGTCAATTATGTGATATGGGAAATAAGGTGACTTTCTATGTGAAAATTGCTTTATTAATAGTCTTGATGAAGACAAAGTAATTTTTAGTGGTGAAGGAGTAAATAATGTTTATGTTATTGATTTGAATAAAATTAATAACAAAGACATAAATTGCTTAATGTTAATTTCCCATGACACATGAACATGACATAGAAGGTTAGGACATGCAAATTTTGAGCTTTTGAATTACCTTTGTAAACATGAACTTATGATTGGTTTATCTAAGCTTGAATTCATTAAGGATAAACCTTGTGATGCTTGTCAAAAGGGAAAATAATCTAAATCCTCATTTAAGCTAAAAAATGTAGTGTCCACTTCTAGACCACTTGAACTTATACATATGGATTTGTTTGGACTAACTAGAGTTGCTAGTCTCGATGAAATGCAATATGCTTATATATTAGTTGATGATTACTCTAAATTTACTTAGGTGTATTTTCTTGTTTATAAGAATGATGCATTTAAAGCTTTTGAAAGTTTTTCAAAAAGAGTTAAAAAAGAAAAAGGATTTTGTATTTCATCCATTAGAAGTGATCATGGAACCGAATTTGAAAATGAATTTTTCAAAAACTATTGTAATGAAAATGATATTTCTCATACATTTTCATCTCCTAAAACTCCTCAACAAAATGGGGTAGTTGAAAGGTAAAATAGAACTCTTGTGGAAATGGCTAGAACAATGTTTTATGAGTATAATTTGCCTTTATACTTTTAGGCAAAAGTCGTTAACACATCTTGTTATATTTCAAATCGAGTTTTCAAAAGATCAATTTTAAATAAAACATCTTATGAGCTATAGAACAATAGAAAATCCAAAATATCATATCTAAGAGTATTTAGATGCAAGTGCTTTATATTGAACACCAAGGATAATCTTGAAAAATTTGATTCCAAAGTCGATGAAGGAATTTTCCTAAGCTATTCCATCTCTAGCAAAGCATATAGGGTCTTTAATAAGAGAACTCTAGTATTTGAAGAGTCAATAAATGTGGTATTTGATGAATCAAACTCACTTGATCCTAGAAAGGATGTTTGTAGTATTTATGATATTGTAGGCGACAAAGAGATTATGGAAACACAAGAACTAAATGCTAGTAAACCTTTGGAACTTGAAGATCCAAGCAAAAAGGAAAATAAGGAGACATCTCAACCTACCTTAAAAGATGAACTTCCAAAGGATTGGCAATTCAAGAAAGCTCACCCTCAAGACCTCATTATAGGTAACACTACAAAAGGGGTAACTACTAGATCTTAATTAAAGTCTATTGTTAATTTAGCCTTCATTTCTCAAATTGATCCCAAAAATATTGATGATGCTTTGTGTGATGAATTTTGGGTCCTTACTATGCAAGAAGAGTTAAATCAATTTAAGAGAAACAAGATTTGGACCTTGGTTCCTAGACCTAAACATCATCCTATTATAGGCACCAAATAGGTGTTTAGAAATAAGAAGAATGAACAAGGTGTCATACCTAGGAACAAAGCTAGACTAGTAGCTAAAGGTTATAATCAAGAGGAAGGCATTTATTATGATGAAACCTTTGCCTCCATTGTAATGTTAGAAGCTATTAGGATGCTACTTGCATTTGCATCATACATGGATTTTAAACTTTATCAAATGGATGTTAAAAGTGAATTTTTAAATGGTTTTATTGAATAGGAGGTATATGTTGAACAACCTTCGGGTTTTGAAAATTTTAACTCCTCAAATCATGTTTTTAAATTGTGAAAAACATTGTATGGATTGAAACAAGCTCGAAGAGCTTGGTATGAAAGATTGAGTAACTTTTTATTAAAGAAAGGTTTCTTTAAAGGAAAGGTTGACACAACTCTTTTCATAAAGAAATCTAAGTATGATTTATTAATCGTTCAAATTTATATTGATGATATTATTTTTGGTGCTACTGACCATTGCTTGTGTGAGGAATTTTCTAAGCTAATGCAAGGAGAATTTAAGATGAGTATGATAGGAGAACTCAAGTTTTTTCTTAGACTTCAAATCAAGTAATGTAAAGATGGGATTTTCATTAATCAAACCAAATATATAAGGGACATTCTCAAGAATTTTTGAATGGATGGAGCTAAATCAAGCAAAACTCTAATGTGCACCATAACCAAACTCAACAAGGATGAGAATGGCAAACCGGTTGATGAAAAATGATTTAAAGGTATGATTGGATCCCTTCTTTGTTTAATCGCTAGTAGACCTGATATTATGTTTGCTACTTGCTTGTGTGTTAGATTCCAATCAGGTCCTAGAGAGTCTCATTTGAATGCTATTAAAAGAATTTTCAAATATCTTTATGGTACAATGCATTTAGGACTTTGGTATCCTAGGAGTTCTTCCTTTGACTTGATTATTTATTCTCATACTGATTTTGTCGGTAGCCTATTAGATAGAAAAAGCACTTCCGGAACTTTTTAAATTTTAGGAAATTACTTAGTTTCTTGGTTTAGTGAGAAACAAGTTTTTGTTGCCTTGTCCACCACTAAAGCAGAATATGTGGCGGCTAGTTATTATTGCACCCAAGTTCTTTAGCAAAAATAACAACTTTTGGACTATGTGTAGACACCCAATTTCGAGATGATGTGTTATGGATGCAGCAAAGGACTCTAGTGATGAAAATGTCTTCGATACTTTATCTTTAAAAATTCTAAGGGTTTAAATGCAGCTTTTAAAGGAAGAATTTAATATTTTCAGGGACTAAATTGCAAGATTTTTTCAGGACCTAATTTTAAAATTTAAATTCTTTCAGGGGTCTTTTTATAATTAAATGTTAAAAAAAATACTTGTCAGAATTCCATAATTCCAATCGGAATTACACCAATTTCGATCAAGATTGTGTAATTTCGATCGGAATTACACGATCCCAGTCGGAATTGAATTCTTTCGTCTTTGTTTTTCTATTTTTAATTCAGTTTTAATTGGTTTAAAATTCCTAATTAACTTAGTCCTAACTAGTTTAAAATTACTAAATATAATTTTAAATATTAATCTTATACTTTAGGAATTAGAATCACATTAGGATTGGGGTTAGGTTTCCTAATTCCACTATATAAAGAAGGAAAAAGAAAGAAGGAAGAGAAAGGGAGAGAAGAAACGACGAAGAAGAAAAAAAGAAAAAAAAAGGAAGGAAGAGAGGAAGAAAACGTGATTTTCTTTTGAATTTTTTACAAAAAAAATTCCTTTTATTAACAATTAATTCAAGATTCGTGGAGAATTTTTGAAAGGCAAGATTCAAAAATTTATCAAGAAAGGTGAACTACCAGTCTGAGAAGTACCCTAAATCATTCATAATCATATTATCTTCTTCTTATTCTTTATTTATTTGTTTATTTTTTTATATTATTTTTTTATATTATTATTCTTTCATGTTATTATCATAATTTATTCATTAATCATTATTTTATCTTATTTTTTATGGTGATTATGGAGGAAAACGCATGGTGATCATGTGGGAGGGATGAATTCATAAGAAGTCCGTGGAAGACTATGGATAAAGCCTCATAAAGACTTAGTTTCTAGGGTTTTATTTTTATTTTTATTATCTTTATTTTATTCTTTATTTTTTTATTTTATTAATTGTTTTATGAATTAATGTAATAAGCCTAATAGTGGGAGTAATGAAATTATGCGTGTGGTTGCATGTTTATTTGGTTGAATTGGTTAGTAAAATTAGGTTTCAATTAGGCAATTATTTAATTATTTTTTTATGTTTTAGGATTAATTTAATTATTTGTTTGATCTTATTTAATTATTTTTTTATGTTTTTATTTTTTTGGGTTTTATTTATTATTTTTATGTGCTTTGGGGCTTAAGTCCATTTTAGGCTTTGATTTATTTATTTAAGTTTAGGTAATTCTTTTAGCCCATCTCACTTAATAATTAATTAGGTTTAATTAATTAGAATATATTTTTAGGCCCATAATTAATTAGATTTTAGGTTAGAAATATCCTTAGGCCCATTTAGTTAATTAGACATAGGCCCCCCTAATTTAATTTAATTAATTTAGACTTATCCCATTTAATTTAAGACATTTTATTCATAATTTGTAGATTTAAGATCACTATTTAATCAAAATATGTAGAATTAGACCCACTAATTTAAATATTCCATAATTTGTAGATTTAGACCCATTTTTAGAATTAAAATACACAGACGTAGGTTCATTTAATTAAAATCAAAAGGAATTAAGTCTTTAGGTTCATTTATAATTTAAAACATTTAGATTTAACTCATTTATTTAAAATCCATGTAGATTAGACTAACTTAGGGATTATGTGATTTATTGAATGCATTATTTACTTGTATATTTCATGACTAGTTTGCCTTGGAGTTTATTGTTTTGGGTTTATATGAAGTTGAATATAAATAGGGAATAGGATAATAATTCATAAAGTAATTCTAAATGAACACAAGATTGAAAGAAGTTGGTATTTCGTATCCAAAAGCTCCTGGTTGTGGTACTAGCTTTCTTTTAGGGAATCGAGTACCACCTTTTCGATTTGTCCCAGTTATTACCCTAGGTGGCAACTCCTCATCTCCACGCCATGTCTTTGTGACAATGGTTAGTGTGTTCTCTAGAGCCCTGAGCTCAAACAATGTCGCGATTGCTAAAATCTTGGGCTTGCGCTAAACCTTGCCATCTACATTATGGCATTGATATTAATCACATTCCAATTAAGTGTGATAATACAAGTGTTATAAACCTTAGTAAAAATCCTATTCAGCATTATAGAACCAAGCATATTGATCTTAGACATCATTTCTTGCGTGATCATGTGCAAAATGGTGATATTTTTTCTTGATTTTGTTAATATTAATCATCAATTAGCAGACATCTTTACTAAGCCTCTTTGTGAGAAAAGATTGAATTTTATTAAGCATGAATTTGGTATGATTGATTGCTCAAGCTTGCCTTGATCACTTGTTAAATTGATGAATTGATGTTTAGATTCTTATGTGATCATATTCTTTAGAAAAATGATTTTCAGCATCATGTATATATTTTGTTTTAAAAGTATTTGCTTTAGCAAATTTACTTCATATACATGATATATTGTATTTCCCATTTGCATGATCTTTGTATTAATTTTATTTGAATATGATTTGTGTGGATTCATTTAATTTTTTTTAAAAAAGGGCCCTCCTATTTTGCAAATTAATAATTAATTATTGAGCTAAATTTAATTAATTAATTTTTTTAATTTAGCATAAATATTCCTCCTCCTCAACAAAAATTTTTTTTGTGTATTTTTATGCTAGTTTTTGTTTGGTTTATTGTCAGTATACTTTTTGTATCTAAGTTTTGAGTTGTTAGTCTATTTTTTAATTCATTTTATGTCAGTTTCTGTTTGGTTTATGTTCAGTATACTTTTCATATCTAAGTTTTGAACTGTTAAGTGTGTTTTATGACTATTTTTTCGTTAGTTTATGTTCAATTTATTTTCTGGATATAAGCCATGAGCTGTTTGTTTATTTTACAATTATTTTATGACAATTTATGCTCAGTTTATTTTCTAGATATTTTTTGGATATAAGACATGAGCTGTTAGTTTTATGTCTTATTTACAATTGGTATTTTAATATTATTGTAACTCTTTTTTTTAATGCAATTTTATTTGCATTTTGACAAAAGGGAAAAATATTTGAGTTTGTTTATTTTTTTTTGGTGTTTACACATGAATATTTTTTACTATGTTTTTACATGCATAATTAATGTTTAATTTATTCTTGTATGAATTCTACCTAGGAATTATTTTTTATCTTTGATAATGCATGGATATTTTTAAGATTTGGTCTATCTTTGCATTTTGACAAAGGAGGACAAATAATTTAGTTTGCATACGTACTTACTTAGTTTCTTTTAAGGAAGAGAATTTTTTTATAAGAGGATGTGTTTATGTAAGTGACATAATTATGTAATAGTGCGTCCTTAATATCAATTTTTTAAATCCATTGAAATAGGGGGAGAAAATTGTTTGAATTTATTTCACAGAATTTTTTTTGCATGCATAGTAACAATGTAAGTGTGGCTAGTTTTGTCCTTGTGATAAATAGCCTTGTTTTGCTTACTTTGTTTTTATATGACATGAATTTTTTATTTATTCATGACTATTAATTGAGCTTATTCATGCAAAATTCATATTCTTGTATAAATTCTTCTTGGGAATGGTTTTTATCTTTGAAAATGACATGAATTTTATAAAAATTTTGAGTATCCTTGCTTTCATTGTTTTGGTTCTTGATCTTTTATTTCCTCTAGTATTTTTGGCTCCCTTAGGTCCATTTCCCCTTAAATCTCTCTCTTTTCCTTTTGTCTCTGACAAAGGAGGAGAAAAAGCTATATTATGCTTAGGGGATAAATAATTGTGTTTAAGCTATGCTAAGTACCATATGATTATGTATGATTGATTGACTAGTTAAACTCTACATGATCATGAGATGTTTGAGTATAGCATATATACTATTTTTTGATGCATTATAGTAACACTATATGCATATATGTTTGAAATTATTTCCTTCATGTTGTCTAACCTTTTTTAATAATCGTGTTATCATCATTTGTTATGATAGGTCATGTTCTTGATAACTTTTTTATATTGTCTTTATTTTTAACAAGAAGGATAATAAAATTTATTATATTTCTTATCATGTCCAAAAAGGAGGAGAAATAAAGAAATATATTTTTGTTAAAGGAATATATTTATTTAACCCTTATATATGCTATGATAATTCATTTATTTATATGCTTTGGTACATGAAAAATATTGAATTTATGCACATGTTAAGGGGGAGCAAATTATTTTCTCATTTTGAATCTTTTTAATTTGAAAGGGGAGCTATCTTTATTTAATATGCTTATATATGTTATTTATTTATTACATACACACATATTATTTATCATCTTTTAAAAATTGGTTTGTTAAAGCCAAAAAGGGGGAGATTGTTAACTATTTGCATGATCAAACTCCTAATTTTGGAATTTGACAAACAATTTTTATACTAATAATTTCAATTAAGTGTGTAAGGAATTATATACCAAACATATGCCAAGCATATACACTTTTGGATGAACAGTATTTTTTTGGGCTGATTGAACCTTTAAGATTAAAGAAGACTTTTGACATATTTAGAGCTCTTAAATGAGAAAATGAGCTTCTTAACGTTTGAATTAGGAATCTTAAGCTTTCCAAATTGAGCTTTCTTGTCAAAATCCAAGTTCATTTGGGTATGAAAATCTTTAGTTGAAGTCAGCATATGCAGCTTGCATTTCAGTTTGCACAACTCTTGGTATTTTAGAAATATCTTGAGGTAAAGATGTCCAATTGAGGTAATTTAAAGTTTTATGGAAATATAAGACAATTATCTACAACTTTTATGAAGTACTTTTTGGCTGAATTAATCATCTTCAGTCCCGTTCACTAGAATCTTTAAAGATGGTCATGAGTTATTCTTCAATGGAGCATTTGGAGCACGTTTTTGCCAAAATATGGCAGCACCCCTCATGAGCGCTCCACAAGAGCTGAGTGCTCATGACCCTACTCATGAGAAGACTACTGACAGTATCCAATGAGAAAATTTGAATGCAACGGATATATTTTTGCTCCTCACGAGCACTGTTCACTCGTGAGTTGCCTGTGAGCATCCTTTGAGCTGCCAAAAGTCCAAGAATTGATTCAAAATCAATTCTAAACATTGGAGACATGATTGATACATCCAAAAACTAAAATTTTAAGTGTTTGTCTATATAAACACAACTTAGAATTCAAATTGAAAGGTTAAGAAAACTTGTTTATCATTCATCATTTTCTTAAACATTCAATTGAACTCTTAAACTTTCCTTTAAACAATTCTTTGTGTATAAGAGTTGGTAAGTGATTAGAATTGACATTATTATTCTTCTATTTTTTGGGTTTAGAAAATGGGAAGTGAGATTTTATTCTATAGAAATTGATTTAAGTGTTTAGCCATTAAAACACTTGGAAATTTGGTTTTAGTGTGAGCCTTGAAAACACTTGTAATTTGGTTTTTGAGTGAGCCTTGAAAACTCAAGTTGTAAGATTGTAAGAGTGAGTCATAAAACTCTTGTGTATTCTCAATCTTGTGAATAAGATTGTTGGTGATTAAAAAATCCTAACTTGGGGATAAGTTAGGTGGAGACGTATGATTATTGTTAAATCTGAACTTTTTAAATATTTGTGTTCTTCATTCTTTCTTCTCAACTCTTACTCAATTCTTGCAAAGAATTCCTTTAATTTTCTATTTTTGTTCTATAGTCCTATTCACCCCCCCTCTAGGACTCTTTTAATAACAATGTAAGTGTGGTTAGTTTTGTCCTTATAATAAAAGCCTTGTTTAGCTTACTTTGTTTATCTATGACATGAATTTTTTATTTATGCATGACTATCAATTATACTTATACCTGCAAAATTCATATTTATGTACAAATTCTTCTTGGGAATGATTTTTATCTTTAAAAATAAAAAGACTTTCATAAATATTTTGAGTATCTTTGCTTTCATTGTTTTGGTTCTTGATTCTTTTATTCCCTCTGGTATTATTGGCTCCCTTAGGTCTATTTCCCCTTATATTTCTCTCTTTTCTTTTTGTCTTTGACAAAGGGAGAGAAGAAGCTATGTGTTTAGGGGATAAATAATTATGTTTGTATTTAAGATATGCTAAGTACCACATGATTATGTATGATTGATTGACTAGCTAAACTTTCTATAATCATGTGATGTTTTAATATAGCATATGTACTATTTTGTGATGCATTATATGCATATATGTTTGAAATTATTTCCTTCATGTTGTCTAACATTTTTTAATGATCATGTTATAATCATTTATTATGTTAGACCATGTTCTTGTCCCTCCTACTATATTTTATGTTTTTTATATTTTTATTTTTTTATCAAGAAGGATAATAAAATTTATTTATATTTCTTATCATGTACAAAAAGGAGGAGAAATAAAGAAATATATTTTGTTAAAGGAATAGATTTGTTAAACCCTTATACATGCTATGATAATTCATTTATATGCTCTGATACATGATAATATTGAAATTATGCATATGTTAAGGGGGAGGAGAATAATTTCTCATTTTGCATCTATTTAATTTGAAAGGGAGAGCTATTTTAATTAAGCATGCTTATACATGTTATTTAGTTTTGTCACACTTACACACATTATTTATTATCTTTTAAAATTGGTTGTCAAAAACAAAAAGGGGGAGATTGTTAACCATTTACATGATCAAACTCCAAACTTTGGACTTTGACAAATAATTTTTATACTAATAATTTCAATTAAGTATGTAGGGAGTTATATACCAAACATATACCAAGCATATACACTTTTAGATAAATAGTGACTTTGGCAAATTGAACCTCCAAGATTCAATAAGGCTTTTGAAATCTTTAGAGCTCTTAAATGAGAAACTGAGCTTCTTAACATTTGAATTAGACATCTTGAGCTTTCTAAATTGGGCTTATTTGTCAAAATCCAAGTTCATTTGGTTATGCAAATTTTGAGTTAAAATTCACGTATATGTCTGCCATCTTAGACTACACATCTCTTAGTATTTTGGACATATCTTGAGTTACATAAGTCCAATTAAGGTGATTAAAAATGTTATAAAAATATAAGTCAAATATCTACAAATTTCATGAAGAAAATATAGGAAAATTAAAATTTCTTTAGGAGCAAATCATGGCTTTAACTTGTGTATAGTTGTCCAACAGTATTCTACATTTCATATTGTATATCTCTTAGTAATTTGGACATATCCTGAGCTACAGAAGTCAAATTTAGGTGATTCAAAATTATATGGAACTATAATTTAAATATCTATAACTTTAATGAAGAAATTATAGGCAAATTCAAATATATTCATGAGAAAATCACGGCTTCAATTTGGGTATAGCTGTCTAACCATAGTCTACATTACAGATTGCACAACTCTTCGTATTTTAGATATATCTTGAGCTACAGAAGTTTAGTTTAGTTGATTTAAATTGATATGGAAAGATAATTCAAATATCTACAGCTTTTATGAAGAAAGTGTGGGCAAATTAAAACGTCTTGAGGAGCCAATTATGGTTTCAATCCATAAATAGTTTTCTAACAGCATCAGTCTCAATGATTCAAAATATAGACATTGGACACATCATTTGCACCTCAAACAACTATATTTTTTAGTATAAATACCTCTAGAGCTGAATGAAAGTCAAGAAACTTATTTATCATTCATTATTTCTTAAGCATTCATTGAGCTCTCAAATTCTCTTAAATAATTCTTTGTTTATATAACTCTTGTGAGAGTGGGGGTGTGTTAGAAATAGAATTTCTTTTCATCTTAAATCTTTGGTTAGATTAGAAGGGAAGTGAGATTTATTTCTAAAGGAATTGGTTTAAGTGTTGTCCATTGAAACACTTGAGTTTTGATTTTTTAAGTGAGCCTTGAAAACTCATATTGTAAGGTTATAAGAGTGAACCATAAAACTCTTGTATAATCTCAATCCTGTGAATAAGATTATGGGTGATTAAAAATCCTAACTTGGGGATAAGTTAGGTGGAGACGTAGTATTATTGTGAAATACGAACTCCTTAAATCTTTGTGTTCTTCATTCTCAACTTTTATTTAATTCTTGCAAAAAGTTCTTTTAATTTCTTATTTTTATTTGAAGTCCTATTCACCCCCCCTCTAGGACTCTTTTCAAAATTCATTAATGAGGAAAGATAGAAACATATATATTATTCTTCAAATTCTTTCAATATTATAGTTCTCCAAATTCTCTCTAAATTCTCTTAAAATCATTCTACTATAAAATATTTTTCTTCTAATTAAATACTACTAATTTCAAGTTTAGTTCTATAACAAACTAAGCAAATCAATCTTAATTCTACAACACGTTATCAGCACGAAAAGCTCTCGATCAAAATACTAAGGTATATATTTCTTATTATTTAATATTTATGAATATATTATTTGATTATATATTATTATGGATGGCTATGCCTCCTACCAATTTATATTTATGCATATTTATATTTTTTTTATTATTTATGTTAATGGAAGGCTATACCCCATTTTATATTAATGGACGGTTTTACTCCATATTTAAATATATCATTATGTTAACTCACTTACTATAAATAATCATATCAACATTATTTATTAATTTTACTTTATATAATTTATTTCTCAGTTTATTATATTAAAAAAAAATTTCTAATGGCTATATTTTTATTACTAACGGTAACAAGCGACTATATTTTTTATTATAAATAGACAAGCTATAAATTTTATTTATTCATACAAATTCATACATTTTCTCTTTCTCTCTTTACTCTAAATTGTAAACATGATTTGGTATATTTATATTTGTATTTTGATCATGACCATTATAATAGTTTTTGGAATAATTCATATAGAAGATGATTTTCTATTTGATATAATTTTAAGTATTATTGTATCATTTTTTGTACCGCTATTATTTCTTGTAATAATCATTCATGATATAATTAATTAGTAAATTCTAATTATGTTTGATTTTTTTAATAGTCATCAAATTTATGAATTCTAATTGAGTTATATTTTTTTATTAGTTATCATAATGATAAATCTAGCAAAGCTTGAGTTCGTTGCTCTTGACATCACGAGGAAAAAATTATATGTCTTGAATTCTAGATGTAGAAATACATCTTCAATCAATGGGGTTAATTGATACCATAAAAGAAAATAATAACACCTCATTGCAAGATAAGATCAAGTTTATAATTTTTCTCTATCGTCATCTTGATGAAGGATTAAAATGTGAATATTTGACTATCAAAGATCCAAGTGTTCTTTGGAAAGATCTAAAAAATAGATATGATCATCAAAGAGATGTAATACTTGTTAGTGATATGCACTAGGTCAATCATTTACGATTATGTATTGGCTTTCTTAGTTTATTAATAAAGAGGTATTTCATTATCATTTGATTTTATGATAATTATATGAATGGTTAATTCTTACTAAGGTCATCAAGTATATGACTTAATAGTAAAACCCTTAAATTAAAATAAGAGTTCTATTCTAATTATCCCTAGCCATTTATTCATTATATATAAATATTAAAGTATTAAGGCTAGTATGAAGTTGACTGATGGTTATGTTTTACTAATCATGAATATGAGATATTAAGTCAACTTATCGGTACGATGAGAGATCATGTACTGGATTGACCCACTATGAAAATACTACATAGATTATTTTCATAAGTATTTCTCATCACATTAATTTTATTTTGGTCTTTTGACCTTTAAATCATCATGGATTTCTACATACCTATTTTATGTTTTAACACATTCTAACATTGTCTTTAACCGGATGATTAAATAGGATGTTGTTGGATATGAAATTAGTTATATGAGGAATGTGAGTGATTTAGAAGGGATTTATTCCTCATTAATATGAGAAAGATATCTAAGGGCCCCTTGATGAGATAGATTGAAGGAAAATGCATGGCCATACTGAAATGAATTGCTAAAGAGTTATCATTTTTAGTTTACTTAGAATCAAGTCATAATATTGAACTATATAAGGATGACATTCTATATCTTATGTTCAATTAAGATATCATGTGATAAAGGGACGATAAAATTCATTGTAATTAGGTTATGTCAGATTATTGACTTCACATGACTTGGGTAGTCATAATGTCTTGGTAGAGGCCACTTATGACTTGCAGGCCTAAATAGAGATTTAGGCCCACTACCAATGTTATGTGAACCTACAGGGTCATACACTTAGAATAAACCCAAAATGAATATGGGTTTAATAAGCCCAAAATAAACTCTGTGAAAATAAATAATTAAAGTGTTTTATTTATTTGTTTATTTATTTAAGATAAATGTTGTTTTAAATAAATAAATAAGATATTATTTTTGATTTATTCTAAAAAAAATCAGAATATAATAAATGGAAATTACTAAAAGGTCATTGGTAGGTGAAACCCTAATTTGGAGTTTATAAATATGTTATATTCTTTAGGGTTTCACACACTTGTTTTTCTTGCCTCCAAATTCATTTTCTTTCTTCTTAGAAAACAAAGACAGAGTTTTTCTTTTGTTCTTGATTTGTGAGACAATTAAAGAGGTTGCTAGCACACACACTCCAATTTGTTTTGTGAAGGGTTATTTGTGTGGATTCCTATAGAGGACATATCCTTTTGGAGACGTCTTGATCCGAACAACCAAAGCAAAAAGGCTCGAGGTAAGGTGTCACCGATGTGAATCTCCTCTCATCCTTCTAAAAAAACTTGTCTCTTCTGCGTTTTGGTAAGATTTTAAAATCCTAGATTTTTAATCAAATAGTCGAATTACATGGATCTAGGTTTGGGAACGTGATAAATTTTTAATTTTTTCGCTGCATTTGTATTATGAAACCCAACAATACTACCAGTAGTCATTGATGAATAGAGAGTTTTACTGTTTCAAGATTTTAAAAAAGTAAGTGACTATAATTCTGTAAAGTTCAGAATAGTATCACAATTAAAATTCTATGGACAGACAGTCACAAATGAGGATATGAAAGAGAAAATTTACTCCATATTTCATACATCAAATGTTACACTGTAATAACAATATAGGATGTAGAGATTTAAGAAATATTCTGAACTAATTTCATGCCTACTGGTAGTTGAGAAAAATAATAAACTCTTGATGAAAAATCATCAGTCCTGTCCCACTGGCTCAATAGCATTTCTAAAAGCAAATGCTACAAATTATTCCAGACATAAAAATTACAATAGCCATGGATGTAGGAGAGGTAGAGGTCGTGGATGTGGAAGAGGTATTAATTGATGCATCTATTTTGAAGTTTAATATGGATTGTACTCAACATAAAGACAATATTGGAGATCTTTGCATACCAGATAGTGGTACCACATATACTATTTTGAAAAATAGAGATTATTTCTTTGAAATAAAGACCACAAAGACAGTTGTAAAAACAATATCAAGTCCTATAGATTTGAATGAAGGAACTGGCAAAGCTAAAGCTATGTTACCAAATGGAACAAAATTTATAATTGATGAAGCTTTGTTTTCACCAAAATCAACAAGAAATTGATTGAGTTTTGATGACATATAACAAAATGGGTGTGATACCCAATCCATTACTATAAATGGTAACAAATATTTAAATATATTTTCCTATGAATCAAGAAAAATACAAGTATTAAAAAGACTGCCAAAACTCCCTATTGGCTTGCATTACATATATAAACATGTAATTGAATCACATATGGCAGTAAAAGAAAAATCTTATGATCCTTCAACAACAAATTTATAGCATGACAAATTAGGTCATCATGGATCAATAATGATGCGAAGCATAATTGAGAATTCATATGGGCATCCATTGAAGGGGCAAAGAATTCCTCAATCAAATGAAATGTCATGTACAACTTGTTCTTTTGGAAAATTAATCTTGAGGCCTTCACATTCTAAAAATCAAAATGAATCACCTATGTTTCTTGAAAGAATTCAAGGTGATATATGTAAGTTAATTCACCCACCATGTGGACCATTCAGATATTTTATGGTATTAATTGATGCATTTATTAGATGGTCACATGTTTGTCTATTGTCAACTCGTAATGTTGCATTTGCAAGGTTACTAGTTGAAATTATTAAATTACGAGTACAATTTCTTGATTATACAATTAAAAGGGTAAGACTTGATAATGCTGGTGAATTTACATCTCAAGCATTCAATGATTATTGTATGTTTACTAAGATCATTGTTGAGCATCATATTTCCCATGTACATACTCAAAATGATTTAGTTGATTCTTTGATTAAACACCTTCAACTTATTGCTAGACCATTAATAATGAGAACAAAGCTTCTCATTTTAGTTTCCGGTCATGCAATCCTACATGTTGCTTCATTAATTCACATTAGACCTAGTGCATATCATAAATACTCCCTACTACAAATGGAATTTGGTCAAGAGCCAAATATTTTCCATCTCAGAATTTTTGGTTGTGCAATATATGTACCCATTGTGCCAACTCAGTGCACAAAAATGGGTCCTCAACAAAGATTGGGAATTTATATTGGGTTTAAAACACCCTCGATTATTAGATATCTTGAACCTTTAACTGATGATGTTTTTACAAAACGTTTTGTTGATTACCAATTTAATGAGGTTGTTTTTCAAACATTAGAAAGAAGGAAAAAGGGATATTTCATGGAATGAATCATCATTATTGCATCCGGATCCTCACACAAAATAATGTGAATTAGAAGTGTAAAAGATTGTGCAATTACAAGCAATTGCAAATCAATTGCCAAATGTATTTACTAATACAAAAAGAATGACTAAATCATATATACCAGCAGCTAATGCTCCTGCTCATATTAAAATTATAGAAATAAAACCTGAGAGTAAAGACACTCATGAGTCTAAAATACGCCAAAAGCGTGGAAGACCAATTGGTTCTAAGGATAAAAATTCTTGAAAGAGAAAGGGAGTAGATAATCATATTAATAATGAGGAAAATATCCTTAAAGAAATAAAAAATAAAGAAAGTCCCCAAATGGAAGGTATAAATGATATTAATCAAGAAATTTCGATAAATTATACCAATACAAGAAAACTGTTGAATAGAAATGAGATGAAAAGTATTGATGAAATATTTTTATATACTGTTGCATGTGAAATCATAAATGACAAAGATAATCCTGAACCAAAATCAGTCATGGAATGTCAAAATAGGCATGATTGGATAAAATGGATAGATGCTATGCAGGTTGAATTAGACTCACTAAACAAGCAAAATGTTTTTAGGCTAATTATTCTTATGCCTAAAACTATGAAACCTGTAGGACACAAGTGGGTCTTTATACGAAAGAGAAATGAGAAAAATGAAATAATAAGGTACAAAGCTAGACTTGTAGCTCAAGGTTTTTCACAAAGGTCGGGAATTGATTATGATGAAACGTATTCTCCTGTTATGCATGCAATTACATTTAGGTATCTGATTACCCTAGCAGTTTCTAAGAAATTAGAAATGTGTCTTATGGATGTTGTAACTGCTTATTTGTACGGATCACTTGATAGTGACATTTATATGAAAATCCCTGAAGGATTTAAAACGCCTGAAGTATTAGGTATAAAACCCAAAGAAATGTATTTGATCAAGCTCTAGAGATCTTTATATGGGTTAAAATAGTCTAGACGTATGTGGTATAATCTTTTAAGCGATTATTTGATTAATAAAGGATATATGAGTAATATTATCTGCCCATACATTTTTATTAAGAAAATAATATCCAGATTTGTGATTATAGTTGTATATGTTGATGATTTAACTATCATTGGAACAAAAAATGAGATCTATAAAGTAACAGTATACTTAAAGGAAGAATTTAAAATGAAAGATCTTGGAAAAACCAAGTATTGCTTTGGTTTACAAATTGAGCAAATGCACAATGGGATATTCGTTCATCAATCAAATTACACAGAAAAGATTTTGAAATGCTTTAATATGGATAAAGCAAATCCTTTAAGTACTCTAATGGTCATCAAATCACTTAATATTGACACTGATTCGTTTCGACTCTATGAAGAAAATGAAGAAATTCTTGATTCTAAATTTCTATATCTCAATGCCATTAGAGCTCTAATGTATCTTGCTAATTGTACTAGACTTGACATTTCTTTTGCAGTAAATTTATTAGCAAGGTTCAGTTCAGCTCCAATAAAAAGGCATTGGAAAGGGATTGAACATGTACTTCGATACCTTCGAGGAAATATTTATTTGGGTTTATTTTATTCTAACAATTCAAAATAAGAATTGATTGGTTATGCAGATGCAGGGCATTTATCTGATCCTCATAAAGCAAAATCTCAAACAGGCTATGTGTTCACAAATAATGGAACTGTAATTTCTTGGCGTTCCTAGAAATAAATGCTTGTTGTTACTTCTTTAAATCATTATGAGATTATTGCACTACATGAAGCAAGTAGAGAGTGTGTGTGATTAGATCAATGACACATCATATTGAAGAATCTTGTGGTTTTCCAGTCGACAAAAGTCCAACAATTTTATATGAAGATAATGCAACATGCATTGCACAGTTAAGGGAAGGATATATCAAAAGTGATAGAACCAAACATATACCTCCAAGATTTTTTTCATATACTCACGAGCTAATAAAAGACAATCATATAGATATCAAGTATATTCAGTCTAGCAAGAATTCAGCTGATCTTTTCATAAAGGTGCTTCCAACTACAATCTTTAGAAAACGCATTCACGATATTGGAATGCGACATCTGCATACTATGTGAAGGAAGATTATACATATCAACTTGAAGGGAAAAAATCATGCACTATACTCTTTTTCCTTAAGCTAAAGTTTTTCCTAGTGGGTTTTATTTAGCAAGATTTTAACGAGGCAGTTGCAAAATATTGTTATTCAAGGGGGAGTATTATGAATGTGAATGAATAATATATTACTTGTAAATGAACAATATATTGCTTGTAAGAGAATAGTTCTCAAATAGTGAAAAGAAAATTTCTATATAAAGAGATTGAAATTCATTAATGAGGAGAGATAGAAATAGATAGATTATTCTCCAAATTCTTTTAATATTATAGTTCTCCAAATTCGCTCCAACCTTTTTCTAAATTCTCTTAAAATTATTCTACTATAAAATATTTTTCTTCTAATTAAATACTATTAAATTTAAGTTTAGTTCTATAACAAACTAAGCAATTCAATCTTAATTCTACAACATTAATCATATTTTTTGTTGTTTTGACTTTTTATAGTGTGTTGGAAACAATAATGTACTGACAATATACTTATTGTTGACTATAATATATTTATGGGTTATGACATAACTCTACCATGAACTTTAGATATTTTCATCAATTTATCATATTCTTGAAATTGTGGCAAATCAGTATATAAACTTTTCAATTTGTTTCAAATTTATCCACGGTCAAAATAGCATGTGTGCATGCTCATGACATGCATGCATAAATTATTTGCTGATGTAGAAATTAAAAAATTAGTTATTAATTTTTCTATCTTTAACTTTCAATTTTTTTTCGCAAATATATATGTAACTTTCATCTTTTTTACATATATCCTTACTTTCAGCAAATAATTTGCACATACATGCATGTTAACATGTCATGTTAGCATAGGCACATACTAGTTTGATTGTGGATAGATTTGCAATTAATTAAAAAGTTCATATATCAATTTCCCACAATTTTAAAAGTAGGGTAGATTTGCGATAATGACTAAGGTTTATGGTATAATTATGCGATAACCCTATATATACTGTTCATATATATGTACTTTACAGGAGATTTTTATTGTGTATAATTATAAATTTTGATGTTTAAATTTATACATCATATATTGTATTTAAGAGAGATAATTTGTAGAAATTCTATATATTTAAGAAGATAGTTTTGATTTTGTATATGAATTGTATCATATACGTAATATAAAAAAAATAAACAAAAAATATTCAAAATTAAATGAAATTGAAATACAAAATATATTTGTTAAACACTTAATATTTATCTTCAAATTACAATATATTATTTTTATTTAGAAATAAATATCATTGGATATATTAATTGTTGGAAAAATATAATGAAATTGTTCAGTATATTTCATGGTGCTGAATAAAAGTGTAAAAAATTGTTTCAGATACAGAAAATAAATTAAAAGTAAACAAAAAATATTTTAAGTTTCTAATTTTGAAATTTATATTTTAGTCACTTTATAATTTTTGAAAATAAAATTATCACTTCATTCTCCATTGTAATGAATAAAAACTAGTAATTATTCCATTCTTGCAATTATAATTTATTTTAAAAGTTGGTTTTTATGATGAATGTGATGATTATATTGTATAAAAATCTAAAATATATAGAAAGTATTCCAAATTGGCAAAAGAATATATAGAAATAAATATATTGAATATATAAATAGCTGTATTTTAGAATTTATATTGGGCCAGCTTTTAGCAATGAGTCATACCCAAAATTGCCTTGACTAAATGATTACAACATATGCTATGTAGTTGCCACCCAATCACAGAAAATAATTAATAAATCAAAACCAATAAAAAAAAAAGACTAAAGTTGACTGAGTTGTTCAAAGAAACCTATAAAAATGAAGTCTCTATAAATATCAGACAATAGACCCTCCCACCTCTCCAGTTATTTTACTTTCTTAGACCGCAATAATACATATATAGGCAAGAAAGCTAAACTTTTGGACATTCCCATTGGCCACGGAGAAATATAAAAACACAAAGAATGTTAATTAATTAACCCACCTAAATTTTAAAGGAAAAGCAGCAGCATCCAAAGCCAACAGTCTAATCTCAGTCTCAATCAAAATACCAACAGATCCACATCTTGGCCTTGGGCAATCTGTGCCACTACAGTTTGGACACCACCCTAAGTTGTATGGGCCACCAATTTTGTTGATCCTGAAGAAGCCGAACTTAATTGAGGAAGATCAAGGTTTCTGTTTTTCGGGTTTAATAAAAGATTTTTGTATTGTAGCTTTATTAGAAAATTTTAATTTTTAATTGAAAGATCTATTATTATTCTACAGATTTATCACGATCCGAACTTAAAGGGTACGTGATCGGCACTAGAAAATAAAAATACATAAAATAACTGAAATTCATAGTAAATATTAAGAAAAATTTACAATAAAATATAGATAATACTAAAATGAAATATTTAAATAAAATAAATAACACAAATAAACTAATATCCAAAACAATCTTTGTTGAAATATAATAATCACTCTTAATACAAATTTTTAATATAGTTAATAATCTATAAAATATAGAATAACAATTAACCCTTACTATTAATGTGGTGTTCTAGAATTCAAATACATAACAATAATACATCTTGTATAGACCTAAATAGAATAGTCAGAGAAAAAGAAATTGGACGTAAAGTAGACTAATGACTCCTGAGATTTTGAAAAATAATTAAAGAAGTCAGATCTCACTGAGTAAGTTAATGAAAAAAATATGTATAGTATGAAAACCTCCTTTAAAATATATTTATGAAACTATAAAATTTAAAATTTAAAATTTAAAACATTTGATTTATTGAAATCTCCCTTTACTGAAATAAAGTATTTGAAATCCTAAACTACTATAAAAATATAATAAACTTTTTTAAATCATTTTTATAAGAAAATTAGGTAGAACCTTAGTTCATAATTCTAATTGGCTTTCAGCTCTCTTATAAACCAAAAATTGCATGTTCCCGAGAGTAAAGCATCCACCGAGCTATCAGCCACAGTCAAATCATTTAAATCAATATTTAATGGCAGTTCTCGAGAGCAAAGCATCACCGAGCTATCAGCCCCAGTAAGATATAAATCACGCTCGAGAGCAAAGCATCAACCGAGCCATATAACTTCCAACACTCACTCTCAATCCTTCCGATGCGCACAGAGTCCTAATGAATTCCATCAGACAGCTCGTTCTACCAGAGTTTATTTTAAAATAAATAAATAAATAAGGAAGATTACAATAAAATAAAATAAAAATAAAATTAACTAATCATATGAAAATTTAATATAAACATACTTATCTAACTATAGCAAATAATAGGAGAATTTAATCCAAATATATTTTATTATAATAACACAATTTTTTAATAAATTCTTCTATTTATCAAAATCAATAAATTTATACTTAATATAAAGTATCATACACACAGTTCAATTATTAACTTACAGGTTGAATGTGCTCCTCTACATATGTAAGCATACAATTTTAGGATGAAATTGTGCACAATTTTGACGTAAGCCCCTATGATAAAATTTATTTAAAAATTGAACTTGGATGTTGATTTTCTGAACTTTAGGGACTAAATTGCAACATTTTTTTAGGATTTGATTACAAATAAATTATTTTTTTAGGGGTCTTTTGATAATTAAAAGTTAAAAAAAATTAAAATTATTTTTTAGGATCGACATTAGTGTAATGCCGACCGGCATTAGACAGTGTCGATTGGCATTATACAATGCCGGTCGGCATTGCACAGTACCGATGCACAATAATTCCATTTGTTGACTTTTTTCGTGTATTTTTCCTTATTTTTATCGATTTTCTTAGTGTTTTGATGGGTTGAAAAATTCAAATTTTTATCTGATAAGGTTTTTTTTTTAAAAAAAAAAAAAGAAACGCAGAAGATATTTTTTTTAAAATCAAAACACACGCTATTTGATCTGATCAAATATGTCTGTTCCTCCTTTAGAGGAAGTTCAGTACGTGCAAACTCTATATTTAAAAAGCAGAGTCTACATGCGTGCGAAGGGGAGGTTTTTTTGGCTGAAGGCTGGGCTGAAGGATTTTTACAGATGGAAAATAGAAAAAAAGCTTTAATTTTCTCTATTCTTTAAAAACCCTAATTTTGCAGTTCATTGGAGGAAGACGATACAACGATTTTTTAGTCTTAGTCCATAATCAAATCAACACTGAGTCAATTTCATTCGTGAAAATCCTAATCTGAGGGGCCGAAAAGGGCATATGCACAACATTCATTTTTTCTTTCTTCTCTTCTGTGATTTTTATTCATTTCATTAATTGTTTTATTATTTAATTTCACTACTAATTTGATTTTTTTTTGTTTTTTTTTGGATTGAGGAGGAGGATGCCACCTATGTTTAATTGAACAGAAGATCCATTAAATGCCATGGATGAACCTGTACTGTTTTAATAATAGTACTTAGGATTTTAATTGTTGTTCTGCATTTTGGTATCCTGTGTAATTTATTTTAATTTCTGAATGTATAATTATTTAATTTTAATTCTATACGTACTTTGTAATAGCCCCAGTAGTGGGAATGGTGAAAGATTTAAATTTCTATACTTTAAAATTAATTAGTAATTAGATTCAATTGGGTAAAAATTAATTAAAATTAATGGTGGCTTTATTTAAATTAGGGTTTGCATGTAATTAATTTAAGATTTTTTTAAAAAAATCACTGTAATGTTTGTTTGATCTATTTTTTGTGTTTTACTTATTTTGGGTTTCTTTTTTATATTTTTATGTTTTGGGCCCCAAGCCTGCGTTTGGGTCTAACCCACTTAATAAATAGACTTAAAAAATGATTTAGATTTTTTAAATAATTAAAATCAACTTAGGGCCATTAGGTTAATTAGATTTTAGGCTCGTTTAGTTAATTAAAATTGTTTAGACTTAGCTCAACCCATTTAATTGCATTTTTTTTAAAATAAATAGACCTAGACTCATATTTCATTTAAAATAAAACTAGAATAAAACTTAGGCCCACTAATTGAATTTCTTCTTTAAAATTGAATAGACTTAAGCACATATCTTAGAAAGACTAAAAAATAGATTTAGGCTTATTAATTAATAAAATGTAGGCCCACTTTTATTCTATTTTCACTTGTAAATAAAATCTAGATTTAGCTAACTTATTTAATAAAATTAACATAGTTTAGACTTAGGGACAACGTGATCTTTAGTGCATTTTTTACTTATAATTTTATTGACTTGTTGCCTTTTTGGGTAGATGGATGTTAATTAGCGTTTAATAAAATTGCATGTAGTTAGATGATGAAATAATTATTTATAAAATTATTCTAAATGAACACGAGACTAAGAGAAGTTAGTATTCCGTATCCAAAATCTCCTGGTTGTGGTGCTAATTTTCTTTTAGAGAATTGAGTACCACCAATCAAATTGTCATAGTTATTACCCTGGGTGGCGACTTATCATCTCCACATCATGTCTTTGTGATAGTGGTTAGTGTGTTCTCTAAGGCCTTGAGCCTAAACAGTGTCGCGATTGCTAAAATCTTGGACGCACGCTAAACCCCGCCGTCTACAGCATAGTCACACTTGACCCCGACCTGTCGACTAGATTGGAGGTGCATCTAAATAAAATAAATAAATAAAAATGGAATTAAAAACATAATTCCTATAAATTCTATATTTCTAAGAAAAGACTTGATTAAAATATGACTCAACTAAAATCGATCCGATGTCACCTTTTACGAAAAATTCATCAAAAATTTGGCAGAGTCTCCTCTATAAAATGGACATTTTTTTACAAAAGTAGAGTCAATCCTGCATAAAAAAATACTTCAGATACCAGCAACAACTCCAAATCTCGGGTTGGGCCCCGAACTACACTTAATGTCCAACTAAGAACCAATTTCACAAATCACAATTTATAAACAATAAAATTTTATTTAAATACCAAAATTTATTTATTTACACAATAAAAGCATAAAAGACATTTATTTACGAAATAAATAATAAAATCCACATTAAAAATCAAATTATATTATAAAGGCCTTTATTCTAATTTTCAAATTAAATAGCATTTAATTACCAATAATTATTTAAATTATTTAATTATATAATTAAGCAACTGAAAACTCATTTAAATCTTAAAAATTATAAATAAAATTTTTATTAGGATATTATTCCGATAATTACTAATAATTAGCTAAATATAGGAATTAATTCATAAAAATTTTCTTAATAGTATTTATTACTCAAAAACTATCCAAAACATAATAATTCACCATAATTTCAATTAAAATATAAAATTTACTAATTTATACTAATTTTTCCCAAGATTCATTTTTAACATAAACATTCAGAAATTTATAATAAAAATTTGGTACATAATTTTAATAAAATTCCTTAACAAAACTTACTTAAAATAACTAGTAGAATTTATTAAAAATATAAACTTTTTTTGGGCTCAGAAACAGTGCCATGAACAGTAACCCGAGACCTCAAGAATTTGAAAAATTCATAAAAATAAATTTTGGAAACTTTACAACACCCACAAGAATTTGTCCTAAAGAACCAACATCAAGTAAAATCAAATTGATGTTCAATTTCACAATTTAACAAAAAAAACTCAAAATTAAATTTTGTAAAATTGCAGTTGTTACTGGTTAAATTTCTTGAAATTAATTAAGGATTATCGAAGCCCAAGTTGAGAGCTTCAATTCAAGCCCAAACTTGGCCAAATAACTTGTCAAAATCGCACTGATTTTCTTCCTCCCTTCCGGCACTGAGATCGTGCATAAGAAATAAAGGCGACTAACAACTGCTATTGTTGTTGCTGCTAGCGTAACGTCCGGCAGAGCAGTGCTGTGCAAGAGGCGGTCTGACGTGCTGGTGGTGGTGGGGTGGCGTGCGGTGATAGTTGCTGTCTGGGAAAGGAAGAAAATGGGAAGGAAAGAGAAAAGAAAAGAAAAAAAAGAAGGAAGGAAAAGAAAAGAAAGGAAAAAAAGAGAAAAAAAAAAGGAAGAAAGAAAAAATAGGGAATAATAATAATAATAATAATAATAAAACATATAAAATGAATGATGTAATTTATTAATATTCAATTAACTATAGTTTCAATTTACTCAATAAAATTCATGATTTTATTTAATAATAATAATAACACAGAAAACTTATTTAATTTAATTTTTTATAATAATTAAATATTATAATTTAATAAAATAAAAATAATTATTAATACTATAAATTTCATAATTTAATTTCTTAATTTAATTTATAAAAATTTAAAAGTATTACAAGATTAATGTAATTTAATAAGCCGGAAAAAATTGTATTAAAAAAAAAAGGAAGAAGATGCCATAAATATGTTGGCGGTGTTGATAAAACATTTGCATATGTACAATTTTTTTTAAACAACTTTCACATATATATGGGTTGGAGGGGGAGGGGGAGGGGGATTAGGAACGCCAACCCCTAGTACGCCAACTTTTACATATATACATTGATTAGGACCGCGAACCCCTAGTCTGCCAACTTTTACATATATACATTTGCATATATACATTATTTAAAGTTATTAATTATAATATAATATTTAATATTGAAAAAAGATAGCATTTAGAAACTGGTCATGTGACAAATTTTATCTATACACAACTTCAAAAGGTCCAATAATAATGGGTTAATTACATCCATGATATTCAAATTTTTCATTAATTCTCATTAAAATATCTAAATTTTATTTTATCATTTAAAACTTTCCAACATATCTCATGAATCTCACAAAAGTACCTAATGACATATTTCAGTCGCCAGTGATGACGTGAAAGCTGACATAGATGCTGACGTATCATATGATAAAAAATAGTAGTCATGTATATCGAGAGTTAATTACACTAACGGTACTTAAATTTTTCACTAGTTCTCAATAAAATATTTTACTTTCATTTAATCACTAAAAACCTCCCAACATTTCTCATGAATTCCACAAAACTACCTAATGATATAGTCCAGTTGTTGGTGATGATATAGATATTGATGTTTCAAGTTTTTTTTTTAATTTTTTTCAGTTGGATATATATTTTGGGTCTTATCAATATAAAAGTACATATCAAATCAATATTTTTATTGATGAGACCCAAAGTATATATTAAAGAGCTGTAAACTTAGGATGGATAGGGAGAAGGTGTCACAATCCAAACTGAGAGTCATGACCGGTGCTAGGGAACGAAAATTTTTTCAAATCCGAAACACGTAGCAAGCATTAGAAAATAAAAACATGCAATAATAAATAAAAATATGACAGAATTAAAACTTTTCAATTCGATATATAAAAATAAATGTTCAATATCATATCATAAATAAAAATATTCATACAATATTCAAATACAACTCTCACATACAAATAACTCAACTACTACAACAATACTACTACTGCAGTTTCTAGATTACAAAATCAGAGTCTAAATATACATTTACTTAAAGTAGCCGGGACAAAAGAACACCGACGAAGAGCAATACTATTAAAGTCTGACAATATATGATCTTCTGAAAAAAATAATTGAGGGGGGTCAGACCTCACTAAATGAATTATTATAATATATATACATGCAATCTAAACCATAACAGTTAAACATTCTTATATATATGCATATACACGCATTTCACGTAAATGTCAAACTCTACTTTTATATATATAATAAATGTAGAAAACGTTTATTTTAATATATGAAAGATCAAATAGAACCTTATTTAATCGCAACCTCAATCAATAATACTACTCTAGCCATGTAGGCTCACTTAATTCCAAGGCAATTCACTTATTCCATTTTAGACAGTAGACTGGCCTCAAGACACTAAGTCAATCAATGTCACGATCTAAACTAGGAGTCATGACCGGCGCTAGGGAACAGGAATTCTTTCGAATCCTAAACCCCTAGCAAGCCTTAGAAAATAAAATCATGCAATAATTATATAAAAGTACGACCAAATTAAAATTTTTCTGAATCAATATATAAAATAAATACTCCAAATCCTTTTACAAATGAATACATATTCGTACAATGTTCAAATACAAATTCTTAAAGTATTTAATATCCAAAAAAAATAATACACTTCCAAAAATATTAACACTAATACTGCAGTTTCTAGAATACAATTCAAAGTTCAGAATATACATTTGCATAAAATAGCTGGGATTGAAAAACACCGGCGAGGAATTCTACAACTAAGGTCTGACGATATGGAATCTCCTGAAAAAAATAATTGAGGGGGGGTCAGACCTCACTGAGTGAATTATTATACTATATATACATGCAAACTAAACCATAACAATCAGACATTATTATATATGTATGTATATACACACAATTCACACGAATGTCAAACTCTGCTTTTATAAATATACTAAATGTAGAAAACGTTTGTTTTAATTTATGAAGGATCCATAGAACCCTAAATAATAATAACCTCAAACAATCTCATCATCACTCTAGCCATACAAGCTCACTTGATTCCAAATAGAACACTTATTCCAATCTGGACAGCAGACTGGCCCCGAGACACTAAGTCGACTGAGCTCCAGCAGTCTGGCTGTCAGTGTGATTGGCCCCGAGACACTTGGTCAATCGAGCTCCAACAATCATACTATCTATCACCTCACATCTCAATCAACCCAATAGATCATTCAATTCACTTTTGGACAGTAGACTGGCCCCGAGACACTAAGTCAACCGAGCTCCAGCAGTCCGACTGTCAGTGTGATTGGCCTTGCAATCACACTATCTAACATACCATTAATCTTAGTCAAATCAATTAAATCAATTATAATCACCCAATTTTAACTCTCACTCAATCCTTATCTATCGTACCGGTATGTACACGGTCCTAGTGCTGCCCACTAGGTAGCACGTTCTATTGATATCCTTCACTTAGAATAAATCATTCATTCGAAAAATAATTAATGTAGAACAATATTCATAATAGTAAAACCAACCATATATATATATATATATATATATATGTGTGTGTGTGTGTGTGTGTGTGTGTCAAATAAAATACGAAATAAACTAAAGATAAATCATTAATATAGTTAAAAAAAATTTAAATGAGTAACAATAATATAACATGCATTATCTTAAAAATATACTTAAATATGCAAAAGATATACCCTAAGTACTCAAATCATTTAATAAGCCATTTATGTATAAATATTCATTTAAATACGTGTTTGTGTTTAACATATATTCACAAATATACTAAAAATAAACCTAATTATCTAGCATGCATATATCAAAAATAAACCCTAAATATACCACTAATGTGTTAGATGTAATTTAATAATAAAACATTTATTTATTCGGAAATAAATAAAAAATATACCAAAAATAAACTTAAAAATAATTTAAGTGTAGGTTTATAATTTAACATGCAATTATTGAAGAATAATCCTAAAATCTACTAAAACTATACCTAAGGTATACTAATCAATTAATAAAATAATTATGTCTAAGTGTACATTTTAAAACATGTGTATATTATTCAAATGTATTAAACCTAAACCTAATTGTTTAATGTGCATATATCAAACTAACATGCATAATTATTTAATATGCATATATATAAGAATGCAACCCTAGATATACCAAAAATATTATAATTTAAATCATTTTTAAAACATACAATGAAAATGAAAAATTCTAAATAATGCACCCTATATGCAGTGCATATATATACAGTATAATAACTCACATGTTAGCGCTCAACGAGACAAACTTGGCGGGCCTGATTCGTTAGGCCTCGATCTCGGTGCAGCTAGACAAACAAATGACAACATGAAATCATAATAAATTTAACGAAAATTCTAAAGACTCGATCTAGAATTTTAGACACAGATTTAGAATAGGAATTTGACCGGACATCACGTTTTACGAGAATTTTATCAAAAATCCGGCAGAACCTCCCCTGTAAAACGGACATCTCTCTACTCAAAGAGTAGAGTCGGTCCTGCAAGGAAATACACTTCGGAATAAACACATGATTACAATCAAAATCCCTAGGTCGGACTCCAAACTACAATTCACCGACCGAGGTTCATAATTCACAGAATATTTATAAAATACCGAAAATGCCCTTATATAATAAAAATATATTTTATAAATTCAAATTACGTAATTAACCCTAAAACATACTAAAAATCAATAAAAACGCATTTATTTAGAAAAATAATATATTATATATAATTTGAAAATAATTTACGAAAAATAGTTTTAATTAGTTAAAAATACTAAAAATTTACAGAAATCATCTTTATAGCTCAAATAATTATTAAAACCAATTTAATTATATTTTTAACCAATTTAGTGTAAAATTACCAAAATACCCCTATATATATATTCACTATAAATTTTCAAAAATTCACCAAAAATTATATAATTACTCAAAAATTAATTTCTCAACATATAATTCAATAATATCAATAAATATACTCAATTTACCAATTTATTTCAATTAAACACATAATTAACCCTATTTTTCAAAATTACATAAAATTAATAAATTACAAATAAATACATAAGAATTCACAAAAATTACAAATAAATTTCTATAATTCATTTCAACTCCTATAATCACCATAAAACACAATTTCATAATTTAATTAATTAATTTTCGAAAATTAGAAAATAATAATAAAATAATAAAAAATTCACAAAAATTAAAATAAATTCCAAAAATTCTGAAAAAATTACAGAATGTAGATTAAGCTTCCAGGAACAAATTTTGGGAAGGAAGTTTTCATGAATCAATCAAATTGAAGCTAAAAAAAATTTGAAACCCAAAATGGCTGATTTAAAGAAATTGAAACCTAAGTAATTCTAGACCAAATCAAGTGAAAAAAATCTTGGAATCACACTCACCAGAGCACAAGGAGAAGATAGAGACCGACGGCATCAAATTTGGTGGCCGGAAAGTGCTTGATCGGTGCTAAATCGGTTTTTGGCTTCTTGATGAAAATCCGGCCAAAACTCGCCGGAAAAGAGTGTTTCAGGTGATGAAAATGGCTGGAGGTGGAGGAGAAAGGCTGAGGGGCATAGTAATAGCAAGAAAACCAGCTTGAAAGTGGCTGGAAATGGCATTGGGAAGAAGAAGATGCATGAGGGGCAAAATTGTAATTTCCGCAAACTTTTGTTTTTTTGATTAAAATTTGTGTATATATGTATATATATATATATATCTACACCATATTATAGTAATATATATATTCCCACACACAAATAATACTCACCACACAAATATTTTAATATATTTAATAATTTACACACTTAAAATTAATTAATACAAAAATTAAATAATAAAATTAAGAAAATTAATTAAGCTCTAATTAATTTAAATAAATACACATATATACATTTTATTTTAGCACTTTAAAAATATATATGAGTTCATGCAGATTCATAAAACTAGTCAAAATAAATAGTATTAAATTATTTACGTGTCAATTTTTTCGAAAATACAATTTCCGGAAAAATTTTACGTAAAGTACTTAAAATAATATAAAATAATTAAAATTAACTTTAAACAAACAAAAAACTCATAAAATATCATAAATATATATACAAAAATTATTAACACTGCATATCCCGATGCAGTATAAAAATATTTAAAAATTCAAGATATTACAATCAAGCTCCAACAATTTAATTATCAGTGTGATTGGCCTCGAGACACTAGGTCAACTGAGCTCCCGCAATCACACTACTCAATCACATCAATTTTAATAAATAATCAGTCAAATGTCACCTCAAATAAGTTAGTAAATCAACCCTAAAATCTATCGCAATAAATCAACCCCAAAAACTATTTCACCGGTACGTACTCGGCTCTAGTGCTGCCCACTAGGCAACACATTCTATTGACATCCTTCATTTAAATAAAACATTCATATAGGAAAATAAATAATGTAGAATAAATTTTATAATAATAAAATAAACTATAAATATACCTAAAGTAAACTAAGTATATTTCAAGTATATATATGTTAAATACATTTAAATCAACCATAAAATATGCCAAATAAAAACCAATAATATACTAAAAACATGCTAAGTATATATCAAAGATAAAACATGCATTGATTTTAAAATATATAAAAAATATACTAAAAATATACCTAATTATATAACATGCATATATCAAAATAAACCCTAAATATACCAAAGATATATTAAAAACAAAACGAAAATATGCTAAAAATATTTAATACATAAATCACAAATAAAATGTAAAATCCTTAATCATGCATCCTAAATGCAATGCATATATAGTATAATAACTCATTGATTCGCGTTTCACGACACTGACTCAGCAGGCCTGGTCCAATAGGCTTCAGTCTCGGTGCAATTAGAAAATAAATAATAATATAATATCAGAATATATTCTAACTTTACGCTTCTAGGATTACTATAGAAAGACTCAATCAAAATTTCAAAACTAGAATCGGATCGATTGTCACATTTTATGAGAAATCTATCGAAATTTTGGCATAATCTTTTTTGTAAAACGGACGTCTCCCTACATGTAATATCCCATGTTTTTAAATATTTTAATACTGCATCGGGATATGCAGTGTTAATAATTTTTGTATATAATATTGATATTTTATGAGTTTGTTATTTAATTAAAGCTTATTTTAATTGTTTATATTATTTTAAGTACTTTACGTAAAATTTTCACGGGACTTGCATTTTCGGAGAAATTAATACGTAAATAATTTAATATTAATTATTTTAAACAATTTTACGGACTTGCATGAACTCATATATATTTTTAAAAGTACTAAATAAAGTGTATATATGTGTGTATTTATTTAAATTAAACTAGTGTTTAATTAATTACCCTAATTTTTATTATTTATTATTTAGTTTTAATATTATTTAATTATTTTTTTAGTGTATAAATTATTAAAATATTAAATTATGTGTGTGGTGAATATTTATTGTCCATATAATATTTTATATTAAAATAATATAAAGTATATATATATATATATATACATCCATATACATATAATATTTATCAAAAATATAAAGTTTGGTTTAATTACAGTTTTGCCATTCATCCTCCCCAAAATTCCCCATCACCCTCCCTCACGAATCCGGCCACTGTCATGCCGTTCACTCACCGTCGGTGTGCCTCCCAGCGTGCCACCTCCTTCCTCCAGCTGTTCCGCCGCCAACAGAGCCCATTTCTGGCGTCGGGAAGCTTGTTTTGGCCGGAAGACCGAAACTTGAAGCCACCATCGTTCACAGCGTTTCCGGCCACCATTTTCGATACCGTCGGTCTCTATCTTCTCCTTGAGCTCGGTGAGTGTGATTCCAAGCTTTGTTTCATTTAAAATGGTCTAGATTTGCCTAGGTTTCAATTTTTGTAATTCGGCCCATTTTAGGGTTCTTAATTTTTTTGAACTTCGAATTGATTGATTCATGAAAAATTCCTTCACAAATGTTGTTCCCCTTAGCTTAGTATTCATGTGTGAATTTTTTTAGAATTTTTGGAAATTATTTTGATTTTTGGGTATTTTTGAATATTTTATTATTATTTTCTAATTTTCGAAAATTAATTAATTAAATTATGAAATTGTGTTTTATGAGAAATATAGGTGATTCAATGAGTTATAGAAATTTATTTGTAATTTTTATGAATTTTTATGTATTTATTTTGAATTTATTTAGTTTATGTAATTTTGGAAAAATAGGGTTAATTGTATATTTAATTGAAATTAATTAGTTAATTGAGTTTATTTATTGATATTAATGATATATATGTTGAGAAAATTAATTTTTAGCAATTATTTTTTTTTTGGTGAATTTTTGGATTAATTTTAGTATATTTAAATATATAGGGGTATTTTGGTAATTTTACCCTAAATTGGCTAAAAATGTCATTAAATTGCTTTTAATAGTTATTTAAGGTATAAAAATTATTTCTAAAAATTATTTAGTAGTTTTAACTAATTAAAACTATTTTTCATAAATTATTTTCAATTATATATAGAATATACGATTTTTCTAATAAAATGAGTTTTTATCGATTTTTATTGTGTTTTAGGGTTAATTAAATAATTTCGGCTTATAAAATGTATTTTTGTTATATAAGGGTATTTTCGATATTTTGTGTATACTCTGTGAATTGTGGATCCCGGTCGATAAACTGTAGTTTGGAGTCTGACCGAGGGGTTGTGATTGTGATTCTGTGTCTATTTTTTGAAGTGTGTTTCTTTGCAGGGCCGGCTCTACTCTTTGAGTAAAGAGATGTTCGTTTTACAGGGGAGGTTCTGCCGAATTTTTGGTAGAATTCTCGTAAAATGTGATATCCGGTCGAATTCTGATTTAATTCTGTGTCTAGTAATCTAGATCGAGTCTTTAGATCTTCTGTTAGATTTATTCTGATTCATGTCGTTGTTTGTTTATTTAGTTGCGTCGAGACCGAGGCCTAGTGGATCAGGTCCATTAGACCCATCTCGAGGAGCGCACTAAGTGTGAGTTACTATTCTATATATATATATGTTTTAGGGTGCTTGATTTAGAAATGTATGTTTTATTTTGATTAAATATGCATAAATAATTTAATCAGTACTTAAGTTTATTTTTATTTTATTTTCGGTTTATCTTTTGTTTATTTTTGGTATATTTTAAATTATATGCATGCTTTATTAAACATTTATATTTAAAATGTTTTTAAATATATATTTAGTTTATTTTACAATTATATTGGATTTATTTGACGTATATATACTCGAAATATATTTGATTTATTTTTTGTATATTTCTAGTATATATATATAGTTTATGTTGCTATTATATTTAAATTCATGCATCATTTACTTTTATGAATGTATGTTTTACTTATTAATGAAGGATATCAATAGAACGTGCTATCTAGTGGGCAACACTAGGACCGAGTACGTACCGGTACGCTTATAGCATTTAGGCTATATTACTAACCTGTTTGAGGATATTGATTGGATTTGATTTTTCTGATGTGTGATATGATTTGGGAGTGTGATTGCTGGAGTTCGGTTGACCAAGTGTCTCGGGGCCAATCACACTGACAGTCAGACTGCTGGAGCTCGGTTGACTTAGTGTCTCGGGGCCAGTCTACTATCTAAATGGAATAAGTGAATATTTTGGAATAAGTGAGCCTGTGTGGCTAGAGTGTTGTCTAACACTGTTTTGAGGTTGCGATTTTCTAGGATTCTATTTGATCCTTCATAAACAGTGATTTTCAATAAAAATATATAAAATGATTTTTATTACATATATGTGTATTTGCTTGTATACATACATATTATATATACATATTGTTGACTATATGCATTGTTATTTAGTATGCATGTATATATATTATAATAATTCACTCAGTGAGGTTTGACTCCCCTCTGTTGACTATTTTTCAGGAGAGTCATCGTCTTCAGACCTCAGTAGCAGGCTTGTACGCCGGATTTCTTCCGCCCCGGCTTTATTATGTAAACTGCTCATTTGAGTTTATTTTATTAATTTAGACACTGCAGTAGTTATATAAAGTCGCGAGATATGTACTTTAAATATTTGAACTGAATCTTGTATTAAAGGATTTATTTATATATATGAGATGAGGATTTGATTTAATTTCATTTGGTGGAAATGTTATTTTGATATTTATGATTTTATTTCCGCTTCATAATATTTTACTTAATTATGTTATTATTATTATTGTATGTTTTATTTTATTTTTTAGGCTTGCTACGGGTTCCGGATTCGAAAGAATTCCCGTTCCCTAGCGCCGGTCATGACCCCTGTTTTGGGTCATGATACTACAAAAGTAGGGCCGATCCTACACAGAAAATACACTTCTAAAATCACAAAGCACAACACCTTGGGTTGGGAACCCAAACTGCACAAATTCCCAACCGAAGTTTACAAATCACAAACCAACAATATTAAATAATGAAATAATAAAAATCATAAAAAATTGATTAAAAAAATATTAAAAACCATTATTTTCCAACTAAAACATAAAATTCTAATTTTTAAATAATATTTGGTAATAAAATTCGTAAATGGAATAAAATCCCCATTTTATAATTAAATTAATATAAATTGCAAATAATATTTAAAATCACAATTTAACATCGCAAAAATAATAAAAATACCCATTTAAGCTTAAAATAATAAATACATTTATTATTTACATAATATTCCAAAATTATCACAAATTAACTAATAAAATCTCAAATATTATACAATATTAAAAAAAAACCAATTTTTCAAATAATTAATCTAAAATGGTTAAATTTACAATTAACTATGTAAATAGTTTAATTATATAATAAAATTAATTTAAAACCCATTTTTATCACCAAAATAGTAAATAATATATAATTAAATATAATTTTTGAAAATTAATATTAATTGGTTAAAAATTACAAATAATTTATAAAAATCATTTTAATACTCTATATAATCATAATATCATTTTAAATATAATATCTGACTATATTTTTAACAAAATCCATAATTAACCTATATTTTCAAAAATTAGTATTGATTAGTTGAAAATAGTAAATAATTTGTAAAAATCATTTTAATACCAACTATTAGTTCAAAATCATTTAAAACATATAATTTAACCACAATTTTAACAAAAACTCATAATTAACCTATATAATAAAAAATAACATAATACAAATAATTTCCTCAAAAATTATATAAAATCACAAAATTATTTTATCAATATATAATATTCTAACATTACTAAAAACATATAATTAACCAATATTTTCAACAAAAATATAACTTTAACCCAAAATTCCAATATATACAATAGACAAAAATATTACTAAAAATTATATAATATTCTCAAAAATTATTTTCTCAACACTAAAATTAATATTAACATATAATAACACTAAATTAACCAAATTCATAATTAAAATAATTAATTAACAAAAATTCAATAATTAAATATAAAAATAATAATAAATTAACCAAAATAATTTAGATAAACTAACATACATATAGATCAACCCAAAGTTAATCAAATAATTAAAATAAATTCTGAATAATTTAAACAAATAATATTTAAATTAACAAAAACCCAAAATCAACCCAAAAACTACTAAAATCAACCACCTAACAATCAAGATCTAACTTCCCTCTAACCCACAACTCACCTAACACTGAGCTCAAGAGTAGAGGAAGGGTTGCTACTGCAAGTGCCGGAGTTGCTGTCGTCTCCGGTGACAGTAGGTGATGGTTGTCACGACCCAAAACAGGGGCCATGACCGGCGCTAGGGAACTGGAATTCTTTCAAATCCGGAACTCGTAGCAAGCCTAAAAAATAAAATAAAGCATGCTATAATAACAGTAACAATATAATATGCAGTGAAAATAAAAATCATAATATCATAATATTATTCACATCAACTGGATTTAAATCGAATCTCATCTCATAGATATATATAATCTTTAATACAAATCCAGTTTCAACATAATACATCTCTTTAAAAAATAAAATACGTGAAATCCAACACTGTAATTCACAACTACTGCAGTGTCTAGATAAAATAAATAAGACTCAAGTAGACAATTTACATAAAGAAGCCAGGGCGGAAGAAATCCGGCGTATCGACCTGCTACTGAGGTCTGAGGATGTTGACTCTCCTGAAAAATAGTCAACGGAGGGGAGTCAGACCTCACTGAGTGAATTACTATAATATATATACATACACACTAAGTGATAATGCATACAGTCAACAGTATATATATAATATGTATATACACATGCAATTACACACAGATGCAATAAAATCATTTTATATATTTTATTTGAAAATCATCTTTTATGAAGGATCACATAGAACCCTAGAATATCGCAACCTCAGAAAATAGTGTTAAACAACACTCTAGCCACACAGGCTCACTTATTCCAAATATATCCACTTAATCCATTTGGACAGTAGACTGGCCCCGAGACACTAAGTCAACCGAGCTCCAGCAGTCTAACTGCTAGTGTGATTGGCACCGAGACACTTGGTCAACCGAGCTCCAGCAATCACACCCAAACCACATCTCACATATCAAATAATCATATCAAATCAATATCCACAAATAGTTAGTAATATAGCCTAAAGCTATAGGCGTACCTGTACGTACTCGGTCCTAGTGCTGCCCACTAGGTAGCACGTTCTATTGATATCCTTCATCATTAAATATAAAACATTCATTCACAATAAATGATGCATGAATGTAAATGAAATAACAATATAATCTATATATATACCGAAAATATACCAAAAGTAAACCAGGTATATTTCGAGTATATATACGTCAAATGAATCCCATCAAATTATAACTTAAGCTAGAAATATATTTAAAAACATTTTAAATATATTTTATTCACAAAACATGCATATAATTTATTATATACCAAAAATAAACCAAAAATATACTTAATGTAAACTTAAGAAATAATCAAATTATTTATGCATATTTAATCAACATAAAACATGCATTTCTAAATCATGCATCCTAAGCATATATATATAGTATAATAACTCACCTAATGCGCTCCACGAGACAGGTCCGACGGGCCTGGTCCACTAGCCCTCGGTCTCGGCGCAACTAAACAAGCAATAAATAATCGACATCAGAATAAACCCTAACAGAAATCCTAGAATTCAATCTAGAGTATTAAACACAGAATCAAAAATTAGGGTTCGATTGGATATCACGTTTTACGAGAATTCTATCGAAAATCCGACAGAACCTCCCCTGTAAAACGGACATCTCTCTACTCAAAAGAGTAGAGCCGACCCTGCAAGGAAATACACTTCGAAAAATAGGCTCAACACAATCAAAATCCCACGGTCGGACTCCAAACTACAGTCCATCGACCGGGGTCCACAAACACAGAACATATTCCAAGTATACCAAAAATATCCTCACAACATAGTAATACATCTCATAGGTAGAAATTACATAATTAACCTTAAAACATTATAAAAACCGATTAAAACTCATTTTATTAGAAAAACCGTATATTATATATATAATTGAAAATAATTCACGAAAAATAGTTTTAATTAGTTAAAAATACCAAATATTTTGTAGAAATAATTTTTATACCTTAAATAACTAATAAAACCAATTAAATTACATTTTTAGACAATTTAGGGTAAAATTACCAAAATACCCCTATATATATAAATATACTTAAATTACTTCAAAAATTCACCAAAAATCATACAATTATCCAAAATTAATTTTCTCAACATATTTATCAATAATATTAATAATTAAACTCAATTCACCAATTAAATTCAATTTAAAACACAATTAACCCTAATTTCACAAAATCACATAAACTTCAATAATTCAAAATAAATACTTAGAAATTCATAAAAATTACAAATAAATTCCTATAATTAATTTCAACACCTAATTCAACCATAAACTCCAATTTCATAATTTAAATAATTAATTTCCGAAAATTAGAAAATAATATTAAAATATTCAAAAATACCCAAAAATCCAAAAAATCTCCAAAAATTCTACAAAAATTCATACATGTATATTAAGCTACTAGGAACAACATTTGTGAAGGAAGTTTTCATTAATCAATCAATTCGAAGCTCAAAAAATTCAAAAACCCTAATAGGCCGAAATTGACAAAATCGAAACCTAAGCAATTCTAGACCATTTTAGCTCAAACCAAAGCTAGAATCACACTCACCGGAGCTCAAGGAGAAGAGAGAGACTGGCGGTGTCGAAAACGGTGGCCGGAATCGGCGTGATCGACGGTGGATCGATTTTCGGCTTCTCCGGCCAAAATCGACTTCCAGGTGCAGGAAACGGCTACCTCAGATGGCGGAAATGGTTGGGGAAGACGGTGGCACACCGGACGGCATACCCACGGTAAAGAAACGGCGTGACAGACGCCCGGACGACGAGGAGAAGGATCGGGAGGAAGAAGGAGACTTGGGGGGCAAAATGGTAATTTTCTAATTCTTTTGATTTTTGATGTATATATGTATATATATATACTTTATACTATATATTAAAATAATATTAAATTACACACATCAAATATACACCACACACATAAAATCTAATATTTTAATAATTTATACTAAATAAAATTAATTAAATAACAATTAAACAAATAAATAATTAATAAAATATTAGGGTAATAATAAACCCTAATTAATTAAATATACACACACAGGCTTTATTTAATAATTTAAAAATACGCATGAGTTCATGCAAGTCCGTAAATACATTTAAAATAATTAATAATACATTGTTTACGTGAAAATTTCCCCGAAAATGCAAGTCCCGGGAAAATTTTACGTAAAACACTGAAAATAATACACAGTAATTAAAATAGGTTTTAAATACATATTAACTTGTAAAAATATCATATAAAATACAGAAATTATTAACATTGTATATCCCGGTACAGTGTAAAAATATTTTAAAAACACGGGATATTACAATGGTGGTGCTGGATGTCGCGACAGGAAGGCTACTGCTGCTGCTAGTCTTCACGTGAGAAGGAGAAGGAGGCTGCTGACTTCAGTGTTGCTGAGAAAATACAGCGAGGAAAAGGAGTTGATGGTGGTGATGGCATGAGGGCTGGTGGTGCTACTAGGATGGGAAGCACCAAGAGAAGAAAGGAAAAAAAAAATGCTCTGGAACAAAGAAAAAAAAAAAGCAAAGGGGTAGTGGGTTGACTGAAATAATGACCCCATTAACCTATTTTATATATATATATATGTACACACACATGCACCTAAATACAATTAAATATAATACCACAATTGAAATTAATACTATTAATAAAATAATTGGATAATAAGAATAATATTCATAATATATATATATATATATATATATATATATATATATATATATATATATATATATATATATATATATATAGTATATACACACACACACACACATTCCCACACACATGCACTAATAATATAAAATAATGTAATATTAACAAATGACAATAATAATATTAATAATAGTAGTGGAATAATTTAAAAATATTAATAATACTCATAATAATAACAAACAATAAAAATAATAATAACACACTTAACAATAATAAAATAATAGTCATACTATTGAAAATAACAACAATAATAGTAACTTTAATATTTAAATAATAAACCTCCAAAAATAATTATTTTACATAAGAAAATTTATTTAAATAAAATAACGATGGTTAACTACCAATAATAATAATATAAATCTCACGTAAATAAATTATTTTTACGTAAATACTTCTCTTAAAATAAAATACATAATTAACATTAGTAATTAATGATAATAATACACAATTAAACTTTAAAATTATTAATACTGCATATCCCGAAGTATATTTTTATAATTTAAAAATAAAAGTCATTACAATCTCTCCTCCTTATAGGAATTCGTCCTCGAATTCAAAGAAAAGAATAATTACAAGAATCAACGAGGAAAGAGATACAGGTAAGAAGCTCGCATCTCTTATTCAGTCTCCCAGGTATGCTCTTTTATGTTGTTGCTTCACCACAACACTTTAACCATTAGAATATACTTTGAATGCAACTGTCAAACTTGATAATCTACAATCATAATAGGTTTCCTCCTCAAACATCAAGTCTTCATTCACTTCCACACTATCGGGCTGCAACACATGCGAAGGGTCTGAAATATACTTTCTCAGCATCGAGATATGGAACACTGGATGCACTTGAGATAAATGCGGAGGCAAAGCCAACCGACATGTAACCGTGCCCACTCTCTCCATAGTCTCAAACAGTTCAATATGCTAGCTTACCCTTCTTATAAAATCTCATCACATCCTTTATAGGAGACACCTTCAGAAATACAGTCTTCTACCTAGAATTCCACATCTCTGCATCTCGGATCTGTATAGCTCTTCTATCTGCTAGCTGTAGTCTCTAATCTCCTTCTGATCATAGCAACTTTCTTTGCTGCATTCTAGATAATCTTAAGTCCAGTTAAAACTCTCTTTCCAATCTCATTCTAACACAAAGGAGATTAACACTTCCTTTTATACAGAGTTTCATATGGTGTCATCTCAATACTGTTATGGTAGTTGTTATTATAAGCAAACTCAACGAGTGGCAAATGATCATCCTAGCTACCTCTGAAATCCAAAACACACATCCTCAACATATCTCCCTATGTCTGGATTGTCCTCTCAGACTGACCATCTGTCTGAGGATGAAAAGTAGTACTAAAATCAAACCTTGTGCCCATCGCTTCTTACAACTTCTACTAAAATTGAGAGGTAAACACTGAACTTCTATCAGACACGAAGGATATAGGTACTGCATGTAGGCACACAATATGCTTCACATACAACTTCACTAACTTAGCTACATAATAAGTGACTTTCATAGGTAAGAAATGAACAGACTTGGTCAACCTATCCACAATCACCCAGATGGAATTGTATCCATCATTGGAATGAGGTAAATCAACCACAAAATCCATAACAATCCTTTCCCATTTCCACTTAGGAATAGGAAGTGGCTGAAGCTTCCTAGAAGACTTTTGATGTTAAGCTTTCACCTGCTGACACGTCAAACACTTAACAATATAATCAACTACATCCTTCTCTATCAGTACAAATTTCCAATACTGTGGTACATTTTAGTAACACTTGGATGTACACTGTAAGCTATAGAATGCACTTCCTCAAGGATTTCTTCTCTCAAATTATCCACATTTGGAATGCATAATATACCACTGATCCATAAAACACCTTCATCATCAAGTGTGAAATCAATGAACTTCCCTGCTCAAATATTCTCTGTAAGCTCTTCTAGAACAAGATCTCAGCCCTGAGCTGCCTTAATGCAGATTGAACCTTGAACTGAGCTAACAATCCACTATATCTACTCATCTTCATCATCAGACCATGATCCACTAACTCATGAAACTCTTGGATCAACGGTCTCCTTCAATAATTGAAAATTATTCTAACCAACATCTGACCACATAAAATTTATATTCTTTTGAGTTAGGTGGGTCATAGGAGCTACGATTCTAGAGAATTCTGCATAAATCTCCTATAATACAAAGCTAAACCTAGAAAACTTTGATTCTTAGTAACTGTAGTCAGTCTAGGCCACTCAGACACTACGTCAATCTTTTGTGGATCAACCTAGATACCATCTTTAGACACCACATGTCCAAGGAATGCAACGCTCTTTAACCATAAATACTTAGAGAATTTTACATAAAGCTAATATTCTCTCAGTGTCTGCAATACAGTCCTCAAGTGATATATGTGGTCCTCTATACTCTTTCAATATAATAGTATATCATCAATGAAGACTACTACAAATCGATCCATAACTGATGATAGCACGACCTTAAGTCAATATTGGAAAAGAACTCTATACCTAAAGCTGATCAAATAAATCATCTATGCTTGAGACAAGATACTTATTCAATTCTCTATAATTAATGCACAGTTTAAGTGTACCATCCTTCTTCTTCATAAACAGGACTAGTGCACCTTAAAGAGAAACACTGGATCTAGTAAAAACCTTATTCAGTAAATCTTACAATTGCTCTTTCAATTCTTTCAACTTAGTAGAAGCCATTATGTAGGGAGGCAACAGAAACATTTATAAGAGATAACTTCTCAACTGTGGTATCCTTGAAAACCTTTCCTCAGCATCTTTCTAGCAGTGATAGTGGAGATAAGATTCTGAGGTGCAGAACTCTTGTCACCCATAATCTTAAACTCTTCTTCATCAGGAATTTTGAAAATCACCTCTTTACTTTGACAATCAACCACTACATAGTGCTGAAACAACCAATCCATTCTCCATATCTCATTAAGATTAATTACACTTAAAAGACTAAATTTGTGAATAATTCTCTGAATTTTAGTTCTCAGTTTAAATGCCAATGTATATCGAACTTAATCCTGTAACATACAGTTCTATTAGACTCCTCTCATACTGTATCACGTCTACAGTATGACGTGATAGATTAAAGAGTTTACAAGTATTCTTCTCAACTGACCGCTTTTCTCTTACTCTAAGTAATAACTGCCACAGGTAATTATTATAGGCAATAGAGTTTAGAGCGCGCCTAAGTGTTTGGCGAATGGGTAAAACTAAAACTGGAGTTGTGGTCAACTTCTCCTTCAACAACTGGAAACTATTCTCACAAGCATCTGACCACTCAAACCTCATATTCTTTTGAGTTAAGCGAGTTATAAGAGCTGTAATTCTGGAAAAATCTTGCACAAATCTCCTATAATACCCAGCTAAACCCATAAAACTATGAATCTCCATAACTGTAGTCGATCTAGACCACTAAGACACTGCCTCAATATTTTATGGATCAACCTGGATACCATCTTTAAACACCACGTGTCCAAGGAATGCAACACTCTCCAACCAGAAATCATACTTCAAGAATTTAGCATAAAGCTGATGTTCTCTCAGTATATGTAGTATAGTCCTTAAGTGATATACATGCTCCTCCATACTCTTTGAATACACTAGTATATCATTAATGAAGACTACCATAAACTGATCCATAAATGGTCTGAATACCCTGTTCATCAGATCCATGAAAGCAGCTAGTGCATTAGTTAACTCAAATGACATCACTAGAAACTCATAGTGGCCATATTGAGTGTGGAATGCCGTTTTAGAAACATCAGCTTCACTGATACACAACTGATGATAACCCGACCTCAAGTCAATCTTAGGAAAGAACTATGCACCCTGAAGTTAATCAAACATATCATCTATCCTCGGGAGAGGATACTTGTTCTTCATTGTCACCTTATTCAGCTCTCTGTAATCAATGCACAGTCTCAGTGTTACCATTGTTCTTCCTCACAAACAAGACTAGTGCACCCCAAGGAGAAACACTGGGTCAAATAAAACCCTTATCTCGTAATTCTTGCAACTGCTCCTTCAACTCTTTTAACTCTGCAGGAGCCATTCTGTAGGGCAATATCGAAATAAGAGGGTGTACCTAGAACCATATCTATATAGAATTCAATCTCTCTACGAGGTGGTAAACCTAGCAACTCACAAGCTATAAGGTCATTTGAAATAGAAGTCTTCTCCGCTGTAGTGTCTATGACAACTGCTAAATATTCTTGACAACCTTTCCTTAGCATCTTCCTAGCCGTAATAGTAGAGATAAGGTAGAATTCTTATCACACACAAACTTAAACTCTTCATCATTTTGAATTTTAAAAATCACCTATTTACTCTGACAATTAACTATGACATAATGCTAAGACAACCCATCCATTCCAAAATCACATCAAAATTAATTACTCCGAAAGGACTAAATCCGCAAATAACTCTTTAATTTCAGTTCTTAGCTCAGATGCTAATATACTGAACTTAATCATACAATATATACTTCTACCTAACTCCTCTTATACAGTATCACGTCTATGATATGATGCGACAAATTGAAGAGTTCACAGGTATTCTTCTTAACTAAATTGCTCTTTTCTTACTTTGTGCAATACTACCACGGTGTAACTATCCCTCCTTAAAGGTGGATGAAGTATCTTAGAAGTCACTCTTTAAACTCCAATCATGTGCTGCAGTTAGAACTAACAGCTTCACCATTAAGAGTACAAAAGTGTTGCATCTGTATTAAACATCTTTTGATTTCTTCATTAAAGCATATCATAAATAATTGTCATGCTTAGTTAAGTGCTATAAAGCCCTCATTAATCTTAGCTATCCTAGCCACAATGCTGCAAGTTCAAGTTCAAAGGTTGCTTGTACCTCTTATAATAACTGCTTTGGCCTTTGAATTACAGCTGCCTCTGACCTACCCCTATATTAGATAGGTGTAGTAGGGGCTGAAATTGGAATCATAACTTCAACTTGAAAGGACTGCTTAGCAATATATATTATCTTTACAGTAGAAGCAGTTCGCATATGCCTCACTGAAAAGACATGGAAATCAATAAGATTTAAGCATGAAATATACGCAGAATTAATAAATCCTGAGTTCTCTGCTAAAATAGAGGTTGCATCTGCTATACGACCGAAGGCATCGACACTACACTCTTTAAAACTCCTAGTGCATGGGCAACATCATCAAAATCTCAAGCCACAAGCTCATTATTTTGTTGTTCTCGCTATCTACGGTGATTATCTAGCCCAATAGATCCACCTCTACCCCCTACGCCAAGTTGACTGCACATGGGGTAGAACCTCCTCCTTAAGATACTCTTCGTTATCGGACTCATCGATTGATGGAGCGACACACGCTCACCATAAATAGAAAATAACAAAAACAAAATAGATAATCACAAATAGTAAACAGACATCCTAACGGTTACGCAGATTTTAAAAAGCAACGAAGACTTTTCAAAGACATAATCGAACCTAATTTAGTGCAGTAGTTTTAAAGAATACAAAACTCTAAAAACCTAGGTCCATAACACTAATAACCTAGGCTCTGATACTAACTTTGTCATGACCAAAATTGAGAGTCGATGACCGGCGCTAAGGAACGGGAATTCTTTCGAATCTGAAACCCGTAGTAAACATTAAAAAAATACATGCAATAAAATAAATAAAAATGAACAAAATTAAAACTTTAATCGATATAAAAATAAATACATAAATGTCATATCATAAATAAAAATATTCATACAATATTTTAATACAAAGTCTCAGCTTAGTACAATAACACTATAAGTACAATAACACTACTACTGCAGTTTTCTAGAATACAATAAAAATTTAAATATGAAGTTTACATAAAATAGCCATGGCAGAAGAAGATCGGCGTAAAGCACTACTAGTACGGTTTGACGAAAAAGACTCTCCTAAAAAAAATGGTTAAGAGGGGGTCAGACCTCACTGAGTGAATTATTATAATATATATACATGCACATCCAAATGTCATATGCAATCAAGCATCAATATATATATATATATATAAATATATACATGCATTTCACATAGATGCTATAAATGCAGAAAAAATATTTTTTTAAGTGAAGGATCAAATAAACCCTAAATATTTGCAACCTCAACAAAATAATATATATATATAAATCCAAAATCAACCATAAATATACTGAATATAAACCATGAATATACCAAAAATATTCTAAGTGTATATTGAAAATATAACATGCATTCATATTGAAATATACCAAACATATATTGAAAATATACCTAACATATACTAAAACATTTAATAAAACAATTCATGTATAAATACATATTAAAAACATGAATACTTAATATTATGTATTCTATATGTGATGTATATATAAAATAATAACTCACAATTCTAAGCTCATCGAGACAAACTTAACAGGCCTGGTCCGATAGGCCTCAGTCTTGGCGCAACTAGAAAATAAAATATTAATAATAAATCAGAATAATTTCTAAATCATACTTCTAAGAATTCTAAGGATAGGAATTTGAAACTCAGACAAATATAGAAATTCAGGATCGATCCAACGTCATGTTTTTCGAGAGTTCTATCAAAAAATCGGCAGAACCTCCTATGTAAAACGGACATCTCTCTACAAAAGTAGAGTCGATCCTGCAAGAAAAACTTACTTCTAACAACGCAATAGCTCAACACCTCGAGTTGGGACCCCAAATTACACAATTTCCAACTGAGGTTTACAATTTACCACAAATTAATATAAAATAATAAATATCATAAAAATCATTAAAAATCCTTAAAATAGTCAGAATGCCACAATATAATATATTTAAACATCAAAACACTAAATATCATTATTTTCACAATAATTCAATAAAAATCTCAAATAATAATATATATAAATAAAAATCCAATTTTTCAATAATTCAACATATAATAGTAAAATTCACTTTTATATACTCAAATAACTTAATTATATAATAGAAGTTATTAAAAATCCATTCAATCACCAAAATAGTAAATAATATAACCAGGAGGAAAAGCCCCCAATCTCTCACCTCTTCTTTGCAGATGACCTCATTTTATTTGAATATAATTTTTAAAAATTAGTGTTAATTAGTTAAAAATAGTAATAATTTGTAAAAATTATTTTAATACCCTATATAATTATAAAATAGTTTACAACATATTATTTAACTATAATTTCAATAAAAAAACACATTAACCTATATATCCAAAAATCACATAATACTAATAATACTCTCAAAAATTATATAAATTCCCTAAAACTTATTTTAATAATTCCAAAATTATTAACTCAAATTAATAACACTAATTTGACAAAATTTTCATTAAAACTAATTAATTAACATAATTATCAAAAATTCAATATTTTAATATTAAAATAATAAAAAATTACCTATAATTCAAATTAATTAAAAAATATATATACAGAAAATATATTTAGGTAGCCTAAGATTCACACATCAATATTTCCAAAAGGAAAATTCATGAATCAATCAAACTCAAGCCTACAAAAATAAAAACTCTAAATGACATAAACTAAATTTGAAAAAAAAACTTACAATCCGGACGTCGTAAACTTAAACCGACTTGAGAATCGAGACGTATACGTTGAGAGGAGTCTAACGAGCCTAAGAAATCAAGCTAAAACCACCAAAAAAATTTTGGTGCTACATTGACACCACACGACTTCTTGCAAAAATTCAACGACCAAAGCTCCCTGGAGGCGATGGAAAGGAAGAGGAGGAAGGTGGGGAGTTTGGTGGTGGTCCGTGGTGGCTGTCGGTGTGGCTAGTGGAGCTAGCAGGAGGTAAAAATGGCAGAAAGACAAAGAAAAAAGAATAAAAGAAGAAGAAGAAGAAATGGGTGGGGAGGTAGGAGTTGACCCGTGGGATGCTTTGACTAACTTTTATTTTGTTCATATATATATATTATCTTAACCTAACCCCAACACCCCCGCTCCCCCCCCCCCCCCCCCCCCAACACACACACACACACAGATATATATACACAACACACACTTACGCATATTCACACACAACACATTAACATAATATAATAATAATAATAATACTATCACATGATAATAGTAATAATATAATAATAACACATGCATGCAATAACAATAACAACAACAATAATAATAATAATACTATTAAAATATTAGCAAGGAAAATGATTTTAATACTTTAAATAATAAAACTCATAAAATAATTATTTCACGTAAATAAAATATTTAGAATAAAATAAATGGATAATATTGAGAAATAATAACAATAATATATAAATAAAATTTAAAAATTTATTAACACTGCATATCTCAAAACAATTTTATATTATTTCAATTATAAGGTCATTACATGTTCCTATATCCACAGTTGCTTTAGAGTCTACTTTCAGCATTGGAGGATGAATTTTGAATGCATTGAGGAGTTCTCTAACTCCTAAAATTGTTGAAGCTCTAATTTATTTATAAGATTGGCTTAAATTAGGTAGATTCCAATATATTGAGGAGGCACTAGATGATTTAGAGGACTTTGAAAAAGGTAAGTGTTTGGTTGTATTATTGTATATATTTTTATTCATATATTTATTTGCATTTAATTTTTGGCTTTTTGTTTTCTATTTTAGATCTACCCCTTATTGGAGTAGGCCCTTCTCCAATTAGTCAAATCTAATTCACTTTTTGCATATTTAGTAATTCTTATCATTCATTTCAAATAACTTTAATTCTTATAATTTCCATTCCTTTGTTGCACTATTAATTGCAATGTTTTTATTATTTCAGGCAGTGATGAAGCTTCCATAAATATATTGAAACTACAAGGATGCTTGGGTAGATTCCTTTGGGTAGCATTGATTTAAATGCTGCCAGGAATGTCAATTCCTTTTGGTGGCATTGACTGAAAATCTAAAATGTAGCCAAGAATTTTGCTACATGCTTTAATATGACTTCAAAATTTATTTTAAGCCTATATTGCTTTTCTTTTGTTTCATGCTCTTTGCTTGTCTATGATTGAATTTGTGCATTGCTTGCTTGCTAAATTTTTTTGAAATGCTTGCATGCTTGATACTTACTTTGATTATGCTAGCTGCTTTTGATTATGCTTTTTTCTTTATCTGATGTCATTTGCATAAGCTGTTGTCATTTGCTTGAACACATTGGCACAATAACATTAAAGAGATTTGCTTGAATGCTAATTGCAATTCAAATAGAATATTGTAGAATTGCTTTCTTTTGATTTCTTTATTATATGATTATTTTCTTGAGGTTGTGATGAATGCTTCCACTATGTATTCAGAGTCTTTGAGAATGTTGATGTTGCATATTTTTTAGGAGGGCAAATTCTTTTTGCAGCCAAAATATGTGGTCCTATTCTTGGTATGACTTGAAAACATTATTCTGACCCTTTTTTTCTTTTATATATTATGTATCTCTATTAATAATGTCTTCTTTGTAATGGGCTCGAGGCTCACTAGGAAATACAATATAGGTTTTGGGCCTACTCGGAGATGGAGTCACCATTTGGATAAAAGTCGGGACACACTATACAATAACTGGATCCCATGGAGGTTCCCAGAAGTCGTCATCAAAGATTAGGTTCAAAAATTAGGTATGAGCGTTTGAATGCTCACCTAACCTTAAGGTTGGCCTCCGTTTGTGTTTTGCATTTTATTACCTTTAATTATTTAATTATTTCCTCATTTACATTCAAAATTGCACTTGCCTTCATTTACTTTTCAAATTTTATAGTTAAGTCCAAGTTTGCACATTAATCTAATTTCATGTTTTTGAATCCCAATGTTCAACAAAAATAAAATAAATAATAATTATAACCATACATGCAAAACTGAATGGGGGGGGGGGGGGAAGGGATTAAGGATTACAATGCTTTTTAGCTAAATAAATGAAATAATATGCAGAAAATAAACCAAACATATACTGAAAATAAACCAATAAAATAACATAAAAGCGGCAATGTACAAGGGATAACTAGCAAAAGTGACTACTCGATGACAGAAATCATCAAGTAATTCCTGCAAATAACACATAGTTAGTCCTTCTTTCCAAGAAAAAATGAAATAACATATAACGATACTTACAAAAAGGCTCTATAAAAGGGGTTTTCACATTATGAACTAAAGAAAGTATCAAAAAATCAAGATTAAACACCATCATGTAATGATATGGACATATATTTAAGGTCGAAAAATACATATCAAAGTGGACATTGCGACAAGCATTAGTAGAAAAGTAAAGCTAAAAGCAGGCCAAACCTGTTAATATGGCAACCGCTTCATTGATGAGGCGACCGCCTCATCAATAGGGACCCCTAATATTTCTAAGGCAAAAAAGGTATATAACACACACACAAAAAGAAGACTTCCTAGAGGCCTGTTAATGGGGCGATCACCTCATTGACAAGAGGTGACACCTTTGTAAAGAGGCGCCACCTGGTTAAAAGGCTAAACTGACTCTCACATGCTTAGACTTCTACTATAAGTAACAAAACATGCATATACACACTCTATAATCACCAAACTACAACTACATTGAAAAGTGTTCAAAGATCACATCAATAAAGTGGGATATTGGGCAAGATAAACTAGAAATACCTAAAATATACTAATGGTTTAGTTGCACACAAGCAAGAACACACAAAATGATGAGCATGTTAAGTTTGGGTGCAAGTTTCCCACTAAAATGAGAGACCCTCAGAGATGTTTTTGATTGTGATCCTTGCTAAGATGTGATCTTTACTTTTGACACAAGCTTCTTCCTTCTTCTCTTAGAAAAAGTAGACCTCTTTGCTTCAATCTCCCCCCTTTTCTTGAGGACGTTTTTGTTTTCTTTTCTCTCTGTCTTTTTTCTTCAGAGCTCCTCTCTCTTTTTTCTCTTTCCTTTTTTTTAATCATCGCCCCCCTTCTCTCTCTCTTTTTTCCTTTTTATTCCCTAGCTTCCCCATGCCCCTAAGCTTTCTAGCTCATCATGAGCCTTCATAGCCTTTTCCTCTTCCCCAAAAAACTTTTTCTCATGCAAGAAAAAAGGTCTGGAGGTTGGGGCCCATACTTCTTGGTCATCATGATTGCAGTTGCAAGTGGGCTGCCATAGAGGCAGCGCCTCTTTGATAAGGCAATTGACTTATTAATGAGGCAACTGACTTATCGATGAGGCGATTGCCTCATTAATGAGGCGATTGACTCATTGATGAGGCGATCACCTCATTGCACTGAGGCGACGCCCCTTCAGCCCAGGCCTGTCATGGGCCAAGCGGGCCTGGGCTAAATTTGGATAGTTGGGCTAGGTTTTGGGTTTTTTAGGCTTTGGGTTTCCAAGTCCACTAGTCTATTAGAGATTCAAGCTTCATTCTTATGTCCAAGTTCACATTCTCATCATTGGGCTTGACAATGAGCCGGTCAGACCCAGCGCCCTTAATTCGTCCCCTAACACGGGCCGACCGAATCGAGTGTCTATAATTTGCCCCCTGATTTATTCAAAAAATTAAATGCATGCAATGATAATTTTTTAAAAAATCACATGCATAACAATAATCAAACAATAAAAAAACATACATGACTCTCGGGTCTCACTCGAGAGATAAATCCTTCAATTCCGAAATGTGACTGTGATCCTCGGGTTCTCCTAGCTCGATCAGCCACTCATTAATATTTTGATAAAGAAATTTAAAGACTGTTAACCTTGGGTTAAATTGGCTCGATTACTGTTTCACTGAGGACATAGACTTATGGGTTTTCCTGGCCCAACCATCAATCAACTGAAACATGATTCTCGGGTTTTTCCTTCCCTGATCATCACTACACACAAACTTGATTCTCAAGTTTTCCTAGCCCTATCCTCACAATACAGAAACTTGATTCTCAGGTTTTCCTGGCTTAATCCTCACAATATTGAAACATGATTCTCGGGTTTTCCTGGCCCAATCATCATAACACTGAAACTCAATTCTCGGGTTTTTCCTAGCCCGATCCTCACAACACACGAAACTTTATTTTTAGGTTTTCCTGGCTCGATCATCATAACACCTGAAACATGATTCTCAAGTTTTCCTAGCCCAATTATCATAACACTAAAACTCGATTCTCGAGTTTTCCTGGCCCAATCCTTGCAACACTGAAACTTGATTCTCGAGTTTTCCTGGCCTGATCCTCACAACACCAAAACTCAATTCTCGAGTTTTCTTAGCCCGATCATCATAACACTTGAAGCATGATTCTCGGGTTTTCCTGGCCCGATCATCACTACACACGAAACATGATTCTCAGATTTTCCTAACTCAATCATCACAACACTAAAACATGATTCTCAGGTTTTCCTAGCCCGATCATCACAACACTGAAACTTGATTCTCAGGTTTCCCTGGCCCGATCCTCACAATACCTGAAACATGATTCTTGGGTTTTCCTGGCCCGATCATCACTATACACGAAACATGATTCTTGGGTTTTCCTGGCTCGATCCTCACAACACTGAAATATGATTCTTAGGTTTTCCTGGCCCGATCATCACAACACTGAAACTTGATTCTCAGGTTTTCCTAGCCCGATCCTCATAATACCGAAACTTGATTCTCGGGTTTTCCTGGCTCGATTATCACAACACCTAAAACATGATTCTCGGGGTTTCTTAGCCCAATCATCACTACACACGAAATATGATTCCCAGGTTTTCTTGGCCCGATCCTCATAACACTGAAACTTGATTCTCGAGTTTTTCTGGCCCGATCCTCACAACATCGAAACTTGATTTTTGGGTTTTCCTAGCCTGATCCTCACTGCGGATGTGGTTTTTAGATTTTCCTAGTCTGATTATCACTTCTCTGGGGGACATAGACTTTCAGGTTTTCCTGGCCCAGTTGTCCTTTACTTTTGACTTTAGGGATACTACCCAAACAGTCATCTCGATCTTTGAGCTTCGGGGATTCAAACCCGAATGGTCCTTTCTTTGAGCTTTGGGGATTCAAACCTAAATAGCCCACCCTTTTCGAGCTTCAAGGATTCAAACTCGAACAACCCTTCCTTTTCGAGCTTCGAGGATTCAAACCTGAACAACCCTCCCTTTGTGAGCTTCGAGGATTCTGAACAACCCTTTATTTGAGCTTTGAGGATTTAAACCCGAATAGCCCTATCTTGCGAGAAATAATTCTAGGGTTTTCCTAGCCTAAAAGGCAATCCCTCAACAATAATAGGAAACTCACACCATCATCCTTGAGTTTTCTTGGCTCGAGAGGCAGTTCCTCAATAATAACAGGAAGCTCATACTGTCATCCTCAGGTTTTCCTAGCCTGAGAGGCAGTTCCTTAATCTTGATACTTTGATCAGAGAAAATCCACAGCTCGCCCTCAGCTATGGGTTGATCGAATTGAGAAATGAATGCTTGTGAACACTGATACTTCGATCAGCAAACAGAATAAATGAAGAGAATAAATATATAAGCCATATAGCCATGCAAGCATCCGGCAGGGAACAACAATGAATACCATATAGCCTCGGGGATTAGGTAAGACCAATAAATAGATAAAAACATGCATAAAATGAGATCAAACAGAAAGTGCCATATAACCTCTGAGGTGTCAGGCAGATGAAAATCACATCAAGCAATATAGCCGCACTAGCATTAGGCGAAATCAACCAAAACAAGCCATGTAGCCTTTAGGGCATTAGGCTAAAAATAATAATAATAATAATAATAATAACAAATAAAACACACATCAAATAAAAGACGAGCAAAAGGTGCCATATAGCCTCTGAGATGTTAAGCGGGGATAATAAAATGATGTAGCCTCATAAGCGTCAAACGAAATCAAACTAAGCAAGTAAATCAAAATAAGCCATATAGCCTCACGAGGCGTCAGGCGAAACCAAATAAGAAAATTGCTGTAATATCCCGTGTTTTTAAAAATATTTTTACACTGTACCGGGATATACAGTGTCAATAATTTTTATGCATTATACGATATTTTTATGAGTTGATATGTATTTTAAACCTATTTTAATTACTGTCTATTATTTTCAGTATTTTACGTAAAATTTTCCCGGGACTTTCATTTTCGGGGAAATTTCCACGTAAACAATGTATCATTAATTATTTTAAATGTATTTACGGGTTTGCATGAACTCATACATATTTTTAAATTATTAAATAAAGCCTGTGTGTGTATATTTATTTAATTAGGGTTTATTATTATCCTAATATTTTATTATTTATTTATTATTATTTATTATTTTATTTATTATTAAATTATTAAAATTTATTATTTTATTATTAATTATTTATTAATATTTAATTATTTTAATTTATTTTATTTTTTTTCTTTTTTCTTTTTTCTCTTTCTTTTCCTTTTTCTTTCTTTTTCTTTTCTTTTTCTTTCCTTTTCTTTCTTTTTCTTTTTCTTCTTCTTCTTCTTTCTCTTCCGCCCGACGCCGACCACCATTTTCTCACCGCCGTTTCTCCCTCCTCCGGCCACCGTTTTCGACACCGCCGGTCTCTATCTTCTCCTTGAGCTCCGGTGAGTGTTATTCTAGCTTTGGTTTGAGCTAAAATGGTCTAGAATTGCTTAGGTTTCGATTTGAAGATTTCGGCCTCTTTGAGTTTTCGATTTTTTTGAGCTTCGATTTGGATGATTCATGGAAACTTCCTTCACAAATGTTGTTCCTGGTAGCTTAATCTTCATGTATGAATTTTTGGAGGTTGTTTGGATTTTTGGGTATTTTTGAATATTTTAATATTATTTTCTAATTTTCGGAAATTAATTATTTAAATTATGAAATTGGAGTTTATGGTTGAATTAGGTGTTGAAATGAATTATAGAAATTTATTTGGAATTTTTATGAATTTCTAAGTATTTATTTTTAATTATTGAAGTTTATGTGATTTTGTAAAATTAAGTTAATTGTGTTTTAAATTGAATTTAATTGGTTAATTGAGTTTAATTATTGATATTATTGATAAATATGTTGAGAAAATTAATTTTGGATAATTGTATGATTTTTGGTGAATTTTTGAAGTAATTTAGGTATATATATATATATAGGGGTATTTTGGTAATTTTACCCTAAATTGTCTAAAAATGTAATTTAATTGATTTTAATATTTATTTAAGGAATAAAAATGATTTCTACAAAATATTTAGTATTTTTAACTAATTAAAACTATTTTCCGGGAATTATTTTCAATTATATATAATATACGGTTTTTTCTAATAAAATGAGTTTTAATCGATTTTTACAGTGTTTCAAGATTTATTATGTAATTTCTACGTATGAAATGTATTTTTATGATTTAAGGATATTTTTGGTATATTTGAATATATATTCTGTGTTTGTGGACCCCGGTCGACAGATTGTAGTCTGGAGTCCGACCGAGGGGTTGTGATTGATTGTGGTGTTTATTTTTGAAGTGTGTTTCTTTGCAGGGTCGGCTCTACTCTTTTGAGTAGAGAGATGTCCGTTTTACAGGGGAGGTTCTGCCGGATTTTCGGTAGAATTCTCGTAAAACGTGATATCCAGTCGAACCCTAATTTCCGATTCTGTGTTGAATACTCTAGATTGAATTCTAGGATTTCTGTTAGGGTTATTCTGATGTCGATTAATTATTTCTTGTTTAGTTGCGCCGAGACCGAGGGTTAGTGGACCAGGCCCGTCGGACCTGTCTCGTGGAGCGCATTAGGTGAGTTACTATATTATATATATATATATATATGCTTAGGATGCATGATTTAGAAAATGCATGTTTTATTTTGACTAAATGTGCATAAATAACATGATTTATATTCAAGTATATTTTTGGTATATTTTTGGTATATAATAAATTATATACATGTTTTATTAATAAAATATATTTAAAATGTTTTTAAATATATTTTTTTAGTTTAATTCATGATTTGATTGGATTTATTTGACATATATATACTCAAAATATACCTGGTTTATGTTTGGTGTATTTTCGGTATATATATGGTTTATATTGCTATTTCATTTATATCCATGCATCATTTATTTTTGTGAATGAATGTTTTATATTTATTAATGAAGGATATCAATAGAACGTGCTACCTAGTGGGCTAGCACTAGGACCGAGTACGTACCGGTACGCCTATAGTATTTAGGCTTTATTACTGACTATTTGTGGATATCGATTTGATTATGATTATTGATATGTGTGAGATGTGGTTTGGGTGTGATTGCTGGAGCTCGGTTGACCAAGTGTCTCGGGGCCAATCACACTGGCAGTCAGACTGCTGGAGCTCGGTTGACTTAGTGTCTCGGGGCCAGTCTACTGTCCATATGGATTAAGTGGATATATTTGGAATCAGTGAGCCTGTATGGCTAGAGTGTTGTTTAACACTATTTTTCTGAGGTTGCGATATTCTAGGGTTCTATGTGATCCTTCATAAATTTGGATTTTTTCAGTAAAATATATAAAAAAATGATTTTTCTGCATTTGTGTGTATTTGCCTGTATATATATTAGATATATATATACTGTTGACTGTATGCATTATCACTTAGTGTGTATGTATATATATTATAGTAATTCACTCAGTGAGGTCTGACTCCCCTCCGTTGACTATTTTTCAGGAGAGTCAACTTCCTCAGACCTCAGTAGCAGGTCGATACGCCGGATTTCTTCCGCCCCGGCTTCTTTATGTAAATTGTATACTTGAGTCTTATTTATTTTATCTAGACACTGCAGTAGTTGTGATTTTCAGTAGTTGTGAATTAAAGTATTTGTTTTAAAGAGATGTATTATAGTAAAACTGGATTTGTATAAAGATTATACATTTATGAGATTATATATGTGATGTGATGAGTTTTGAATTGAATCCAGTTGATATGGATGATATTGTAATATTTATGATTTTATTTTCCGCTGCATTTATTATATTTTTACTGTTATTGTGGCATGCTTTATTTTATTTTTAGGCTTGCTACGGGTTCCGGATTCGAAAGAATTCCCGTTCCCTAGCGCCGGTCATGACTCCTGTTTTGGGTCGTGACAATTGCATCTCAAGCACTTGAGATAGCTTATTCTATTACATATCCAAAAAAGAGTCCAAAACTTATTTATGCATGGTCGTGATCTTTTGAATCTCTCAAAAGTTATTTTGACAACACATGCTCGTGTGGTGTGTGCAATGCTTATAGAAAACATGCACTATTCTAATGCACCTAAGCATGAAACCTGAAAATGATTTTTGCAAAATAATTTCGTGTATGCATGAATAATCAAGAAAACATTCAATAGCCAAATGCCTTTCCTATTTAGGATTGATCTTCGAAAACTGGTCCTTATCATATCAAAGAATTTGGATCTAAGTCTATTGAGACCAGCTTATCCAAATGAAGCAGAATTTAAGACCCCCTCATGATTAAATCGGGATGATGATAATGATTCATGCCCCCAGCCTAATTACTTCTTTAGAATGCTTTGTTGTCGTATTACAGTTGTGCTTGACCCTTAGTGCGGGAAGAGGCTCTATTTGAAAACTCCATTACTCACGAGGCTCAACTCATCTCAAAAATTGCCCCCTAGACAAGGACTTGATAGACTCTCTTGCTTTCACACCACCAAGTAGAATCTTATGATCTTTTGAAGTCTTTTCTCAGAATGAAATGCAATTGATTTTATTTTATATTCCCTCTTTTGCCTAGGTCGCTCCTTTTCTAGGAGTTTTTGAACCTAGCTGGGTCTTCCATTTTTTTATTTTTTTATTTTCCCTTTTTTGCCTAGGTCGCTCCTTTTCTAGGAGTTTTCAAACCTAGCTGGGTGATAGCAAATTCATGGTGATGGTCAATCACTTTTTATTACTCTCGATGTTCATTTTATCACTTTAGCTGCTGACTGCTCTTGCTACTGATCATCGGATGTTGATGTTATTGATGTTGTTGATTGCTGCAAAAGTAATGAGTCCATGTCTAACACTTCACGTGCTAACGACATGTCAGTTATGACTATCTTCACATGATTACTTCTCTGTTATAATTAGGCATGCCACATTATGCTTGTTATTGATCAGCTTTTTGCGGGTTTTTTGACTAATTATCTTTTTAGCTCAGAATTAGTGGGAGTTTTGTTAAAAAAGATAAGGATTTTCCCAGGATTGCTCAAAATTGACTTTTCAAATGTTGGTGGCACAAACAAAGATTTCCCTTTTTTCCCCACACTTGCGTCCCTTTTCATTTTCATTTTCTTTCCCTTTTTCTTTTTTTCTTCTTCTTTTTCTTTTTTTTTTCTTTTTTTTCTTTCCTTTTTATTTTCTTTTTTGTTTTTTTGTTTTTTGACGAATATGAGGAATTTATTTTAGGAAAAAAAACTTGAAGTTGAATGCGCCCAAAGAAAAGTTTGAAAGTCAATTCTAATATTTTAATCCTCTCTTTTTTTTAGGGTTTTCTTTTTCCTTTTTTCCCTTTTTCAAATCTCTCTCTCATTCAAGCATAAGATTGCATACACAATTATAACAAATTAATAATCATGCAAATTAGACAACCAAACGTTCATTAGCATAAAAGAAAATATTGCAGTAAAACATTATTTGAAACCATTACAATTGACAATAATTATTCTTGAGTGTCCAAATCCAAGTCAATTTCAACTTGCACCCCAAAATGATACAACTCTTTAAAGTCCTTTATGCCCATGTCTTTCAACTTGTCGGCTAGAGGAGGGATGTAGGCTTCTATAGGTATTATTAACTGGTCTGACTCTGCAGGTTTGTGCTTCATCTGAGCTAACTTTCCTCTCCACCTATCTAAGAAGCTCACGAAGGGCTCGTTAGGTCTTTGCATTATATTCTGTAGCTCTTGAAGAGAAAATTCAAACTAAAAGTTTAGCCCATATTGTTTGATAAAGACTGAAAACAACTCCTTCCAGTTTTATTGGACATATGCATCCAAAGTGTAGTACCAATTGATAGTAGCTCCTTCCAAGGATAATGGAAATTGCTTGACAATTTGAGTTTCTGATAACTTGGTGGCCTTCATGTAAGTGACATACTGCTTCAGATGCAAGTAAGGGTCATCAGTACTAAAGTATTACTTTATATTTGGGAATTTGTATTTTGGGGGTAGTGATTCTCTAGAACCCAAATCCAAGTCAACATCAGCAAAGTTTGGACTAAGCCTGTGGTTCTTTAATGTGGTTTGTAGTTGATTCATCTATTTTGTCAGGTCTTTCATCCATTCGGTCTTAGCAGAATCCACTAGTGCTTTTCCTTTCAATTGTTCACCCAAAACAGTTCTAGTTTCAGAATCATCTTCATTAGAGAGTATCTTTCCTTTAATCTTAGCAACCATGTCCTTAACCATTTATTGCATCTCATCCTTGATCTCTTTTAATAGTTCTTTCTTGAAAGCTTCAACATCAAAATTAAAGGGTCCTGCCATTTTGCTCCTTTGTTAAGTGGTCCCAACTGTTTGATTGGATCCTTGATATTAGTGGGCTAAATTCCTTTGATCTATTTCCAAATAAGAAGAGGTTTATGGCTAAAAATCATTTTTGAAAGTTACAATGAATGTCATGTATGCATGAAATGAAGGATTTTTTTTTGAAAATTAAACGAATGTCATGTATGCATGCAATGTAAGATTTTTTTTCTTTTTTGAAAATTAAAATGAATGTCATGTATGCATGCAATGTAAGATTTTTTTTTTTAAGAAAATATAAGAAATAAATAATCATAAAAAAAAGATACACTAGACCAAAACATGAAGCTTAAACGTGTAAACTTCTACCCTTATTTCTCCCACACACGTATTCAATGGCGAGTATGTTGCCCTAGGATTTTTGGCCTGGGTTTTTAATTATCAGCGAGGGATAATAAAATCGACGTATGCGAGAAAAATCTCAAAATGATTCAGATAAGTAATGATTCCTTTAAATAAAGCTCAAGTCCACTTTCTATGAGTCAAGATCCTTAACACCATAAAATTGCTTGTCAAGGCCCACTTAAAATGGGTTATGACTAGGCATGAGAGGCCTTCATTAACTAGCTTGTTTATAATGGGCTTTGGTTGGACATAAGGGCCCATTTCATTTTAGATTCCTTATTGATGGGCTCAAGATTTATTTTAAGGGTCCATTATGTGGCATAATACACATGCAAATGGGAAAATTCCTAAGGATAGTTGCTAGGTCATTACATGGGCTTGAGTCTTGGGTAAAAAGGCTTCGACTCCTACAACGATATACATCCATATACGTCTCCCCACTCAAGGGTCAAACAACGAGGATTAGTATGTGTCATGAGTGACAATAATCAAATATTCCACTACCAGGTTTGAGTGAAATGTAGGTAGCAAAGTACTGACTATTGTTGGGTTTATTCGGGACTGAAGTGCTCATTATGTGCAAAATGTGCAGTGAATGCATAAATGCAGGAAGAAAAAAGAAAATAATTAAAAGATGATAAAACATAAAATACTGGAATTAGTTTCTTTATTCCCAATGGAGTCGCCACTATAGGCGATGAAGTTTAGCGTGCGCCCAAGTGTTTGGTGACCACGGTACTGTGTGGGCTCGAGGCCTACTAGGAAATATAATATAGGTCTTGGGCCTATTCAAAGATAGAGTCGCCACCCGGATAAAAGCTGGGACACACTGTACAATAACTAGATCCCACGAAGGTTCCCAGAAGCCATCATCAAAGACTGGGTTTGAAAACTAGGTATGAGTGTTTGAATGCTCACCCAACCTTACGATTGGCCTCCATTTGTGTTTTACGTTTTATTACCTTTAATTGTTTAAATATTTTCTCATTTACGTTCAAAATTGCACTTGCCTTCATTTACTTTTCAAATTTTATAGTTAAGTCCAAGTTTGCACATTAATCTAATTTCATGCTTTTGAGTCCCAACATTCAACAGAAATAAAATAATTAATAATTATAACCATACATTCAAAACCAAATGGGGGGGGAAGGGATTAAGGATTACAACGCTTTTTAGCTAAATAAATGAAATAATATGCAGAAAATAAACTAAACATATATTGAAAATAAACCAATAAAATAACATAAAAGTGGCAATGTACAAGGGATAACTAGCAAAAGTGACTACTCGATGATAGAAATCATTAAGTAATTCCTGCAAATAACATATAGTTAGTCTTTCTTTCCAAGAAAAAAATGAAATCACATATAATGATACTTACAAAAAGGCTCTATAAAAAGGGGTTTTCACATTATGAACTAAAGAAAGTATCAAACAATCAAGATTAAACACCATTATGCAATGATATGGACATATATTTAAGGTCAAAAAATACATATCAAAGTGGATGTTACGATAAGAATTAGTAGAAAAGTAAAGCTTAAAGCAGGGCCAAACCTGTCAATGTGGCGACTGCTTCATTGATAAGGTGATTGCCTCATTGATGAGGCGACCGCCTCATCTCAATGAGGCGATCACCTCATCAACAGGGACCCCTAATAGTTTTAAGGCAAAAAAGGTATATAACACACACATAAAAGGAAAACTTACTAGAGGCCTATCAATAGGGCGATCACCTCATTGACAAGAGGCGACGCCTCTATGAAGAGGCGTTGCCTGGTCAGAAGGCTGAAACCACCTCTGTGAAGAGGTGTTTCCTGGTCAGAAGGCTGAAACCGACTCTCACATGCTTAGACTTCTACTCTAAATAATAAAAAAATGCATATACATACTCTATAATCATCAAACTACAACTACATGCAAAAGTGTTCAAAGATCACATCAATAAAGTGGGATATTGAGCAAGATAAACTAGAAATACCTAAAATATACTAATGATTTAGTTGCACACAAGTAAGAACACACAAAATGATGAACATGTTAAGTTTAGGTGCAAGTTTCCTACCAAAATGAGAGACCCTTAAAGATGTTTTTGAATTGTGATCCTTACTAGGATGTGGTATCCACTTTTGACACAAGCTTCTTCCTTCTTCTCTTGGAAAAAATAGACCTCTTTGCTTTAATCTCCCCCCTTTCTTGAGGACTTTTTTCTTTTCTTTTCTCTCTGTCTTTTTTCTTTAAAGCTCCTCTCTCTTTTTTCTCTTTCCCTTTTTTTAAATCATCACTCCCCCTTTTTCTCTCTCTTTTTTTCCTTTTTATTCCCTAGCTTCCCTATGCCCCTAAGCTTTATAGCTTATCATAAGCCCTTATAGCCTTTTTCTCTTCCCCAAAAAATTTTTTCTCACGCAAGAAAAAAAGGTCTGGAGGCTGGGGCCCACACTACTTGACCGTCATGATTGCAGCTGCAAGTGGGTTGCCATAGAGGCGGTGCCTCTTCGATGAGGCGATAGCCCCATCGATGAGGCGATCGACTCATCGATGAGGTGACTGACTCATCGATGAGGCGATCACCTCATTGCATTGAGGCGAAGCCCTTCAGCCTGGGCTTGTCATGGGCCAAATGGGCCTGGGCCAATTTGGATAGTTAGGCTAAGTTTTGAGCTTTTTAGGCTTTAGGTTTTCAAGTCCACTTTTCCATTAGAAATTCAGGCTTCGTTCTCATGTCTAAGTTCACATTCTCATCATTGGGCTTGATAACGGGCCGGTCAAACCAAGCACCCCTAATTCATCCCCTAACACGGGCCAACCGAATCGAATGTCTACAATTATCCTTCCTTGAAGATGAATGGAAGTATTTTAGAAATTACTCTTTAACTCCAATCATATTATAGGAGTCACATAAAACTAATTTGACTACATGCACAATCTTACCCTGCAATCAAAACTGATAACTTCACCATCAAAAAGTACACAAGTGATTTGTCTTCATTAGATATTTTCCAATTCCTTCATCAAAGCATATATAAAGCAATTATCATGCTTGGTTAAGCGCTATCAAGTCCTTATTAACCTTCGCTATCCTAGCCATAAATGCTGCAAGTTTGAGTTTAAAGGGCTGCTTGTATCTTTTACAATGACTACTTCGGCCTTTGAGTTATAGATGCCTCTGACCTACCCCTATACTAGATAGGTGTAGTAGGGCTGAAATTATAACCACAACCTTAACTTGAAAAGACTAGTTATCAATATTGTCTCTATAGAAGAAGCAATTCGCATTCACCTCGTTGAAAAAAACATGGAAATTAACAAGATTCAAAATATAGAATATACATAGAATTGACATATCGCAAGTTCTCTACTGAAATAGAGATTATATTTGTTGTACAACTAAAGGTATTAACACTATACCATGCAAAACTCTTGTTGCTTGAGCAACATCATCGCAATGCTAAGCCATAAGCTCCTCATTCTATTGTTCCCACAGTCTGTGGCAATCATCTGGCCTTCTAAATCCATCTCCACCCCTATCCCTAACAGGCTGCACATGGGGTAAAACCTCATACTTAAAAGACTTTCTGTCATTGGTCTCATTGACCAATGGAGAGACTCGTGACATTCATAAAAGAAAAAAACCAAAACAAGTAATTCAAATAATCACAGACAACTAAACATCCTAATGGATACGCAGAATTCCTAAAGCAAGAAAATTTTTTCAAAGACATGATCGAACCTAATTTAATTGTAGTAGTTATAAAGAAAACACAAATTAATGACCTAGGTCACAACACTAAGCCTAGGCCCTGATACAAACTTCATTCTGATACCAACTTTGTCATGACCCAAATCGGGAGTCATGATCAGCACTAAGGAACGAGAATTCTTTTGAATCCTGAACTCGTAGTAAGCATTAAAAAATAAAAATATGCAATAAATAAATAAAAATAAGATGAAATTAAAACTTTTCAATTTGATATATAAAAATAAATACTCAATATCATATCATAAATAAAAATATTCATACAATATTCAAATACAACTCTCTCATACAAATAACTCAACTACTACAATAATAATACTACTCTAGTTTTTAGATTACAAAATTAGAGTCTAAATATACATTTACTTAAAGTAGCTGGGATGGAAGAACACCGGTGAAGAGCAATACTACTAAGGTCTAACAATATAAGATCTCCTGGAAAAAATAATTGAGGGGGGTCAGACCTCACTGAGTGAATTATTATAATATATATACATGCAATCTAAACCATAATAGTCAGGCATTCTTATATATATGCATATACATTCATTTCACTTTTATATATATAATAAATGCATAAAATGTTTATTTTAATACATGAAGGATCAAATAGAACCCTATTTAATCGTAACCTCAATCAATAATACCGCTTTAGCCATACAGACTCACTTAATTCTAAGACAATTCACTTATTCCATTTTGGATAGTAGACTGGCCTCGAGACACTAAGTCAACTGAGCTCTAGCAATCTGACTGTCAGTGTGATTGGCCCCGAGACACTAGGTCAACCGAGCTTTCGTAATCACACTACTCAATCACATCAATTTTAATAAATAATCAATCAAATGTCACCTTAAATAAGTTAGTAAATCAACCGTAAAATTTATCGCATCGGTACATACTCGGTCCTATTGCTGCCCATTAGGTAGCACGTTCTATTAACATACTTCATTTAAATAAAACATTCATATAGGAAAATGAATAATGCAGAACAACATTCATAATAACAAAATAAACCATATATATATACTAGAAATATACCTAAAGTAAACTAAGTATATTTCAAGTATATATATGTTAAATAAATTCAAATCAACCATAAAATATGCCAAATAAAAACCAATAATATACTAAAAACATGCTAAGTATATATCAAAGATAAAACATGCATTTATTTTAAAATATATCAAAAATATACAAAAAATATACCTAATTATATAACATGCATATATTAAAATAAACCCTAAATATACCAAACATATATTAAAAATAAACCGAAAATATACTAAAAATATTTAATACATAAATCACATTTAGACATAAAATAAAATGTAAAATCCTTAATCATGCATCCTAAATGCAATGCATATATAGTATAATAACTCATTGATTCACACTCCACGAGACAGACTCGGTAGGCTTGGTCTAATAGGCCTCGGTCTCGGCGCAGTTAGAAAATAAATAATAATATAATATTAGAATATATTCTAACTTTACGCTTCTAGGATTACTATAGAAAGACTCAATCAAAATTTCAAAACTAGACTCGGATCGGTTGTCACATTTTATGAGAAATCTACCAAAATTTTAGCAGAGTCTCCTTTGTAAAATGGACGTCTCCCTACAAAAGTAGGACCGATTCTGCACAAAAAATATACTTCTAAAATCACAAAGTACAACACGTTGGGTTGGGACCCCAAAATGTACAAATCCCCAACTGAGATTCACAAATCACAAACCAACAATATTAAATAATGAAATAATAAAAATCATCAAAAATCGATAAAAAAAAATTAAAAACCTTCATTTTCCAACTAAAACATAAAATTCTAATTTTTAAATAATATTTGGTAATAAAATTCATAAATTGAATAAAATCCCCATTTTACAATTAAATTAATATAAATTGCAAATAATATTTACAATCACAATTTAACATCACAAAAATAATAAAATACCCATTTAAGCTCAAAATAATAAATACATTTATTATTTACATAATATTCCAAAATTATCACAAATTAACTAATAAAATCTCAAATATTATACAATATTAATAAAAAAACCAATTTTTCAAATAATAAACCTAAAATGGTTAAATTCACAATTAACTATGTAAATAGTTTAATTATATAATAAAATTAATTTAAAACCTATTTTTATCACCAAAATAGTAAATAATATATATTTGAATATAATTTTTGACAATTAATATTAATTGGTTAAAAAATACAAATAATTTATAAAAACCATTTTAATACTCTATATAATCATAAAATCATTTTAAATATAATATTTGACTATAATTTTAACAAAAATCCATAATTAACCTATATTTTCAAAAATTAGTATTGATTAGTTGAAAATAGTAAATAATTCATAAAATCATTTTAATACCAACTATTAGTTCAAAATCATTTAAAACATATAATTTAAACACAATCTCAACAAAAACTCATAATTAACCTATATAATCAAAAATAACATAATACAAATAATTTCCTACAAAATTATATAAAATAAAAAAAATTATTTTATCAATATATAATATTCTAACATTGCTAAAAATATATAATTAACCAATATTTTCAACGAAAATATAACTTTAACCCAAAATTCCAATATATACAATATGCAAAAATATTACTAAAAATTATATAATATTTTCAAAAATTATTTTCTCAACATTAAAATTAATATCAACATATAATAACACTAAATTAACCAAATTCATAATTAAAATAATTAATTAACGAAAATTCAATAATTAAATATAAAAATAATAAAAAATTAAACAAAATAATTTAGATCAACTAACATATATATAGATCAACCCAAAATTAATCAAATAATTAAAATAAATTCTAAATAATTTAAACAAATAATATTTAAATTAACAAAAACCCAAAATCAACCCAAAAACTACTAAAATCAACCACCTAACAACCAAGATCTAACTTCCCTCTAACCCACAACTCACCTAACACTAAGCTCAAGGGCAGAGGAAGGGCTGCTATTACAAGTGCCGGAGTTGTTGCCGTCTTCGGTGATGGTAGGTGGTGGTGGTGTTGGGCGTTGCGACAGGGAGGTTGCTACTGTTGCTGGTCTTCGCTTGAGAAGGAGAAGCAGGCTGATGACTTCGGTGTTGCTGATAAAATATAGCAAGGAAAAGAAGGAGTTGATGGCATTAGGGCTGGTGGTGTTGTTAGGATGGGAAGCACCGAGAGAAGAAAGGAAAAAAAATGTTCTCGAACAAAGAAAAAGAAAAAAAGCAAAGAAGGAGTAGTGGGTTGACCGAAATAATGACCCCATTAACCTATTATATATATATATATATATAGGTACACACACATGCACCTAAATACAATTAAATATAATACCATAATTGAAATTAATAATATTAATAAAATAATTGGATAATAAGAATAATATACATAATAATATTAAAAAAATAAAAATAATACTAATGATAATAAAAATAATGACCATGATAATAATAACGCACAATAATTATAATAATAATGCACATAAACTATAGTGTGTGTGTCTATATATATATATATATATATATATATATACACACACACACACACACACACACACACACACACATGCACTAATAAAATAAAATAATGTAATATTAACAAATCACAATAATAATATTAATAATAGTAGTCGAATAATTTTAAAATATTAATAATTCTCATAATAATAACAAACAACAAAAATAATAATAACACACTTAACAATAATAAAATAATAGTCATACTATTGAAAATAATAACAATAATAGTAACTTTAATATTTAAATAATCAACCTGCAAAAATAATTATTTTACATAAGAAAATTTATTTACGTAAAATAATGATGGTTAACTATAAATAATAATAATAATAATAATAATAATAATAATAATATAAATCTCACATAAAAAAATTATTTTTATGTAAATACTTCTCTTAAAATAAAATACATAATTAACATTAGTAATTAATGATAATAATACATAATTAAACTTTAAAATTATTAATACTACATATCCTGAAATATATTTTTATATTTTAAAAATAAGGGTCATTATAAAAGGAGAAGAGTGTGCATGGTAATTATTGGTGTTTTGATGAGATCAATAGTAGGAAAAAAAACTACAATATTTTGTGTTGACTTTAGCAAGTTATCAATCTTTTTTTTTTATCTAAACAAACTTAATTTTGAGCAACAAATATGTTTGCTTCAAGTGTGTATAAGTTAGGAATAATTTGGAAGTCAAAATAATAATGAACTATCAAAGAAAAATCATTCCAGAAAGACATCACAAGCACTATCTTAATCAAACTCAACACAGGGACTAAATTGAACAAAAAGTGCAAATCCTATCATGGTCCCGACCGGGACTAAGGTAGACCATTTTCTATAAAAACTTAAATTTTTGGCAGAATTCATTTCGATCTAATATCCTGACTGGGACAGTGCCTAGGATAAGGTAGTTCTGATTGGGATGAGGTAATCTCGACTGGGATCAATGCAAAAATTCAAATATAACAGCTTGTAACGACTATTCAATGTTCATCCTGACCAGGACTGATGATATCCCAACTGGGACCATACAAATTGCAGCTCAAAAGTCCAAATTTTAAATTGACTTTAATTTTTTTAGGAATGAAATTATTGCTTTCAACAACTATAATCGAATTGCTCAAGTATAAATGTAACACTGAATATTATTTTGATGTTAAGAAACTTGATTATTCATTATATACTTTTAAGTATTTAATTAAGCTTTCTAAACTCTTTCAAAATTTATTTTATTGTTGTATAACTCTTGTGAGAGTTGGTGAGTGTTAGAATAGAAATTCTTATTCTTCTATTTTATGGGGTTAAAAAAAGCGGAAGTGAGATTGTATTCTAAAGGATTTGGTTTAAGTGTTTAGCCATTAAAACACTTGAGAATTCAGTTTTAATGTGGGCCTTGAAAACACTATGAATTAGTTTTTGAGTGAACCTTGAAAATTCAAGTTGTAAGGTTTTAATTGAGTCTAAAAACTCAAGTTGTAAAAATCAATTTAAGGAAATGGATTGTGGTAATTCAAAATCATAGGCGACCGAACGGCCGCCCCCTAATTACTAGACCGACTTGCTATAATAATTTCATAAACACCTAGCGAAGATATGGCAAACAAATAAAGTAGCCCTATGTTCGAATCTGACAATACCATACCATAATCAAAAGGTACAACGGCCCGAGCGACCAGACTTAACATAAATGTAGCCACTAGAGCCATTCTAAAAAGGGAGAAATTAGCACTACTTGGTGAAATAGGTTCTTTTAGAATCACTTTCGAACCATCTTTTCCTTTTAATTCTTATTCAAATCTTTTAATTTTTTTATTATTATTCAATAGTCTTATTCACCCCCTCTAGAACTCTTTCACTTTGAGAACTTACTAAAACTTTATAGTGTTGATAAATTTTTATACTATCTCAATAAATTTTGTTATAAACACTAATAATTATCATGCACACTCTTCTCCTTCTCTTTGTCTATCATAAGTTCACAGTTCTCTAATATATACTTCGGGTCTCATCAATAAAAATGTTGATTTGATTTTTTTTTTATTATTGATGAGATCCTAAATACGTATCGACTGGAAAGAATTAAAAAAACTTGACATATTAACATCCATATCATTATTGGTGACTGAAATGTGTCATTAGGTAGTATTGTGTGATTCATGAGAAATGTTAGGAGATTTTAAGTGACTAAATAAAAATTGAATATTTTACTGGGAATTAACTAGTGAAAAAATTGAATACTATAGGTGTAATTAACTATCAGCTAATATGACTATTATTTTTTATCAGATGACATGTCAACATTCATGTAGTTATTAGTGATTGAAATATGTTATTAGATATTTTTGTAGGATTTACAAAAAATATTAAAAAATTTTAAATGATAAAATAAAATTTTGATATTTTAATAAAAATTAGTAACCTAATAATAATAGGACGTGTTTAATAATTAGCAATGGAACTATTTGTTAAAAAAGTAGCAATGGTACTAGTGTGGGATCTATGATCTTGACATTCTTCCACTCAATTATTTGTTCAAAAAAATTTAATGTGTCGGTTAAGTCAAATATCTGTCTATATGCTCTATTGTGAATGCAAAGATCAAATCATAACATTTTTAAATTGGAGTAGGAAAATGATTTATGTTATATAAATAATATTGTTCATTGAGAGAATTTTTTTATATTGTCATCTCTCATTTAATATATGAAATCAATACATAATTTTAACTTAAATAATTTTATTTTATAGTATCATAGACAATGCAATCGATAGATATATAAAATATACAGAGTGTAATTTCTAACTGTAATCCTTTATACATCTAAAATATATAAAGTGTAATTTTTAGTTGTAACTCTATTGTTAAAAAAAAATAAAAAAAATAAAAAAGAAAGTAGAGAGACCAAGTCAGAGGCCCTTTTCACCTAAGGCTTGTCTGTTTCTCACATAGGAGTCGGTCTTTTTTCTCTGGGGTCTGACATTCTTGACGATTCCGACAACTTGCATATCCAAAATAACTCAAGCCGTTACCTTCCTTTGATTTTCAACACCTCAGACTTGGGACCCTCCACCTGGTTTTCTTTCTCCACTTTTTTGACTTTATTCTTTGCCCATTTATATGTCAACCTTGCCTCTCATACTTTTCTCATCACTCTTGACCTAAACATCGTGCACCTTTTCCTAAAACTTGTACCCAGCCCCCAACATTAACTTTGTCAAGTTACAATACCCACCAATGGAGTCCAATTCTAGTCATATCAATGCTCTCATAACCAAGCTTGCAATTCCATAGCATTACTACAAGAATTTGGATATTTTGTGACAAAATTAATAGCAAGAGCCGATGGATTAAATTTTTTTATAAAAAATATATTTTTTTTGTGACAAAATAAAACTTTCTCAAACAAAATTAGTTAGAGATGATTATATCAATTTTTTTTTATTTTTTCTGATTTTAAAATATTGTTCAATAAAATATAAATCATTTGAATCTTTAAAAATTATAAAAACTAAAAAGATGAAAAATAAAAAAATATTATAAATAGTAGTGAATTAAATTATAAATAAAAAAAAAAGTGCATCTAAGCCCTTAATGTTTGGACTTTAGACTAAATGGACTCCTAATGTCAGCAAACTACAACAAAATAATACAACTAAGAACCATGACTGTGTTAAATTTTGTCAACCTAAAAAACTCATCTGTTGCATCAGCACACTTTTCAAATTTCTCTCAGGCATTTTATTAAACAGTTCACATGCAATTATTGGTCTTGTGATGTCCATGTTTACATAAACAGGTTCAGTAAAGTTGTTAAGATAGTATAAACCATTAGCAACATCCAAAGCAATCTGAATCCTTTTACTCCAGGCTTTAACATCTTCAAACCTTTTCCCAGACAACCATTCTTGTAGAGAACCATTTTTCATAAGTTAAACATGAAAAAATTTACAATTCCTTTTCATTTCATTTTTTTTTACTTGTTGAAAACACAAGTTTTGGGACATTATTTCTTTCAAGGAATACATTACTCAATAAACCATCTTGTTAGTCTAATCCCCAAAATAATCCATTTAAATTTGACCTCTTTGATCTCAACATAAGTAAAATATTTCATCACCTCCCTCCAACCTAAAATCAAGCTGAAGATGTCTCAAGTTTGTCTTGCTGACTCCAATCTTCTCATATGTGTGTCCAACTTCCAAGCATTATATGGTGCCTGAACTACTTTTAAGTTTTGTTAAGTTCTAACAATGTACCTTTCAGTTTTGTTGTTTGGTATTCCAAAATATTACTCCCCCATAACCACCCCTTGTGGAGATGTTTCAAACTAGACAACCTATTATACACACCAACTAACTCTAAGATTTGTCATATGTCAGTGATACAAAAAATTAAAATAACCTTCTTCCTTGTGTCTAACTTAATTTGGAAAAATCTAGGCCTATAGTTGTGTAATAATCCATTAGCAGGTAGCTAATGTATTACAGCAATAGTTCAGTTCATTCTTCTATTACTACTAAATTATAAATGAGGGGAAAAAACATGTACCGACTGCGAAAAAGCTTTACTTGATATGTTTAATATACAAAGGTGATAGACATAGTTTTAATGAGGGTCAATTTAAGAAGCAAGAATCTGCTTAGCTGTTTTATCTACAAATAATAGTGATCCCCTGTTGTGAGGTATAGAAAGAAATTCATGCTCACACACCGAAGGCATGACTAGACAAATATTGCCTGGATTCAGGGGGAAAAAAACTTTGTAGTAACCATCCATGATTGCCAAAAAATTGTAAGTTTCTGCAACCTTTGGAATTTGTATAGGGAAAAAATAGACATTGAGTGACCATGTATTGCAACTATAGAAGCAGTAAAGCTTGCGAGCTTAAATAAGCCACTAAGAATTAAAAGGTACAAAGACAATCTAAGTATTGCTATCATTATCACAGATTAATTCAGTAAAAGATCCATCTCAGAAAAGCATCAAAAATTAAAATCCTCCGATAATTCAATAGAATAACTTCCAACTCCACAACAACCTATTGTCCTTCCTATAAGCCTAACAGTTTGCCACTCCTCAAAACATACAATCAAGACTCAGTCTAATCGCGTGTAGGCGTATTCCATAGATGACAATCTAGTACAACATTATCCATATGCTTTTCCTATCACAAAACTTCATATTATGTCTTAGACTCAATAGAAACAAGCATTTTTTATTGACATCTTGGCACATATAGGAGAATATTCAATATAATTTTATGAGTTGGATTATATAATTAATAAACTTAAAACTTGAATGTGTGACCTATCTCAAATATAAAACAAAGATCTCATAGCCATTCGTACCGAATATACGTCATGCATATATCCATGAAGATTGTGATACTCGAGCAGCTTTTTCTTGGTGCATTTGAATAGAACATTATACATAAGATCGAACCGAATTAAGGTAGTAAACCAACATACATCTGCTAATGTAATTGTATCTCCACACAAATAATGTGAAGTACCCAAGTGATCATCCACCTTGTCCAAAGTACTAAACAAATCATTCACTGCTCTATCATAAGCCTCCTGACTCTCTGCAAAATCGCACATGTACCCAAAAGAAATCAACTTTATTACATCTTTTACACACATAACATAGATAAAAGAAAAATCCCATATTAAAATGATCATTAAAATAACATATTAAACATAAATTATTATTACCTATAAGCACTATTATTTACTTTAGAATATATCACTTGATTCCATTCCTCAATCTTTCCCTTTAATGGCTTTGGAGCCAAATCCAAATCAGGGGTGCTTACTAACCCACTTAAATCAGAGTTAAAAAATTCAATAATATTATAACTTTCATTGTAAAAGACCTCATTTCTCTCTGTATCCCATAACATTGGCACCATGGCACGCCCATTATAACCTCCTCTCCTTAACTCATAAACCTCCTTCAAAGTCTTGTGTCTGTGCTTTATTCTCCCCTGTGACAAGGGTACCCTTATTTGTGTTTAGTCTATTCACAAATACCCAAGAACCGTCTTTTGGCTTGATAGTGCAATCGATATCGAAATTGCATCTTCTAGACTTTGTGAGCCCATAGACATGGGATCCCTAGTAAAGGTGGAAAAGGAGTTGGGATTAGGTGGGAAAATTGAGAATTGGGATTTTTATTATTAAGGCAGAATTTGGAGGTGGGTTTAGTGTAACTGTCGAAAAAATCGGAGGGGAGCAAGTTGTGACATCATGAGCTGCCATGTGGAGTTCTAGGTTGTACGAACAGTGGAGACTAGGAGTCCCGGTGGAAGTGACAGACCCCATAGTAGGTTAGTGATGGTAGTAATGAGGGTTTTTCAGATTTAGAGGTTTAGGTGATTGGTTAAGTGACATTTTGGTGAAGTTGTAGCATTTGTTTCTAGTTTTAGCAGGGACAAGCCCAAAATAAGCCCAAGTAATGACCCAAAAATATTAATCTAATTTTCTCTTCAAATGGGCTTTTGGAAAGGGGGGAAGTTAGAAAAATCGGGGAGATATTTTTTAAGAAGAGGGGAAGTTGGAGAGACAAGGGAGGGAGCTGGAAGAGAGAGAAAGGAGGAGAAGAAGAAATAAAATGGGGGAGGCAAATATATATCTAAAAAATAGGAGAGAACTGGGAAATAAAAGAGGGGGAAAGAGAGTCTAATTGCAAAGAGAGAGAATTTTTTGGTTACGTGCTGTGTTTTTTATGATTGACAATTAGCCAAAATCAAAACAATGGTATTAAATGCTATTACTGTGAACTGGAGCTCTTCTTACCAGCTTTTTGGGTAATTTTTTTCTTTTTGCAGGATGTGATAAACAACATAGTGTTTGTTTTATTAGATTAAATTTTTTATTTATATTTATTTATGTGTGAAAAAGGGTTGTAATTATTTCTTTTTTTTCAATTTTTTTGTGTGTATTTATTTTTATTTGTGTTATTTTATTTATTTATTTATACTGCCAATGGTGAATGAATAAATGCATAATGTGATGTTAAGACTAAAGTTGTATGAAAATGGAATTAATTGTAAATTTGGTTTTATTGTAAAATTTGAGAATTTTTTTGGGAGGAAATTATAATTTTTATGTAAATAAGAAAATAATTAAATAATTAAAAGTGATAAAACATAAAACACAAACGAATGTGCGGGTTTGATGGACATTACAAAAGTTCATATTCAGTTTGCAAATCCAATTACTTGTAAACAGCTATTGGGCCCCTCCGTGGGGATCGATTATTATATAGTTGTCTTGGTTTTTATTCATGGCAATTCTATCTCCGATTTGGACTTTAAATCCATGTTGTATTTCCTAATAGGTTTTGAGTCCGTACAGTATTTAGTTACTAAACACTTGAATGCGCATTGAATCTCACCTCCTACAATGGCATGACAATATGACATAATAATTTTTTTTTTGAGTGAGACTGTAATGTAGTAACTCTGATGTGTTTATGTTGTCTAAATTAGTTAAAATTATTTTGAATAACTTTTCTATATAATTAAAATTAATGTTTTATAAAAAGAAAAATATAAACTAAAGTTATGAAACCAAAATAAAATTTCTTGTGCAATTAACCCGTAAAGGTAATGTAAATTGTAAAGTGTTCATAATTAAAAATTATGTTTAAATATTGAGATCGATTCAATAGGAGTGCTCTAAGAGTCAATCTTATTTATTTCAAAAGTATTTTTAATTATAAAGTTAGAATATTATCTTTAATTTAAATTAAAAATGATCATATTTTATTGTCGAGTTCAACATCACTTTGAATTATTATAATTCTTTTCAGAAAATATGAGTTTTAACAAGCTAAAAAGTGGTTTAAATTTGATTCAAATTCTATATATTTGTATAGTTTTATTATAAGCGTAATCAAAATGAATCTTACCAAGTTTGAGTTCAACTCGGCTCATAAATTTGGAGCTCGAAATTTGATTTGAATTTGATCCAATTAATTGATTTATATATTTGACTCGAGTTAGTTAATTATATAAAATTACAAAATAAAGATAATTTTAAATATTTGAATTCAATTTGATTCCATAAAATGTTTATATAATTAATTACATTAAAATAAAAAAAGTAAAATATAAATATTTAAAAACTTTATTAAGCTCAATTAATAAATTCACAAGTGTATAGAGTCAAATATTAAAGAGTTTGAACTCAATTCAATAATAATTGAGTTAATTTTAAATTTTTTTAAAGTCAATTTTAAATAGCCATCGAGTTAGGTTGACTTAATTACACTTGTAAATTTTTACTACTCAATGTATATAAATATACACACATTAGTTTACATTTTCTTATCGTACAAATAATTAAGTCCTCCCAAATAGGTTATTGCTAATCAAAATTTCTTTTAAGATAAACTTTTTTCTAATATTTTATTTGGGATTCTGAAGAGAAAAAGACAAGAAAATAAAAAGAATCTGTTATAAATACAGAATTAACACGAAAATTCTGCACCAATAATTGCATGACAAATATATGGTTGCAAATTTATTTGTCCAACACATTTATTTTTTATATTGTACCCTTTTTGTTATAATACCTTAAATCTACCTATGAATACATCCACAATTTTAAAATCTGGATGTGATATGGGTAAACAGAATAAAAAGATTTTTTTTTTTTCCTTAAACTAGAACAGAATGAACACTTTGAAAAGAACTTGGGATCAGATCATGATCATGATTCCATCATAGGAAGCTTTCCTTTTCTGTCTTTGTGTGCCTCACATACGCTCGGGAGTGTCTCTTGTACTTCCAGACAGCATCTGGTTCCACGTAGACTTCAGTGAAGAACTTTCTTCTTGATTGTTGTTGCATTCACCAGAACTAGGACTAGAATTACTCGAAGATGAACTCTTCCTTGGACGAAATTTGCCAGGACTGCTCCTCATAATTTCGAAAGGCAAACTTCTGCCCTGTTGGCCACAACTAGAACTTGAACTATCTGATAGATTTTTTAAATCTTCAAGTACCTGTTGAAATTGATACATAGATTGCAATATATAAGTTTATTGATACTTTGGAAAAAGTTTATGGGGACTTCAACTCTCTAAATCAAATTGTGGAGCTTGAAGGGAAACTGGAGGAAAAGCCTGCCATTAATATATATAATAAAGGGCGCTTTTTGAACATAGTATAGTAGGGAGTTTTACCACCTACATTGATAGAGATGGAACCCATGCCATTTTTAATGGGTTGAAGATAGTTTTTTTCATTTGACTACTTAATATTCGTCACAATTAATGAATTTAAAAAGATGTATGAAATATTTTAACACTATATTTGAAAGTAAGTGATTTGAGCATAAATTTATATTTCACTTAAATTCTTTTTTTAAGAACTACATATGTATAATGATTTGAAGCAAATTTATAGCGAATTTAGAAACTCATTTAATAAGATTTAAAATCACATGTTATTCATATATATATATATATATATTGTGCCGGCATTCATAAAACATACATATAATGCAATTAACTACCTGGCTAATTGGTGGCCGTTTCTGTCGAGGACACGTGCACTCAAGCTAAAGCACACTTAATCATTTGATCCATTTCTTTGAAAGGAAAGTTGCCTTGCAAGTCAGGATCAACAAAAGCATCAGAGTTGCCATTATTTTTTAACTCCTCTTGCAGATATTTTGCCTAAATATTGATAGATGAAAAAAAAAAAGTCTTTGTTACTTGTTATTTCAGGTTAAAAAAAATGTTATAGTTTGAGGATATTATACGTTTAGTTGGTTAATATATATTGTATTTGTAAGGTAGCAACATCGATTACCAAATCAAAGACGTTGTCGGTGCCTTTAGGGAGTTCTCTACCAATAATCAGCTTCATGAGTACAGCACCAACGAAAAGACATCTGACTTATCAGTGAGAGTTTGGGTAGTAAAATATTCTGGATCAATAAAACTGCAGGTAAGGGAAAATGTATAAATTAATGTCAACCAACCTATCAATGAGGCCAAATTAAGAATCATTCACTCTTGTTTGTTTAATGGAAAAATTATTCCAAACAAAATTGATCTTACCCTAAAGTTCCTTTGACTATTGTGCTTACATGAGAAGCAGAATCTCTAAATAACTTTGCCAGGCCAAAGTCTGCAAACTGAACAAAAATTATCAAGCTAGTTTTAGGTCTATTTAACTAATATATCACAAATCATGACATGCAACTTTTTCCTTATAATTTTCACTCTTGTACTCTTGCTACAACACTCACTCGCACACTACCTCTCACACACACACACTTTGCTTTCACTTGCTCTCACTTTGTATGCACTACAAGTAGGGGTGTACATTAGGTCTATTCGGTCGGTTTTTGGAGTTTTTTTTATCAAATCGAATTAACTGAATCAAATTAAATTAGAACTGAACTAAATCAAACCGAATAAAAAACTAAACTAAACTGAATTAAAAAAACCAAAATTTTAAAAATAAAAACCGAACCAACCTAACCAAATTGACTTTTACAAATATTAATTATTTTAATATTTTTTATTATATTATTGTACTATTTAAAAAATAAAAATAAAATTTCAATTTATTTGATTATTTCAACCAATTGAAATTTTTAAATAAAAAATCGAATTGAATCACAATTTCAATTCAATTCAATTGATTCATAAAAATTAAAATAAAAAGTAAACAAATCAAACTGAACTGAAATGAATTAGTTTAGTTGGTTTAGTAGTCTTGCACACCCCTGCAGAACACACACAACACTTGCTTGAATGAACGCCACCATGCATCGTCCTAGTGCAAAAATACCGTGGAAGAAATGATGTTTAGAGTATGACTAAATTGACTTATTAATTATATTACACCTGGGTCATCATATATATATAATGGATTTTATTTTTTTCTTTAAATACATATTTTTTTTATTTATAGTTATGATTTTAATGTTAAGTTGTTCTATTTTTTTTTTTACGAATCATTAGTTTATATGTATATAAAATTTTAATAAATGTCATATCTAAAGTTCTATTTTTTATAAAAAAAAATTGATAACTACAAAAATGATAAGGACATAAAATTATAAAAAATTTTGCTACCATTTGTTGGCAAATTTGGAAATATAGAAATTTTGAAATTTTTCAAAATAACCCTTATGATCCGAGAATCATAGTATATAAAATTCAATGACAGTGGAGCGAATGGTTAAATATTTGCAAAGTAGATAGAGGGCCAGCAAAAAGGGTGAATTGTGAGTCGTGATGCTGCACTTGATGGGAAGAAGAAAGAGGCTCAGGTGGTGTTTTTAGGTGGAACTATAAAGGTGACAACGACATAATCAGGGCAGAAGCAAAAAGGGTGAAATGTTGCTCCTCAGCAGGAGCTGAAGCTCTTACTGTCAGAGAAGCGATCTGTCATTGAATCCGATGCACAAACAATTGCGGAACCTATTGGGAGTTCCATAGACAAGGTCCAATGGGAGATAGCTGCTGTGGTTGAAGAAATTAAAAATATATATAAGATGTGATCTAAGCCTTGAGATTTTGTTAATAGGGGAATCAAACTAAGTTGCAGATTGGTTGTCAAAGCATGATTTCCTATTATGAAATGGTGAAAGATGGAGCAACAAACCAATGTACTTGCTGCTATTTCTTCTTCTTATTGAATGAATGAACTCATTAATTCTGTCCAAAAAAAGAAAAAACAATTTTCCCACAAATAAATAAATAAACAAACCTGTTGCTTCACGACCACGGCTACCTTCACCGCCTGCTCTCCTCCCTGCATCAAGATAAATAAATAATAATAACCTCTCTGCATCAAGATAACTGCTATATATGGTTGAAGAAATTCAAAATATAAGATCTGATCTAAGCCTTGAGAATGTTAAGATAGATTTTCCTTTGATAATAAGGAATCAAACCAAGTTGCAGATTGGCGGTTAAAGCATGATTTCCCATTATGTAACGTTGAAAGATGGAGAAATAAACCATGGCAGATAGATATTTTGCTCCATAAAAAATAAAAATAAAAATGACCATTTTCCCATAAATAAATAAACAAACCAGTTGCTTCACGACCACTGCCACCTTCAGCACTTGCCCTCCTCCTTGCCAAGAAGAAGAAAAGGGCAACAAGAAAAAATATTACAAGCAGAATGAACAGTACCACTACTAGAACAACCAGGATAACCACTGTTGTCGACATTGATAAGCTAAAATATTTCTCATCCACAAGCAGGTGTTGTTTTTTTTTTTGGGGGGGGGGGGGGGGGGGGGGGGGGGGGAACAAGAATGGTTTAGCATTAACCTTCTGCCTACAGGGTATATACAGTGAGATCTAGTCAAGGGGATAGTTACTGGAGTCCAATTGATGGAGCTTCAACCAATTGGGGTTGTTTTTAATAATTATTATAAAATTTCTTTTTTGTGTCGGTTTTACTCAGAATTTGACCATTGTTGTTGAGGAAGTAAATATTTTTATTGTATATATTGGGAAGTAAATATTTGTATACAATTAGAAATAATATTTTATTCTATTTAAAATATTATTCTATTTCTAATTAGGTTGTGATTAAAATTCCTATGCGTCTATATAAGAGATATTACCTTTTTTTGAATATCATGGAAACAATATTTTTCTTGAATTTTCTTTCTTTTTCTTTAAATTTTATTTTTCATGGTATTAGAATATGCCTATGAAATTGAATTTTTTTATTGAATTCTTGAAATCATATTTTTTTTTGAAATTGCATTTTTTTTTCTTCCTTTGAATTCTTTGAATCTTCAAAAATCATGACCATCGAAAACTCATCCATTATATCTTATGGAACACTCAATTTTATTCAAATCCTTCAAGATAATTCTCCTTTTCTCACAGGAATTATTCTTGATGATACGAACTATATTCTATGGTCATAGATCATGGAGATGCGAATTGGAGCCAGAAATAAATCTGACTTTCTTAATGGCACTATGCCAAAACCACCAACAAGAGATAAAGAGTTAGAAACTTGGCTCCTTGATAATAATAGAGTCAAAAGTTGGCTGATTGACTCCATGAGTCCGACATTGATACAGAGATTCATTCATCTTTCAACAGCAAAGGAGATATGGGATGTTGTCTCAAAAGCTTTCTATGATAGATCTGACGAGACTCAGTTATTTGAATTGAATTGGAAATTATTCATAACACGTCAAAATGGTAAGCCATTACCTACATATTATAATGAACTGATTGGAATATTTCAGGAAATCGATGTCTGGACGTGTGCACAAGGGGAGGATGTTAATGGAGTAGTATCACTCCATAAACATATTACCCGGCTTCAAACACATATTTTTCTAGTCGGTCTTGATTCAGAATTTAATAATGCTTGGAGTGAAATACTCTAGAAGGATCCACCTCTTGATATTGAGTCTAGTTATGCATATGTATGGAGGGATCACAACCAGTGACATACGATGGAAGAGCTGAAGATACTGTTAGACCATTATGTATATGTAGCAGCTCAGACTCGTCCCGAATTTAAAGGGAAAATACTAAGTAAGTCCATCACATACACTTCTATTTATTATGGAAAAGTTGGACACTCCAAGGAACAGTGCTATAAAATTATGGGATATTTGGAATGGTGGGATTTCAATAGAAAGCCTCGTAAGAAGCTCGGAAAGGTTGCAATTGCCACCTCTAATGGTACTAAACCAAGTGGTGATCTTGATGTAACATTAGGTATGACAAATCTTACTTAAAATAATACATGGATTATTAATACAGGTGTTACTAATCATATGACAAACTCCACTCACCATCTTACATCCATCCGCCCATTAACCTAACAAAATATTCTGACTATTAATAGAGGCATAGCACCTGTCACTCATGAAGGATCAGTATCGAACTCCAACTCTCTTAATTTAGATATTGTTCTTGTTGTTCCATCTCTTTCTTGTAATCTACTATCTATTGACAAAATCACTGAAACCTTGAATTGCACTATCAAATTTTAGCCTAATTATTGTGTATTTCAGGATATTACAATGTACCAGATTATTGGCTCTAGTGTTAAACGTGAAAAGTTATACTATCTTGAGTTGCATGATGATTCAAGTCAGAAATCAAGTCAAGTTAATAGGGTTGGTAGAAGTTGCTCAAGTAAAGGCCAAGTAATCTTGTGGCATCATCCTTTTGGTCATCGTTCTTTTCATTATCTTAGACAAATCAAACCAAATTTATTTTTGAATACCACAGACTCAGAATTCAAGTGTGCTATTTGTGAATTAGTAAAAGGCCACTGAATTTCTTCTATACCGAGTTATAATAAAACTTCAGTTCCATTTATGACCATTCATTCTAATGTATGGGGACCTGCTAGGATTCCTACTCTATCTGGTGCTCGATATTTTGTCACGTTTATTGATGAATATACCCGGATGACCTGGGTATCACTACTTTCAAATAAGGGAGATGTGTGCTCCAAGTTTCAGGACTTGTACAAAATGGTGGCTACATAATACCAGAGTAAAATTCGAGTCTTGTAGTCTGACAATGGTAAGGTGTATGTTAACTCAATTCTAAATGATTTTTACCACAATAAGGCATTCGACTCCAAACATCCTGTGTCGGCACTCCTCAACAAAATGGTGTGGCTAAACGGAAGAACTGACAGTTATTGAAAGTTGTCCGAGCATCATTATTTGACATGAATGTTCCTCGAGAATACTGCGAAGAGGTTGCTCTATCCGTTGTGTACCTCATAAACTAGACACCATCAAGAGTACTTGATTTTAAAACACCTCTTCAGAAACTTCAAGAACTTGTCATATCTCCACCCCTCAATAATCTCGAGCCCCAAGTCTTTGGATGCTTAATATATATTCATCAGACACTAGACAAATTAGACCCTCGAGCTATCCGGTGTATATTTATTAGATATACAGATCTATAAAAGGGATATCGGTGTTATAATCTGAATATAAAAAAGATATATATCACTTGGGATATTCAATTTCATGAAAATTCTCCTTTTTTCTCCCACTTTGAATGCTCTCTTTAGGGGGAGAAAACTCCAAACTCTTTGAATTTAAAGATAGCATTCCGAGTGGTAGCATTCTGAGTGGTCTAAATATTGAAGATAGCATTATGAGTGTTCCAAGTTCGAGTCTCCCAAATGTTCTAAGCATCTCACAGACATCTGATGTTTCAAGTCCGAGCATCTCACCCAGACACATCATAGAAGAAAATCTAAGTAATTAAGATATTACATCTTCCTAACCCACACCAGAAGCTAAAGAAACTTTGGATGCGGATGTGCATAATAAGGTAAACTTATCTCCTTTAGTAACTTTAAATACTAAGCCTTGTTATCCTTCTAGAATCAATAAAAGGGTTCCGAAAAAATAATATGATTCGAACCTTTATACTATAGCTAAATACCCTATTAACAACTTCATATCAACCAATCATTTGTTTAACTCACATGCACTTATTGTAAATCAATTATCTACTGTATTTATTTTGAGTAATGTGCAGGTCGCCTTAGATGATCTGGATTGGAAGAAAGCCATGAATGATGAAACAGAGGCATTACAGAAAAACCGGACATAGGATCTTATTCCTGTTTTAGAAAGAAAGAAAATGGTGGGGTGCAGGTAGATATTCACTGTCAAACTCAATTCAGATAAATGCATAAATCGATATAAAGATCGGTTGGTAACAAAAGGGCATACTCATAAGTATGGAATTGACTATGAAGATACATTTGCCCTAGTAGGAAAAATGAACACCATTCGAGTTTTTATTTCCTTAGCTACTAACTTGGACTAGCCACTATGACAATTTGATATGAAGAATGCATTTTTGAATGGAACCATAGATGAAGAAGTGTATATGGATCCACCACCCGAAACTAAATTTACTGACCGAGTATGCAAAATAAAAAGGGCATTGTATAGACTCAAGCAATCGCCTTGAGCATGGTTTGGATGACTTTCGACTTTCATAAGAAAGCTCGGATATAAACAAAGTGATGCTGATTACACACTATTCATTAAACAGAAGTTAGGTAAAGTTATCACACTGATTGTATATGTTGATGATACGATGGTCCTTAGAAATTATCTGAGTGAGACAATAATCTTGCAAATACAATTAGCATTCGAGTTTGAACTTAAGGATTTGGGTAACTTGAAGCATTTTTTAGGAATTGAAGTTGCAAGATCAGCTCAAGGAATTTCCCTCTGCCAATGAAAGTATGTAATGGACCTACTGACAGAGACAGGCATACTTGATTATAAGCTAGCCGAGACTACAATTGAAGTCAACCATGGACTTTCAGTCCTAGGAGATCAAGTTCCAATTGATAAAGATTAGTATCAAAGGTTGGTGGGAAGGTTGATTTACTTATCTCATACTCGGCCAAACATTGCTTATGCAGTAAGTGTTGTAAGTCAGTTCATGCATTCTTCGAGTAAAGAACATATGGATGCAATATACCGAGTATTCAGATATCTAAAGTCTTCTCCAGGTAAAGGGTTATTCTTTGGGAGGAATAAGGATTATGAAATTACTGGCTATATTGATGCTGCTTGGGCTGGAGATCGGACTGATCGAAAATCAACATCCGAGTACTTTACGTTTATTGGAAATGATTTAGTCACTTGGAGAAGTAAGAAACAAAAAGTTGTAGCAAGGTCAAGTGTTGAAGCTGAGTTTAAAGGAATGACTCATGGAGTATGTAAGTTGCTCTGGGTAAGACTAATTATTTAGGATCTGGGATTAAAACATCTGAAGCCTATATTGTTACATTGTGATAACAAGACAACTATAGCAATTGCAAACAATTTGGTTCAACATGATCGGACTAAGCATGTAGAGGTTTACAGACATTTTATAAAAGATCATCTAAACCAAGGAACAATTGATCTTCCATATGTTTATTCTCAGACTCAACTAGCTGACATCCTCACAAAAGCTGTATCCAGAAAAACATTCGACAACTCACTTGACAAGTTAAGATTGACATACATTCACCAACTTGAGGAGGAGCGTTGAAGAAGTAAATATTTTTATTGTATATATTAGAAAGTAAATATTTGTATACAATTAGGAATAAAGTTTTATTCTATTTAAGATATTATTTTATTTCTAATTAGATTATAATTAAGATTCCTATGTGTATATATAAGGGTGTAACCCTTCTTTAAATATTATAAAAAAAAATTTTCATAAATTTTTTTTCTTTTTCTCTAAATTTTATTTTTCAGTTCTTAAACAATAAAATTTCTTGGTTAAATTTTTTTTTTTTCCCTTTTTTCTTCTTGCAATGTTGATAGATAAATATCGAATAAAGCATATTCTCGTATTATAAAATTTCTTTCACTTTTTTTTTTTCAACGAAACCCTAATTCACGCCTGAACCTTTTTTTTTTTTTGGCATTTTTACTACTGCTGGATTTTATTATAACATTTTTATATATACTACTTTTTTAGATACACATGTTAAAGCTATTTATGTAATATATATCTTTTATTATTATTAAAATTATAATATATAATATATTATTTTTTAAAATTTAATATATGTAAATTATTATTGAGTTAATTCAATTTTAATTAGTTTCATAAAATTTTTGATATTAAGTATCATTTGAATAATTTTTACATATTTATTTTTATGTGTAATCTGATATGTATTTTATAGATATATTTACATTTATAATTATAAAATTCTAATTGAATATGAAATTTTCTAGCTTGATTTTTAATTATTATGTTTTTAACGATTTAGAAAGAAACTATTCAAATGAATTAAGTTAGAACAATATCATAACAAGCCAATCAATACACAGAGTACACCATGCAAATTTGCGCAAAATTGTAAATCTTCAAAACTCTTTATTCCATTAACTTAAATAGCCTCAAGTTTTTACAAAATTGTTTAAAAAATTCATAATTTTCATATTAACTAATCGTAAATTTCTACTTTACATAGATGGTGTGTGTGTATATATATATATATTATTTACCACCATTTGCGATATATCATCGCGATGTATCACCGCTGTTGGTGGAGGACCAATGCCTTGAGAAAGGGGCTTTGGCCAAATATGTGTCTGATTAAGACTTCATGAAAAAAAAAAATGCAAAACGAAACTTCACCTCTTTGCTCTCAAGTTTTTTCATGGTGCATCCTTCTATTATACCCCTTTAATTTCTGACATATTACACTTCTTCACTTTCAATTTTGGCATATTGAGCCTTCTTGAAAAATTAGCAGTTAAAAAATATTCAAATTAGTCCCCAAAATTTAAAAATTTTCTATTTAATTTTTATAATTTTTATTATTAACCATTAATTCCATACAATTATTAAAATAATTTAATTAAACTTATTAAAATTTTTAAAAATTATATATCTTGTTGTATATCATTCAGATGTCAATCATCTATTTCTAATAGATTTTTATAGATTTTTAATATATATATATATATATATATATATATTATAAAAACTGATATATCTTAATTGTGTATTAAATATTTATATAATTAATACAAAAATTAGCAAAAATTATATACACTAAATTTTCATTCAATAAAAAATATGTGAGATATTCAATAAATAAAATATTAATGAAAATTATAAATTTAAATTTTATAATTTTACAAATAATATTATAGTAAATTAAGATGGCTTGTATAATTACTTTGTTTTTACAAAGTAAAGTACACTTTACTAATAACTACCATTAGATTATAAAATATAGCCTCATCGTATGTTAAAAATAAAGTAAAATAAAAGTAACTAAAAAATAAAGTCATTTAAGTATCTCCTGTAAATTAATGTTTTCCTTATTTAAAAAACTTAATTAATAGAATTATTAATTTATTAAACATTAATTGTAAGAGATGTGATTGTATACAATAATATTTTATTTATTTTTATTTGACAAATATTATAATTTTTCATTAGTATTTTATTTATTAAATAACTCATGTATTTTTTATTGATAAAAAATGTATTATGTATTAATTTTTGTCATATTTTTGTGTTAATTATATAAAAATTTAATGCATAATTAAAACATGTCATAATTTTTATAACTATATATATTTTGCTATTGTAAATTTATTCGAAATAGATGATTGGTATCTTAATTATATTGAAAAATATAATTTTTAAAATTTTTAATAAGTTTAATCAAATTATTTTTGTAATTGTATAAATTTAATTGTTAATAATAAAAATTAATTAAAAAATTTAAATTATAGGAACTAATTTAAATATTTTTAACTTTCAATTTTGCAATAAAAGCTCAATGTAGAATGATGTAATGTGATCAGCTTGGACACCACCCTAAGTTGTATAGGCCACGAATTTTGTTGATCATGAAAAGCCAAACTTAATTGAGAAAGATCAAGGTTTCTGTTTTTGGAGTATAATAATGAATTCTGTATTGTAGCTTTATTAGAAAATTTTAATTTTTAATTGAAAGGTCTATTATTACTCTGCAGATTAATGTAATTCAATAAGCCGAAAAAAGGATTTTATTAAAAAAAAAGCAAGAAGATGCCATGAATATGTTGGCGGTGTTTATAAAACATTTGTATACGTTATTTAAAGTTATTAATTATAATATAATATTTTATGTTGGAATCATGGGAAAATTTTTATCTCTACACAATTTCAAAGTTGCAATTGATAATTTGTTTTCTAAAACTCTCGATGTGAAACTCTGAAAGTAATTAATAAAAAATAAAGTGAGAAGTGGAGAGTATCCTCATAAATCTTCTTATGCTTAAGTTAGAAGATATATAGAGAGTTTAGAGAAAGAAAAAGAACAATGAAAATATAAAAGAATAGAATGAGAGATATGGGGTTTTATTTATAGGGATAGTGATGCTCAAATCTGAGGAAAATATGATTTCTCTTTGATAAAAGTCTTATGCTTACTATGAGTGTTTCTTCTTATTTTGGGGTCTCTTATTTGAGAGTCTTTTCTTATTTTTCTTAGATGTCCTTCCTCTGTAAACAACCTTGTATAGGAAAATAAAAACCTTAATTAAGCAGGAATATATATGTGGGGTATCAAGATTTCCTCCCGGGAGTATATTCGAATATTTATGTCTGATGTTTCCGGGTTCGTAAGGTGAATATAGACATCATTGTTCCGCCTGGAGCAAAGCTGCTTGGATATGAAAGTACGAGTTGAGGTGGCCAGCCTTAGTCTTAAAAAGATATGAAGCTTGGTATTGAGTATTAAAATCATCATATAAGAACATCGTTGAAGTGCCAACTAGACTTAGGTGCGCAAAACCTGCAATAAAAATTTTTTGGGTAAGGGATTAACCCGCCAGTATAGAGATAACTTAGCGGAACATCACTGGAGTTTTGATGCTCGATGCATTAAAAGTGTGACCCCGAGTGTGAAATAGTCTCAGTGCATTAAAAGAGCGGACCGAGTGCCAAACCTCAATACTATCAAAGCGACTTGAGGGTCCCAGCTTCAGTCACTAGACATAGATGCTTGAGGTTTAGTTGCTCGGTGCTATGACTCGAGGCTTATATGCTTGAAACCTTAGTACTATAGAAGTGACCTGAGGGTGCCAGCTTCAGTCACTAGTCTTAGATGCTCGGTGCTATTACTCAAGGCTTACATGCTCGCAACCTCAGTACTATAGAAGCGACCTGAGGTTGCTAGCTTCAGTTATTGGACTTAGATGCTTAAGGCTTAGATGTTCGGTGCTATGACTTAAGGTTTACATGCTCAAAATCTCAATATTATAGAAGCGACCTGAGGGTGCCAGCTTTAGTTACTGGACTTAGATGCTCGATGAACGGGACAACAAGCAGCGATGGGCACAGGGTTAATAACCGCTATGTCTTTTTGAAATTTGAATTATGTAACTATTATGTTTGTTTAGAAGATGACATGTTTTCGCTGCCCCAATAATGACTGCTCGATTAGTGGGTCTTTTTGCTTCCCAGATTGCCTTTAATGGTGTGGGAGAGATAAAAAAACATTTATAAGGGCAATAATGGTTATTCCAGATCCTTCCGTTGTCTTATAAGTGTATTAGACCTTTCGATTTATTGCATTTTTATCTTGTCTGCTATCTTCTTTATTCTTCTCAATCCATTTTACGTGCATTCTGTCATCAAGCTCTTTCGCAATAAGCTTGCATTATGCATTTAGGTGAAGCTTTCTTCTTTCGTACCTTTCTTTTTTTTTATTAGATAAAATCTATGGCAGTGAGGGAATAAGTTAGCTCTAATTTATTTGTCTCTAGGATAGATGAGGACATGCTAAAATAGTACCGAAGATATTTTAGCATTCCTGCCGATTTCACCTTGCACACTATAGATAGGAAATTTAGAGCCCACACCCCTATGTTAGATTTTGATAGATTAGTCATGTATTTTGAGCAGTTAGAGGGAGGGGTTTAAAGTTCCCTTTGGACCCCTTCATGAAGGAGTTCTTCAATAGATATAACATAGCTCTCGAGCAACTCCATCACAATACTACTAGATTCTAACTGGATTTATAAAGTTGATGCACGAGGAGGGAAGAGAGCCAGACTTGGATGTCTTGCTATACCTCTTTAGTTTGAACAAGAAAAAGAGGGAGCTGATGTTCTCTCTGTTTGTCATCCCTAACCATAACCTTTTTATAAAGCTTTCAAACCTTCATAAGAAGTGAAGACACAAATTTTTTTTATTGTCAAACACCCTTCAAACTTTGTGAGTGTCCAGTGGATATGGTCTGATGATTGCCATAAGGTGAAGTGTCCTCCAAGATTATTTGACTAAGAAATAGAGATAGTCGTGAGGCGTCAACTTCATGGCATAGTTGATGCCCAGTCTACAAAAAATCTATCCGAAAAAATCTTTGGAGAGTCTGCCCTGATTATGTACCACCCACTGGTATGTTTTGACCTTTGGATTATTCTAACTTCTATATTTTCATTTCTATTTGTAGATGGCTGATTTTTTTTGTCTTTGAGGATGGGATTTAACTTGTAGATGACAAGCCAAAGGAGCAATTAGAGGTGCAGATATCATCTCCTAAAAAGAGTCCTAGAGGGGGGTGAATAGGACTATCAAATAAAAATGAAAAATTAAAATAATTCTTTGCGAGAATTAAATGGAAGTTTAGAAGTAAGAATGAAGAACACAAAGATTTAAAGAGTTCGGATTCAACAATAATCTTACTTCTCCACCTAACTTATCCCTAAATTAGAATTTTCAATCACCTATAATCTTATTCACAAGATTGAGATTATATAATAGTTTTATGGCTCACTCTTATAATATTACAACATGAGTTTTCAAGGCTCACTCAAAAAACCAAAACCTAAGTGTTTCAATGGACAACACTTAAATAAATTCCTTTAGAAATAAATCTTAGTTCCCTTTTAATTTAACCCAAGATTTAAGATGAAGAGAACTTCTATTTCTAACACACACCCAACTCTCACAAGAGTTATAAAAACAAAGAATTGTTTAAGAGAATTTGAGAGCTTAATGAATGCTTAAAAAAGAATGAATGATAAACAAGTTTCTTAACTTCCATTCAGGTTTAAAGGTATTTATACTTAAAAATATAGCTTATGGAGGTGCAAATGATGTGTTTAACATCTATATTTTGAATCATTGAAAGTGATGCTATCAGACAGCTATTCATGGATTGAAACTATGATTTGATATTTAAGAATTTTGAATTTACCCACACTTTCTTCATAAAAACTATAGATATTTGAATTATATTTCCATATCATTTTAAATCACCTAAATTTGATGTCTTTAACTTAATATATGTCCAAAATACTAAAAGCTATACAATCTGAAATGCATAATACTATCAAACAATTATACTAAAGTTCAACCCATGATTTGATATTAAAGAAGTTTGAATTTGCCTATAATTTCTTTATTAAATTGTAGATATTTGATTTGTATTTCTATATCATTTTGAATCACATAAATTGGACCTCTGTAGCTCAAGCTATTTCCAAAATACTAAAAGTTATGCAATCTAAAATGCAGAATACTATTAGACAGCTATACCCAATTTAAGCCCATGACTTTCTATTAAAAAAGTTTGAATTTGCTAATACTTTCTTCTTTAAAGTTGTAGATATTTGACTTATATTTTCATATCATTTTGAAATCACCTAAATTGGACTTTTGTAGCTTAAAATATGTCTAAAATACTAAAAGATGTGCAATCTGAGATGTCAGATGTATACATGGATTTCAACTTAAAATTTGCATATCCAAATGAACTCATATTTTGACTAATAAACCTAATTCAGAAAGCTTAAGATGTTTACTTCAAATTTAAAGAAGATAACTTTCTCATTATAAAGCTCTATGGATGTCAAAAGCCTCCTTAAATCTTAAAGGTCCAATCAGCCCAAGATAATCATACTTCATTTTAACTTTCAATAGAGTCCTAACTTATACACACTTAAATAAAAAAAATTAAATGCTCAAAACTAAGTTTGTTAAGATCAAAATTAAAATTGATTATTGCTAAGGTTAACAATCTCCCCCTTTTTAATTTTGACAAACTTATTTTGAGTTTGATTAAAAAATAATACAAAGTAAAGTGTGTGATAATATTTGTGATAATAATGATACCAAATATAATAAAATATATTTATTTATGTCTCCCCCTATGAATATGGACATGATAAGAAATATAAATTTATAGATTATTCCCCTTGATAAAAAAATATATAAACGACATAAAATATAGCAGGCGGGATAAAAACATGGCATTCTTATAACAAATGTATTAAAAACATAAATTATAATAACATGATCATTTAAATAATTTTTAAGCAATGTGAAAAAATAATTTCAAACATATATGCATATAGTTATACTAAAATGCATCACTTCCTATAGGAACAAAACAAAGATACATCAAATCTTTGTAAAAATATTCATGTTTTATCAAAGATCAAAACAATTCCTGAGAAGATATTCATATCTTATCAAAGATAGAAACCATTCCCAAGAAGATATTCATGCCTTATCAAAGATAAAAACCATTTCTTAAAAGATATTATACACATGTATAGTAACAAATAACAAACTCAAATGTATTTCTCCCCTTTTGTCAAAAGTAAAAAGAAAAGAGAGAGATATAAAGGGAAGATGAAAAACAAAGATACTTAAAATCTTTATGAAATCTATGTCATATATAAAGAAAGAAAAATAAAATCTTTTGTAACATATGATGTACGGCAAAATTAATCATAATGTTAATATGCATGCAAAATTTTAAACAAAATTTCTCCTCTTATATCAAATAAAAATATAATATGTCACTGATATAAATACATTTTTTAAGAGAGTTTTAAAATTAAAAACATGCAAACTCAAATTATTTCTCCTCTGACAAAATGCAAAAGGAAATTTAAAAAGATAAACCAAACATAAGCTAACAAAAAAAATTTAAGATCAAAATCAAAATATTTATCAATCAAAGTAATCAATAAGCATAACATGATTTCACATGAAAATAGTTCAACCATCAATTAAATATAAAATCAAGGTAAACTAGAACCATCAAGTAAACATAAAATCAAGATAAACTAGAACCGTCAATTATGCCAAGTCCATACTTAATGAAATTTAATTTCTCTTCATTGAGAGGTTTGGTGAAGATATCTGCAAGTTGATTATTTGTATCAACAAATTCAAGTGAGATATCACCAATTTGAACATGATCACACAAAAAATGATTTCTAATGTTCATATGCTTAGTTTTAGAATGTTGAATGTGATTTTTGCTAAGGTTGATAGCACTTGTATTGTCACATTTGATTGGAATGTGATCAAGTTTTACACCATAGTCTAACAACTGATGTTTTTGCCATAAAACTTGTGAACAATAAGGACTTGCTGCAATATATTTAACTTCAGTAGTGGACATGGCAATTGAAACTTATTTCTTGCTAAACCAGGAAACTAAACATTGTCCTAAAACTTGACAAGTTTCAGATGTGTTTTTTCTATTTAGTAAACTGCCAGCAAAGTCTGCATCAAGATAACTAATCAAGTCAAAGGATGAACTCTTAGGATACCAAAGTCCTAAATGCATTATGCCACAAAGATATTTGAAAATTATTTTGATATCATTCAAATGAGACTCTCTCGGACTTGATTGAAATCTAGCACATAAGCAAGTAGTAAATGGTCTACTAGAAGTTAAATAAAGAAGAGATCTAATCATACCTCTAAATCACTTTTCATCAACCGGTTTGCCATTCTCATCTTTGTTAAGTTTGGTTGTGGTGCTCATTGGATTTTTATTTATCTTAGCTCTATCCATGTCAAACTTCTTAAGAATGTCTCTTGTATACTTTGTTTAATTGATGAAAATTCCATTTTTGCATTGCTTGATTTGTAATCCAAGAAAGAAATTAAGTTCACCCATCATACTAATCTCAAATTCTCCTTACATTAAATTAGAGAATTCCTCACAAAAGTAATGGTTAGTAGCACCGAATATAATGTCATCGACATATGTTTGAATAATTAATAAATCATGTTCGGATTTCTTTATAAAAAAAGTTGTGTTAACTTTTCCTTTAGAGAAACCTTTATATAGTAAAAAGTTACTCAATCTTTCATACCAAGCTCTTAGAACTTGTTTCAATCCATATAATACTTTTAAAAGTTTAAACACATGATTTGGAGATTCAAAATTTTCAAAACCTGGAGGTTGTTCAACATATACCTCCTCTTCAATAAAACCATTTAAAAATTCACTTTTAATATCTATTTGATAAATTTTAAAATCCATGTATGATGGAAATGCAAGTAGCATTGCAACGGGGGCAAAGGTTTCATTATAATCAATGTCTTCTTCTTGATGATAACCTTTAGCTACTAGTCTAGCTTTATTCCTAGTTATGACACCTTATTCATTCATCTTATTTCTAAACACCCATTTGGTGTCTATAATAGGATGATGTTTAGGTCTAGGAACCAAGGTCTAAACCTTGTTTTTCTCAAATTAATTTAACTTTTCTTACATAGTAAGGATCCAAAATTCATTACACAAAGCATCATCAATATTTTTTGGTTCAATTTGAGAAATAAAGACTAAATTAATAATAGACTTTAATTGAGATCTAATAGTTACCCCTTTTATAGTGTCACCTATAATGAGGTCTTAAGGGTGAGCTTTCTTGAATTTCCAATCCTTTGAAAGTTCATCCTTCAAGTTAGATTGAGATGTCTCCTCATTTTCCTTCTTGCTTGGATCTTCAAGTTCTAAAGGCTTATTAGCATTTTCTTCTTGTGTTTCCATAATCTCATTGTAACCTACAAGATCATCAGCACTACAAACATCCTTTTTAGGATCAAGTGAGTTTGATTCATCAAATAGCATATGCATTGACTCTTTAACTACTACCCCTTTTACTTTACTAGAAATAGAATAGCCTAGGACAATTCCTTCATTGGCTTTAAAATCAAATTTTCTAAGATTGTCCTTGGTGTTCAATATAAAGCACTTGCATCCAAATACTCTTAAATATAAGATTTTAGGTTTTCTATTATTCTATAGCTCATAAGATGTTTTATTTAAAATTGGTCTTTTGAAAACTCGGTTTGAAATATAACAAGATGTGTTAACGGCTTCCGCCCAAAAGTATAGAGGCAAATTATACTCATGAAGTATTATTCTAGCCATTTCCACAAGAGTTCTATTTTTCCTTTCAACTACCCCATTTTGTTGAGGAGTTCTTGGAGATGAAAATGTATGAGAAATACCATTTTCATTACAATAGTTTTTGAAAAATTCATTTTCAAATTCGATTCCATGATCACTTTTAATAGAAGAAATATAAAGACTTTTTCTTTTTGAAGTCTTTTTGCAAACTTTTCAAATGCATCATTCTTATGAGTAAGGAAACATACCTATGTAAATCTAGGGTAATCATCAATCAATACATATGTATAGTGTGTTCCACTAAGACTAGTAACTTTAGTTAGTTTAAATAAATCCATATATATAAGTTCAAGTGGCCTAAAGGTGGACACTACATTTTTTAGCTTAAATGAGGAATTGGATTATTTTCCCTTTTAGCAAGCATCACAAGGTTTATCTTTAGTGAATTCAAGCTTATGTAAACCAATTACAAGTTTATATTTGCAAAGATCATTTAAAAGCTTAAAATTTGCATGTCCTAATCTTCTATACCATGTCCATTTGTCATGGGAAATAGACACTAAGCATTTTATGTCTTTGTTATCAATTTTATTCAAATTAATGACATAAACATTGTATACTCTTTCACCATTAAAAATAACTTTGTTTTCATCAAGACTACTAACAAAGTAATTTTTAGGATAAAAAGTTACTTTATTTCTCATGTCACACAATTGACTTATACTAAGCAGATTATGTTTAAGGCCATCAACAAACAACACATGATGTATAGATAAAGATTGAGGATCACCTATTTCTCCAATTCCAATAATTTTTCCTTTTGCATTATCTTTAAAAGTAACGTGTCCTTCATCCTTAGCATCAAGTTTGTTGAATTGCTCTTTGTCTCCTGTCATATGCCTTGAACATCCACTATTGAGATACCACTTGCTTTTTATTCTTATGGATTTCAAGCACATCTACACAATACAATTTAAGTGTTCTTTTGGACCCAAACTTTTTTTTTCTAGGTTGGTTAGTTTTAAGATAATCCATAGGAAGTAAATTCATATGCAGTCTTCTATAGAAGCACACATTGCTACTTTGCCCTTTAATCATATAATAAGAATATACAATATTTTTAAATTTATTCTTTCTAGGATGAAATGCTTTCCTAATGTGTGTAACATGCCTTTGGTATTTTGTGTATCTCCTATTGTTTTGTGTCATTAAATGAGACATACATTGACAATTGTAATATGAATTTTGATAATTTTATGTAACAAGTTTATGTGCATTGTATTGTGTAGCATGCCTATTATAATTGTGTCTAATGTACATATAAGCATGCTTAGATTTAGGTGCTCTAGTTTAAGTCTTACCTCTTTGTGTTAATGAAGGATGAATCTCATAAGACTTTCCCTTGTTATTTAACACATGAGATCTTTTAGCTTTGAAAGCTTGAGTCTCATTTGATTAGAAGGTTAAAGGAGTGGAATCAAGTGAAGCTTTTACAAAATTAATATGCGATGAAGATGATGAAGACATTCCATTCTTATATCTAATTTCATAGGTATCTCCATGAAATTTTTGAGAGTTAAGAAGACTATATAAATTTTCTTTTCCACTATTAAATTTAGTAATGGAATTCTTTAATTCTAAGACTTTCTTACAAAGCTTATGATTTTCATCATTTGCTTTCTTAAGTTGATCTTCCAAAGAATTAGAAGATTTTGCATCACTAACAAGTTTTTCATTTGATTTAACAAGTTTAGCAAAATTAATTTTTAAAATTTTGTCATACTCTATTTAAGCTACCCAACTCATACTGATAATATTTCTTCTTAGATTATAAACTTTTGTATTTAATAAGTAATTTGCTCATAATAGAGCTCTCATCATCATCATCATCATTATAATAATTATCACAATCATCAAAAGAAGAATAAGAAGTAGATAGTATCTCATTTTCATTTTCAAGGGCCATGAAGCAAAAATTGATCACCTCTTATTGTTCCTCTTCCTCTTTGGATTCGGAGGAATCATCCCAAGTAGCTTTGAATGTCTTTTTCTTATCTTTTGCTCCCTTATTCTTGAATTTGAGTTTGGGATACTCACTTCTAATATGTCTTGGTTTTTTACATTCATAGCAAGTAACCACCTTAGTTTTCTTCTTCTCATCTCCTTCGAACTTCTTATTGAAGTCCCTTATTCTTGAGAAGTTTTTTTTTCTCAAAAACTTCTTAAAGTTTCTATTGAGCATGGTAATGTTACCATCTTCATCACTAAAATCTTTGATGCTTTCTTCTTTACTATCTTCTTGAAGAACTTTTAAAGTAATGCTCTTTTTCTTTTCTTTTTTCTCTTTTTATTCTTCACTTCTTTGCTTGATAGTGAGATCATGTATTAAAAGCTTACCAATGAGCACATTGGTTGATAAAGTGGAGAGGTATTGATTTTCCTTAATTAAAATAATACGAGATTCCCAATCCTTTATAAGTAGGATTTTTAGAATCTTGTTGTTTACCTCTTCTTTAGAGAAATATTTTCCAAGTTTCTTAAGGGTTGTGAGGAGAACATTGAGTTGATTTGTTATCTCCATGATTAATTCATGAGGCTTCATTTTGAAGAGTTCATATTCAGACATATGAAGTTAAACCTTTTTGCTTTTTACTTTAATGTTGCCTTCATAGTGGTTTTCTAAGGTCTCCCATATTTCTTTGGCCGACATACAATGTTGAAGCTTGCCTCCTTCTTCTCTTATCATTAAAGAGACTATAGTAATCATAGATTTTTTTTTATGATTTTCTTCCTTTTGATCAATACTCCATTGGCTTCTTACAAGAGTAGTTACCATACCATCAATGATAATTGTATGTGATTCCTAACCTCTTAGGACAATGTCACAAAGTTTGATGGAATCATAATTAAGATATAATTTCATTTTGAATTTTCAATATGGATAGTCACTACCATCAAAGAATGGTTTAAGAGAAGAGATGTTTTTTATTCACTCCCCATGATCTTGTATTCTAGCAATGAAGTACCTAGAATTCAAGCTCTGATACCAATTGAAAAGAGTCCTAGAGGGGGGTGAATAGGAATATCAAATAAAAATGACAAATTAAAAAAATTCTTTGCAAGAATTGAATGGAATTTAAGAAGGAAAAATGAAGAACATAAAGATTTAAGGAGTTCAGATTCAATAATAATCTTACGTCTCCACCTAACTTATCCCTAACTTAGGAATTTCAATCACCCATAATCTTATTCATAAGATTGAGATTACACAAGAGTTTTATGGCTCACTCTTATAACCTTACAATATGAGTTTTCAAGGCTCACTCAAAAAATCAAAACCCAAGTGTTTCAATGAACATCACTTAAACCAATTCCTTTAGAAATAAATATCACTTCCCTTTTAACCTAACCCAAGATTTAAGATAAAGAGAAATTCTATTTCTAACACACACCTAACTCTCATAAGAGTTATACAAACAAAGAATTGTTTAAGAGAATTTGAGAGCTCAATTAATGCTTAAGAATGAATGAATGATAAACAAGTTTCTTAACTTTCATTTAGCTTTAGATGTATTTATACTTAAAAATATAACTATTGGAGGTGCAAATAATGTGTCCAATGTCTATATTTTGAATCATTGAAAGTGATACTATTAGACAACTATTTATGGATTAAAACCGTGATTGGATGTTTAAGAAGTTTGAATTTGCTCACACCTTCTTCATAAAAACTGTAGATATTTGAATTAGATTTCCATATCATTTTGAATCACTTAAATTGGATGTTTTTAACTCAAGATATATCCAAAATACTAAGAGCTGTGCAATCTAAAATGCAGAATGGTGTCTACCAGTGCTGTTAGCATTGTCCTAGTTTTTGCCTCTATCTCCGAGTCTCCACATTCGAGTGTTCCTTCTGTTGAGCTTCTTGATGCTCAGTTTTTAGATTGAAAGACATTTTTTTGACATTTTATAATGTAACCTTTTTCTATTAAGGAATGAAAATATATTATTTGATAAATTCTGAGTACATTTACTGATAACATTTTTGGAGACAATCTGAGTTCTAATATCATTATAATTCCTTGCCCTACCTGTCTCTAATTTGTATGCTCCTTTAGATATTTTCCCTATGATTTGATAAAGATCTTCCCAATTAGGTTCAAGTTCGCTTATGCCGGAACTACCTTTACCGAAGTTTACCCTTCTGAGTACCTAATCTTTGACTTTAAAGTGTCTTGGCCGGATGCGCTAATGATGATATTCAACTATCCTCTATCTTTGTGCCTCTACAATAGCAGATTCCCATTCTCTTCTCTCCTCCAGTAAATCCAAACATATTCAGGTGTTAATGTTGTTGGCTTTCTAATCTAATTCCTCACTGACCTTATAGCTTGGTGATCTAATTTCCAATGGTATCACTGCATCCATCCCATAGGTTAGCCTAAAAGGCATCTCTCCTGTGGAGGTGCTTGGTATAGTCCTGTAAGCCTATATAATGTTATTGAGCTCATTGACCCAATTCCCCTTCTTTTCATTAAGCCGCTTCTTTAGTCCTTACATGATGATTCTATTAGTAACCTGTCTATCCATTTGTTTATAGGTGAGCTACTCAGGTAAATAGGAGCTTTATTCTAAGATCAAAATAAAACTTTCTGAATTTCTCATTATTGAATTGCTTCCTATTATTTATTATCAAAGTATGTGGTATTATGAACCTATAGATGATTTCTTTCTAAAAAAAAGTGTTGAATTTGGGCTTCTATGATGGTCGATACAACTTTCACTTTTATCTCTTTGGTGAAATGGTTTATAGCCACAATTAGAAATTTCTTCTAAAATGTTGAAGTGGGGAAGGGACCCAAGATGTCCATTCCTCATACAACAAAAAGCCAAAGGCTCCCAATTAGATGTTAAGGATTATAGGGCTTATGGTTGAGATGATCAAACTACTAATACTTATGGCATTCTTGAGTCAATTTTTGAGTGTCTTAGGACATGGTGGGCCAGTAGTATCCTTGCAGCAATACTTTTCTAATTAATGAATGATGTGAATCATGTGCTCCATAAATTTCTTCATGAATTTCCCTGAGTACATAATTCCCTTCTTCTAGAGACACACACTTAGACCATGGATATGAAGGAGATCTTTTGTAGAGTTCCCTATGGCAGATGGAGTAGTATGCAACCTTTGTCTTCAATTTTTGAGCTTTTAGTTTGTCTCATAGAACTACCCCATTCTCCAAATATTGAATGATCAGTTTCATCCATTTTGGAACTTCCCATACATCTGTAATTGCTATATCCTCAGTGCTTGGTTTTATCAGTACATCAGTGAACTTGAGTCCTCTGAATGTCTGATTGTCCTAAGCTACTGACTTGGTTAATAAGTTAGCCTCTGAATTTTCACCTCTAGGGATTTGGATTATTCAAAACCTTATGTGGATGATGCCTTATCCATATAAAGCCTCCATTATGGGTTTTCAAAAGGAGCAAGATCTTTTGGTGTCATTTCTTATACAAAGTCTGCTAGGGCCTGAGCTTTTACCTACAACCGAGGTTCGTAATTGATGTCAAATTTTTCAAATTAATCTGCTAGATATTTTAGGTCTTTATAAGATTTTTCTTAAAGAGAAGCTGGATCTTACAATGATAGAATGAGCTTGGAAATAGTGCTTGAGTTTTCAAGATGTGTGGACGACGACCATAGCTAATTTATCTAGTGTAGGGTACCTAATCTTTGATCCTCAGAGTACTTTACTAATGTAGTATACCGGGCTTTACTGACTTCCTTCCTCTTTCATTAGTACCGAAGCTATTGATTCTAACTGATAGAAAGGTATAAGTACAATGTTTCCCTAAGGACTGGCTTGTTAAGCAAAGGTAGCGAGGATATGAATTTTTTGATATCTTTAAAGGCTACCTGGTAGTCTTTAGTCCATATAAATTTCTTAGAATTTTTCAAGGCTCAGAATAGTAGTAGACACTTCCCGGCCAAATAAGAGATAAAATGCACCAAATTTGTGATCTTGCCATTTAGCTTTTGTAGCTTGTTAATTACATCGGAGCTTTCATATTGAGAATGGCCTCTATATTTTTCGGGTTGTCTTTGATTCCTCTATGTGATATCATGAATCCTAAGAACTTACTTGCCTTTACTTTAAAGATACACTTCTCTGGGTTTAGCTTGATTTGGGACTGCCTTAGTAATTAGAGGATTTGGTCGAGGTTAGCGGGGTGCTGCTCTCCATGCTTGCTTTTAATAATGATATCATCCACATATACTTCCATACTTTTTCCAATCTGACTTTAGAGTACATGGTTCATCATCCTTTGATAAGTTGCCCTAACATTCTTTAGCATAAAGAGCATTACTTTATAACAGTAAAGACCTTCTTGGTTGATAAAGGATGTTTTTTCTTGGTCTTCTTTCTTCATTGGAATCTAGTGATACCCTTATGCTGCGTCCATAAAGCTATAAAAATTATGGTCGTTCATGGAGTCTATAAGTTGGTTTATCATTGGTAGTGGATAGTTATCTTTGGGGCATGCCCAGTTGAGGTCAGTATAATCTACACATATTCTATATTTATCGTTGGACTTTTTTACTAGCACCACGTTGGCTACCCATTCCGAGTGGGTGAATTCTTTAATAAATTCAGCCTCTAACATCTTTCTTATTTCTTTAATGATTATCTTCTGTCTCTCATACATAAAGGTCCTCTTCTTCTAAACAATAGGCTTTACCTTAGGCCTGATGTTCATACTATGTGAGGTAATTCAAGAGTCTACTTTGGGAATCTCGGATGCTCGAGAGGCAAAGTCACCTGAGTGTTTAATGAGGACTTCACTTATACCCCACTTAGTATTATTGTTAATCTTATTGTCGATCCTTACTATTTTCTTTTCATTGATTTATAGTGTCTGAACTTCATTAATTGGTTTAGGGCTGGCTCTTTGTTTCTCCCCTTCCTAGGATTTTAGGGGGAATGCCTACACTTAAAGTTTAACTGTCATTTAGTATCATTGTCTAGCCATGTGTTGATCCTCATGAATTGTTAAGATTCAGCCTCTAATGGGAATCCTTATGGTCAAATGTTAGATGCTTGTGATCGCATCAGTTTCATAAAGTACTAGACACCCTATGATGTCATTGTATACTAACAGGAGATCTACCATATTGAATTGAGCCTTCATGACTTTTGTTTCTTTGGTATCTCAATTTTTGAATTCTAGACTCAGCTCTACCACTCCCATTAGCTATGCAGTTCCTCTATAAAAGCTTGTAATAGGGTTTTGGATAGCCTTCAGGTTCGTGACAAAGCCTCTCATTATTTTGTAGGCATTCCAAGATAATGCATTGACAATGCTCCCGTCATTGATGAGCAATCTTTTGATAAGGTAATTATTGATATAGGCATTTACACTAGTGCGTCATTGTGGGGGTGTCGGACTTGATTCCTGACTTCTAAACTAAGCATGAGAATCTATCTTTTCTCAAAGGCAGGACCTTCTTCTCTATAGATTCTCTTGGGCTTCTTTTTCATAATTTTCCCTTCGATAATCATGTTAATAACATTGGCTAGTTTATTTTGGGCTTTCTTTGATTCTGGTTTATCTCAATCTTGTCCATCCTAATTTATAGTCTCTCTAAATGTGTCGGTGAAGTTGTTGAGTTTGCCATTTTACACTAATCTTTTTATGGCATTTTTTAGTTCACGGCAAGCCTCGGTTTCATGCCCATAATCTCAGTGATATTGACAGTAGTACCTTTTATCCTGCACGGCTCTCCTATTCAGGCTTATTCTTCTAACAGGAGTAATGCTCAGGCTATTTTGCCTGATCCACAAGAGGATTCTAGATCTGGAGGTGTTTAATAGCGTGTATCTTTCAACTTTCATTTCTATCGGGTTTCTGAAGTTTGTTAGCTTAGCCTTTTAGATCTTAATCTTTCTTCTATCTTAACAGGTGTTTTCTCATCATCCCTTCGCATATTTCTGTCTTCATCTATCTTTATCATTTTGACTACCATTACCATTACCTCAGCGAAAGTTTCAGGTTCTTTTGTCATTATTTTATCTTTGAGTTTTTTGAGCCTAGTGTCATTTTTTAGAGCTTTAATGGACACTTCATCCACTAGATTTTCAATTTGCATAGCTACCTTATTGAATCGATCCAGATAGCTTCATAGTGATTCATTGACCTCCTATCGGCACATCCAAAGATCATTGATGTTTTTAGTTGGGGGGGACATTGGTGATGAATCGGGTCCAAAATTTCTTTGCTAAATCTTCAAAAGAGGTGATAGAATTCTCAAAAAGCTAGTGAAACCACTTTTGAGCAATCTTGGTGAGGGTACTTAGGAAGAATCTACACATAATTTCATCATTTATGTTTTGGAGTAACATTCTTATTCTGAATGAGGATATGTGCTTGATTGGATCTCCGGTTCCATCATATTGATCTAGGTACAACATTTTAAATTTAGTTGGGATCTTTATTCGAATTATCTTGCTTATAAAGGGCATCCTCCCTTCTATGACACATTCATCTGTTTAAATTAGTCCCTATGGGCTTTATGTATAGCCTCTTTAACCTTCTAGGTTAACCTTGAATCATCAAGAATTGGGATTATTGAGTTGGATTCTCCATCTGGGGCTTTGCATTTCCTTTGTCACTTTCGGGTACTTTCCGAGGGTTGGTACTTCTGGGACTTGATATTGCCACTTTGAATCAAGGCATTCAACTGTTGTTGCATTAAGGTCATCTGAGTTTGAATGTTTTGTATCATCACTTCTATGCTCATTGGGGAAGGGTTGAGTGTTTGGGCTACCGTGTTTAAGTTTAGTGTGGTTATGACAGGTGTCTCTTATAGATTTAGAAAAGGTATGGAAGGTATAAGCCTGTGATAGTATTGTAGAGGAGCACGATGAGAGGGATCAGTGCTAGAGGCTAGCCACCCTTGAATGTTTCTAAATGGAATGTACGTCCCACCAGATAAAGATCTAGCATTCAGGAAAAGGGTTGGCGGTACTGTCATTAGAGTAGGTGTTGATAAATTGATTGTAGGAATGGGAGTAGATGGGTTGATGTGTGTGTCAGAAATCGAGGTCGGTAGTGAGCTAGAAGTTATGATATTAAAGTCTTAATCTGGTAGATGCACGAATGGCTTTCACTCAAGAGTTCCCACAGATGGCGTCACTTGCTAACTTATTTTTTGAAACTCTTGAGCTGGAACCCTATAGGTGATCAACAAAGGGTAAGGTAAGAGGTGAGGAGGATCACCATAAACCCTCTGATACTTAAGTCAGAAGATACAAAGAGAGTTTAGAGAGAGAAAGGGTATAATGAGAATATGAGACAATAAAATGAATGAGAATGAGAGATATTAGGTCCTATTTATAGGGATAGTGATTCTCAAAACTAAGAAGAATAAGATTCCTCTTTGATAAAAGTCCTATGCCTACTATGAGTGTTTCTTCTTGTTTGAGAATCTCCTACTTGAAAATTTTTCCTATTTATCTTATATATCCTTCCTCTGGAAGCGACCCTATACAGGAAAATAAAGATCTTAATTAAGCAGGAATATATATATAGAGTATCAAATAGGCACGTCCAATAATTAGCAATCAATTCAAAAAAAAAACTATTTGTTAAAAAAATAGCAATTGTACTAATATGGGATCTATGATCTTGACATTCTTCCACTTAACTATTTGTTCAAAAAATTTTGAGAAAAGGTGTAATTTGGACCCGAATTTCAACTCAAAATTTACATTGGACCTTAAAATTTTTTTAAAAAAAAAGTGAACTTAATCTTTAAAAATTCAAACATATTAAACTCTTCTTCAAAAAATTACCTTTTTAAAAAAAATTATTACAATTAAGTTCAAAAAATCAAAATAAAGTTTAACTTTAATGTTGACTAATAAAAATTAGTTCGAATAATAATAAAAATTGATGAAATTGATTTCAAAATATAAATTTTTGAAGTTTTAAAATTTTATATACATAGAAATATATTTTGTTAATTTTTTAAAAAAATTTAAAAATTAAAATTATTTTTTATATAAACTAAAAAAAATTATAATCAAATGGCATATATTTAAATAAAAAAGAATAAAAAATTTCCATGTACTGAATAATTTTTTAATGATTTTTAAATCTATAAAAAATTTAAAAAGGTATTATCAGTATAAAAAATTTATGATTCTTTTTTAAATATATATTTAATTTAATTATAAAATTTTTAAAATTTCTAGGTCTATAAAAAAAAATATTTTTTTCACTTTTTTTAAATTTTCAAAATCTTTTTAAATATATTTTCTTAACTATAAAATTTTTTAAAATTTTTAAAAACTTCATAAATTTATATTTTAAAATCAATTTCATCAATTTTCATTATTATTTGAACTAATTTTTGTTAATCAACATTAAAGTTAAATTTGATTTTAATTTTTTGAATTTAATTATAATAATTATTTAAAAAATAACTTAATTTTTAAAAAAGGTATAATATATTTGAATTTTTAAAAATTAAATTCTATTTTAAAAAAAAGTTTAGCATCCAATATGTTTTTAGATCCAGTTTAGAGTACAAATTGTACCTTTTCCCAAAAAATTTCATGTATAAGTTCAGTCAAGCATCTGCGTATATATTTTACTATGCATGCAAAGGTCAAATTATTATATTTTTAAATTGGATTAATTATAACCTTTTGCAGGAGAATATTGAGACTTAAAGAAGTTTGACAAATATTGACGAAGGACTGAATAACGAGGAGAAGGCACATGTAATTTTTTTTTTTAAATATGGGTAAGCGTATAATTTTAAAAATAGTGAGACATTTTTTTTAATGAAATGTATTTTTAGGGTATATATATATATATATATAATTTTAACAAATATTTTTTTGTCATGACCTTATTTTAGCATCTTTTTGTGCTTTTTTTTTTTTTTTCCTAACAGCTTGCCCACCGCTGTTTTCGTACGAGACATATCCAATAACTCAAGCTGTTACCTTCCATTGATTGTCAACATCCCAGAGCCACCTTGCCCCTGGTTTTCTTTCTCCACTTTCTGTACTTTATTCTTTTACCATTTATACATCAACCTTGCCTTTCTTAATTTATTATAACTCTTTACCTAGACATCGTTTTATCTTTCTTAAAACTTGTACCCAACCACCAACATTGACTTCACTAAGTTACAGCATCCACCCATGGAGTAAAATCTAGTCATATTTGTGCTCTCATTTCAAAAGTAGATAACCTACGCTGTCAAGAACCAAGCTTGCAACTCCATAACACTACTATAAGAATTTGGATAACTGAGAACCATGTCGATGTTAAATTTTGTCAACCTAAAAAATTCATCTTGACTCATCTCAAGCTAAAGAGTCATGACCAGTATTAAAAAATAGAAATTCTTTTAAATCTGAAACTTGTAGTAAATTTTAAAATAAAAATACATATAAATATAAAATAAAATACATAATAATTAAAATTTTAATTAATATAAAAAATAAATTTTTATATTATAATATAATAAAAATATTTTCATATAATATTCAGATACAAAATCTCTAGTTATCAACACATTACTACCGTAATAACACTACTACTGTAGTGATTACTAAAATATAAGAAGACGATAGTTCAATATTTATATAAAGCAGTCGGAGAAGAAAGAGTCTAGCAAAAAGTACTATGAGGAATGTCTGAAGTAGTAGATCCTGAAAAAAATATTGAGGAAAATCGAATTTCACTGAGTAAATTATTATAATATATATACATGCAACCTAAAGTCAGATACAATTAAGTATCGGTATAATAATATATATATATATATATATACATACATGCATTTTATACAGATGCTAAAATTCACTTTTATATAATAATAGATGTAGAAAAATTAATTTTTAGATGAAGAATTGGAGCAAAACTATAAAATATATTGCAACCTCAATCATTGAACCTCACTAGCCAACAGGTTCACTTAATTCCAAAATATTTCTCTTTACCATCTTTAGATAGAAGACTGGCTCAAAGACACTAAATCAATCGAGTTCCCATAGTCTCATTATCGACGTGATTGGCCCTCCAGACATTAGGTCAACTGAGCTCCCGTAATCACACCACTCACTCACAGCAAACTTCGATAATCAATTACTCAAGTCTCATGTCAAATAATTTCATAATATCAAACCTAAAGTCTAACGCACTAGTGCGCACACAATTTTGGTGTAGCCCACTAGGTAGCACATTCCACTATTATTCTTCAAATAAATCTTATAATTATTAAAAATAATGAAATGCATAATTTAAACATTGTAGCATCCATTTTCAAGGCAATACACCAAATATATACCAAACATATACCAAAACATAGATATATTCATTTAATAAAATAAATCATACTTAATTACATTATAAAAATATGGATGCTCACAAATATGTATTCTACATCCAATGCATATATATGATAATAACTCACAGTTGTGCGCTCCTCTATAAGAGCTAGACTGGCCTGATCCGATAATCCTCAGTTTCAAACTATAGAAAATAAAATAAATAATAATATTATTAGAATTGAAATCCTAATTTTATACTTCTAGAAATTCTAAAGAATGACTCAATTCAGAATATGACTCGACCAAAAATTAAAACTCGGGATTGACCTGATGTCATGTTTTATCATAATTCTATTGAAAATTTGGCTGAGTTACCTTTGTAAAACGGGCATTTCTTTACTAAAAGTATAACCGATCCTACACATAAACACACTTCAATATTCACAATAGCACAATTTCTCGGGTTGGGCCTCCGAACTACACAATTTGTCTAACTGAAAATCAAACTACACAAAATCAATAATTTAATAATAAATATTAAAATCCATAAAAATCAATAAAATACCTTAATACAATTTATTTAAATAGCAAAAACATTAAAGATAATTTATTTTCAAATTAATTTAATAAAATCTCAAATAAAGTTAAATAATATTAGTAAAAATTCTGTTTTTCAAATATTTAAAATTAAATAGCACAAAGTACAATTAATTATTTAAATTATTCAATTATATAATAAAAATAGCTAAAAATCCATTTTAATCATAAAAATAATAAATAAGCTATTATTTAAGTAAAATTTCAAAAATTATTATTAATTAGGTAAAATAGTAAATAATTCATAAAAATTGTTTTAATACTATTTATTATGCAAAAATTATCCAAAACATACTAATTAACAATAAGTTCAATTAATTTACTAATTTTTCAAAAAATTACCATAATATTAAATATTTTCCTAAAATTAACCAAAATTACAATAAATTTGTTAAAATCTATTTTCTCATTTCTAAAGTTTAATGTTTATATTAAATATACTAATTAGCATTATTTTCAATAAAAATATATAATTAATAAAATTTACCTTATTTTTCAAAAATACAATTTTACACATAAATTAAACAAATTCATAACTCAAAAACCTAAAATTAATTTCACCAAAGTTCCTTCACAAACTATAATCTAAATAATTCAAACTATTTTCTAAAAATATTAGAATTTTCTGGCGTGGGTTACCGAAACAGTAACTCACCGAAAAACAAAAATGCAAAAACTTCAAATAATTCAAAAAAATCAAACAAAAATATATTTAGGTAGCTCTTGATCCACATAATCACATTTCCAAAGGAGTTAATCATGATCAAATTATATAAAGCTTAAAAAATCAAAACCTAAATTGACCTAAACTAAAACTTAAGTATAAAATGATTATCGAACGTCCTAAGGTTGAAACAATCAAAGATTCAGCTTGGTCAGACTGAGAGGAGCCGAACAAGCCCAGAACTGCAAGCTCTCTCCACCGAAAATGTCACCGATGATGCTGCTGTTGTGTTTGATGGAAATGGGGAGGAAGAAGCTTGCTGATGACGACGGAAGGAAAGGAAAGAAGGGAGGTGATGTTGGTGAGGTGATGGTGGCAAAATGGTGACTCGGTGATGGCTCGTGTAGTGGTTGGCAGTGGCACTATGCAAACTGGGAAGAAGAAGAAAAAGAAAAAGAAGAAAAAGAAAAGAAAGAAAAAGGAAAGAGAAGGAAAAAGGAAGAAAACCAAAAAAAAATAATGCTTTTGTCCTTTTTTTAATTAGGAAAAAGACAAAATATTATACATATATAAAATATAATAATAATGATAGTAATATTTTTGAATTAAGTAATCACTTTCAAATTAAATCCACCACTATATATTATACTATTCACAAATAATAATAATAATAATAATGTTGTTAAATAGACAAATAAATAATAATATACAACATTAAATCAAACTTTTAAACCTTCATTTAATATTAATACCATAATAAAATAAAATAAAATAAACACCAACACTAAAATTTAATTAAATTACACAAAATAATCATAATATATAAACATTTAAAATATTTATTAATACTACATATCTCAAAATCAATTTAATAATTTATAAAAATATCAGGTTATAAAACATCTTTTACAACATCAACACACCTCATAAATTTCTCTCAAGCATTTTATCAAACTGTTCATGTGCAATTATTGGTCTTATGATGTCCTTATTCACATAAGCAGGTTCAATAAAGTTGTGAAGATAGTGTGAACCATTAGCAACATCTAGAGCAATATCTTTTTACTCTAGCCTTCAGTATCTTCAAACCTTTTCCCAGACAACCATTCCTGTGGAGAACCATTTTTCATATGTTAAACATGAAAAAATTTACAATTCCTTTTCATTTCTTTTTTTTTTTACTTGTTGAAAGCAAAAATTTTGGAACATTATTTCTTTCAAGGAATACATTCCTCAATAAACCATCTTGTTAGTCTAATCACCAAAATAATCCATTTACATTTGACCTCTTTGATCTCAACATAAGTAAAATATTTCATCATCTCCCTCCAACCTAAAATCAAGTTGAAGATGTCTCAAGTTTGTCTTGCTAACTATAGTCTTCTCATATATGTGTCCAACTTCCGAGCATAATATGGTGCCTGAACTACTTCTAAATTTTATTAAGTTCTAATAATGTACCCTTCAGCTTCATTGTTAGGCATTCTAAAATATTACTCCTCCATAACCACCCCTTGTGGAGATGCCTCAAACTACACACTAACTATTTCTAAGATTTGTCATTTGTTAATGAAACAAAAAATTAGAATAACTTTAATGACATTGTTTGACCTTCATCTTGGTGTTTAACTTAATTTGGAAAAATCCAAGCCTATAGTTGTATAATAATCCATTAGCAGGCAACTTCAAATATTGCATTAGAATAATAGTTAAGTTCATTCTTTAAATACTACCATTAAATTGCAAATGAGGGAAAAAAACGTATATTGACTATGAAAAATCTTTAGTTGATACATCAGAATATACAAAAGTAATATACATGTTTTAATGGGGGTCAATTTAAGAAGTAAAAAGCTACTTAGTTATTTTATCTATAAATAAAATTAATCCCCTGTTGTGAGGTGGAGAAAGAAATTCATGCTCGCACATTGAAGGCATGACTTAATGAATACTACCTGGATTCAGGGAAAAAGTACTTTGTAGTAACCATCCATGATCACCAAAAAAATTATAAGTTTTTGCAACCTTTAGAATATGTATAGGGAAATAAATAGACATTAAGTGACCATGTATTACAACTACAAAAGCATTAAACCTTACGAGTTTAAATAAACTGTAAAGAATTAAAGGGTATAAATGATAATCTGAGTATTGCTATCATTATCAAAGATTAATAAACTTAAAAGATCCACCTCAGAAATGCAATAAAAATTAAAATTCTCTAACAGGTCAATATAATAACTTCCATCTCTACAATAACCTATTTTCCTTTCTACAAATTTCGTTCTATAAGTATAACAGTTTGCCACTCCTTAAAACATATTGATACACTATATACATATTTCTGTTTAATTAAGGTCTTTATTTTTCCATACAGGGTTGCTTGCAAAGAAAGAACATCCAATATAAATAGGAAAAGATTCTCGATCAAGAGACTCCTAGACAAGAAGAAAAACTCTCCTAGTAGGCATAGAACTTTCATTAAAGAGGAATCTTATTCCATACAGTTTAAGCATTGACATGCCTATAAATAGGACCTCATGTCCATCATTCTCATTCATTCTACTACCTTATATTCTCACTGTTCTCTTTCTCTCTCTAAACTCTCTTTATATCTTTTGACTTAGGCTTTAAAGTGTTTATGGGGATCATTCTCACCTCTCACCTTGCCCTTTATTGATCACTTGCAGGGTTCTAGCTCAAGGGTTCCAAAAATTAGTTATCAAGTGGCGTCGTTTATAAGGAACCTTAAATAAAAAGCTATTTGTGCATCTTCTAATCAAGACTATACTATCATGACTTCTGGTCCATTATTGATTTTGAATCTTGACACACACATTAACCTGTCCACCCTCATTCCACCAATCAGTTTGTCATCACCTACCCCTACTTTTATACCACTGGCCCCCTTCCTACATGTCGGACCCTTATCCTAAATTCTAACTAGTGATGGGAGCGCTCCACATAGAAACACCCAAGCATGGGCAGCTCTTAACACCAATCTCCTTTACTATGCGTCTCAATACCATCACAGACCTATACCATTTATGCCTTCTTCGAGTCTGTAAGAAACCCCCACCATAACCATACCTAACTTAAACATCATAGCCCTCTCTCCCCGATGAGCATAAAAGCGATGATATAAAACATCCAAACTCAGATGACCCTGATGCAATAATAGTTGAACACCCTGATTTAATAAATCAATCTTAAGTCAACTCATAAAGAAAATAATACCACCTCTCTAGAAATACCCGGAGGTGATAAAGGAAAGTGTAAAGCCTCAAAAGGAGAATCTAACTTAATAATCTTGGCTCTTGATGATTCAAAGTTAACCCAAAAGGTTAAAGAGGCCATACACAAAGCCCATACGAGGCCAAAGAAAGAAGATGAATGTGTTATGGAAGGGAGGATGCCCTTTGTAAATAGGATAATTCGAATAGAAATCCTAACCAAATTTAGAATATTACATCTAGATTAATACGATGCAACTGGAGATCCAATTGACTATATATCCTTGTTCAGAATAAGAATGTTTCTCCAAAACATGAATGACGAAATTATATGCAGAGTCTTCCTAAATACACTTACCAAGAATGCTCAAAAGTGGTTTCATTGGCTTCTTGAGAATTTTATCACCTCTTTCAAAGATTTGAGAAATTTCAAACCTGGTTCATCACTAACTTCCCCCCAGCCAAAAATATCAATGATCTTTGGATGTGCCTACAGAAGGTCAATGAATCACTATGAAGCCATTTGGATCGATTCAATAAGGTAGCCATGCAAATTAAAAATATGGTTGATAAGGTGGCCATTAAAGCTCTAAAAAATGGCATTAGGCTCAAAAAACTCAAAGATAAGATAATAACAAAAGAACTTAGAACTTTCGTAGAGATAATGGTAATGGTAATTAAAATGATAAAGATGGATGAAGATAAAAGGATGTGAAGGGATGATAAGAAAACACCTACTAAAATACAAGAAAGAATGAGACCTAGAAGGCTGAGCTTTTCATGAACAAACTTCAAAAATTTAATAGAAAGGAAAGCTGAAAGATACATACTATTAAATGCCTCTAGATCTAGGATCCTCATATAGATCAGGCAAAATGGCATGGGCATTACTACAGCTAGAAGAATAAGCTCAAATAGAAGAGTTACGTAGGATAAAAGGTACTACTATCAATATTACCATGATTACGGGTATGAAATTGAGGCCTACCATGAACTAAAAAATGTTATAGAAATATTAGTATAAAAGGGCAAACTCAGTAATGTCATCGACACATCCAATAGGACCATAAATCATTATGGATAAGATCGAGACAGACTAGAATCAAAGAAAGCCCGAAATGAACCAATTGGTGTCATTAACATACTTATTGGAGGAGAAGTCATTGAAAAAAAGCCTAAGAGAATTTGCAGAGAATAAGGGCCTACCCTTGAGAAAAGACAGATTGTCGTGTTTGGACCAGAATATGGGAATTATGTTCAACACCCCCACAATGACACACTAGTGGTAAATGCCTAAATCAACAATTACCTAGTAAAGAGATTACTCATCGATGATGGGAGCACTATTAATGCATTATCTTAGAATGCCTATAAGGTAATGGAAGGCTCTATCACGGACTTGAAGGCTGTGTATAATCTCATTACAAGCTTTTACGGAGGAACTACACAGCTAATAGGATTGGTAAAGCTGAGTCTAGAATTTAAAGATCGAGATACCAAAGAAACAAATGTCATTAAAGCTCAGTTTAATGTGGTAAATCCCCCACTAGCATACAATAGCATCATAGGACATCTAGTACTTTACCAAACTAATGCGGTCATAAGTATCCAACATCTGACCATAAAGATTCCCATCGGAGGCAAAATCCTAATAATTCATGGGGATCAACACATGGCCAAGCAATGCTACCAGATGGTAATTAAACCTTAGATGGAGGTATTCCCCTTAGAATCCTGAGAAAAGGAGAAATAGAGAGCCGGCCTTAAGCCAATTGATGAGGTTCAAAACTCCAGATCACTAACAAAAAAAGTAAGGATTGACATCGAGCTTGATAGTGAAACTAAATAAGGAATAAGTGAAGTCCTCATTAAACACTTAGGCAACTTTGCCTCTTAAGCATTTGAGATTACCAGAGTAGACCTTCGAATTACCTTACATAGTTTGAACATCAGACTTGGGGTAAAGCTGGTTATTCAGAAGAAGAGGACCTTCATGCATAAAAGACAAAAGATAATTGCTAAAGAAATAAAAAAAGTCGCTATAGGCTGAATTTATTGAAGAAGTCACCCACTCAAAATAGATAGCCAATGTGGTGTTGGTAAAGAAGTCCAACAACAAATACAGAATATGTGTAGATTATACTGACCTTAACAAGGCATGCCCCAAAGATAGCTATCTACTACTAATGATAGACCAACTTGTAGATTCCATGGTTGGCCACAGTTTGTATAGCTTTATGGATGTAGCACAGGGGTATCACTAGATACTAATGAAGAGAGAAGATTAAGAAAAAATATCCTTCATTACCCATGAAGGCCTTTACTGTTAAAAAGTAATGCCCTTTGGGCTAAAGAACATCGGGGCAACCTATCAAATGATGATGAACTATGTACTCCAAAGTTAGATTGAAAAGAATATGGAAGTATACATTGACAACATAATTGCCAAAAGCAGCATCCCATTGACCTCGACCAAATCCTCCAATTATTGAGCCAGTATTAGATCAAGCTAAACCCAGAAAATTACGTCTTTGGGGTGAAGGCAGGCAAGTTCCTAGGATTTATGATATCACACAGTGGAATTGAGGCTAACCCAAAAAAGATGGAGGCCATTCTCAATACGAAAACCCTGACAACAATTAATGAACTACAAAAGCTAAATGGTAGGATAATAGCCTTGGGGCATTTTATCTCTTGTTCAGCCAAGTAATGTCTACTACTATTTTAGGCCCTAAAGAACTCCGAGAAATTTATATGGACTGAAGATTGCCAAATAGCCTTTAAAGATATTAAAAAATTCCTATCCTCACCACCTTTACGTAGTAGGTCCATGCCTAAAGAAACATCATACTTATACCTCTCTATCAGGCAGGAGTCGATAGCTTTGATACTAGTGAGAGAAGAAGGAAGCCAATAGAGTCTAGTATATTATGTCAATAAAGTACTCTAAGGCTCAGAGATTCAATATCCTAAGCTAGACAAGCTAGCTATAGACATCGTCCATATATCTCGAAAGCTTTGGCAATATTTTTATGTTTATTCCATCATTATAAGATCCAACTTCTCCCTGAGGAAAATCCTTTAAAGACCTAAAATGTCTAGTAGGCTAATTCAATGGTCAATGTTACTTAGAGAATTTAATATCAATTATGAACCTCGGCAATAGATAAAAGCTTGAGCTCTAGCAGACTTTGTTCAAGAGATGACAATAGAAGATCCTGGTCCTTCCAAAAACCCATAATGGAGGCTCTATATGGATAGGGCATCATCCACCTAAGGTTTCAGTAAAAGGATTATTCTTAAGGGGCCACACAAAGTCTTCATCAGATATGTTATTTGGATAGAGTATAATACCACTAATAATGTAGTAGAATATGAAGCACTTATCATAGGGTTAAAGTTAGCTATGGAGGTTAAAGTCGAGCATCTCAAGATACACTTGGACTCCCAACTAGTAGTGAGCTAAGTCAAAGGGGCATTCCAAATCAAAGATCTGAGTATTGCCAAATATGTCAAAAAAGTTAGGCAGCTCTTAAAGAAGCTCGAGAAATAGGGGGGACAGTGAGAAATCATCAAAATTCCCATAAGTGAAAATTTAGAGGCTGACCTATTAGCCAAGTCAACAATTGAGGATAATCAGATATTCAGAGGACTCGAGTTCACCGAAGCACTGAAAAAACTAAGCACTGAGGATCTAGAAATCATGGATGCATAGGAAGTTCCAGAATGGATGAAATCGATCATTCAATATCTGGAGAATAGGGCTGTAGACACCCAATTTCGGGATGATGTGTTATGGATGCAGCAAAGGACTCCAGTGATGAAAATGTCTTCGATACTTAATCTTTAAAAATTTTAAGGGTTTAAATGCAGCTTCTAAAGGAAGAATTTAATTTTTTCAGAGACTAAATTGTAAGGTTTTTTAGGACCTAATTGTAAAATTTAAATTCTTCTAGGAGTCTTTTCGTAATTAAATGTTAAAAAAATACCTGTCGAAATTCCATAATTTCGACATAAATTATGTAATTCTGATAGAAATTACACCAATTCTGATCGAAATTATGTAATTCCAATCAGAATTACACAATTCTGATTGGAATTGGATTCTTCCGTCTCTGTTTTCCTATTTTTAATTCAGTTCTAATTGGTTTAAAATTCCTAATTAACTCAATCCTAATTAGTTTAAAATTCTTAAATATAATTTTACGTAGTAATCTTATACTTTAGGAATTAGAATCACCTTAGGATTGGGGCTAAGCTTTCTAATTCCACTATATAAGGAACGGTGTAGAGGAAAAAAGAAAGGGAGAACGATGGGCAGAAAAAAAAGGAAAACGGAAGAGGAGGGGAGGAAGAAGAAAATGTGATTTTTCTCTTGAGTTGTTTTTTTTTCTACAAAAAATTCCTTTTGATTTAGTAATTAATTCAAGATTCGTGGAGAATTTTTGAAGAAGGAGATTCGAAGGCTTATTAAGAACAATGACTTACAAATCTGAGGAGTACCCTAAATCATTCATAAGCATCATCATCTTCTTCTTATTTCTTTTTTTATTTTATATTATTTTTTTCTTTCGCGTTATTATCATAATTTATTCATTAATTACAATTTTATTTTTTTTATTTTGGTGAGTATGGAGGAAAATGCATGGTGATCCAGCGGAAGGAGTGAATTCATGAAAAGTCCGTGAAAAATTAGGGATAAAGCCTCGCAGAGACTTAGTTTCTAGGGTTTTTTATTTTTATTTTATTTATTACTTTTATTTTATTAATTATTTTATGAATTAATGTAATAGCCCCAATAGTGGAAGTAGTAAAATTACATGTATGGTTGTTTGTTTATTTTTTATTTAATTGGTTAGTAAAATTAGGTTTCAATTAGGTAATTACTTAAAATCAATGGAGAAAGTAGATTAATTTAGGTTTCATGTTAATAAAAATGAGGGTTTTAGTAAGGATTAATTTAATTATTTGTTTGATCTTATTTAATTATTTTCTTGTGTTTTTTTGTTTTTGGGCTTATTTATTATTTTTGTGTGTTTTGGGGCCTTAAGCCCACTTTAAGTCTTAATTTATTTATTTAAGTCTATCTCACTTAATAATTAATTAAGTTTAATTAATTAAAATATATTTTTAGGCCCATAATTAATTAGATTTTAGGTTAGAAATATCCTTAGGCCCATTTAGTTAATTAGACATAGGCTCACCTAATTTAATTTAATTAATTTAGACTTAGCCCACTTAATTTAAGCTTTTTTCATAATTTATAGATTTAAGATCACCTTAGAATTAAAATATGTAGAATTAGGCCCACTAATTTAAATATTCCATAATTTGTAGATTTAAGCTCATATTTACAATTAAAATTAGTAGACTTAAGTTCATTTAATTAAAATCAAAAGGAATTAGGTCTTTAGGTTCACATATAAATTAAAACATGTAGATTTAACTCATTTATTTAAAATCTATATAGATTAGACTAACTTAGGGATTATGTGATTTATTGAATGCATTATTTGCTTGTATATTTCATTACTAGTTTGCCTTGGAGTTAATTGTTTTAGGATTATATGAAATCGCATGTAAGTAGAGAATAAGATAATAATTCATAAAGTAATTCTAAATGAACATAAGACTGAAAGAAGTTAGTATTCTGTATCCAGAATCTCCTGGTTGTGGTGCTAGCTTTCTTTTAGGGAATCAAGTACCATCTTTTCAATTTATCCCAGTTATTACCCTGGGTAGCGACTCCTCATCTCCATGCCATGTCTTTGTGACAGTGGTTAGTGTGTTCTCTAGAGCCCTGAGATCAAACAGTGTCGTGGTTGCTAAAATCTTGGACATGCGCTAAACCCCACCATTTACAAGGGTACTTCTAGAAGATAACTAAAAGCTCAAAAATTAAAGATAAAGGCTACACACTATTATATCTACCATAGGGAACTCTATAGAAGATCTCTTTCACTTCCATGGTCTAAGTGCTTATTTCTAAAAGAAAGAAATTACATACTTAGGGAAATCCATGAAGGAATTTATAGAGCACATGAATCGCATCATTCACTAACTAAAAAAGCATTACTTTAAGGATACTACCAGCCCACCATATCTCAAGATGCCCAAAACTGACTCAAGAATGCCACAAGTGTTAGTAGTTTGACCACCTCAGGCATAAGCCCTCTAATCCTCAATATTTGATTGGGAGCCCTTGGCCTTTCGCCATATGAGGAATGGACATCCTAAGTCCCTTCCTTACCTCAACATCCTAGAAGGAATTCCTAATCATGGCTATAAACTATTTCACAAAATGGAAAAAGGTGGAAGTTGTATCGACCATCATAGAAGCCTAGATTCAGCACTTTTTTTAGGAAGAAATCACTTGTAGGTTTGGAATACCATATACCTTAATCATAGATAACGGGAAGCAGTTCGATAATGAGAAATTCATAAAGTTTTATTTTGATCTTAGAATAAAGCTCTAATTTACCTTAGTGGCTCACTCGTAAATAAATGGACAGACAAAGGTCATCGAAAGGGAGACTCAGAGATAGGGGCAAAAATTGGGACAACGATAATAGTACTTGTATACACCTCCTTAGTAGGCCTCGAGCATGCTAGATGCTTAAAAAAATGGTCCCTCAACTGAAGATTTGGTGGATTTTTTAGGATTCTTTAAACTTTGGGAAAAGGCTTTGTATTAAGCATCTTCTTCAAAGGTGATCCTAGCCAGATCAGTAAACATTATTTTATCCAAATTCGTGAAGTCAAGATTAGGATTTTGTGTGAGTAGGACCATTTAATACTCAAATTTGTACACCTTGAGAAACCCCACAACCATGTTCTGATAGATTCTTTTTTAATCTTTATAGGATTTCTAAGCCTCACCAAGTTTTTTTTCTAAGGCTGTGATCTGAGAGTCTTACTCTTCGATCTTGGTCATCAGTTGAGCTTGATTGTACTCTAAATTAGCCACCTTCTTTTGGCTCGCCTCAACCTCAAACCTTGCCTCAACATATTTATTTTGGCAGAGCTTCAGTGCTGCCTTCACCTTATCTAACTTTTTCTTAAAGTCGATGGCTGTAATGCCCACCTTCATCTCCTTTAACTATACTGAGTCTTAAGGTAGTAGTAATTATCCTTCACTGACATCAAAGCCTAAGTCATCTGAAAGAAGGAACAAACGTTATTGCCTTGAAACACATGAACATAAGATTGACAAGACAAGACATTTACCTTTAATGAATGCCTGATCATAGAGTTGTACAACTTCTCACTATCCTCATCCATCCAGCACTTCATATCAACTGGGAGTCATAGATACTTAGCATATTGGTCCCTTACCTAACCATTTCGAGATACTTGGAGGGTTCATCTTATTGAGGATCTAGGACTTCATATCCGAACACTCAAAAAGCTTCAGACGCTTAACAAAAATCTCCTTGCACAACTCCTTAGTATCCAAATCTTTGTCCAAGGCTTGCTTTTTCTACCTTATTAGCCCGAGAAGACCCACTATAGACTTTCCCTTTAAGCTGGCTATAGCCTCAGTTGGAACCTCCGAAGCTATAGGCTCAGGCAAAGGAGAGGATATCTGCATATTTTCTTATGCCTCTGGCTCATCATCTATAAGCCAAATTCCATCTGCAAAGGCAAAAAAGTCAGTCATCTACAAATGGATATCAAAATACATAAGTCAGAATGATACCTTCTAAAGGTTAAAACATACCAATGGGTAGTATATGATCAGGGAAAACTCTCTAAAGATATCTCTTGGATAGATTTTCTACAGATCAGGCATCATTTATGCCATAAAGGTGAAGTTTCATAACCATATCTGTATCCTGGTCAGACAACCTTAGAGGAAGCTTCACCTTATGGCAATCATCGGACCACATCCACCAAACATCCATAAAGTCTGAAGGCTATTTGACAATAAAAATTTATGTCTCCATTTCTTATGAAGGTTTAGAAGCTTTACAAAAAGGTTATAATTGGGGATGGCTGATAAAGAGAACATCAGCTCCCCCTTTTTCTTATTCAGGCTATAGAGGTATTGTAGGACATCCAAGTTTGGCTCTCTACCCTCTTTGTGCATCAACTCTATAAATCCAGTTAGAATCCGAAAGCTATTGGGATGAATTTGCCCAGGAGCTATGTTATATCTATTTAAGAACTCCTTCACAAAGGGGTCCAAAGGAACTTCAAACCCTTTTCTAATTGGTTAAAGTGTACGACTAATCTATCAAAATCTAATACAGGGGTATGGGCTCTAAATTTCTTATATACAATATGTAAAGCAAAATTAGCAGGAATGCTAAAACATGTTCGATACATTTTAGCATGTCCTTGTCTATCCTCGAGACATACAAATTAAAGCTAACTTGTTCTCTCTGTGCCATTGATCTTATTTAGAAAATAAAAGCAAAGGTAAGAAAGAAGAGAGCTTCACCTGAATAAAGAATGTAAGCTTATTGTAGAAAAGCATGATGATAGAACATATGTGAAATGGATTGAAAAGAAAAAAGAAGATAGTAGAGAAGTGAAAAATGCAACAAATCGAAAGCTCTAGTATACTTATAGGATAGTGGAAGGATCTAGAATACCCATTAGTGCCCTCATAAATATTTTTTATCTCTCTTACACTATTAAAGGTAGTCTAGGAAGTGGAAAAGACCCATTAATCAAGCAATCATTATTGTGGCAGCAAAAATGTCTCATCTTCTAACACACGAACGGACGTGACGCTTACACAATTCAAATTTTAAAAGATAATGAAACTACGCAGTGATTATTAACCCTGCTCCCGTTCACCGGCACTTAGACTATACTTCGAATACACCAAGTATCTAAGTCCAATGACTGAGGATGGCACCCTCAGGTCGCTTCTATAGTGTTGAGGTTCTAAATATGTAAGTCTTGAGTCATAGCACCGAGCATCTAAGTCCAGTGACTGAAGCAAGCACCCTCAGGTAGCTTCTATAGTACTAAGGTTCTGAGTATGTAAGCCTCAAGTTATAGCACTGTGCATATAAGCCTCAAGCATCTAAGTCTAGTGACTGAAGCTGGCACCCTCAAGTTACTTCTATAGTACTGAGGTTCCGAGCATATAAGCCTCAAGTCATAGCATCGAGCATCTAAGCCTCAAGCATCTAAGTCCAATGACTGAAACTGGCACCCTCAAGTCATTTTAATAGTACTAAGGTTTGACACTCAAGCCGCGCTTTTAATGCACTAAAACTATCTGGCACTTTAGCCATGCTTTTAATGCATCGATACTATTTAGCACTCGGGCCATGCTTCTAACGCACCGAGTATCAAGACTTCAGTAACAACTAGTTTTGCCAAGTTGTCTCCATACTAGCTAGTTAATCCTTTATACTAAGCATTTTTATTGCAGGTCTTGTGCACTCAAGTCCAGCTGGCACTTTAATGATGTTCTTATATAATGATTTCAAGACAAGGTACTGAGCTTCATCTCTTCTTATGACTGAGGCTGGCCACCTCAACTTATCCTTCCATATTAAACATCATATTTCAAGCAGTCTCTCTCCTAATATAAGAATGACATATATATTCACCTTACAAACCTAGAAACATCAGACATAAATATTTGAACATACTCTCAAGGGGGAATCTTGATACCCCACATAATATTTCTATTTAATTAAGGTTTTTATTTTCCTATATAGGGTTGTTTGCAAAGGAAGGACATCCAATATAAATAGGAAAAGACTTTTGATTAAAAGACTCTCAAATAGGAAGAAATACTCTCTTAGTAGGCATAGGATTTTCATAAAAAATGAATCCTATTCCTCACAAGTTAAGCATCGACATGCCTATAAATAGGACTGCATGCCTCTCATTCTCATTCATTATATCCCTCATATTCATATTGTTCTCTTTCTCTCTCTAAACTTTCTCTTTATATCTTCTAACTTAGGCATTGAAGGGTGGGATCTTTCCCATCTCTCACTTTGCTCTTTATTGATCACTTGTTGGGTTCCAACTCAAGGGTTGCAGAAATGAGTTATCACATACAATCAAGACTCAAGTTAACTGCCTGTAAATACATTCCATAAATGACAATCTAGCATAATATTATTAATATTGTTTTGCTATCTCAAAAATTCATATTATATTTTAGAATCAATAGAAATAAGTATTTTCTATCAACATCTTAGCACATATAAAAGAATATTCAATATAATGTTATAAGCTGGATTGTATAATCAATAAACTTAAAATTGAATGTGTGACCTATCTTAAATATAAAATAAAAGATCTAATAGCCATTCATAACTAATATATGTCACGCATATATCCATAAAGATTATAATACTCGAGTAAATTTTTCTTAATGCATTTGAATAGAACATTATACACAAGATCGAACCGAATTAAGGTGGTAAACAAACATACATTTGCTAATATAATTGTATCTCCACACAAGTAACGTGAAGTACCCAAGTGATCATCCACCTTGTCTAAAGTACTAAACTAATCATTCGCTGCTCTATTATAAGCCTCCTAACTCTGTGTAAAACTACATCTGCACTAAAAAAATCAACTTTATTACAGCTTTTACACACTTAACATAGATAAAAGAAAAATCCCACATCAAAATTATCATTAAAATAACATATTAAACATAAATTATTATTATTATTACCTATAAACACATTATTTACATTAGGATGTATCACTTGATTCCATTCCTCAATCTTTCCCTTCAATGACTTTGGAGCCAAATTTAAATCTAGGTTTTTTACTAACCCATTTAAACCAAAGTTAAGAATTTAGTAATATCATAACTTTCATTACAAAAGACCTTATTTTTCTTTGTATCCCATAACATTAGCATCATCGCATGACCATTATACCCTCCTCTCCTTAATTCATAAACCTCCTTCAAAGTCTTGCGTCTGTTAGCTTTATCCTTGCCCGGTACAAGGGTACCCTTACCTGTGTTTGGTCTATTCTTAAATAACCAAAAACCAGCTTGGCCCGGTAATGTAATCGGGATTGGAATTTATATCTTCTAGACCTTTGAGAGCTCTAACAATTAGGGTTCTGTGAGCCTATAGGCATGGGAGCCCTATATAAAGGTGAAAAGGAGTTGGGATTTGGCAAGAAAATTAAGAATTAGATTTTTATTATTAAGGCAGAATTTGGAGGTGGGTCTAGTGTAACCGCCAGAAGAATCTGAGGGAGTGAATTATGATATCACGAGCTATCATGTGGAGTTCTAGGTTGTACGGATGGTGGAGATCTAGTGCAAGAGTCCCGATGGCAGTGACGACCTCATAGTAGGTTAGTAATGGTAGTGGTAGTTATGAGGTTTTTTGGATTTGGAGGTTCAAGTGATTAGTTACGCGACATTTTGGTGAAGTTGTAGCATTTGTTGCTAGTTTTAGCAGCGATAGTGGCGATGGGGAAGTGAGAGGTGAACGGAGAAGTGCAGTGGTTGTACATGTTACAGGTGCTTGCTTCTTCTTCTCTGGCATTTGTCCGTTATTATGGTTACCATTGCCCACAAATAGCCTAGCCCAGCCCAGCCCTGCTCTTTTCTTTGAATAAGTATTATGGATTTGAATTGAGCTAATAAATTTAAAATTTAAATTTATGAAGTCGAGTTGATTACTCATAAATTTAAATAAAAATTATTGATTAAATTCAAATTATTTATAATAAAATTTATAAGATTTTATATTTTTAATGATTTAAAAATTATTTTATATTATTGTGTTTTAATAAACAAACTTACATGAATATAATTTAATTTATTTCAAATAAAAAAAATTAAAACCATATTGTGGGATTCTTTTATTAGTTTACAAATTCATATTCAAGATTTTCTTTGGTCTTTGGGAATGAGAAATTTTTTTCACATTTTGTGTAACTAAAACTTTGTACGAAAATTAGAATAATAAATTAATTTTTTTTTATCAATTTTAAAGTTTTATTTATCAACACAACTAAGAAAGGCATTGAGCATGAAAAACATTTTGGGTGGTGCACTAGGTAGTATGAATATAAACATAAGAATTGCATTTGGCTTTTTAAAGTGTTTATTTTCTAAATTGAAATATTTATTTTAATAGTATAGGTATAGAAAAAATGAAAATACAAATATAAAATATATCTACTAATTGAAGACTTTGTGTATTATAGATGGTACATTAAACTAAGTTAATACACAAGATAAAACAATCTCATTTTATTTTACAATAGATTTTTAGTATAATATATATTTTATATCTAATAAATTAAATATTTCATTGTAAGTAAATATTTTTTTATAGATTTAATATTTTTAGCATTTCATAATCATATAAATTTTGAATACTTAAAAACTTGAGTTTGATAGATTTATAAGAAAATAATTTTTTATCAATACTTAATTTTTTTATATAAAAAATTTAAAATTAAAATCTTAAAGAAATTTAATCTCAATTGCCGCTCGAATTAAGAGATGATAAAATTTGAAAATCTTAATAAAAGTTTTTATGGCTAAATACATAGTGTCAACCCCTGAACTTTACTTGATTAACCTTTAATACTTCTTAATATTTATTATGTCCTATTAAATTTTTAAACTTTTATTTTAAATTTATCTAACCCTATAAAATATAAAGTCAAAATATTTTATAAATCAATGTTGATATGAGGCCAGATATATAGTTTCACCTTTGAACTTTACTCAATTAACCTCTAACACTCCTAAACTTTTATCATGTCCGATTAAATTTTTAACTTATCTAACTCCTGTAATATATAAAATCAAAGTATTTTATAAATCAATATTGATATGAGGCCAAATGTATAGTGTCACCTTTAAACTTTACTTAATTAACCTCTAACACTCTTTAACTTTTATTGTATTCTATTCAATCTCTAAACTTTTAATTTGAATCCCTATAATACATAAAATTGAAACATATTATATATCAATGTTGATATGGACAAAAGAGAAGCTTATATAAACTAAAATAATATTTAATGAAAGAGATAATACAATTAAAAATAATTTTTTAATTTTTTAAATATTAATTTTTAGTCATATTTATATTGTTTTAAAGATAACTTTAGTATTTTATGTATTTAAAATCATTTAAAATTAAATTTTATCTGTTTTGATATTGTATGAGTTAAAGAAATTAAAAAAATACAAATTGAAAGGTGAAAAATGTCATGATGAACCTAAAAGGCACATGACTGACATTAGAGAATGAAAACACATAAAGTAACTGAAACCCATAATAAGCCTTAAAAAAAATTTACAATAAAATATAGACAATACTAAAATGAAATATTTAAATAAAAATAAATAACACAAATGAATTGATATCCAAAATAATTTTTGATAAAACATATTAACTTTAGTACAAATTCTTAATGCAGGTAATAATCTATAAAATATAACATAATAGTTAGCCACTACTACTACTGTAGTATTATAGATTTCAAATATATAATAATTCACAATAATTTCAATTAAAACATAAAATTTACTAATTTTTCTCAAAATTTTTGAGATAAGCATTCAGAAATTTGTAATAAAAATTTGGAACATAATTTTAATAAACTTCCTTAATAAAACTTACTTTAAATAATTAGTAGAATTTACTAAAAATATAAAAAAAATTGGGTTCAGGAACAGTGTTGTGAATAGTAACTCGAGGCTCTAGAAATTCAAAAAATTCACAAAAATTATTTTTGAAACCTTGAAAATACCTACAATAATATGTCATAAATAACCAACATCAAATAAAATCAAATTCACACTCAATTTCACAATTTAACAAAAATACACAAATTTAAATTTTATAAAATTAGAGTTATTGCTGGTTAAATTTCTCAACATTAATTGAGGATTATTAAAGACCGAGTTGAGAGCTTTAATTCAAGCCCAAACTTGGCTAGATAACTCACCAAAATCGCATTGGTCTTCCTCCTCTCTTTGGCAGCGTACGTTCGCGCGCAAGTAAAGGAGATGTCTTGTGACTGCTACTGCTGCTAGCATGACGTCCAGTGAAACAGCGACATAGAAGAGGCGGGGTGGCATGCGATGGTGGCAGGGTGGCGTGCAATGGTGGTTGCTGTCCAAGAAAGGGAGAAAACGGGAAGGGAAGAGAAAAGGAAGAAGGAAGGAAAAGAAAAGAAAAGGAGGGAAGGAAGAGAAAAAATGGGGAAAAATAAATAATAATAAAATAATAATAATGAAATACATAATGTTTATTTATTTATTTTACTAATATTCAAATAACTATAGTTTTAATTTACTCATTACAACTCATAATTTTTACTTAATGAATAATAATAATAATAATGATAATAATAACACGGAAAACTCATTTAGTTTTTATAGTAATTAAATATCATAGTTTAATAAAATAACATAAAAATAAAAATAATTATTAACATTACAAATCTCATAATTTAATTTTCTAATTTAATTTATAAAAATTCAGAGTATTATAGTCTTCTCCCTTAAAAGAAATTTGTTCTTGAATTTTCGATAAATAAAAGATGCAATAAATATTTTTAATGAAAGAGATAAGGATAGGCCACCTGCATTATTGCCTCCATCTCCCACGTGTAGTCCTCTGTTGTGTGGTTGCTCCACAATACTTTCACTATCAGGATCTCCTTAGTGCGCAGCTAACAAACTTGACAATCCACAATTGCCACAAGATATTCCTCATATGACAGATCTTCACTAAACTCCACTATCTGAGGCTGAAGAACGTGAGAAGGATCAGAAACATACTTCCTCAGCATAGATACATGGAACATTGGGTGAATTCGAGATAATTTAGGTGGCATCACCAATCTATAAGCCACTTCTCCAACTCTTGAACATATCTTGCAAGGTCTAATGTATCTCAAGGCTAATTTACCTTTCTTACCAAACCTCATAACCCTCTTCATTGGATAAACCTTCAAAAACACAATGTTTCCAATAGAAAAATACACATCTTTCCTCTTGGGATTTACATAGCTCTTCTTTTTGCTGGAAGCTGTCCTTAAACATTGCTGAATAATGGGAACCTTCTTAGAAGTAATTTGCACCAATTTTTGACCTGTCAACTGTCTTTCTCTAACTTCCCAATACAATAGTGATCTACACTTCCTATCATATAGTGCTTCATAGGGAGTCATTTCAATACTTGTATGATAACTGTTGTTATATGCAAATTCAATTAATGGCAAATATATGTCCCATTGACCACCAAAGTCCATCACACACATCCTCAATATATCCTTTAGGGTCTGAATAGTTCTTTCTGACTGATTGTCTATCTGAGGATGAAATACTGTGTTGAAATCAAGTTTGGTACCCAATGCCTTATACAATTTTTGCCAGAAGACTGAGGTAAAAGTAGCTCCTTTGTCAGACACTATGCTCACTGGTACCTTATGAAGAAAAATAATTCTATTGACATATAACCTTATTAATCTGTTAGTAGAGTACAAGGCAATAAGTGTGTTGACTTAGTTAGCCTGTCAACTATCACCCAAATAGCATTATAATCAGCAAGAGTACAAGGCAATCCAGTCATAAAATCCACATCAATCATGTTCCACTTCCACTTTAGGATAGGCAATAACTGTAATAATCCTGTAGGCCTCTGGGGCTCTAACTTCACTTGTTGACAAGTTAGGCATTTAGATACAAATTTTGCAATATCCTTTTTCATTCCATTCACCAATATGTATCTTTCAAGTCATGATACATTTTGGTAAAACCTGGATGAACACTGTATGCAAAAAAATGTGCCTCTTCCATGATTTCTTTTCACAGCATATCCACATGTGGCATACACAATCGAGTACCTAAATGCAACACACCTTCATTATCAATCACAAATCCAATGGACCTACCTTGTTGCACTTCAAACATGATCTTTTGTAATTGCAAGTCCCTTCTCTGTGTTGCTTTTACTTGATCCAAGTATGTTGATCGTACCCTGAACTAAGCAAGGATGCATTCTTAGTCACTTTCAACTATAAACTTTGGTCAATCAACTCATGCATCTCCTTAACAATTGGTCTCCTCTCAGTATTGATGTGTGCAAGGCTACCTACGGACTTTCTACTTAAAGCATCTACAACTACATTTGCCTTGCCCGAATGGTATAAAATAGAATAATTATAGTCCTTTATGAGTCCATCCATCTTCTCTACCTTAGATTCAGATCTTTTTACTAGAATATGTACTTCAGGCTTTAGTGGTCGATGTATATTTCATAAGTTACACTATATAGGTAATGTCTCTAAATCTTTGATGCAAAGACCACTGGTACCATTCCCAAGTCATGAGTAGGATAATTTTGCTTGTGCTTATTTAACTATCTTAAAGCATAAGCAACCACTCGTCCATTCTACATTAACACACATTTCAATCCTACTTGGGAAGTATCATAATACACTATATACCCTTCATTCCTAAAAGGCAAAGTCGACATTGGAGTCAAAGTTAACAAGTCCTTAAGCAACTGAAAATGCTCTTTACATTTGTTTGTCCACATGAACTTAGCATTCTTCTAGGTCAGTCTTATCAAAGGCGCAATAATCTTGGAGAAATCCTTCATATATCTCCTATAATAGCTAACTAAACCTAGAAAATTCCTTATTTCTGTGACAGATGTGGGTCTTGGCTACTTTGTAATAGTTTATATTTTCCTAAGATCCACTTATATGCCATCTTTAGATCCCACATGGCCTATGAATGCCACTTGATCCAACTAGAATTCACACTTTAAAAACTTGGCATACAATTGGTGCTCTGTCACGACCCAAATCGGGAGTAATGATCGACGCTAGGGAACGAGAATTCTTTCGAATCCGGAACCCATAGCAGGCCTTAAAAATAAAAACACATGTAGTAAATAAATAAAATATGTACCAATTAAAATCTCAAACCAATATAATAATAATAAACTTTGTCATATCATAAAATAAAAGATATTATACAATATTCAGAGAAAGGCCTCTGAAATTACAACCAACATTCTACAAATATAGAGTACGACTACTACTGCAGTTTTCTAGAGTACAATAAAAGTTAGGTAGATAATTTACATAAAATAGCTGGGGCTGAAGAAGTACAGCGGATAAGCCTACTACTGAGGTCTGAGGAAGAAGAGTCTCATGTAAAAATAACAACTGAGGGGAGTCAGACCTCATTGAGTGAATTATCATATTAAATATACATGCATCTCCTAATGTCATATACAATCAATCATTCGTATATATAACAAATATATGCATTTCACATAGATGCTGAAATTACTTACATAATAAAATGCTGGAAAAATATTTGTTTGATTGAAGGATCAAATAAAACCCTATTTAAAATCGGAACCTAAATCAATAATAACTCTCCAGCCATACAAGCTCACTTAATTTCAAATAATTCACTTATTCCATTATAGACAGTAGACTGACCCTAAGACACTAACTCAACCGAGCTCCAGCAATCTCACTGTTAGTGTGATTGGCCCCGAGACACTAAGTCAATTGAGCTCTAACAACCACACTATCCAATCATATAAATCTCAAATCAATCGATCAATCAATAATTACCTTAAGTGATTCTCAACTCAATCCTAAATCTATCGCACCGGTACGTACACGGTCTAGTGCTGCCCACTAGGTAGTGCATTCTATCGATATCCTTCATTTAAAATTTAACATACATAGAGGAAAATAAATAATGTATTCATAATAACAAAATAAACTACATATATACCAGAAATATACCTAGAGTATACTAAGTATATTTCAATTATATATATATTAAATAAATTCAAAATCAACCATAAAAATATGTCAAATAAAAACCAATAATATACTAAAAACATTCTAAGTATATATAAAAAATATAACATGCATTTATTTTGAAATATATTAAAAATATACCTAACACATACTAAACATTTAATAAAACAATTTATGAACAAATACATATCAAAAATATATATATATATATATTCTAAAACATACATCCTAAATGCGATATGTATATATAAGATAACAACTCACAAGTTTACTCTCCCCGAGACTGGCTCGATAGGACTAATCCACTAGGTCTCGGATTTCTCATAACTAGAAAATAAAATGATAATAATAATCATAATAAATCTAACCTATATTTTTAAAGAGACTCGATCTAGGAATACGAAACTCAGATAAATCCAAAAACTCAAGATCGACGCGATGTCACATTTTATGAAAATTCTACTGAAAATTTGGCAGAACCTACTCTGTAAAACAGACATCTCTTTACTAAAAAGTAGAGCCGATCCTACAAGAAAAATGCACTTCAAATCACAAAATACTCAACATCTTCGGTTAAGACCTTAAACTGCACAATTTTCTAACCGAAGTTTACAATTTCACCAAAAATACAATTAATATAATAAATATATTAAAAATCAATAAGCTCCACAAATATCCTCAAAATATCAAAATATAATATATTTAAACATTAAAACACTAAATATAATTATTTTCACAATAATTAAATAAAAATCCCAAATAATAATATAGTATCATTAAAAATTCAATTTTTCAATAATTCAAATATAAAATAGTAAAAATTCACATTTATATGTTCAAATAGCTTAAATAGCATAAATATATATTAAAAGTTATTAAAATTCATTTAATCACTAATATAATAAATAATATATTATTTAAAAATAATTTTTAAAAATTAGTATTAATTAGTTAAAAATAGTAAATAATTTACAAAAAATCATTTTATTATCTTAAATAATTCTAAAACCATTTAAAACATAATATTTAACTATAATTTTCACAAAATTACACAATTAGCCTAAATATTCGAAATATACATAATATAATTAATATTCCTCAAAAATTATATAAAATCATTAAAATTATTTTATCAACATATATTATTCTATTATTATCTAAAACACATAATTAAACATTATTTTCAACAAAAATATACATTTAACCTAAAATTCCAATATATACATAATATAAAAATATTCTTAAAAATTATATAATATTCCCAAAAATCATTTTCTTAACATAAAAATTAATAACAATATATAATAACACCAAATAACCAAATTCATAATTAAAATAATTAATTTATGAAAATTCAATAAATAATAATAAATAATCATAAATTCACCAAAATTAAAATAAATTCTAAAAATTAAAAAAAAAATTCATGAAGATTAAGCTACCAAGATCAATAAGGAAGTTTATCTGAATCAACCAAAATCAACCCTAAAAAAATAGAAAACCCTAAAAGCTCCAAACCAAAACTAAGAATAAACTCACAAATGGCTAGGCTAGAGCTTGAATGGAGCTTAGATTCAACCTCCTCGAAGCTCTAGGAGTCGAACGGCATCGAAAGAGCTCGATTTATTGGCCGGAGGAGGGATCGATGGTGAGGAGCCACCTGCTGTCGTTGCTATTGCTTCTCTTGGTTTTAGCAATGGGGAAGAAGGAAGAGGAAGGAGGAGAAGATGATGGCAAAGAAAGGAGGAAGGAAGGTCGACTGACGGTGGTGGGTGAGGCACACTAATGAAGGAGGATCGGGACAGAGTAGGGGAGGTAAGTGTTTCTGCATTTTTCTTCTTTATATATATATATATATATATATAGTCATACACACATAATAAACTAACAATAATACATAAAATAACATTTGAAAATAACAATAATATAAACAATATTTATGAAATAATTTAATAATAATACAAATAATGTCAATCAATAAAAATTAATAATAATGTACTTAAAATAATATTATTAAAATAATACTATAAAAAAACATCAATAATACTAACCCTAATATTTAAATAATAAAACTTCTAAAAATACATATTTACGTAGAAAATATATTTTATCATAAAATAACAATTATTAATCACAAATAATAAAAATAAATAACTATAACTTTTAAATTTTATTAACACTGAACATCTTGAATTATATTTAAATAATTTAAAAATAAAGGTCATTACATGCTCTCTCAGAGTCTAAAGCACCAATTTTAAATGCATTGCATGTTTTGCCTTACTCCTAGAGTATACCAAAATATTATTAATAAACATAATCACAAATCGGTCCAAGAATGTCCTAAACACTCTATTCATTAAGTCCATGAAGGCTACGAGGGCATTAGTCAACCCAAAGGACATCATCAAAAATTCATAATGGCCATATCTTGTCCGAAATGTAGTCTTAGGTACATCTCCACCTCTAATCCTCAATTGATAATACCCAGACCGAAAGTCGATCTTGGAGAAATACTGAGCTCTTTGAAGTTGATCAAAAAAGTCATCAATCCTCAAGAGTGGATATTTGTTCTTAATGATAATCTTATTCAACTGCCTATAATCAATACAAAGAAGACTACTGTTCTTCTTCTTCACAAATAACACAGGAGCATCCCAAGAGATGTACTAGGCCGAATAAAACCTTTATCAAGTAATTCCTATAACTGCTCACTCAACTTTACAGGCACCATTCTATATGGTGGCATAGAGATAGGATCTGTATCAGGTACTACATCGATGCATAATTCTATCTCTCTTTCAGGTGGCAAGCCTAGCAATTCTTCAGGAAAAACATCTAAAAACTCACACACTACTGGCACCCTTTCAACTGCCCTTTTATTTGCTTGTATATCTTTGACCACAGCTAAGTAGCATTGATAACCATTTCTAAGCATCTTCCTAGCGGTGATTACAAAAATAATATTATGAGGCATTGAACTCTTGTCACTTCTGAATCTGAACTCCTCATCAGATGGAATTCTAAAAATTACTTTATTCTCTCAATAGTCCACCGTGGCATAATATTGTGCTAACTAATCCATCCTTAGAATCACATCAAAATCAATCATATTAGGTAAAACTAAATTTGCTAGCAACTCTCTTCCTTTTACTAATTTAGGACAAGATGGAAAGAACACATCTATTTCTAACTTATCACTAAATGGAGTCACTACAGATAAATGAATCAATAACTTGGAAAGCTGGTATGCTACTCTATAAGTAAATACAGGAGACATAAAAGAGTGCAAAGCACCCGGATCAAATAATAGTCTAGCCTTAAAGTAGCATACTGGGAGAATACTTACCACAACTACATTGGATGCCAAAGCATCTTAAGGAGTCAAGGTGAAAACTCTTGTCTGACCACGACCTGCCTGCTGTGAAGTGGACAACTGTGTGTATTCTCAACCCCTAGCTTTGCCTCTAAAACCTCTATCCTGTTGGCTCGTATACTAAGTCGATCGCTACTGAGGATACATAAGTGTCTGATACTGCTGATGCACATATTGAAATGGCTAAGTGACTAATAAAGAAGATCCTTGAGCATATGATGGCTGGAACCCATAATTAGGACAATCTTTGGCAAAATGCTTAAACTATCCATACCAAAAACAAGCTCCTGGTGCTAAGTGACATAGACCCTGATGTACTCGCCCACAAATGGCATATACACTAGCCCCAGATCCTAAACTGTAATGTTTAGAGCTCTGCCTACTGGTGCCAATAGTAGCAGCAGTGGACACTAAATCTAGCAGTCCTACCACTTTTATGGCTCTGAGCATAATTATGCCTGCCAGTCTGATGTGCTCTAAATTATCTACTCTGTTAAGAAGTACCTCATGACCGAGTACTTATGTTGCCTATTTAAAAAATAGGCTGCTGGACCCCCTGAGTTAATCTACTACTGCCATCTGTGGTTGTCTCTCATTGATATTAAGTAGAAAAATCTCATAAATCTATCCTTAAAATCCAACCAGGTCATCGCAGTCATGTACGACTAGATAGACTATATGAACCAGTCCTGAGCCGCAATTGATACTAATAACTCGACTATTATGATTTGTTGGTAGTCTGTGTATCTTGTTCTAGTTCTGGCCTTGATAGTATTAACAAAGTCCATAGCATCTCCTGTACCATCGAAAGAAACTTGCAAAACTTTAGAATACAGTAAGGCGGCATCAGCATCTGCTGTACAAGGGACATTGCTTGGTTAAAACTTGCTAAACCTTAATTAATTCTTGCCATACCCACTGTAAAGGCTAGAAGATCCTCTACTAGAATTTTAGGCTCAGCTTGCTGTTATTCCTGCCTCTGAGCTGCTTCTGCTCTAGCTCTAGCTCTGCCTCTACCTCTACCTCTACGTCAGGGAGCAGGAGGAAGAATCTCATCCTGAATAAATTGTTCATCATCATTCTCCTCAAAGGCTACTTTCACAACAAGAGTAGTTCATGCTCGCCTTATTTAGAAAAGAGACATAAGTGAATTCAAGACATGATAAAAATACTACATAAGCGTATAATGCAAGAAATAAGGAAGACAACGAGTACCAATTATCAACCTATTACCATAGTAGCTCACGAAAAATAGACATTTACATTTGAAAACATATATGAAATGAGTTGAAGCTCTGATACCAACTTTAGTATTGTCACGATCCAAACCCAAAGGGCACGTGACCGACACTAGGGAATGAGAATACATAAAGTTATCAAAAGCCATAGTAAGCCTTAAGGAAAATTTACAATAAAATATAGACAATACTAAAATGAAATATTTAAATAAAAATAAATAACACAAATGAACTGATATCCAAAATAATCTTTGATAAAACATAATAATTAACTTTAATACAAATCCTTAATTTAGGTAATAATTCATAAAATACAATATAATAGTTAGCCACTACTACTACTGCAATTTTCTAGATTTCAAATACATAACAGTACATGTCATATAGACCTATATAAAATAGCCTTAGAAGAAGAAACTCAGCTTAAAGTAGACGAACTAACTGATGACTCTCGAGATCCTAAAAAAATATTTGAGAAGAGTCAGATCTCACTAAATAAGTTAAAAAAAGAAATATATATAGTGTGAAAATCTCCTTTAAAAATATATTTTATGAAAATATAAAATTTATAATTTAAAACATTTAATTTATTGAAATCTCCCTTTTCTAAAATAAATTATTTAAAAATCATAAACTACTATATAAAATACAATAAGCTTTCTTAAATTATTTTTATAAGAAAATTGGGTAGAATCCTAGTCCACAATTTTAATAATCTTTCACTCTCTTATAATCCAAAAACTGCTGGTTACCGAGAGTAAAACATCAACCAAGCTATCAGTCATACTCAATTCACTTAAACTGAAATTTACTGGCAGTTCCCGAGAGCAAAGTATTACCAAGCTATCAACCTTAGTAATATATAAGCCATGCCTAACAAAAAAGCATCATTGAGCCACATAACTTTCAACACTCACTCTCAATCCTACCAATGTGCACACAATCTTAATGAAACCTATCAAGTAGCTCGTTAAACCATAGTTTATTTTAATATAAATGAAAATAAATAAAATGAGGAAGATTATAATAAAATAAAAATAAAAATATCTAGTCATATGAAAATTTAACATAAACATGCTTATATAACTATAGCAAATAACAGGAGGATTTAATCCAAATATATTTTATTATAATAATATAATTTTTTAATAAATTCTCTCATTTATCAAAATCAATAAATTTATATTTAATATAAAATATCATATACATAGTTCAGTTATTAACTTACAAGTTGAATGCGTTCCTCTGTACAGTCGCGTTTAACCTCAACTCTAACCTGTCGACTCGACTAGAGGTATAGCTAAAGAAAAAAATAAATAAAAGAGAATTAAAAATGGAATTCCTACAAATTATAGATTTCTAAAGAAATACTCGATTAAAATATGACTATACTAAGATCGACTTGATCTCACATTTTATGAAAAATCTATTAAAAATTTGGCAGAGTCTTCTATGTAAAACAAATATCTCTATACAAAAGTAGAGTCATTCTTACATAGAAAAAACACTTCAAATACCAGCAACAACTTTAAATCTCGGATTGGACCCTCAAACTATACTTTATGCCCAATCGAGAACCAATTTCACAAATCACAATTTATAACAATAAAATTCCATTAAATACCAAAATTAATTTATTTATACAATAAAAACATAAGACATTTATTTACAAAATAAATAATAAAATCCACATTAAAAATCAAATTATATTATAAAGGCCCTTATTCTAATTTTCAAAATTAAATAGCATTTAATTACCAATAATTATTTAAATTATTCAATCATATAATTAAGCAAATGAAAACTCATTTAAATCTTAAAAATCATAAATACAATTTTATTCGGATACTATTCCGATAATTACTAATATTTAGCTAAAAATAGAAATTAATTCATAAAATTTATTTTAATATTATTTATTACTAAAAAATTATCCCAAACATAATAATTCACAATAATTTCAATTAAAAGATATAATTTACTAATTTATACTAATTTTTCCCAAAATTCATATTTGACATAAACATTTGAAAATTTGTACTAAAATTTTGGTATATAATTTTAAGAAACTTCCTTAAGAAACTTCCTTAAAATAATTAGTAGAATTTATTAAAAATATAAAAATTTTCTGGGCTCGAGAACAGTGTCGTGAACAGTAACTTGAGACCCAAAAAATTTGAAAAATTCATAAAAATTCACAAAAAATTATTTTCAGAAACCTTACAACACCTGCAATAATCTATCCTAAATAACCAACATTAAATAAAATCAAATTGACATTCAATTTCACAAATTAACAAAAATATCCAAATTTAAATTTTACAAAATTAGAGTTGTTATCAGTTAAATTTCTCGAAATTAATTGAGGATTATTGAAGTCCGAGTTGAGAGCTTCGACTCAAGCCCAAACTTGGCTGGATAACTCGTCAGAATCACATTAGTCTTCCTCCTCTCTCTGGCACTGTATGTTCTCGTGCGAGGAAAGGAGACATCTGATAACTACTATTGTTGGCATCACGTCTGGCAGAGTAACGACATACAAGAGGCGTCTAACTTGCTGCTGGTGGCTTGTTGGCGTGCGGTGATTGCTGTTGTTCGAGAAAGGGAGAAAATGGGAAGGGAAGAGAAAAGGAAGAAGGAAAGGAAAAGAAAAGAAAAGAAAGGAAAGAAAAAAAGAAAAAAAAGAGGGAAGGAAGAGAAAAAATGGGGAAAACATAAAATAAATAAAACATATAATATTTATTTATTTAATTTACTAATATTCAAATAACTATAGTTTTAATTTACTCATTATAACTCATAATTTTTACTTAATGAATAATAGTAATAATAACACGGAAAACTCATTTAATTTTTACAATAATTAAATATCATAATTTAATAAAATAATATAAAAATAAAAATAATTATTAACACTGTAAATCTCTTAACTTAATTTTCTAATTTAATTTATAAAAATTCAGAATATTAAAAAAGGTTTAAAATAAAAGTTTACAAATTAAATATAAAATAATAAAAATTGAGAAATATTATAGGTTAATTGTGTAAAGTTCATAGTGTAAAACTATGTATTTAGCCGTTTATATGAATACAAGAGAAACTTATATAAATTAAAATAATGTTTAATGAAAGACAAAATATGATTAAAAGTAATTTTTTTCTAATATTAAATTATAATTATATATATTATTTTGAAGCTAATTTTAATATTTTATGTGTATAAAAATATTTAAAATTAATTTTTTATCCATTTTAATATTGTATAAATTAAGTAAAATAAAAAGTACAAAAGATGAAAAAAAGTTTAAAATAAAAATTTTAAAATTGAATAAAAATTAATAGCCTAAATTTGCATTCAGCCGAGTTTCCTTGCCACGTCGATACCTCTTAGGGTATCTTGCATCAACGTAGAGAATTTTGAAAACTAAAACGGCATCGTACGTTGATAATAAAACGGCGCCGTGCAGAACCCTCAAAACCCTAGTATCTTGTACCAAGATCTGTCGATAAAAGGGGGCGCATCCTTCCTTCTTGTTCTTCTTATTCAGGGCACAAGGCGCCGATCAAACATGTCGAAGCGAGGTAAAAAAAAAATCTCAATCAATAGCTCATATGATTTTCCTGCATTTACTCATCTACCAAACAAGAAAATTGTCACTAAATAATCCGTTTGTTTTTGTAGGAAGGGGAGGATCAGCTGGGAACAAGTTCAGGATGTCACTGGGTCTACCAGTGGCAGCAACGGTGAACTGTGCCGATAACACCGGAGCCAAGAATCTTTACATCATTTCCGTCAAAGGAATCAAGGGACGTCTCAACCGCTTGCCGTCGGCTTGCGTCGGTGACATGGTGATGGCTACCGTCAAGAAAGGAAAACCGGATCTGAGGAAAAAGGTCATGCCGGCGGTCATCGTTAGGCAGCGCAAACCTTGGCGCCGAAAGGACGGTGTTTACATGTATTTCGAAGGTTTGTTTGTTTTAAATAGTTAAGTAGCTAGCGTAATTGATTTGGTTAGGGTTGTGCTTTTTTGATTGTATGAGTTGCTTCTTATGAGCTGCTATTTTTTAAAATATTTGTGCTTTTTTTATTTTGTATGAGTTGCTTCTTATGATAATGGGGTGGCCATTAAATGCATTAGTCACTTTTAATAAGAAGCATACATGAAAAATGAAATAAATTGCCAGTTTTAAACAGCATGATTTGCTTTTCTTTAGAATTATGCTACCTGTCAGCTGGTATAATTCCAATTATTATATTATGAATTGGGTAATTGGTGGAGTATTGTTATTAGGATGAAGTCTTGCCATTTTATTAGGATTAGATGCATTGCTATTACAAATTCCCAACTGAAATTTGAATATTTCTTCTTGATTTTGGGTTGGGTTCATCTTTTAAGTGTCGAATTGTAATGCGACTAAACCCTAACTTGTTGTGTGTGTGTGTGTTTTTTTTTTTCTTGCTGCAGATAATGCTGGTGTGATTGTGAACCCCAAGGGAGAGATGAAAGGTACTAAAATTCACACTTGCCAGTGTTGTTATGTCCTACATATTTCATGGGCTTAGTTTATATTGGTATTTCGTGCTAACTTGTTAATACAACGGGTTTCAGATTGTTGTACCTTGCTGTTAGTGTTGATGGGAAGCTAACTGGAAAATATTTTTGCAGTTTTGCTTCTATGATTGGCACCCATATAAATTTATTGTTTTCATGCTTATAGGATCTGCTATCACTGGCCCCATTGGGAAAGAGTGTGCTGATTTGTGGCCAAGAATTGCTAGCGCTGCCAATGCTATCGTTTGAGAGAGGATTTCTGCATAACTGTTTTTAGCTTGTTTGTGATATGTATGGAGGTGTTCTGGAACACTATTATTTTTGTTTATGAGGTTGCTTTTATGTTAGGGCAGAACTGAAATGGATGGGAAAAGCTTATGTTATGTTTTGCTGTTCAAAATTTTTGTTGGTATTATCATTGATTTTAAGTTATGAAAACCTCTTTACTATTAAGAAATTATTGCTTTTCGACATAGTCCATGAATTGCATTTGCAAATTTTTTCATCAAACACAAGTAGTTCTTCCTGGCTTCTCCTTGCCAGTTGCCATGGTGGTAGTAGTATTGTAGTGCTATCAAGTGTCAACAGTTCTCTAATTCTATTATATTTAAAATTTCACTTTTCTATCCCATTAAAAATTATGTCTCTTTTTTATTGAGTACCAGGTAACTGTTAAAACATTAATAATTATAGGTATAATAATAATCAAGTTGTTAATTTTTTAAGAAAACAATTATACAGTTGATTGAATTTATTAATCATTTAAAAAATAAGTAATTATTTAAAATTTTAAATATTTATATAATTATTTAAATAATATATTTATATGCATTTCAAAAAGTAACATAAATATTATAATAAAATTCAACTTAGTTCGTACATTTTTTATAGATTTGGTTAATAACTTATTGATGTAGAAAAAAAAAAGTTAAAAGTAATGTGATAAAAGTAGAGAAATAAAAAAAATGTTCATTTAAAAGCATGTTTTTATTATTATAAATATTTATTGTAGTTTTAATTAGATTAATAAAAATACATATAAATATGTTGAATTATTAAAAAAATTAAATATTAATCCTGAACTTATAAAATTTACCAAATAAGAGTAAATAAGATTAATATATTATATGAGTAACATTTAACCTTTTTTAACTCTATCCAAATATACACTTAATGTAAATAGTACAAAATTTATACTTTTTAACCTTTTTAATTATTTATTTATTCAATTATTATTACCATGCATATTAAAAAATATATATACTTTTAATAAAAAAAGAATCAAGTAAAATTATTATAATAACTTGTTAAGTTATCACTTTTAGGTTTTATATTTTTAATATTTGTTTAGTTTGTAGCTTTTAACTTTATTATTTTAAAATAGTTCTAAATATATATATTATTTACTGTCTCTGATTGATGACTGGTGTAGATGTAATCATGTAATGCCAAACAATATCAGTTAAGTTGATATATTTTTTAACAATAATAATTGGATTTCATGAACATATTTTTTGTTAACTATAATTTTATCATATCTTACAAAATAGAAAATAAAAATAAAATAGATTTTTTACACTATTATTATCGTCATAAAACAATTACATTTCATTAATAACAATGATTTAAAATAAATTTTATTACAAAAAATGAAATTCAACATAAAAGGAAATAAATATACAGTTGAATAAAAAATGATTTTTCAGTATTTCAAAAAAGAAAAAGATTTTCAGAAAAACTAAAATTTATATATTATTATTATTATTATTATATTCGCTTGGCCCACTACAATTGAAATAGCAATTTATTTCCCTCCCTCATCCCTCACTTCGCTAACTCTTCAGTTTTCGCGCCCCTGTTCACAAATGGAATCCCACTCTCACTTTGATACTGAATCGAAAATCCCACACACTGTAAGCTAGTGACCATCCACCGGATTTTGTTTTCTTTATCACCCTCTGCTGCTCCTTTTGATAAAATTGGTGCACAGAAGAAGAAGAATACGAAGAAGATGGCTTGGAATTACCCAGAAATATCTTTAGAAGAAATGCTGAAACTAATAAAAGGGTTTGTAGATATCATGATTTTAGCTTCTGGGTATCAATCTTCTGGTCTTTTAGCTCACTGGGATCCTCACAGTATCAAGAAAGCATTCCAGTGGGCTTCCTTTTTTGAACATGTAAGTAATCTATGGTTTTTACCACACTTTTTATGCTTTTTGCTTATCGTTGGTTTGTTTTGTAAAATGTGGAATCTTTGGTTGAAATGCTTGCTTTTCTACTATTCCTTATTGAATATGTTTTGACTTCAATCGTTATATGGGTACATGTCAGTTCAATAGTTATAAAGTAAATTTAAGTGACAAATCGATTTTGTTTAGAATGAACTATGAACCATAATTCAATTCACTTGAATTCTTGTAAATGCTTTCTTTTGGTTCTTATGTTGAAATAATTGAATTCTAGGAAATATAACCTTTTGAAACATAAGACTTCACCGAATAGAGTTTTTAAATTCTATTGAGTTCTTGCTATTTTACACTTACTAACAAAGTAAGATGGGTATGAGTCAATTGGGTGATTTTTCACTAAATCTTCTACCTGGTCTAGTTTATTGCTAGGTTAAGTTTGTATGACATTTCCCCTTGTTTGGGTAGCACTTAGCAGTAATCAGAGTTATCTTGATTATAATGTTTAGGTGCTTGGGCACATGAGCAGCTCAGATGTTTATCAAGACTCGGTCAAGGAACTTGATGTTGCGATTCATGAAATGACATCCAGTCCTTTCTTTCCTCAGGTTGTGAATTTCATTATGTAATCTAACAATTAGTATAGGTTTTGGTTATTTATATATTGATATATATGTTAAAAGCAGGGTCTTGCAGATATATCCTATTTTACTCTCAACAGCGCACGGAAATTTGTTTTAGAACATCTGTTCCATACTTTGCCATTGAGGGATGCACATCTCAGGGCTTTTCTAATTGCAGTAATTGAGATGGATCTCGAAAAGGTTTCAAGATCAGAGCATGATAGCCTAAATGTATATCTAGACAAGTTAATGTTGCACAATGCACAATTTCACTCAGTTCCAGAAAGGAGGGTTCCTGTCAAGAATTCAATAAGTGAATTGGAAAACACTGAAGCTTTGAAGACTGGAAAATGCACTGACGATGACATGACAGGCTACACTGTTCAAGAGCTGCTCAGGAGGCAGGCTGCTGTGTCATGTATATTGACAGTTGGGACAGGTTTAGATATCCTCTCCAGTGCCATCAGAAGTAGTTGTTGGAACGATTCAGATGGTGACCTGTATGGAGAAGAACCAACACGTCAAAGAGCTCAAGCATCAGCAGGGTATCTGCTATATACTTCCAGTTTAGCTTTCTTGCTAATGAATTTAAGTAAAAATTGCATTTTCCTTTTAACTACCAAACTTAATGCCTAAATGCAGAGTACAGAGTTGATATTGTGGTAATCTTTATTGCTCATAAGTTTCCTTACAGATGCTAAACAAATAAAATGAGAAATCAGTTTTAAACCTGTTTAAACTGCTTTGGTGTAGAGAGCTACTTTAAATTGTTTTTATATTGAAAACTGCATATGTAGTTGGCTTCTCGCTGGATTGAGAGTTGAACTTATCAACAACTATTTGATCAGAATATTCACCTGAATCTTTAGCTGGATAGCACCTTTCATACTTGTTCAAAATCTAGTTATTTTATAAGCTGAGTTGACAATTTGAATGGCACTCTGCTATTGGCAGAATAATACATCCAATAACATCAAATAACATGTCAAATATAGCAGGAAATGTTTGTATTAATCCTGAAAAAAGAGACTCTCCTATTCCAATAGGTGATAATTATTCTGAGACCAAGACAATTGACTTCCTTCTGCAAACAATTTCTTCTAAATAATTGTTCAATTAGAAGCATATGAACTCCTGTATCCGCATCTCAATCGACATTTCAATTATATGACTGCCTCAGAAGTCACATCAAACTCTAAAAAGGTTTAGAACAGGACCCTGAATTTGTTAATAATTATTTTCCCTTTTACAGTGAGTAATTGTAGCCACTTATAGGATTTTGAGGCCAATAATGAACATACTTTGGCTTTGTATGTAGGCCTGTAGATCATTTGGCAGATTTTATCACATGGAATCGATGGAAATCAGCAAATATTTCATATTTTCTTCATAAAAGAACTGTCAGGTTGGTTTCAGGTGCGAGCATGTTATTTTCTGCCCCTAAGCCTTCCTGGATGCAAGTTTTTGAACATCTGAACACTTCAGCAAAGTTCAAGGAAGATGATGATTTGTGTGAAACAGTAGTAAGTTGATTCAGCTTTGTATTATGCATGTTGTCTCAAACATTCTGTCCATTCAGAAGTCTTGGTTATGCACATACTCATTTGGCTCGTTTTTAATAATTTCATATTTATCTTCTAATAAGTGAGCAATGTGTGTTAGAGTATCCTATTATGTGATTTTTCGGATCATGAAGAAATGTGTGATTTCACAAATGAAGCATAACTCGCCCTTGATGATTTTCAGAAGTTATAATATGGATCTGAAAAATTTGTCCTCAAGTATTCTATGCATGTATGCCAAGCCATTTTGCTTAATTATGTACTTCAGTGCATCAATTAGTTCAAGCTAGTGATGTTGAGACATCCAAAATGATTCTGGTGCTGCTGAATACAGAAAGATTAAATAACAGTGAGCTTAAGCTGGAAACTTTTCAAGCATTTAATGCTTTCTGAAGATTCATAGTTTCTCAAGTTTTTCTTTAGATTGTAATAAAAATAGTAATATCCTGTTTGAGCTGTTCTCATATAGTTTTCATTTTGAAAATTCTCTTGCAATGCCGTTAAATAGACAAAGCACTTGCTTAATTTTCTTGCATTTTCCTTCTTGAGACAGGAACTCATGCTGCTTGGATGCGTTACAGGCAAATGGAATTGTCTGATCGAGTATTTGATGTCAGTTCCTTATAACACCTTCACAATCTCAAAACTATATCAGGAGGTTTGCAGCTTGCTTGCAGGAAGATCTCAAGGCCTTCTTCCTAAAGAAGAATCAACAGATTCAAAGGTATTTGGATGCCAAATATTTTTTTATTCATTTGCAAGTGAATGCTGTTACGTTTGGCTCATATCTCCCTGCTTTTGTTGTTTCTTTATATCTCTTGTGTGGTTGACTCTGGCAAGTCACGACAGGAGAGTGGCATTCTTGAGTACTTGGCTGGTTTGCTGGGTGGGCAGCTTCATCAATTGTGGAAACTCTCCCCTATCCTTGTAGCTGTTGCAATCCCGTTCTGGTAATATCATGGTTCATCTCTTCACTGTCTTGTTATGCTGGAATTTGAATCGTTTCATTCATGTAGAGAGGAATTCTGTATGGTTGTGCAATTTTAAATTAGTCAGCTCATTTGATTTACCTAAACTCTCTCCTCCAAACTCACATTAAAAAATAAGAAAAAGAAATGAGAAAGTGGAAAACTTCAAAAGAACCAGTCAATTGCTATTGCTTTCATATTCTCTTTTTCAAAACATGCCCTTATATCAACAAGACATTAGCATGCTTGTGATTTCCCCATTTGTAATTAAAGACGCTGATAATGGGTGTTGTAGGTCGCCTCTGTTTAGGTTGTATCTAAGTGAAATAGAGATTCAATTGAAGGGAGATTCTTCACTGATGAGGTAATTGTCTTTCAACCCCATTATGAAATAGAATTACTTTGAGACACTTTTTCTGTAATATATATATAATTTTTTGCAATTGACATTAGCTCATTATGCAGATGCTGTAATTGTATCCAAGAAAAGAAAGAGCACGAGGATTGTAAGTATGCGGCCCTCTATCTGATGTCCATTGTAGCTTTTGCCAGAACTAATTGAAATTGAGAATCCTAAAATTTATTGAACTCTATAACACATCATTTTGACTTTTAGATAATTAGTTCTTTGAAATAACTATATGGAGATTGAAACATTGGTCTTACATATTGACAAACCCAATAATGTTATATCTAAACTTTATTAGTAATTATATGTGAATTTGTGTTTTGCGCGAATTGAAAATAATATAAATATTTTAAAATAAATAATTAAATAATTTTAATAAATTATAATTATAAATTAATCAACTATAAAAGTACATATTATTTTTAATATAAAATAAAATAAATATAAAAATGGATGAGAAATTACATATTTTTAACTTTTTAGGTTAAAAAAGAAAAATGTTTTTATTTGAATATAAAAGGGTTTCCAATTATAAATAAAAGATATAATTTTTTTATGGAAAGGAAGAGTAATGTTTCAAATATATCAAATAAAACTTGTATATTTTTATAAAAATGGATTTTTTAATATTTTTATAGGAAAATATTGTAAATTTTAATAATTTAATAAATAAAATTTTAAGAGTAAATACTGAATTATGGGGAAGAATACTTGCTAATTTTTTTAGCTTAATAACTTTGGAGTTCAGTATTTAATATATATATATATATATATATATATATATATATATATATATATATACACTAGAAAGTTCATTTTAATGCTAAGAAGTTGTGATAAACTAGACAGTATATTCTTACAAGTGATAGTGGTCGGTTCCATACATTCTCAACCTTGGGCAAATTATTAATGCAGCCAAATATTTTTATCAATTGTTATCTCATCCCTTTAATTTGTCGTGTCCAAGGATAGCAGTCATATCATGCGGCATGTATATGCACTGAGCTAGGACTAAATTTGCATGCAAACATGGCTCGGAAGCCCGGTAAGATTTGAAGTTTCTGGAGCCCACTTAAAAATCATCTACTCCTCGGGGATTTTTGCCCCACCATGTTACCATGCCAATTTAGAGACAGCTCAGTTCCAGCAGACACCATAATTTTTACCACTGGATATAATTCTTACTAATAATAAAGTACGAAAAAAAACTGATTCAAATAAAATAATGAAATGAAATTGGCTATATGGACAAAGTTTAGGATCATTAGCTTTTTGCTGTTGCAAAAGAATTTATCCTTGTTTAGTAGTGGTCTCTTGCTCCTTTTTGCCCACATATTGAGTAACTTCTTGTTAATAACCGTGCAAGCATCTTTATTAGAGGCCTGCTTCAACATTGTGTAATGAATAAATGGAAACTACATGAATATTTATGTTAGTGTAGTTCCTTGATATAAACAAATACTGAAAGCATGGTTGCACCTATGCACTGATAAACATATGCGTCTGATATTATCTTTCATTTATTTATTTATTTTTTTTTGAGAATTATCTTTCATTTATTATATGGTTAAATATATCATATTTTAGTTGTGTGTCTGCCCGATTTTTGCAGTACCTTTATCGTATTGCATGCCTTAGCATCAAAGATCTTTGAGGATTTTTTTCCTTTTACTTTTGCTAAATTTTACAGTCACTATGTCTGTTGTCTGTCCAGGTCAACTGGCTGAGAGAATCTGGTGTCTTCATATCATTCATGTCTGTGGGTCTCATGTAATATATGGTGCCAATAAGGCTTGAAAGTTAAGCACTACATGTTGGTAATCGGTGAGAACCTCTCCTATTTATTTCATGAACTGATAAAAAAAAAAATTGCATACGTCTTTTCCAATACAAGCTTTATACCCTGTTCCTAAGTGAATTTTTGGATACTGGTAAGGTCAGAAGCAGTTTTTCCTAATCAAGTTGGACTTAATTTTTTCTATTATGTTCATAACTCTGTATGTTGGCTAATAAATTTAGTAAAGATCCTAACCAGCATAATTCTTGCTCTCGTGGGTTCTTCCTCTGTGGAGTTGTGAATTACTTCCATATCTGGATGGTTTGATTGCTGTCCAAGTGTAAGATGAGGAATTTATATGTGTCCACAGGACTCACCAATGAGCTGTAATTTAAAGTTGATATAAGTCGTTTTCATTTGTACTAAATTTTTTTGCATGTGTCTCTCTCCTGATCACTTGTCCTCCTGATTCCACTTCTTGCTTATACAAGAAAAATTATTCAGCTTATTATCATCTAACATGATAACTTCTATTTCAGTGATAAATCATATTTTCTACCTCACAAGATGCTTTTGCTCTCTTTATGGTCCCTTTTGCATGTAAGGTGTGAGCCAACTATAAAATGAAAAAGATAGTATATATGAAGTGTGATTATATAGCAGTCTCTTTCTCTCTTTAGGTATGGACGGTGTGAAACTTTATGTTGTAGTAAACCTCATCTTACCTTTTTTTTTCCCCCCATCAGAGATGCTTCCAGGGAAATTTCACCAACCACGAGTAAAACATAAGGAAAATCCGAAACGGAAAAACAGTGTCTACTTTTTGAAAAACTGACCAGAGAGTAAAAGGAGTCTATCATCACTCATGACATTACATCACTAGCTTTGTCTCAATCCTTTATCTGGGGCCTGACACGACCAGTTGTTCAAGTAAAGTTGAAGGCTCCTTTGATGATAATATCGTTTGGCCTCCACTAATGCGAGAGTGACATCTGTTGCCATTGATTGTGCTTCCTAATTGCTGGTATTGATAGTGCTTCCTACTTGCTGGTAGTGATAGTTGAGTGCTCAACTTGTGGTTTTCTACTTCATTTCCTATGGTTTTATATGCATCTTCTCTTGCAAACGCTCCTTGTTAAATGCATATTAGCTGGAGTTGAAAGAGAAATTAGCCATGAAGATTTCGAGTGAGCAAATCATAAAGAGTAACCAGTTCATAAAGTGGGGGAAGAGAATTACAACAACTGAGCCCGCAATTACACTTGGTAATGTAAAACGTCGACTGCCATTCGGTTGCTGTGGATTACATGTGCTGAGGCGGCTGTTTTGGAAGTTTATGACACAGTGGAAGCGAGCTTCGGCTTGGCAAAGAAGCAGTGTACAGTACAGCTATGATATTCATAGCTATTCTCTGAACTTTGATGATGGTCTCTACCATGTGCATCACCTAGTAAAGGGTTCCCAATGAAATGCTCTACTTCAGGAATAATTCATCTGGTTCTTATCAGTTGCTTCACAGAACCATTTGGTGCATAAACAAGATTCTCTTGAGAGTATTATTGATCCAATATTCATTGGTTTGGATTACAGTTTTAATAATTCAATTCTACTTTATTCTGTGAGAGTTTGTTGATATCAGTATCAATATCATGGCAGGTTGTATAGTTTTTGAGCCATGCCATTTTATCTATGGTAATTAGTACAAAATTTTGCAATTAGTCTGTTGCAATGCTCTTCAATATTTTCTGCCTTCTCTTTTTTTGTGGGTATCTTTCGGTTGTGTTAAGGTGTGAAGGAAGGAGCAACACTGTGATCTTCAGATAATTCTTGTGTTCAAAAATGAATTTTCTGAACCTTCTCTTCTCCCATTGCTTTATGGATTAGTTTTGTCATATGCATTTCTTGTGTTGGTAGTTTTCATGGGTCTATCTATTTCCTCCGGCTCTTTACTAAGCTCAATAGGCACTGCTAGTTCAGTGCTTGATTTATACTACAGCTGATTTCAAGATCCAAATCCATTATTTTTAAATTTTTATGTTGAAGTTTGCTAAGATCTTTCAACATCTCCTTAAACCATATATAATTTCAGGTACTTGCTAAACAGAAAGATCCATGAATCCTGCTTTTGATGCTTGCAACCCTTGTTTGAAATCTTTGATTTTGATTGTTATAGGATTTAAAACATCAGCATGACATCAATTGATTATATTGAAGTATAGAAAAACAAGCATATCAAATTTATTTCTCCACTTTGTTAAAACAATATATATATATATATATATATATATATATATTTCTCCACTCAAAACTATAAATTTTTTGAAACTCAAAACTCTAACTAATGGGGCTCAATCTACTCAGAATTACAAAAACAGCAGAATTTTTCAAACAATTAAAATTTTTCATATTATTTTATAAAAAATATTTATCAAAATTTTATTAGTACTTTACTACAAAATTGTATTTGGAATGTATATTTCAAATATAAAACAAAATTTTTCAAAAGATGCATCTTTGGATAACCTACAAAGTGATGTCAATGGCCACTACATATTAATAAAAGTATAAAACAGGTATTAATTACTAATTAGTGTTAATGCATGACTTGTTCATATATATGAAAACTTGTTTTATTTGTATCATTACATTTGTTTATTCTCAAACTTCTAAACTTCTCTTGGCTTCTCCTAAGGGCCACTACCACCATCACCATCACCATCACCATCTGTTAATCTTAAGTGTCAAAGGATAATATTTTTATAGTTTACAGCCCCTATTTTTCTTTTAAAAAAAAATCTGATGAAATTTAATTTCCCTTGTGAATTAAAAAAAATAGAAAATTTATGGCCAATAATATTTGATCTAATGAATAATTTGGGTTCAAGTAGTAGAAAAAATAAAAGTTTATGAAGTTACAAATGTTTCTCGTAGGTTCACCAATTGAACCCATGAAGTTACGAATGTTTCTCGTATTGCCTGGAAAATTATGGTTATAATTTTTAATGTGAAAATAGTAATAACCATCCAAAATAATTCTAATAATGATAATGATGTGCACTAGACTCAAATCTCCTCATGCCTGTATAATCATAATGATGACAACATTAACTGTGCTATTAGTTTATTTTTATTTTTAAAGTAAAGTATCATGGAGCCTAATAAGAAAATAATTTATTTTAAAATTAATATCCATAAAGTCTAATCCAATTTATTTGTTCATGTGGTATTTATCGTGTAGAGTAGAGAAGATTTTAAGTTTTCTTTTTTTTTTTCCAAAAAAAAATTGGAATATCAATGAGAATTTCTTATTATTGTAAAAATATATATTACAACACCATAAACCAAAAAAACCACTTATGAAAGAAGAGAAAAAAGATTTTTTTTTTTTTTTTAAATTGGAGTTTAAATATTTATAATTACCAATATTAGTGGATGGAGTCATGTGACACTTATGAAGGGTTTGGGTCTTCGTTCCAGATTTCCATCTATTTGTTCATGTGGATAGAGATTAATTTTCTTGAAAATTCGCTTTATGATCTTTTCACTCTATAAATTTCATTGATTAGTGAGCGCGGCAGTTGGCTCCGATTTAAATGGATTTACCCTTTTCCCTACTAATATATTAACTAAAATATAAACTATTATAATTGTTAAAAGAAGATGTTAGATAATATTGCTATCTTTATAACAAAGAATTGTTTCCACTATTTGGTCTATAAATATAAATTTTAACCTATTAAACCACTGATGTATAAAAAAAAAAAAAGTAATCAAAATTTTGAACAATTTTAAAGCAAATTAGTTACCCAATAAAAAAGCAAAAAAAGTATGTTTGTTGTTGGAAACATGACAACAGATTTTTTCTACCTCAAAAGGAAGAAAAGAAAAAAGAAACAAACAGAGAGGAAAAAGAAATCCGTCTTCTGCGGCAACAATTGTGAGACAATTTAATTTTTTTTTTCACATTTTATTTTGAAGACTAATTGACAAAATTCATGCTTAATCAGTAATCAATCAGTCTTCTTTTGAAAAAAAAAATCAGTTGAGAAAAACATAGGTAACATTTTGGATAAACCATATGAACAGTCATCAAATTTTATGACTTATTATAATTTAATTATAAAATTATAATTTATTTTTAAATTATTTAATTTTAATTTATATTTTAAAAATAAATATTTTAGCATTTTCGATTACGTTTACACTCACATTTTATCTCATATTTTTCGTAAATTATATTATGAACCCTTACCCATGATATTATGCATATCTCACACGTGTGATTTAAGTTCGTATTTTTTTTTTTTACGCTTGTGTGTTTTTTTTTTTTTTACACTTTCCTTTTTTTAGGCATGTTCTTTTTCTTCTTTCCTCATGCTCTAACCTTTTATATATATATATATATATATATATATATATATATATATATATATATATATATATATATATATATATATATATATATATATATATATATCATTCAAGTGGAATTTGAATATTTATGTATTTTTAATTTTCAATTCTCATTCATTGGATCTTTTTGTTCTTATCATGCTTCTTCTTTCCTCACCATTGTTTTTTTAATCTCATTCAAATTAAATTTTAAAAAAACTAAGATTAAGAAACAGAAGTAAAAGGTAAGTAAAAAAACAATAACAAGACCGATGCATACAACCACTCCTTCTTCTTTTTCTTTTTGTATTTTTTTTAAGTTGGATTTTCACTTATTTTGCTATATTTGTTTAGTTTGTATATATAAATTCATTAGTTGTAACATAGAGATTCGTGTGTCATTAATTGGAGGTTCATGTATTATTAAATAAAAATTAAATTGAATGTAAAACTGCAGGTGAAGGTTAATGAATTTGCAAGTGAAGTTAAATGAAAATACAAGTGAAAGTCAATAAATCATTTGCAAATTCATTGATTTTCATCTGTATATTCATTGAATCTGTAGGCAAATTTCAATAAATTTATAGCAGATTCATTGATTTTAACATGTAAATTTATTGATTCTCAAGAATATATAAATAAAAATTAATGAACCTCATAATTTTAATCAATTAACCTATTAATTTTTATAATCTGCACTTACGATTTGACATGAAATATAAAACACACTATATTTATATTATAACGGTTGATATTGAAAAAATTTAAAAAAAGTATTTATTTATTATTACTGTTGTTGAATGAATAAGGGTACAAATATATAACAGTTGTACAAGAAAAATAAAGATCATCATCAATAACCAAAATACAAGATGAAAAGGGCAAATATAAGCCATGCTAAGTACAAATACAAGCGACAACGAGATAATGTGGGAGAATTAGGACTGTTAACAGATTTGTGGTGTTTCCAAGTATATTAAATCTTGAGAGGAAGAAATCCCATTAAATTTGTGGTGTTTCCATATTCATTATTATATGGTTAATTATGGGATGTCTTCAAAAGTCTTAATAAATAAAAATTTCTTGTGTTTTGTTGGGTGAAGGGTGAGACATGTTGCAGAATATAAGAGTTGGACGAAACAGAGTGTCTAAAGCTATAACACAGCGGGAAAAAAATAGATAAGCATGCGTTTATTTTTTGTAAATATAATAATTTTTGATACATATTGTAATATAGATAAAGGTTCATGATATAATAATTGCATATTTTTATCTTATTAAATTTGTTATTGATCCTAATTATTTTAAAATTTACTCTATTATTTATATTAATTAATGATAAGTTCTGCTCAATAAAAATATGACATATAATATTAGAGTTTCTTATAAAATACAATGACTAAAAAGAAAAAATCAAAATTTTAGAATCAAATTATAATAAAATATATTTGTAATCATTTCATGCTATTTACTATAATATATATGATTGAGCAAAAAAGCTTATATACCAATAAGTGGTGACTCAATTGGTTAAGCACGACTGAGTGTTTGTGGCGTTGATATTGGATTTGATCTCCATAAATAATATCCTAATTGGAAGAGGAGATAAGTTTTAACATGTTACCTGACCCTCAAATCCAAAATACTCAAATTTTTTAAGATACCGGATATTGGATGGTTTTAAAAAAAAAATTATATGAAATGATCAGTAATTATCTTTTTCTATTTTTTTCTTATTTATTTTTTTTAAAATTTTTCTATTTTTGTTGAAAATAAAACATGTAAATATATTATATTTAGAATGCAAAAAATTTATTTGTTTAATCATGTAAATATATTAATAATAAATGTAAAATACTTAAAATTAATATACCTTTAAAATCCATCAGTCTTATCCTTAAAGTAATTATTATTAAAATTGTCTCACAGTTCAATTACTATGAAAAATATCACCAAAAAGAAAAAGAAGAGGAGCTATATATATGAGCTGTGAAACGTTAAAATGTCTTGGTAGTATATGGATTTGTCATTGCATTCATTAATCACAATCAATTCCAAGCTACATCTCAAACAAGAAAAAGAATATATTAATTACAACCTATCAAAAAAAATTTATATTACTCCAATGTAAGCAAATTTCAAAGCAAGAACATGCCACCACATTCATACCCCACATCCCCATGTGACCAATAATCATTAACCCTCCATCAAATCCTTTACATTTGATCCCACTAGCTCCTCCATTTCACAACACAGAAACCTTGATCTCTTCTTCCTCCTTGTTCCAATGGCCAAGAACTCGGTGCTCATATTAGCCTTGACAGGCCTTTGCATTGCCAATATAGTATCAGCAGATTGGAACATTTTGAATCAAAAAAGAAGACATGGGTTCAAATCATCTAATAACTTGAAGAACTATTGTGAGAGTTGGAGGATTAATGTTGAGCTAAACAACATTAGAGACTACAAGGTGGTGCCTCAAGAATGTGTTGCTTATATCAAACATTATATGACTTCTTCTCAGTATGAAGCTGACTGCCAAAGAGCCATTGAAGAGGTTAAGCTTTACCTTAGCAGTTGCTGTCATTTGCAAGGTGATGGTAAAGATGCTTGGATTTTTGATGTTGATGATACCCTTTTGTCTACTGTTCCTTATTACAAGAAACATGGTTTTGGGTAAGTGATCATTAATATATATATATATACACATACATATGTGTTTTGTGATTTTTAAGTGTAGTTTTGTGTTTGATGTTCTTAAAGCAGCTCACTTCATGTAGCATTTAACATCTACTTGTTTTGCAATCTGTAAGCATGGATCTATCATTGTTGCGTCCAACGACACTATAACTTCAGTTAGATCAGATAATTTGGCAGATTTGAGATTTCCTTTTGCTTATGATGATCTATATTTGACTTTATCTTTGTCTTGTTAGCATCAGTAGAGTCCTTTTTCATGCTACAAAGTTATAAATTGAAAGTAGTTTAAAGATATACATATAATAATAATTTAATTTAAAAGATTTACTGTAAAAGTACAATGCGTAGTCGAAGATTTCATGTTCAAAATTTCAACAAATTAATTTTTTAGATCAGCATCAGTTATATTGTACGTTTCATATTCAATGTAGTGTAAAAAGTATCTCATCCCATGATGTTTAGGTGTACGTTTATGTATATCCTTTTAATGAAAAGTCGACCATATTTTTAAGTTTCTTGGGGCCAATTGAAATTGCATCTGTAGCCCAACAGATTTTTGGGCAATGTTTTTTGCTGCATTGTTACGAATCATAACAAATGCAATCATTTCCAAGCAAAAAAAAAAAAAAAAACAGAAAACTAATGCAAGCTAAGCTGTTGGGTTGTGAAATGGACAGGGGAGAAGTGTTGAATACAAGCTTATTGGAAGAGTGGATGAAAGGAAGCAAGGCACCAGTTCTAGAGCACAGCCTCAAGCTCTTCCATGAAATCAAAGACAAAGGGGTCAAAATCTTTCTCATCTCCTCAAGGACTGAAACCCTTAGATCTGCCACTGTAGATAACCTTATTGATGTTGGATATCATGGATGGTCAAGTCTCATTTTAAGGTATACACGTCCAGTTACCATTATGGTATATATATTTTATAGTCACAGTACAGTCATATTTATGTTTTAATCATTTTTTTCACACTGCCATTTGGGGTATATGTAAGGGCTGAGTTACATGAAAAAAAAAGTGAAAATTTATATGACAATATATATATTTTTTTAATTATAAAAAATAAAGTGAAAAAATGTGTAAATATTAAAACTATAGAGACATATAAATAAATGTTGAAAATATAAAATACATATAATTTTATACATAAATATTGAAAATTTTATTTAAATTATTTTTTAATTTAATTTATAAAAATATAAATTCTTTTTAAATTTAATTTTTAAAAGAACTAAAGAATTTTTTTTTAAATTAAAAAATATTTTTTATTAAATATTTTCAATTTTTTTTTTTAAAATTTCTAATACGAAAAAATTTCTGATTTATAAAAACACTTGCTAATTAAAAATTTCGAACATTCTAAAAGGTAAAAAACATGACCTAAATAATACTAAACTAAATAATAAAAATAATTTTTGATATAAAAATTAATTTTTCAAATTATTTTTATAGGGGTCTTGAAGATGAATTCACCAACTTGCAAGACTACAAATCCAAGGCAAGAAAAAAATTGATGGATGAAGGGTACCGCATGTGGGGAATCATAGGAGATCAATGGAGCAGCATTAAAGGTCTTCCCAGTGCAAAAAGAACATTCAAGTTGCCAAATTCCATGTATTACCTTCCCTAAAACTTTGGTTAATTAAGGGAATAATTAATGTATGTCTACCATTTGTTGCTGTTCCTGTTTTGTTCATTCATTCTCAAATGATTCTGCACTAAAAAGATGGAACATTATTCTATTTATAATTAAGAACTTTTTGATGCTCCACCATATCCAAATGCACCACCCACAAACAAATAAAGTCATGGTTGATTGTGAAGGATATTCACTCTAGCTCAAAAAGTAGAAGCATTATCCATTCCATTCATGGCATCTTTCTTGGTGCAGAATTTGCTATACTATTCTACTCCACTTTGTCCATTGAAGTAATGTGGTGAACATTGTATTGAAATTATTTTAAAAAGTGTAGATTTTATTGTATCAATACAAATAAGCAAATCCATAATTTAAAGAGAAAAGAATCGTAAAAAATTCAAAAACAATAAAACTTGAAGAAAAAAAAGATATGTATTCATAAATAGTGTAGATATTTTGTTAAAAAAATATAGTTCGAACTCTCTATTTCTCTTTTTTTTTTGTGTTGTCGAGAATATATATAAATATATATTCAAAAGAAACATCTCTGGGTAGGAGATTGTTGCTGTGCAAGGCTCTTGCTTTGGTGATGTACAAGGAAGGAAGATTGCTAAAGAACAAGTTGGTTGGACTTGAAATTCTAAACCTTAAGCCTCTAATCACCTAATTCTTTCACTTCCTTGTTATGATGTGTTGCATTAGTAAGGAATTACATGAAAAAGAAATATGGCTAATAACAAAACAAAAAACATATTTAAATTTTTCTGAATTTGGACCTAAAATCAAAATTAAAATTCCATTTAGCTCACTTGCAATTTACATAAAAATATTAGAGCAATTAACCATTTTTAAGTTGTTCATATAATGTCACATTAACATAGATTTTTTTTTTTTGCCAATAAAAAAGGCTATAATTGTCCATAAGTATATTAAATCTGATAATTAGATAAATGATAAAAAATATTAAATATAACAACATAAAATATTTATTCTGAATCAGTTGATATAATATTGTTTCAAAAAATCACTTAATATATAAAATTATATATGTAATTAGAGGGATCTAATTTTAGTATTTTGGTATTAAAATGACAAAATTAGAAGATGAGGGGGCAAAACGATAAATATGAAAAGTTAAAGGACTAGATATACTAATCATGAAAAAAATATGAAAAGCTTATGGAGTTTTCTCTTCGGCCTTTGGCCTTTTAACAAACTGAAAGAACAGAACTTTATTATTATTAATCAGACGGCAAAGACAAAAGCCACGTGCAACCCATCGGATATTGCATCACCCACCAATCATAGACCTGGTCCCACACATGCCTCACACTATCTTTTGTGTATATTCCACACGCTCCCTTAGTGGCGCGTGAAATTTTCACTGTTTCGTATTAACGCCGTGAGGTTGGCCAAAACCAAAAGGAAGGGCCAATAGGAGAGAGCAAAGCCACTCCTCACCGTCCACTTCTTTGGCACGCCGGTGACGGAGTTTCATAAACCCCCCGCTTGTCTCTTTTGTAGAATTTGTTGCTATTGTTGTTCCACTTCTTCCTCCAAATCAAAAGAAAAAAAATAAAATTACAGCAACAAAAAAGCTTGGGTTTTTGGCCTTCTGGTTTTTGGTGTTGGCGGTTGTTTCTATGAAGGTTTTAGGTAAGGTTTTTGTTCACCCAGTTGATGGTTTTGTTTGAATTTGCTTTTATTTTGATAAAGTTTTGAGCTTTATTTTGTTTTGTTGAAATACCCGTTTGGTGTTGGATTGAATTCTGATGTTTTTCGATCATTTCTGGTTCAAAATTGAATTGGGTGCATATTTTTGCCTATTGATTGAATAACTTGTTGGATATAGATTAGTTTTTTAAAATTATTATTCTTCTGCATGGCTGATTGGTTTTACATGGGAATTCTTTTGCATGATGGCGGTGCATGGCTCCAATTCTTTTGAGTTTCTCTTTCCGGATTTATTGTTCTGTGTTTTGGAGCTGACTTTCTATAATTTTTGAATTTGTTTCTGGGTATAGGGCTTGTGTAGACTCTGATGCTGTACAGAGTGTAATGGTGAAAATTAATTAGCTTAGTGGACCCCGGACACAATTGCATTTTAGCTAAGAGCAATGGTGGGAAAATTGCCAATAACTGATTATAGAAATGAATGTCTCATAATTTTTCCAATGTCGGACAAACTGGGTCAAAAGATGCTTAATACAAAAGTTTGGTTGCTCTGCTTCGCAAGTAATGACGATACATGCTTTTTAGCTGGCTCAGATTTTTGTGTTGCTGCCTGAAAGATATTAGAGAGGACTAAGTTCTTTTTCTAATTTGTGAGCACAGTCATTTTGGAAATTGGATTGGGAGATTTTATGGTTTAAGCAAAACTTCAATTTTTCTTTTCAATTTTTTGTATCATGATCTCAAGTTAAACAGGTAACCATAACCTTAGTCTTAAAGAAGCCTTGTACCATCCATTAGATTGCATTGTCGGATGCTGGTTTTTAATCGGGGATGATTAGCACAAGGATAACTTTGTTCTAGCATTTTTATTTTCCCTCTATCAACTTCTGTGCAAGCCCAACAAACAATGATTTTGGAAGGACAGCATTACAAATAATAATAATGTTCCTTCCTCCATTATAATGTATGAAGCTTTTATGAATGTGGCAACAATTATTATTTGAGTGTTAGAACTTAGCATTACATGCTATTGTTGGATTGGTGCTTGGAGATTGGAATTTAATTTGTGAAACCTTTCATGTTATGCATTTTTTTTTTTTGGGTTTTTTTTAAAAATAAGTTGATGCTACTCTTCTGTATGTGTTCGTGCTCAAGAAGACTTAATTTGGAATTTGGAGATAGATAACCTTGATAAGTTGCTCTTAAATGAGATTAAAGACTTAGAAAAAGGATAATTTTGGATTTGGAGAAATTGCAATTTTGAAACAAGACATCTTGTGCTTACTTTTTTGTTTTTCAATTGGGATCCGTCTTGGTATGGCCTTCAGTTAGAATTGCAATAGAATTCAGTTTATATCAGCACCATAAAATATATTATTGGGAGTAGAAAGGGACATGCATTAGGATTCAAAAAGATAATACAGTTGAAGATTGCAGAGTGCTGACAGGTGTAGAATTGATGAGGTTTGGATATTATCCTGTATTGAATTATTTATTCTTGCCGACAGATGCATAACCTTTCCAATACTGTGAACCATTGACAAGGGTGCTTCAGAAGGTATTTACTTGGTAATATTTACATAATAGGACGTCAATATTGATTCAACAAATAATGGATTTATTCCTTACGTTGATTTAAGGGCAATAATGGAGGCACGCCCTCTATCCATTCAGAGATCAGGTGCAAATCAGTTGAGTAACCTTGGGGTGTCTGAAGCACTGTCCTCACCTTTTCCAGTACTTCCAACCTCTCCAGAAGAGACCACCTGCCCCAAGTTATCAGACTCTATGACAAGGCCTCTTGTCTATACAAATCAATTACCCTCTAATAATGGAGTTGCTGGTCACTTGTTTTCATCGTCCGCTGGCTTCTCATCAGATCTTCAGTACTCATCTGTTTCACCTCAGGGAAAACATGCTAGGAATACTTCTTTCATTTCTCAATCAACAACAAATGCAACAGCTTTGACATTACCAGTGTCTCCAAATTCTGGGTTGCTTCAATCTACAGCATCAAGTCGTTATAATAAAGAAACCAGTGCTTCTTGGTGTCCAGAGTCACTGCCGGGTTTTCTTGATTTTCCTGTAAACTCCCATGTCCAGAATAATCAAATAGAAAGTAACAGTTGTAGTGGTGTCATAGCATCTGAAGAATTCAGTAAAAGAAATGATTGGCAGGAATGGGCAGACCAGCTAATCACTGATGATGATGCTTTGACATCTAATTGGAATGATCTTCTGTCTGACAACAGTATTCCAGAAATGGAATCAAAGGTTGGAATCTTCTCACGACATACTGCAGTTATGTTATCCTTTTTTATGTGTAATGTTGTTTCCTGCTATCACCCTGTTGCTTCAGATGCCATACCAGGTGTCAAAACCACCTTCAGATATTCCAGCACATCAGCTGCAGGTTCATCAGCAGCTTCCTGCCCCATCTATTGATATTCGCCCTGTACTTACCTCCACTTCCTCAGCAAATAGTGTCCCATCCAAGCCACGCATGCGTTGGACACCAGAACTTCATGAAGCCTTTGTCGAAGCTGTCAATCGACTTGGTGGTAGCGAACGTATGCAATTTTCCTGGCATGTGTACATTGTTACCATAAAGTTGTAAGGTCTGTTCCAATTGATATTTTTTGTCTATTTAATTTTCAGGAGCTACTCCAAAAGGCGTGCTGAAGCTCATGAAAGTTGAAGGCCTGACAATCTATCATGTTAAAAGCCACCTGCAGGTATCAGCATTTTACTTCTTTTAGCCCGAGGCCAGTTGTGTGCATAAACATCATTTTCTCGTATGTAATTTGAGGGATTTTAGTCTTCTTTTACCCCCTTCATATTGGAAGCTTTGCTTGTTGAATTTCAGAAATACAGGACAGCCAGATACAGACCAGACTCAGCAGAAGGTATGTAAATGTAACAATTTATAAGCAAACATTTTTCATTTGTTTTGTAATATCAGTCTCCGCTTCAGAATTTTTGATGATTGTAAAAATTCTGTGCGCCTCTGGGATAGTAGTGAAGGTGAATTCTGCTTTTGTTTTTGTTCATCACCCATGTGCATGAAGCTTAAGTTGAACCATGCAAGTCATTATGTTTTTTGTTTAATGTGTATTAACATGTTTCCCTATTTAGTTGGTGCTCTCCTCCCAGTTTAATTTGCTCAACCATTTTGTCATTTGCATGACAAATGTGATTGGAATGTTGGTGCTGCTACTGCTAGGTTGTACCCAATATTCAATTTTTTTTTTTAAGTTCAGTATGATGATTTGATACCTATCTTTAAAGCATTTTGCTATTAACATTCTTCCTATTAAACTTGCTGTCTTGACCATTCATACTCTGATGGCTTCTGTTTGGTTTCAAAATATAACCATTTATAATAAAGGTTATAAAACTACTCTCTTTAATTTATTTATTTACTAAAATCTACTAGCTGAGGCACATGCCTTATTTTTGTTGTTTATGGAAAGTTGGGTCATGAAATCATGCAATTTTGTGATGTGAAATATGTTATTGAGTCTTGACAATACTGTTGGTGGATATAGTTTCCAAGCTTATCCTTGGTAATGGTGTTGTGATATGAATTAATGTTTGTTGCTCTATAATCTTAACATCCTAAAACTCAATTTTTTGTCATTCAGTTATAATCCCAATCCAGGATTTTGTTTTTGGCTGTTGTAGATATTTTGACTCATTTACTAGTACTACACATTGATCCGAAAATGTACTAGGACTTTTGTTCACACATATGGGTCTTTAAAAACGGGATGTTCTGTCTCTGTTGCAGGATCCTTGGAGACAAAATTGACTCCTTTAGAAGAAATATCTTCACTTGACTTGAAAACGTAAGTCAATCAATTATTATTATTATTATTATGATGATGATGATGATGCAGTCAATGTGATTGATTTTCATTTATTCTTTTGCTTGGGAGGATTGTTCAAGCCTTCAGTCTTAGTACTAGATTAACCATCTAATTGAAATGATCAGATTTTTGACAACTGTAAATCACTCTACAAGCCCCAAATTCTTACGTATATTCTTTGACCATTGGATTTCATAAGTTCTGAGAGACATTAACTGCATCGTTTGTTAAGCATTAACTGGAGCCTGTTGGAGATGATAATCAAGTTTTTGCTGAGTGAAATACCGGGAGATGGTATTGTTCCTGTTCTGTTTCAAATATAGGTTGTAGGAGTTTGTAAAACAGAAAATCAATTCAACTATTATTTATGATTTTGAGAAGACTCTTTCAACGGATGTTTTGTTTGCTTTGACTGTTTTGAGGTGGGAATAGGCTGTCATTTGTTGATAAATTACAGATTTCCCAAAAAAAAAAAAATCAGGTGGATTTAGCAAATCAATGATTCTCGGGAGGAATATAACATCTGCAGAAGAGAGCCTGGAAATGGAGTTAATTTCTAATTTCATTTTAATAATAATAGAGAATGGTCCAGACAGAAAAATGGGAGATCACTGTGTCAAAGTTAAAAGCTAGAATTCCATTTTGACAGATTGATTTTGGACAGCCCATGTATCTTTTTAAAGAGTATAACATATACCAGTGGTTTTAGATTTCTCATTGGGTTGTGAAATGTTGTGTTTCATATCATTTTGAATTGACATGCTAAATGCATACTCGCTCTCTTTTTCTCTCCTCTCTCCTCTCTCCTCTCTCCTCTCTCCCCACTTCTATTTGGTTATTGTGTAAATCAGGGGTATTGAGATCACAGAAGCTCTTCGATTGCAGATGGAAGTTCAGAAAAGGCTGCATGAACAACTTGAGGTATAAATGTATTCCCTAATGCTATGTTTGGATGTAATGGATTTGAGCATGGATTTGGATTTCAATTAAATATCTTGTTTGGGAACTACATGGATTTGCATCCATGAGGATTTAAAACAAATCCACAATGAATTTAATAGCTCATTTAATGAGAATTTGAAGTAACATGTGACATGTTATTTGAAATCCTTGTATTTGAAATTTTAATATTTGAAATCTAAAATTTTAAATCAAATGCTTGCATCTAGATGCATTCTAAAGGAACTTTTTCTTTTTAAAGATTTGGTTGGTGGTTTTTTTTCCTTTGCGCTTGTGGAGTGAGGTTAAAGCAGTTCTGGCAACTTTATTTGTTGCTAAAAACACTGACAGTGAACATTTTTGGCACACTATAGCAGCTAAATCCAAAAGGTTCTACCCAATTCTTTTATATGATAATCAAATAGGAGATTTTCTGCCCACCTATGATTGCAAAGTTGTACTAAATTTATATTATTAACTATCACATTAAAATCCAATTAAGCTTCTCTGAAAATCTAGTAACTAGTGGTCTTGATAGAATTTAACTTTAAAAATTAGGTATTTTTTTATAATATGAAATCTTGTGCTTGGCCAATTGCAATTAGGATTTACTGATCAATGCATTAGCAGTGGATGAAATCAAGCCTTAAAGTATATAAAAGAAGGCTTTCATGCATACAAGCGGATATGCTTCTTTCTCTATACATACACAAGTTGCATTATGTTTTGCAGTTTGTCACTCATCTTGTTTTGGCAGATTCAACGAAATTTACAGTTACGGTTAGAAGAACAAGGGAGGTACCTGCAAATGATGTTTGAGAAGCAATGTAAGTCGGGCACTGACATGCTGAAGGCATCATCATCCACTTTGGAGAACCCCTCTGCTCTATCTTCTGACTCAATCCAAGATTCTTCTGCCAAAAATGAAATGGATGCCTCCAAGGATGATCAGGGCAAGACAAATGCTGACACAGTTGATGCCAGGTCTACATTGAAGGAAAGATCACAGGATACAAATGAGAAGCAAAAGGAACCTCAAATTGAAGCATCAGAGAGTCCTGACCCAGATAATGGCGAGTCAAATTCTCAATTTGCAAAGCGTCCAAGAATAGATATCTAAACCATCGGCATTGTACTGACAAAGTGAAAGATTCCCGGAAGACTATTATAATCTTTTAAGTAGCAGAAAACCTAGATGACTTATAAATAGAGCTTCAAAACTTGGAGATCCTCCAGCTTCTGGTTTTGATATGTCCTTGCATGCAATTTGCATCTGCACTCTATTTAACGCTACATTTAGTTGATAAATGAGGTGGATAAGAAAAGTTTTGATGATTATAATCTTCATCTACACCTTTTATCTGAAGTAAAGACTAGAGTTTTTGTAGAAAACCCATTGTATAGTGCCTGTGAATGAGCTGCTCCTTCACAGGAGAAATCAGTAGAGAGCATATGGGATATGGCTGATATTTAATACTGAAGTCAGTACCCAGTTTTTTAGCATATGAGAAAGTGCTCTGCCATTATTAGCAGACAATTGATACCACATAGTTTGCTTTGTGCATTTTGTTGGTTGGGTTTAAAACCAACAAAATTGAATTAAACTTAACTTTTTTTTTTTTTATATAAATCAAACTAAACTGAATTAAATTAAATAATATATGATTCTAATTAAATCAAATTAAATTTTTTTAGTTTGCATGATAATTTGTTATTATTTATGCATTTTTAAAATATATATTTTACATATATAACAAAAATATTTTATTTTGTTTATGAATTTATTAGATTAATGTAAAATAATTTTGAGAAATTAAATCTTAAAGTATATTAAAAATAAAATTTTAGTTTATCTAGTTAAATTAATTTTTAATAATTCAAATTTATAAAATTTAAAGCTAAACTAGTTGAAATTTTAAAAATAAAATAAAAATCGAACTAAACCCTGTTTGATTTTTTTTTTATTTTTTTTTTATAAATTTTGATTCCATCAAATGCCAAAAAGCAATTACTTTAGAAGTTTGGGAAAATGGTAATAAACTGACCTAAAGAATTAGATTATTGAGTTAGAATAAAAGAAAGAAGAGGATGACAAATACATTGTTGGCAGGTTGTCATTTTATGATGCTAATTCCTAGTTTTGGTTACATTCTTTTCTTGTTAAGAAGCATGATTTTTTATTTTTACTTTTTTCTTAATAAGTCTGCATCTAAGCCAGGTGGTTTCAGAGAGAATTTGCATTTGCAAGATTATGGTCAGATGTCATTAAAATCCAGGGAGACTCAAGATTGTTGAAGGAGAGGTAGAAACTAATTAACACTAAGAAGCAATTAACTTGGCCATTATCATTTCACAATGTAATAAACAAGCATTTGACCAACTAATTACATTATTAATAGATTTTTCCTTTGCCTCCCTTTCTTTCATTTTCTTTTTACTACATAAGGACTTCCTACAGACAAAGAAAAGAAAAAAATATATACAAATTTTATGGAAATTCCATTTTTTCTCTTCACTCCCACCTTCCTCACACATGCACTACATAAAACACCCTTAATTATTTTTAGTACTCTCCCAGTTTCAAAATTACAAGTTTAATTTAACTTCTGTACAAATTAAATTCAAATATACTATTTTTTTTAACTAATATCTATTGGTTCAATTAATAAAGAACTTGAATTCATGTAAATAAGGTTTTAGGTTTGACTTTTATATATAGAGAAAATAGTTGCTGCCATGTTGGGAAAGTTTTACTCCCTTTGTGGTTCACCCAGCTTAAACTCTAAAATAGTTACAGACTTTGGCTATGACTACTAGGAGCATAACATAAAATAAATAAATAAATAAAAATAATATAACATAATATACTAGTTTTTTTTTTTGAAAGAAAATATGCTAATTTTTAATATAATCTTTTATTAGTAACAAAAAAACTCATATGATTAACTAAAATTAGATTTATCCAAACAAAAGTATATGTTAAATAAGGAAATATTCATAAATTAGTAAATTATTATTATAGGTGCTGCCATGCTGGAAGAGTTTTGCTCCCTTTGTGGTTCACCTAGCTTAAACTCTAGAATAGTCACATACTTTGTCTATAACTATTGAGAGCATCATATAAAATAAATAAATATAATATAATATAATATAATATAATATGCTAGTATTTTTTGAAATAAAATATGCTAATTTTTAATATAACCTTTTATTGGTAACACAAAAACTCATATAATTAAATTAGATTATCCAAATAAAAGTATATGTTAAATAAGGAATATTCATAAATTAGTAAATTATTATTATTTTGAATTTAGAATGCAAGTTTCACTCTCATACTGATTAGAAGATGAATTTTTTATTTTTTGGTTAATAGAATATTATATGAACTAAAATTCGATAGATGAACAGCATAATATGAGCAGTTTCTTCTTTTAAATTGATGACGGTAAAAACTGAATTCTACACCTTAAGATCTTTTTAAAAAAAGTTACCACTTAATTATTTTCTCATAAACTACAAATTTTTTTTTTTTCATAATTTAACTATCAAATCTTTCCATATTAGTAAATTAATTGCACATTTAATAAATATGTAAAATGATATTAAAAAAATAAAAGAAAAGTGTAAGTTAGGTGAACGAGAGGTTAGTGTCCCTTTGAGTCGAAGTTAGCTAATAGCAGATCCCTTCTTCTACCTATCCATCGCTCTCTCCCCACCACAGTTAACGTCTCTTGAACTCAAACCCACGACTTCTCAACTCACGGTTTGGTACACATTACTAATAATTTTTTTTTTTCAATACACAACAACATGATCATGAACATGTTCCTTCATATTTTACTAGCTACTACTTCCCTTCAAAACCATCCCTTTTAATACCATCATCATTCCCTTCTCTATTCTCACCATCTTTTTTTCTGTTAGTTTGTTTTGCTTGGCGTGTGGGCTCAACCTCCATGGCTGGCCATGCCACTGGCACCACCACTTCACATCCTTTGCAGGACTATGATGAGGTAATGAACTACCCTCTGGAAACGTACTTATAAGCATTGTATGGATTCGCCACCTTACGTAACAAGCGTGTTATTTGCTTTTGCATTGGTTTGTTTTTACTCTATATTGGTGTAATGTGGCAACAGCAGCACCGGCCCCCGACTCGACAGTCTGTTTCAGGGAAAGTTACATGCAGAGTTTGTGGAGATGAGATTGGAGTTAGAGAAGATGGGACATTGTTTGTTGCTTGTCTTGTTTGTGGATTTCCAGTTTGCAAGCCTTGTTACGAGTATGAAAGAAGTGAAGGAAACCAGTGCTGTCCTCAGTGCAACACTCGCTATAAGCGTCACAGAGGTTGTGCAAGAGTTGTAGGAGATGATGAAGATGATATTGAAGAAGATGACTTTGAGGATGAATTTCAGCTTAAGAAGCAGCATCATGAGGAACCAGATCATAAAAATGTCTTTGCTCCATCGGTAATACACTAAATCTTACTTTAGTCAATTGGTCAGGACATTGCTTAACAGGACAGTTTTCACAAAGTAAAAAATTATTGCTTCAGTGATAACTTTTCTCATGGAATCTAGAGAATAAATGTGCGAGTTTTGCAGGAAAACAGTGACTATGTCACAAGGCAGCCATTGCACACTGGTGGTCCTGCATTTTCTTCTGCAGGAAGTGGTAAGCAAAATTTAATATTTGTTATCTTTCCTTGACACAAATACAGTATCTTCATAATGCAAATTTCTTGTTTGGTTGGTGATGCTTGCGTGCAGTTGCAGGGAAGGACATTGAGGCTGAGAGAGAGATGTACAGCAATGAAGAATGGAAAGAAAGAGTGGAGAAGTGGAAAGTTCGGCAAGAGAAGAGAGGTTTATTGAGCAAGGATGATGGAGGAAATGATCAAGGAGAAGAAGATGAGTACCTGTAAGTGGTTTCTTTCTTCTATTTTCCCCATGGCATTTCGGTTCTTGAATTTGTGTAATAACCCTTTTGCTCTTCATCAGCATGGCTGAAGCTAGACAACCTCTGTGGCGAAAAATCCCTATATCATCAAGCAAGATCAACCCTTACCGCATTGTCATTGTCATTAGACTAGTTGTTCTGGTCTTCTTTCTCCGGTTTCGTGTCTTAACTCCAGCATATGATGCTTACCCTTTATGGCTGATTTCTGTTATTTGTGAGATTTGGTTTGCTTTCTCCTGGATACTTGATCAGTTCCCAAAATGGTTTCCAATTGAAAGAGAAACTTACCTTGATCGCCTATCTATGAGGTTTGAACGAGAGGGGGAGCCTAATCGGTTAGCCCCAATTGATTTTTTCGTGAGTACTGTGGATCCTCTCAAGGAACCTCCAATCATTACTGCAAATACAGTTCTTTCAATCTTGTCTGTTGATTATCCTGTCGAAAAGATCAGTTGTTATGTGTCGGATGATGGTGCTTCGATGCTCCTTTTCGATACACTAGCAGAAACTGCTGAGTTTGCCAGGAGATGGGTACCCTTCTGCAAGAAACATAATATTGAACCAAGGGCTCCAGAATTTTACTTCTCTCAGAAGATAGACTACTTGAAAGATAAGGTGCATCCGAACTTTGTCAAGGAGCGAAGAGCTATGAAAGTGAGCAAGCAAGCAAATCCTCATACATTATTTTCATTTTAACTTCCTTGTTATGATCAACTGTACTAACTATTGTGCCGCAGAGAGAATATGAAGAATTCAAGGTGAAGATTAATTCATTGGTGGCCAAGGCTCAGAAGAAACCTGAAGAAGGATGGGTGATGCAGGACGGCACGCCATGGCCTGGAAACATCACAAGGGACCATCCTGGAATGATCCAGGCAGGACAATCTATCATTTTATGATTGTGCTAACTTTCATTTCAAAATGTATGCCACAGCTAACTATTAGCTCGATCTTCAGGTATATCTTGGAAGTGAGGGTGCCCTTGATGTCGAAGGTAAGGAGCTTCCTCGCCTGGTGTATGTTTCTCGTGAGAAGAGACCTGGCTATGACCATCACAAGAAAGCCGGTGCCATGAATGCTTTAGTAAGTAGTGAACTTCTGATTTGCAGATTCAAGCAAGATTCAATTGAATAGTTCTCATAATTACAAAATGTCGTGGCTGTCTACAGATTCGAGTATCTGCAGTGCTTACCAATGCCCCTTTTATGCTGAATTTGGATTGCGATCATTATCTTAACAACAGTAAAGCTCCAAGAGAAGCCATGTGCTTTTTAATGGATCCTCAGCTTGGGAAGAAGGTCTGCTATGTCCAGTTTCCTCAAAGATTTGATGGTATTGATCGTCATGATAGATATGCAAATCGAAATACTGTATTCTTTGATGTAAGTTGAACTAATTGAAGTTCATTCTTTTTTATATCCTGATAAACACTGCATCTATCTCTACATTTTAATCTCACAAAATTTTGCTCTGTTTAGATTAACATGAAAGGTCTAGATGGTGTCCAAGGGCCAGTGTATGTTGGTACTGGATGTGTTTTCAATAGGCAGGCATTGTATGGTTATGATCCACCAGTGTCCGAAAAGAGGCCTAAGATGACATGTGATTGCTGGCCTTCATGGTGCTGCTGCTGCTGTGGCGGTTCAAGGAAGTCAAAATCGAAGAAGAAAGGGCAAAGAAGCCTATTTGGGGGATTACTCCCAAGGAAAAAGAAAATGATGGGCAAGAACTACATGAGAAAAGGGTCCGGCGCAATGTTTGAACTTGAAGAGATTGAAGAAGGGCTTGAAGGTTATGAAGAGTTGGAGAAATCATCACTTATGTCACAGAAAAATTTCGAGAAACGATTTGGCCAATCCCCAGTATTCATTGCATCAACTCTGATGGAAGAAGGTGGCCTACCTGAAGGAACTAATCCTGCAACACTCATTAAGGAAGCTATTCATGTTATCAGTTGCGGATATGAAGAGAAAACAGAATGGGGAAAAGAGGCAAGTAGCATTCTTCAGGATTCTGCTGTCTACAAAAATGTTGCAAGATCACTAAAATGTTGAATCTGTTTTCTTTTCAGGTTGGATGGATTTATGGTTCAGTTACAGAGGATATCCTGACAGGATTCAAGATGCATTGTAGAGGATGGAAGTCAATTTATTGCTCTCCAAAGATTGCAGCTTTTAAGGGATCAGCCCCCATTAATCTATCAGATCGGTTGCACCAAGTTCTGCGATGGGCTCTTGGTTCTGTTGAAATTTTCATGAGTCGCCATTGCCCTCTATGGTATGGCTATGGAGGAAAGCTGAAATGGCTAGAGAGACTTGCCTACATCAACACTGTTGTTTATCCTTTCACTTCCATTCCTTTGCTTGCCTACTGTACAATTCCTGCTGTCTGCCTTCTGACAGGAAAATTCATCATCCCCACAGTAAGTGATCCTGAGGCTTGGTTTGCCTGAATATATACTGCTGCAGAAATTGCTACACTGTTTCACTTTGCTTCCATCATTTGGAAATACAAACCAGATTGCTGTATTTAACAAGATTTTTTTTTTAATTCCTGCAGCTGACCAACCTTGCAAGTATCTGGTTCCTGGCACTTTTCCTCTCCATCATAACAACAAGTGTTCTAGAGCTTCGATGGAGTGGAGTGAGCATTGAGGACTTATGGCGTAACGAGCAGTTCTGGGTCATTGGTGGTGTGTCGGCACATCTTTTTGCTGTATTCCAAGGCCTCCTGAAGGTCCTCGGTGGAGTTGACACAAACTTCACAGTCACAGCCAAAGCAGCAGAAGATACAGAATTTGGGGAGCTCTACCTTTTCAAATGGACTACTCTTCTAATCCCACCAACTACTCTAATTATCTTGAACATGGTTGGAGTTGTAGCTGGAGTATCTGATGCAATCAACAATGGATATGGTTCATGGGGTCCTTTATTTGGAAAGCTATTTTTCGCTTTCTGGGTCATCGTTCATCTCTATCCTTTCCTTAAAGGTCTAATGGGACGGCAAAACAGGACACCCACCATTGTGGTCCTCTGGTCTGTGCTTCTTGCTTCAATTTTCTCACTGGTTTGGGTTAGAATTGATCCCTTCTTGCCCAAGCAAACTGGCCCAATTCTTAAACAGTGTGGAGTGGAATGCTAGTCAGGTTACTGAGATGCTTTCTTGTATTAATTTTGTCTTTCAGGTTATGCCATTGTGTTTAGTTGTTTCTGAAAAAGATTCCAAGTTGTCAATGCTCAGGAGAGTGATTACACTATTATAAATGAACAATACTAGAAAATTTTGCTTTTAATATGTGAAAAGGAGTTACTGAACTATGCAAACATGGCCTTGATCATTTATTTTTCTTCATCCTTGACATGCTTATGGTTTAAGACAGATCTGGGCGTTAACAATTCCTCTGACATACCTAATAGATTGGACAAATAACCCAAGTAAAAGGGCAGAAAGGTGTGGATAGAGGTTACCGATCCATCTACCCTAGTTAAGAAGTCAATGTCGCTTCAAGTTCTGTTTTGCTTAGTTAACTGATTCCAAGTTTGTCAAAACAGTTGCTTCATTTGCAAAGAAGATGAGACTGTACCATACCTTTCAATTGGACCAAAATGGTAAAGGGTACTAATTCATCTTTCCTTGGAGACACAATTACAGAAATGCACAAAGTCTTTCTCTGCAAAATGAAGAATGGAGAAAAAGCCAAGCAAATAACAATTAAACTAAAAGTCAAATAATGAATTTGGAATTGGAAAACTAAGAATAAAATAATTAACAAAGGAAGATTATTCAATCCCTTTTTTTTTCAAAATTTTAACCAAAAAATTAAAAATTAGCAACATCCATCTGATTTGATATGAATTAATCGGATTTTCTATAGTTAATAAATTTCAAAACTAAATAAGAAAAACTATTTACAATTTTAAATGTTTAATTTGCATAAATGGGTATAGGGAGTTGAAATATATAATTTTTCTAAATGGGAACAGAAAATGAAGAATGTCAACAATGCATACGTTGAATGCTTCAAAATCTTGTAGTAGAAAGATAGACCTACTTGACTTCAGGATTTGTACATGATACTAAATATGCACTGCAACTGTAGTTACTAGATGGAGGAAATGACAAAATCAAATACCATTCCAGGAAAGACCTGAGTTCCCCAAGATTGAGATCCAGACACTAAAAAGATAAAGAAAAAAAGCCTCACCCACCAGTTTCATTTTGTTCTATTATTGAAAGCCAGCTCCTTACTCGCTAAGAATTATATTCTCCAATGGTTCAGACAGGTGAGCTTGAGTCTGAGCTGCTAGTTCTTGTGCCACTAAGTGCATGGCAGGTCGTTCCTGAGGAGTTGGACGAGTGCATGCTAAAGCAACCTTAACAACAAAAACTACCTCCTCTGCCAATTGACCTGTTGGAAGAGGAAGCCTCTCGTCAAGGACATCTTTTAGAAACAGCTCCGGATCATTTGATGACATTGATGGCTTTAATGATGACAATGAAGATAAGAGCTCTCCTGGGTGTCTTCCCAACATAAATTCAAGCGCCACCACTCCAAAGCTGTAAGTATCACATTTGTCAGTTACTCGCATTGTAAGCGCCAGCTCTGCACATCAAGCAAAAGAACATATTATACACTAATTACCTCCGAGAACTCAATTCGATCTAAAATCTCGAGCTATTGAGTGGAAGTATCCAATGGGCATATAAACTCACTTAGTAACCGATGTGAGATTGATGAATTATTAAAAAAAACACTAATGACTATAGCAAAACATGTGCAATGCTTGAAGTAGTTGTTTACCTGGGGCCATATAGCCATATGAACCAGCGACAGTTGTCCAGTTGGATGAATCTGTGTTCAATAGTCTTGCTGTGCCAAAATCAGAAAGGCGTGGCTCAAACCCAGACTCCAGCAAGATATTATTCAAGGATATGTCACGATGAACTATTGGCGGAGAGCAGTCATGGTGCAAGTAAGCAATTGCATGAGCCACTCCTTGCACAATCTTCAACCTTGTAGCCCAACCAAGCTCCATTTCCCCTTCAACACCATACAAAACTTTTCCTAGGCTTCCCTTCTCAACATACTCATAGACCAAGTACAAACAGCCCCTGCTGGAACAATACCCGTGAAGCTTGATGATGTTTCGATGCCTAACTTCTGTCAGAACTTTGATCTCATTCTCGAAACTCTGTCGATTTGTTGCTGGAATTTCGCTGGATTCTGATACATGTTGTTTCTTGACTGCAACAACTTGACCTGTTGTCAATACGGCTTTGTAAACACTTCCAAATCCTCCTTTTCCAATGCAGTATTTGTCATTGAAGTCTTCAGTGGCCTTAACAATATCACCATATGTGAATTTTCCTTCTCTTTCCCGTATCATTGACTCAAAACTCTCATATTTTTTTGAAGCTTTGATCTCTTCATCAAGGAGTTCGGTTCTGCCACGAAGTATCAGAACTGCAATACAATTACTGATATCACCAACAACCCACATACTGGAACAATAACACCAATAAGAACTTTCACGTTCTTTTTCGAGGATTTCCCATTTGAGTTTATCAGGTTTCATGGAGATAATCCTCCAACGTTTCGGCACAATCCTGGGTTTCCAGCAAAAGCCGTTGCTGATGCATTCTGAAACATGCCACTAATGGGGACAGGTCCCGTCAACTTATTGTAGGAGAAATCATAACAACGCAGACTAACCATGCCAGACAAAGCTGTTGGAATAGCTCCCGAAAGATTATTATGTGAGACATTGAGGTTTTCCAACATTGTAAGCTTTCCCAGGTTAGCTGGTATTTTTCCTGAAAGTGAATTGTTGCTGAGATCCAACAAGGACTGCAATGAGTTTAAGTTTCCAAGCTCAACAGGAATTTCACCTGATAGAGCGTTGTGACTCAAATTCAGGCTAGATAATTTCTTACACTTCCCCAGATTATCTGGTATGTTCCCTGACAGCTTGTTACTAGATAAATCGAGAGATTCAAGCTTTGACAAATTTCCCAAACTTTGAGGGATCACTCCAGTCAAATAATTGTTGCTCAAATTGAGCCTGAATAACATGCTTAGATTTCCCAATTCAACAGGAATCATCCCACTCAAATCATTTGAATCCAGAGTCAGAACACCCAACTTGTTCAACTTTGAAAGCTCGGCTGGGATTTGGCCAGAAATTCTATTTCTGTCCATCTGAAAATTAGTGAGGTTTTCACATTCTCCCCAGACAGATGAGATTTCACCAACAAACTGGTTGTCACTAAGAGAAAGGAAAACAAGTTTCTGATGAACTCCAAATGCTTCTGTAATGTTTCCAGTGAATTGGTTCTCATCAAGCCGGACTCTAGTCAATCCTGAGCAACTCCTCAAGCAAGTTGGCAATGACCCAGTAAACTTGTTGCCATTAACTGTAAGCTGTTCAAGAGCCAAACCACTACAGAGATCAGGAGGCAATTCTCCAGAGAAGCTGTTGTTGGAAAAGCTGGCATATGTCAAAGAAGGGATATGCATGCCAAAATCGTTTGGGATGCTACCAGAGAAATTGTTGGTGAACAAATTGATCGACTGTAAAGAACTAAGACGTGAAACAGTTTCCGGCAACTTGCCATGAAGTTGGTTGTCGCTGAAATCTAGTGTTTCTAGGGATGTCATAATCCCAACATCAGGTGGAATTATTCCACTGATATTGTTAGAAAAAAGATTCAGGATCTGTAGATTTGTCAGCTTCCACATTGTAGAAGGAATAGGTCCTGAAAGCTTGTTTCCTGAAAGGTCTAGTTGTTCCAAATCTTTCAAGTTTCCAATCTCAAGAGGAATTGAACCAGAGAGAGTGTTATTATAGAGAAAAAGCAGATTGAGGTTTGCCATCTGCCCAATTTCTGAGGGAATATGTCCAGACAACATATTGTTCTGAAGTTGCAAAGCGAACAACTCAGTCCAATTGGAAAAGAAATAAAGTGAGATCTCACCTGAAAAAAAATTATCAGACAAACCAAGATCGACCATCTTGCGCAGATTGGACAAGGACAAAGGCAACTCCCCACTTAGTTGATTCAAGGCCAAGGCCAGGTAAGTGCGGTTAGTACAAAGACCAATCTGAGGAGGCATTGTTGAATTTAAGCCATTTATTCTGAGATCAAGTGATACTAAATTCCTGAGTTGGCCTACAGAGGATGGAATGCTTCCCTGGAATGAATTGTTAAACAACTCAAGATTTTGAAGACCAGACAACAAGCCAATACTTTCAGGAATCTGACCGGTGAAATTATTGTTAGCCAGAGGAAGATCTAAGATTGGAAAGCTTGGAAATGTTAGATGACAAAGGCCCTTGGAATGAGCTTGTAGTGAGATCTAAATATTCAAGCTTTCCCAGATTGGTATATGCCCATTCTGGTATCATGCCAGTGAACTGATTGTCTGACAAATTTAGATAGGTCAAGTTCTGGCAATTGGATAAGAAATCAGGGAATCCTGAAGTAAGCTCATTGAGAAAGAAGCTAAGATGCATCAAAGAAGGCATACCTGAAAATTTAGACCAGTCAGGAGTTTCAAAGAAGTTTGCTCTAAGGTCCAGGTACTGTACCTTCTGAAGATCCTGGAGCTGGTGTGGGATGGTGCCATTGAGAGTGTTGTAGAAAAGATTAAGATACTGAAGCTCAGTCAATTGCCACATCTCCACAGGTATGTTCCCTTCAAAAAAATTGCTGCTAAGGTCCAAATAAGTGAGCTTGGAGAGGCTACCAATAGCTGATGGTATCATTCCACCTATGCTATTATTCTGGAGGTCGAAGCTGGTGATGTTTACAAATGAAGAGAAGTTGAATTGGGCAAGAGTCCCAATAATGTTTAAGCTAGAGAAGTTTATTTTGTAGACTGTTCCAGTTTTATCACAGGAAATAGCAGTCCAGTTGCAGAGGTTTTTGAGGTTGGGAAGGTACCATGAATTGAGAGAAGAAAGTGAAGAAGAAAAGCTGTTTCTCCATTTGATGAGAGCTTCTGCTTGTGTTCTTGGTGATGAAGTGATCTGCAAAGGACACAAAGAAAGTAACAGAAAATGAAGAAGAAGAAAGGAGAACTTTTGAGTTATAGTCATGCTTAGCTCTTTTTTTTTTCTTTTGTTTTTTTCTCTAAGTTCCATATCATGCAAGTAATAATCTTATATGAGAGATGAGGAAGAGTAGTTATCAAAACTAAAATTATTAGGAATGAAAATACCCGTAGAGGGTTGCAACATCACAACCCGTTACCAGATAATTTTTTTTTTTAATTTTTGCTTTTAACTCCATATACAAAGGTTTTACCAATTAGAAAAAAATGGTATTTTTATTGTTTTACGGATCAATGACAACACTATTTTTATTATTACCTGTGATATTAATGATTTCTCAATTATTAGATAAAAATTAATGGACTTAACATTTTAATCATAAAATAATCAAATTTGTGGAATTTTTTTTCGATATAACTGAATTTAAACTAATCAAATTTGATTTAAATAGAATTTTTTTTTTTTTTGAGTTAAAAGAGCCATAAGCAGCTAATTTCTCAAACTCGATAGTTATTTAAGCGAGATATATTTCAGAGTTCACTTAAACATGCAGATCAAATCCAGCTATATGTTTTCCGTGAAGGCATGCAGGTTCAAGGAAGGAGTCATATTCTACTGAAGTTGAGGTTTACAGCTTCTATGCATGTGAGTTGATTATTATAAGGTACAAGTTGGTGTAGTGCCCACTTCTATTCACATTCAATTGCCTTATGAATCAAATTATGGAGTCCCAACAACCTAGTAATTTTCCAACACCAAGAAATAAGTTTGAATTCTATTTTTTTCAAGAAATAGTAAAATGGGTTAGAATTTAACAGAATATTCACACTTTTTACTATTTAAATTACTCAATTCAACATTCTAAATTCGATTATCACAAATAAATATATTTTTATTATGTTCGCTTTAATTTGATATATTATAACATGTCAAAGTCAAAACTCTATTCAACTGGTTCAAATGCTCCAAAGTCTGCTTCCGGCCCACATCACTAAGTGCATACAGTGTTGTGATAAAAAGATTGGTCATTGTGTGTCAAATTTCAAAGGAGATGGTAGAAGATGGCCTTAGAACAATCAACCAATAAATATATTCATAAAGACTTCATGACAGGATGACTTCCAATTCCAGTTGACCTGACAACCATTCCATGCGTTATTGAAGCATTTTCTTCATTCCACCTGATAACTGGTTTCCGGAACTCTTGAGCTGAGTGTCCTGCAAAGCACTGAGCAGAGAACAAGGTGAGAAGTGGGGGGAATCCCCATAAACACTTCGATGCCTAAGTTAGAGAATAGAAAACGGGTGGCTGAAAGATAGCCTGAGTATGTGTGAATGAGATAAGATGTCCTCTAATAAGGGGTACATGGTGTTATATATAGTGATACTCAAACCTGGGAGGAATAGGAATCCTTGTGGGAGAGTATTCCTACTTCAGTTAGGATTCCTCTTTGAGGTAGTTCCTTGGACGAATCTGTCTTTTCCTTTGTCCATGTGTTCCTAATTAGAGGGGTGGATGACCCCTAATTAGGTGGGAACATTCTAGATGGTATCAAGAGTCCCCCCTTGGATATGCGGATATTTATGTCCGTCGCATCCGAGTAAGATGCAGTGGTGCCTCTATACGGGTGATAAGATGCAAGTAAGCTGAGGTGGCCAGCCTTCATCGCAATAAGCAGAGCTTGGTGCCGAGTATTTTTGGTTGATTTGCTATCGAATCGTAATCTGCAGAACTGGGGTACATACTTGGATCCTCAGTATTACGAAAGCGACCTGAGGGTGCCAGCTTCAATCACTAGACTATGTGAGCGAGACTTAGATGCTCAGCACAGGGGCACGAGGCTTACATGCTCGGATCCTCAGTACTACAGAAGCGACCTGAGGGTGCCAGCTTCAGTCACTGGACTTTATGTGAGCGAGACTTAGATGCTTGGCACAGGGGCGCGAGGCTTACATGCTCGGATCCTCAGTACTACGAAAGCGACCTGAGGGTGCCAGCTTCAGTCACTGGACTTTATGTGAGCGAGACTCATATACTCGGCACAGGGGCGCGAGGCTTACATGCTCGAATCCTCAGTACTACGAAAGTGACCTGAGGGTGCCAGCTTCAGTCACTGGACTTTATGTGAGCGAGACTTAGATGCTCGGCACAGGGGCGCGAGGCTTACATGCTCGAATCCTCAGTACTACAAAAGTGACCTGAGGGTGCCAGCTTCAGTCACTGGACTTTATGTGAGCGAGACTTAGATGCTCGGCACAGGGGCGCGAGGCTTACATGCTCGGATCCTCAGTACTACGGAAGTGACCTGAGGGTGCCAGCTTCAGTCACTGGACTTTATGTGAGCGAGACTCAGATGCTTGGCACAGGGGCGTGAGGCTTACATGCTCGGATCCTCAGTACTACGGAAGCGACCTAAGGGTGCCAGCTTCAATCACTAGACTTTATATGGAATGGTCTGGGAGTGGTGTTTGGAGCGTTTCCCGATTCGCTTGATGGAGCGGCCCATTTGAAAATGTGAGTGGGCCAATCACAGGGTGACTTCATTTCAACTCTGGTTGATGCGTCATTTCGTGTGTCAGTGATCGAAATGCTCGTACAACCGTCATCGCGACTCTTCGCCTAATGTGTTTTTTTTTTATGCCCAATAGGCCCTTGGTAATCTAGGGAGGAGCACAGTAATAATGGGGGCAGTTAATGACGTGCTTCCAGGTCCTTCCATGTCTCTATAAATATTGTTGTGTTTGCTAACTGGCACATTTTGCTTTCTTTCGCTCTTTCATTCTGTTTTTGCTGCGTTTCTACTGCATCCACCATTTTTATTCCTTCTTGCCATAACTCTCATTTGAGGTTGTCAGGTGATTCTTTTATAATTTCTTCCTTCTTTTTTTTGCCCCTCTCCTTTTTTGTCATTAGATTTTTGTTCCCTTCTTTGCTATGGCTCCTCGGGAAGAGATTAGCTCTGACCTCTTTGTGTCCAATGTAGATAGTGAATTGCTAGGGTGGTACTGGCGGCGGTTTTGCATCCCCGTCGATTACGCCCTTCACACCGTAGATAGAAGGTTTAAGGCCCATACTCCTATATCGGGGCTAAGTAGATTAGTGGTCTATTTTGACCAGTTAGAGGGGGGTCTGAAATTTCCCTTGGATCCTTTTATCAAGGATTTCCTTAATAGAAATAACATAGTGCTTGGTCAGCTTCATCCGAATAGTTATCGGATACTGATCGGGTTTATCCAGTTGATGCATGAGGAGGGTAGGATTCCTGATCTAGACGTCCTCCGGTATCTGTACAGGCTAACTAGGAAGAAGGGAGAGATGATGTTCTCCCTTTCGGCCGTACCAAACCATTCCCTTTTCGTTAAACTGCCGGATCTTCACAAGAAGTGGAGATACCATTTTTTTATCATAGAGCATCAATCGGACTTCCTGGATGTCCGGAGGATGTGGTCAGACGAGTGTCACAAAGTGACCCATCCAGCGAAACTTTTCGATCCGGATATGGAATTAGTTTTGCGGCTACATCTAGACGGACTCGCTGAAGCTCGATCCGCAGAGGATGCATCCCAGAGATATTTGTGGAGAGTCTGTCCGAGTCGCGACCATTGCTCTGGTATGATTTTTGTTTTGAGTTTTGTTTTGTCTAACTAGTCTTATCTTTCCGTCTATATATGGCTGACTTTTTTGATTTTGCAGGCGGGATTTCCCTAGTAGATGAGCCAACTGCAGTGGAGGAGTGTCAGGATTATCCTTCTCCTCCAGCTGAGGCTCCCGCTGCTCTGGAGGCTGTTCCTGCCGACCCAAAGGGTAAAGCAATAATAGAAGGTGAGCAGCCGGAGCGGATCGGACGATGAAAAAGGTAGCTGATCAAAACAGAGTTAGATGCAGAGGGGCTAGACGAAGAGATCTATATCCAACGGCCCCGATTATCTGGTTGTCCGGATATACGCGATTGAATATTGAAAAAGATGAAGCCCCCGAGCATCTCCAATAGTCAAGTACGGGACCAGTACGCTGAGTCACTGCGGTTGCCCGGAGACATGCAGCATTGGTCGAGCAAGGGGCCAGACGGATTGCTCGATTCTATGATCGGTCAGTCATTGGAGGTAATGAAGTTTCTGGTTTTTGATATAACTATTTGTGGTGGGGTTTTGGCTAAATTGTCTAGTTGTTTTTGGCAGATGACTCAGGCCCTGCTACTGGCTAAGGATCAGTACTTCTATTTGAAGAGCCAGTACAGCTTGAAGGAAACGGAGGTGGGGACGATTGCCATAGATTTTGAGAAAAAACTTGATAGCACTAAAGCAGCTCTGGAGCACTGCCAGACAAGCTACGTGGAGGTGAATCAGAAGAAGGTTTCCGAGTTGGAACATAGCCAGGCTCAGCTGACAAGGAGGATCGAGGAGCAGGATCTTCAGATTGCTGGACTTCATGAGAGGCTAGCTGAGCTTGAGAAATCTCATGCCAATGATAAGAAAGCATATCAGAGCATGGTAGGGGGGTTTCTCAAGGCGTACCGGGCAGAATGCAAAAGGATCCTACTCTCTCAAGACTTAGGATTGGATCTGGGGGCTTTGGATCGGATAACCCCAGCCGATCTGGCAAGGCTTACTGCAGAGGATGACGCCCGTCGAAAGGCCGGTTCCTTTGCTGTAAGGGAGTCTGAAGAGGTTGTTGCGATAGCTGGGTCTGGCGAGAATCCAGAGGCTGCTAATGATGCTTCCCCCTTAATTTTCGGGTCGGGGGGTCCGGGCGTAGAGATATTATAGTAGATAGGTTTTATGTATCTCTCTTTTTTTTTTTTAACAATCAGCTGTAAAGATATTCTTTGATCAATAAAGATAGTTTTCATTGAATCAAATTATGTGCTCATATACAAGATTACTGATAATATTTTCTGAGGGAGTCTGAGTTCTAGAACCTTGGTAGTTCTTTGCCTCCCCTCTCTCTTAGTTTATAGGCCCCCTTTGTTGTGCATTCTGAGATCTGATATGGACCTTCCCAATTAGGACCTAACTTGTTGGTACTGGAGGTGCCTTTACCTATATCTGCTCTTCTGAGTACCCAGTCACCTGTCTTGAAATTCTCTGTTGCTTTACGCAGATGGTGGTACCGAGTTATCCTTTGTCGATGTGCCTCTGCCGTTGCTGCCACTTGTTCTCTTCGTTCTTCTAGTATGTCAAGGCATATTCGTGCGTTGACGTTATTGAGGGCGTGGTCGAGGTCTTGGCTTACCCGGTAACTTGGGGATCCCACCTCTACCAGAATTACTGCATCCATACCGTAAGTTAGTCTGAACGGCGTTTCCCCAGTGGATGATCGGGGTGTGGTTCTGTATGCCCAGATTACATTGTTCAGCTCTTCGACCTAGTTCCCTTTCTTGTCATCGAGTCTTTTCTTCAACCCTTGCATGAGGATTCTGTTTGTAACTTCAGTTTGTCCATTCGTCTGCGGGTGAGCTACTGAGGTGAAGTGCAGTTTTATGCCAAGGTCTGAGCAGAAACTTCTGAATTTGTGGTTGTCGAACTGTTTGCCATTGTCTGTAATTAAGGTGTGGGGGATGCCGAATCTGCAAATGATTTCTTTCTAGAAAAAGTATTGTATCCGGGCTTCTATGATGGTTGGGACTGCTTCTGCTTCTATCCATTTCGTGAAATGGTCAATGGCCACGATTAAGAACTTTTTCTGTGAGGTAGATAGAGGAAAAGGACCTAAGATGTCCATCCCCTACATGGCAAAAGGCCATGGGCTTCCAATGGGATGCAGAGGCCGAGAAGATTTATGGCTAAGCCGGGCGTGGTGCTAGCATTGGTGACATAATTGTGTTAGCTACTGGGCATACTTAGACATGGTAGGCCAGTAATATCCCTGGAGCAGGGCCTTTCCAATGAGCGAATAATGGGACTCGTGTGCACCACAGATTCCTTCATGGATTTCTTTTAGTATGTAATTTCCCTCCTCTGGGGAAATGCATTTCGGGATTTTCGGTAGAGCTCCCCTCGGTGGACGAAATAGTGTGCTGCTTTGGCTTTGAGTTTCCGAGGTTGCAGCTTATCTTCCAGAAGTGTGCCATGTTCAAGATATTGGATGATGGGCTGTATCCATTTCAAGACTGCTTGTGTTCTGAAAATTTCATTATCCTCTGTGCTGGGATTGGTGAGTGATTCGGTGAAATCCATATCCCTAAATGCCTGACTGTTCTCGGCTATGGATTTAGCAAGGTAATCGGCCTCATGGTTATCTTCTCTGGGAATCTGAACGATATTCCATTGGCCTCCGTCTTGCTTGATGTGTTGCAAAAGTCACCTGGCTTTGTCTATATACTTGGCGATGCAAGCATCTTTGACTTGAAATGCTCCGCTAACTTGGTTGACTACTAGTTGGGAATCCGAGTGTATAATGAGGTGCTCGACCCTGACTTCCGCTGCTAGCTTCAACCCTATAATGAGTGCTTCATATTCAGCCGCATTGTTGGTGGCATTATACTCTATGCGGACTGCATATTGAATATGAACTTTATGTGGTCCCCTGAGGATTATTCCTGCTCCGGAACCGTGAGCTGAGGATGCTCCGTCGACATAGAGCTTCCATTATGGCATTTTGGTCAAGGTTATATCTTCCGAAGCTATTTCTTGTACAAAATCTGCTAAGGCCTGTGCCTTCATCTACTGTCGAGGTTCGTAATCAATATCAAACTCGCCGAGTAAGACCGACCATTACAGTCTCTGGTCTCTGTAATATTTTACGCAGTGGAAAATGGGACCGAACCACGATATGATGAGCTTGGAAGTAGTGACGAAGCTTTCGAGAAGTATGAAACACAGCTAAGGCTAACTTGTCTAGCACGGGGTATCAGACTTCAGGTCCTCGGCTTGCTAACATAGTATATAGGGCTTTGTTGGCTTCCCTCTTCCCTTATCAATACTGAAGCGATGCATGCTCGGCCAATGGACAGGTATAAGTATAAGGTCTCGTTCGGTATTGGACGGCTGATTAATGGTAGGGAAGATAAGAATCTTTTGATGTCTTCAAATGCTGCTTGGCAATCAGCGGACCACTAGAACTTGTCGAAACTTTTGAGAGCTCGGAATAATGGTAGACATCGCCTAGCTGAGCAAGAAATAAAATGCCCCAGTGCCGTTATTCTTCTGTTTAGCTTTTGTATATCCCGGATGCTCTTTGGTGCGGCCATGATGAGTATGGCTTCCATTTTTTTTGGGTTGGCTTCAATGCCTCGGTGGGAAATCATGAACCCCAGGAATTTGCCGGCTTGAACTCCAAAGATGCATTTATCAGGATTCAACTTGATCCTGGATTGGCTTAGTAACTGGAGGACTTGATCCACGTCCGCTGGGTGGTCCTCAGAGTGTTTGCTTTTGATGATGATATCATCCACATATACCTCCACGTTGGTCCCAATCTGGCTCTGAAGGACTTGGTTCATCATTCTTTGGTATGTGGCTCCGGTATTTTTCAGTCCGAAGGGCATCACCTTGTAATAATACAGCCCTTCGTGTGTGATGAAAGACGTTTTCTCCTGGTCTTCTTTCTTCATGGGTATCTGGTGATAACCTTGGGCCGCGTCCACAAAGCTATATAGGCCATGGCCAGCCGTGGAATCGACGAGCTGATCAATCATTGGTAATGGGTAGTTGTCTTTGGGGCATGCCTAGTTGAGGTTGGTGTAGTCTACACACATTCTGTACTTCCCGTTTGCTTTCTTGATGAGTACTACGTTTGCTACCCAGTCCGGGTGAGTAACCTCTTTAATGAATCCGGCTGCTAGAAGCTTCGCTGTTTCCTCGGTAATGATCTTTTGTCTTTCGTAGGTGAAAGTTCTTTTCTTCTGTGCTACTGGCTTGGCCCCTGGTTTGATATTTAGGCTGTGACAGGCAACCCGCGGGTCCACACCGATGATCTCGGAAGCTTGAGAAGCAAAATCTTCTGAGTGTCTAATAAGGACGTTCCTTAAAGTGTCTTTGATATCTTGATTAAGGGCATTACCGATTTTCATGAATTTTCCTCCCTTGATTTGCAATGTCTCTGTGTCTTCCACTGGTTGTGGATTAGCGCCTTGCTTCTCAACTTCCCATGCTTCCAAATGAAAAGCTTCCGCCAGAGATTTCATGGTCATCTGATAGCATTGTCTGGCCATCTGTTGATCTCCCCTGAAAGTAAGGGTCCCCGTTCTAATTGGGATTTTCATGGTTAATTAACGGATGCTGGTGACTGCATCTGATTTGTAAAGTGTCAGTCACCCTATTATCCCATTATAGGCTAGTGGTATGTCTACCACATTGAATGGGGTCTAGACGGTTTTTGTTTCCTCATCCTCTTAGTTTTTGAATTCTAGATCCAGATTGACAATCCCCATTGGTTGCACTGTTCCTCCATAAAAACTAGTGATGGGGTTCTGGATGGCAATTAAGTTGGTGATGGAGCCACCCATAGCTTTGTATGCATTCCAAGATAAAACATTGATAGCACTCCCGTTATCGACCAATAGCCTTTTGACTCGATACTTATTTATGCATACGGTTATCACCAGGGCATCACTGTGAGGGTGATGTATAGGCGAATTGTCTTCCGAGTTAAGAATGTTGTTGCTTTTACCGGGTATCGTTTTTCCTCTACTGCGTTTTAATCGTTTCCCAGTGTTTTCTCCTCCCACAATCATATTAATCATTCCGATCGGTTCTTTCCTAGCTTTCTTTGTCTCGGCTTTGTCACGGTCATGGTCTTCCATGTTTCCGCGTCTCCTTGGTGCATCAGTGAAATTATCAAGCTTTCCCCGCTGCACTAGTTTTTCTATGGCACTCTTCAGTTCTCTGCAGCCTTCTGTGTTATGGTTGTATTCCCTGTGGTACTCGCAGTACTGGCTTCTATCACGAGTAAATCTTCGGCTTGGGCTAATTCTTTTGGCTGGCATAATTTCCACTCCATTCTGCCTGACCCACATGAGGATCCTTGATCGAGAAGTGTTCAGGGGTGTATATCTATCTGCTTCCCTATCAAATCTGTCTACCAGAACTTTGAAATTTATTTTTGGGAAGCTTACTCGTCTCTGCTTTGGCCGTTCATCTCTAGTTGGTGGCCTATCTTCTTCCCGACGCATCCTCCTGTCCTCGTCCATCTTTATCATCCGGACCGCTATCGCCATTGCTTCGGTAAAGGTACTCGGTTCTTTAGTCATTAATTTGTCTTTTAGCTTGCCGAGTCTAGTGCCATTTTTTAAAGCTTCTATGGCGACTTCATCAACGAGGTGCTCAATCTGCATGGATGTTTTGTTGAAACAGTTGAGGTAACTCCGTAGAGACTCGTCAGCTTCTTGCCGGCACACCCGAAGGTTGTTGATGTTTTTCACAGGAGGGATATTGGTAATAAATCTAATACGAAACTGCTCAGCTAAGTCTTCAAAAGAAGTGACAGTATTCTCCGGAAGTCGATGAAACCATATTTGGGCGCTTTTTGTGAGTGTACTTGGGAAGACTCTGCACATGATTCCATCGTTCACATTCTGGAGTAGCATCTTTGTTTGGAAAGCAGATATGTGACCAATAGGGTCTCCTGTCCCATCGTACTGATCAAGCTGTGGGATTCTGAACTTACTAGGAATCTCTGTTTGAATTATTCTGCTGACAAATGGAGTTCTGCTATCCATCACCCATTCTTCTTCCTTTCTAGGTTTAGTCTGGGCCTTATTCATTGCTTCCTCAACCTTTTGTGCTAACTTCGAATCATCGAGAGCTGGGATGGACGAACTACACTCCCCTTCCGGTGCTTGTCCCTGGAGCCTGTTGGGGTGCTGCATTATCATTATTTGGAGCTAGTTCAGTATGCTCGCTCTGTATTATAGCGCTTAGCTGTTGTTGCATCAGGGTAATTTGTGCCTGAATATTTTTTATCATGGCGTCTTTGCTTGCTTGGTCAAGGCCGAGTGTTTGGGTTACTGTGTTTAGGTTTGGAGTGGTTATTGTTGGTGTTTCTAGTAGGCTTGGAAAAGGTATTGAGGGTATTGATCTATGGTGCTTAGCGGAGCATAATGTGGGAGATCTGTTCCCAAGGACGAGTATCTTGGAATGTTTTCCGGAGGTAAAGATGTATGGCCGGATGTGGCCCCAACAAGCTGCAAGGTGGGTGGTGGTATTATGACTGGGAAAGGGCAGTCGAAAGGATGGGTGCGGAAGGATTAGTGCCGCCCTCAGGAATTTGGGCCGGAGGTGGACTAGAAGTCATGGTGAAAGTGTCTTTAGCTTAGCAAGTGAATGAATGGCTTTTCCCAAGGAGTTTCCCACAGACGGCGCCACTTGATAACTGATTTCCGGGACTCCTGGGCTGAGCGTCCTGCAAAGCACTGAGCAGAGAGCAAGGTGAGAAGTGGGGGGAATCCCCACAAACACTCTGATGCCTAAGTTAGAGAATAGAAAACGGGTGGCTGAAAGATAGATTGAGTATGTGTGAATGAGATAAGATGTCCTCTAATGAGGGGTACATGGTGTTATATATAGTAATACTCAAACCTGGGAGGAATAGGAATCCTTGTGGGAGAGTATTCCTACTTCAGTTAGGATTCCTTTTTGAGGTAGTTTCTTGGACGAATCTGTTTTCTTCTTTATCCATGTGTTCCTAATTAGGGGGGTGGATGACCCCTAATTAGGTGGGAACATTCTAGATGGTATCACCACCTAACTTTAATTGTAATTTCCTTATTAGCTAAATCTTCAACCACTGACGGCATATCTTTTAAACTTTTCTTCAGCAAAATTTGTGATTCTATTTTCAAACCTGCATATTAGACTCTCGAGAGCATAATAAATCTTCATAATAAAAGGTACAAATATATCTCAATGATGTAGAAATTTAATTTTATGAGAAATCTATATAATCATTTGAGTGCACATTAATCATTCCCATTCCCTTCATTGAGATTGTGAATAAACTAAAAAATTTGTGATCCTTACATGCCCAGTATATGATCTGTTGCCTCAAGAAGTGTGATTCCCTCAAGATCCTTGCATTTGAAAAGTTGGAAGGACATAAGGTAGAGGAAAAAAAACAAACGAGATTGAGAGAAAGAAATTGAGAGCTTAATGTGGGTTCAAATTTTAGCAAGTCACGTGTCAAAATTTTACAATATCGCTCGTAGTTAATAACTTTATATATTTATATAAATCACTTGGTTTTATGTATTTTTTGATAAATCATAACAATGTTTTAGTGAAGGGATCTACATTCAAGGAATATAGGGAAAAAAATGCCTATAAGCTGCCTGGGGGATGTTTAATAATTAAGATTAGTCTTTGTTCACTTATAACTTCTAATTAATGTATATGTACCAAGTCAAACCTAATTAAATTAATTGGTTTTTCTTTACATACTTCTTTTGTAATGGTTTTATGTTTCTGATTCCTTAATTAGAAACATAAGTGCTACTTATATTTTCACATGTGATCATTTTTTTTTTATTAATATAGAAATCAGATCGTTTAAATAATAAGGGTGAATATTTGATTTGATTTTTTTATTTTTCGGATTAATTCAACTTGATTTTAATTAGTTCAATCCAATTTGATTTTTTTAATTATTATTTTTGTTTGGTTTTTATATAAAAAAACTTCAATTGATCAAAAAATTAAATTTTATTTTTAATAGTAACATATTTTAAATAATAATATATTTTACAGAATATATAAATAATAATATATAATTTGATTTAAAAATTAAGAAATAAATTAAAATTTTAAAATTTTAATTAGATTTTGTTAGATTTTGAATATAAAAACTTCTATTGTTTGGTTCGGTTAGTTAATTTTCTTAAAAGTTTAATTCAATTTAGTTTTGTATGTGTAAATTTAGTTAATTTGACTTTGGGTCATTTTAATTCAATTTGAATAAAACCAATTAAATGTTCACTTTAGATAAACTACACAATAAAAAAAAATTCTTTTAAATCATACAAACCTTAATTTCGTAAATTAGTTGAAATATATAATTTGTCTAAATGGGATAAAAAAAATGGAGAATGTCAACAATGCATACGTTGAATGCTTCAAAATCTTGTAGTTGAAAGATAGACCTACTTAACTTCAGGATTTGTACATGATAACAAATATACCATACAACTGGAGTCACTGGATGGGAGAAAGTGACAAAATCAAATACCATTACAGGAAAGACCTAAGTTCTCCAAGACTGAAATCCAGACATTGATGGACTGGCAGGACCCCAAAAAAAAATATATGAAAAAGATAAAGAAAAAAAGCCTAACCCAACAGTTTCATTCTGTTATATTTTTGAAAGCCAGCTCCTAACTTGCTAAGAGTTATATTTTCCAATGGCTCAGACAGGTGAGCTCGAGTCTGAGCTGCTAGTTCCTGTGCCACCAAGTCCATGGCAGGTCGTTCCTCAGGAGTTTTACGAGTGCATGCAAAAGCAACCTTAACTACAAACACCATCTCCTCTGCTAATTGACCTGTTGGAAGTGGAAGCCTCTCGTCAAGGACATCTTTTAGAAACAGCTCTGGATCATTTGATGACATTGATGGCTTTAACGATGACAATGAAGATAAGAGCTCTCCTGGGTGTCTTCCCAACATAACTTCAAGTGCCACCACTCCAAAGCTATAAGTATCACATTTTTCAGTTACTCGCATTGTAAGCGCCAGCTCTGCACATCAAGCAAAAGAAAGTATTATACACTAATTACCTCCAAGAACTCTATAGTCTGTTCAACCTAACATCTAAGTGGAAGTATCCAATTGGTATATAAACCCGCAATGTGAGATTGATGAATTATTAAAAAAAAACAACTAATGCCTATAGCAAAACATAAGGAATGATTGAATTAGTTGTTTACCTGGGGCCATATAGCCATAAGAACCAGCAACGGTAGTCCAGTTGGATGAATCTGTGTTCAATAGTCTTGCTGTGCCAAAATCAGAAAGGCGTGGCTCAAACCCAGACTCCAGCAAGATATTATTCAAGGATATGTCACGATGAACTATTGGCGGAGAGCAGTCATGGTGCAAGTAAGCAATTGCATGAGCCACTCCTTGCACAATCTTCAACCTTGTAGCCCAACCAAGCTCCATTTCCCCTTCAACACCATACAAAACTTTTCCCAGGCTTCCCTTCTCAACATACTCATAGACCAAGTACAAACAGCCCCTGCTGGAACAATACCCGTGAAGCTTGATGATGTTTCGATGCCTAACTTCTGTCAGAACTTTGATCTCATTCTCGAAACTCTGTCGATTTGTTGCTGGAATTTCACTGGATTCTGATACATGTAGTTTCTTGACTGCAACAACTTGACCTGTTGTCAATACGGCTTTGTAAACACTTCCAAATCCTCCTTTTCCAATGCAGTACTTGTCATTGAAGTCTTCAGTGGCCTTAACAATATCTCCAAATGTGAATTTTCCTTCTCTTTCCCATATCATTGACTCAAAACTCTCATCTTTTTTTGAAGCTTGGATCTCTTCATCAAGGTGTTTGGTTCTGCCACGCAGTATCAGAACTGTAACAACAATTACTGATATCACCAACAACCCACATACTGGGACAATAACACCAACAAGAACTTTCACGTTCTTTTTCGAGGATGAGTTTGTCAGGTTACATGGAGATAATCCTCCAACATTTCCACACAATCCTGGGTTTCCAGCAAAGGCCGTTGCAGATGCATTCTGAAACATGCCATTAGTGGGGACAGGTCCCGTCAACTTATTGTAGGAGAAATCATAAAATCGCAGACTAACCATGCCAGACAAAGCTGTTGGAATAACTCCCGAAAGATTATTATGTGAGACATTGAGGTTTTCCAACATTGTAAGCTTTCCCAGGTCAGCAGGTATTTGTCCTGAGAGCGAATTGCTGCTGAGATCCAACAAGGACTGCAATGAGTTTAAGTTTCCAAGCTCAACAGGAATTTCACCTGATAGAGCGTTGTGACTCAAATTCAGGCTAGTTAATTTCTTACTCTTCCCCAGATTATCTGGTATGTTCCCTGCCAGCTTGTTACTCGATAAATCGAGAGATTCAAGCTTTGACAAATTTCCCAAACTTTGAGGGATCACTCCAGTCAAATAATTGTTGCTCAAATTGAGCCTGAATAACATGCTTAGATTTCCCAATTCAACAGGAATCATCCCACTCAAATCATTTGAATCCAGAGTCAGAACACCCAACTTGTTCAACTTTGAAAGCTCGGCTGGGATTTGGCCAGAAATTCTATTTCTGTCCATCTGAAAATTAGTGAGGTTTTCACATTCTCCCCAGACAGGTGAGATTTCACCAATAAACTGGTTGTCACTAAGAGAAAGGAAAACAAGTTTCTGATGAACTCCAAATGCTTCTGTAATGTTTCCAGTGAATTGGTTCCCATCAAGCCGGACTCTAGTCAATCCTGAGCAATTCCTCAAGCAAATTGGCAATGACCCAGTAAACTTGTTGCCATTAACTGTAAGCTGTTCAAGAGCCAAACCATTACAGAGATCAGGCGGCAATTCTCCAGAGAAGCTGTTGTTTGAAAAGCTGGCATATGTCAAAGAAGGGATATACTTGCCAAAATCATTTGGGATGCTACCAGAGAAATTGTTGGTGAACAAATTGATCGACTGTAAAGAACTAAGACGTGAAACAGTTTCCGGCAACTCGCCATGAAGTTGGTTGTCACTGAAATCTAGTGTTTCTAGGGATGTCATATTCCCAACATCAGGTGTAATTATTCCACTGATATTGTTAGAAAAAAGATTCAGGATTTGCAGATTTGTCAGCTTCCACATTGTAGAAGGAATAGGTCCTGAAAGCTGGTTTCCTGAAAGGTCTAATCGTTCCAAATCTTTCAAGTTTCCAATCTCAAGGGGAATTGAACCAGAGAGTGTGTTATTATAAAGAAAAAGCAGATTGAGGTTTGCCATCTGCCCAATTTCTGAGGGAATATGTCCAGACAGCTTGTTGTTCTGAAGTTGCAAAGAGAACAACTCAGTCCAATTGGAAAAAAAATAAGGTAAGATCTCACCTGACAAAAAATTATCAGACAAACCAAGATCAACCATCTTGCTCAAATTGGACAGGGACAAGGGCAACTCCCCACTTAGTTGATTCAAGGCCAAGGCCAGGTAAGTGAGGCTAGTACAAAGACCAATCTGAGGAGGAATTGTTGAATTGAAGCTATTTATTCTGAGATCAAGTGATGCTAAATTCCTGAGTTGGCCTACAGAGGACGGAATGCTTCCCTGGAATGAATTGTTAAACAACTCAAGGATTTCAAGACCAGACAACAAGCCAATACTTTCAGGAATCTGACCGGTGAAATTATTGTTAGCCAGACGAAGATGTCTAAGATTGGAAAGCTTGGAAATGTCAGATGACAAAGGCCCTTGGAATGAGTTTTTAGTGAGATTTAAATATTCAAGCCTTCCTAGATTGGTATATGCCCATTCTGGTATCATGCCAGTGAACTGATTGTCTGACAAATCCAGATAGGTCAAGTTCCGGCAATCGGATAAGAAATCAGGGAATCCTGAAGTAAGCTCATTGAGAAAGAAGCTAAGATGCATCAAAGAAGGCATACCTGAAAATTTTGACCAGTCAGGAGTTTCAAAGAAGTTTGCTCCAAGGTCCAAGTACTGTACCTTCTGAAGATTCCTGAGCTGGAATGGGATGGTGCCATTAAGATTGTTGTAGAAAAGATTAAGATACTGAAGCTCAGTTAATTGCCACATCTCCACAGGTATGTTCCCTTCAAAAAAATTGCTGCTCAGGTCCAAATAAGTGAGCTTGGAGAGGCTACCAATGGCTGATGGTATCATTCCACCTATGTTATTATTCTGGAGGTCAAAGCTGGTGATGTTTGCAAATGAAGACAAGTTGAATTGGGAAAGAGTCCCAGTAATGTTTAGGCTAGAGAGGTTTATTTTGGAGACTGTTCCAGTTTTATCACATGAAATAGCAGTCCAGTTGCAGAGGTTTTTGAGGTTGGTAAGGGACCATGAATTGAGAGAAGAAGGTGAAGAAGAAAAGCTGTTTCTCCATTTGATGAGAGCTTCTGCTTGTGTTATTGGTGATGAAGTGATCTGCAAAGGAAACAAAGAAAGCGATAGCAAATGAAGAAGAAGAAGAAGAAGAAAGGAGAATTTTTGAGTTATAGTCATACTTAGCTCCTTTTTTTTAAAAAAAAAAAATTCTCTAAGTTCTATATCATGCAAGTAATAATCTTATATAAGAGATGAGGAAGAGTAGTTATCAAAACTATAATTAGGGATAAATACTGTGCGTTTCTGTATTTTATCTTATTACATTATTTATCTATGGTATTTGCAAAATCGTATACTATTTCATTTCTAAATAAATACTAATGAATGTTAGTAGTTGTAAATGTTAGGGATGAATAAATATTTTTTTAATTGTCAAGAATAGAGTAGTGTAATAGATCAAAATATAGAGGGCACACAGTATTTATCTTCTATAATTATTAGGCACTAATATACATGCAGCGGTTCGCAACATCATGATCCAATACAAAAAAATTCTTTTGAAACTTTCATTTTTGACTCTATATATAGGGACTATCAACAACACTGTTATTGTTGCTACCTATGATATTAATCATTTCCCTACTATTAGATAAAAATCAACGGATTTAACATTTCAGCCAAACTTTTGGAATTTTTTTCTCGATATAAACTAATTAACTTCAATTTGAATAGAATTAAGAGAGCAATAAACAACTAATTTCTCAAACTTAATAGTTTTTTAAGAAATATATATTTCAGAGTTGACTTTAAACGTGCAGATCAAATCCAGCTATATGTTTTCCATGAATGCATGGAGGTGCAAGGAAGGAGTCATATTCTACTGAATTTAAGTTGAGGTTTACAGCTTCTATGCATGTGAGTTGATTATTATAAGGTACAAGTTGGTGTAGTGCCCACTTCTATTCACATTCAATTTCTTTATGAATCAAATTATGGAGACCCAGCAACCCGGTTTTGTTGTCTAAAAAAAAAAAAAAGATAGGAATGAAGATGAACCCTACTTTTTTCAACATAACACTTAAATCTTTTACCACTTGGGTTACTCTACCCAACAACCCAGTTTTGACTACCATAAACAATGTCTTTCTGTCATGTTTGCTTTATAAAAACAAATCGCTTGGTTTTATGTATTTTTTGATAATTAATCATAACATTAATGTTTTAGTGAAGGGATCTAAATTCAAGGAATATAGTAAAAAAAAAAAAAAGCATATAAGCTGCTTATAACTTTTAAAATTTCAATTTGATTCTGTTAAATTTTGAATGTTTTTTTCTTAAACTTTTGATTCAATTGTGTTATGTATATGTAAATTTAGTTAATTTGAATTTGGGTCATTTTAATTTGATTCGAATTCAACTACCTAAATGTTCACCTTTAGATAAATTACACAATAAAAATAATTTTTATTTTTGAAAACCAAAAATAATTTTTTCTTTTAAATCATACAAAACTTAATTTTATAAATTAAAAATGACTTCATAACCAGATTCTTTAAAACAAAATAAAATATACATTTTGTAATAAAATATTACATCATAGAAACTTTAACTCTACTTTTTAATTTAAATAAAAAAGTAAGCCGTGTGAATTCTAAAAATTATTCATGTTCAAACCGTTCATACATTAGTGAAGACTGATGACAAAGAAAAAGGAAATTACAAACCTTTGACTACCTAAACTACAATCTATTGAGATTTGAACATTCAATTAGTGGATAAAACACTACACTAACTACAATATTAAATAGAATATTTTTTTTATTACAAAAACAAAATAGATAGTAGATGTCTACCACCACAAAGCATGAGAGCAAAAGATATGGTATGGTTTATTAAAAAAAAAAACATATATAAATGGCATGGGTGGATAGGACCAAGAAGGGTTAATTAATTAATTAAAATTCAATACTATGGTGGTGGAGTAATTATGGTAGCATTAATCATAATATACTTGATAATTTATTTTTTAATTTGGGTATATATTCAAGTAAAGGGCAACCCTTCTAAGTGGATGGACGAAGGAATTTTTTAAAAGAAAAATGAAGGGAACATCTAAATTAACATTAAAAATTGGTAGTGATCCTTCCATTGTTCTCAAGGCATTAAGCTCTTGCATCATTAACAATAAGGTGTAGGAATAAATTTGATGATCAAAATTCATATATGAAAATCTCAAATCTCAATCAATAAGCTTATTGACTTGAAAAGGCAATGGTATAATTTGTTGAGAGAATTAAATTAGAAATCCAAATAGTTTATTAATTCATAATTGAATTTTCTTTATTAGTCTCTGGGCAATCGATTAAAGAAGTTAATCCACATCCAATTTTTAGAGTATTTTCAGATGCAACCTATGTTTCTGAAAATTTTCATCTGTCAAAAGAGAATTAGAATAATAATAATAATAATTATTATTATTATTATTATAATTATAATTATAATTATAATTATAATTATAAATGTGCAAAAATGGATAGATAAATGTACAAATAAATATAAGGAATAATTATAATTTTTATAAGTGTAAAAATAAATATAAGGGATCGATGAATGTACAAATATATGTTGTACATGCAAATACGAGATGTGAAAATTGGCAGAACTTCCGTAAATAGTCGAGACATTAAAAAATATTTGAATTTATATATAAAGGCATGATTTCTTTCTTTCTTATTGGTATGGGGCATAAGTCGGATTCTGGCAGGCGGTTGACTCGGACTTTTCTAATATTCTTGTTGAGTTGCATTGCGAAGAAGAAGCGTGACGGAAAAATTGACAGTCAAATTCACATATTGTTCTATTTTAAGAGTTGTTAAAATTTCCTTTTCAAAAAAGAAAAGTTGTTAAAATTTTATTATTTTGTGTTATTTGGAATAATAAAAGATTTGAATGAAATTTTAATTAAAATTTTATATATATAAAAAAATATTAAATAAATGAAAACTCTTATAACTAACTAAAAATAATTATATATAAACATTCGTTTTTATCTAGATATTATATTTAATTTTTTTATTATAATAAATGATAGAAATTTCATTCAAAATAGGAAAATTTCTTTTTTTTTTAATTATTAATACTAATGTCTACTTCTAAACATTGAAAACACAAAGTCAATACTTTTCAAAAATAATTGAGCCTAGATTGATTATTTATTCTTTAAAAAAAAAAATCTAATAGAAAGACTTTTATGATTGTTTATTATGAAAATTTACATGAAAATTCTTACCTACACTTAAAGCATGTCCTCACTTATATACTAAGCCAATAAATAAGAGATATTTAAGAAATTGGATCCTATTTTATTCCTCCAATATTTTTCCAAATGTTAATTAATATTTATATTTTATAATTATATTCTTAATTTTTTAAAATATTTTTTGAATCTAAAACCTAAAGTGCACTGGGATAAATCTATTGTGCAATAATTTAAACTCATATGATTTGTAAACAACTTTTTGTTTATTTTTTTATAATTGCAAAAAAAATTAGAATTTCCAAAAAATAAATATTAATTAACATTCGACAAAATATTGGAGGATTAAAGTAAGGTCCATTTTTAAAAATATTTCTTATTTATTCGCTTAGTATATAAGTGGGGATATAATCTAGGTGTAGGTAAAAATTTTCCGTACTATACCTTATTCATAAATATGAATAATAGAAATACAGATATTGGTGTTTGGATAATACAATTACCAAAAAAATAAATAGAAATAGATATGAAAAAATATCTACTAATTGAAATGTCTGAATATCATAAATGTCTAATATTTGCATTATAAAAAGAACTGAGGACTTTTTTTTTTTTTCCTTGCTTAAAACTACCTTCACCTATTCCAGTGTTCGTGAAAAAGAAACCGTGTCAAGAAGAGACCATGATAAGATTTCAACTCCTGCAAAACGAGATTCTGGCATGTAATCTAATATGCCTAATTTTGACTATGTTAGCATACCTTTTCATTTAATAAATTCCAATGAAAAAAATTAATGTTACCATTTGATCTCCTAACTCATACAAAGAAATTTTCTTTTCTGATTGCTGCCTCCACAAAGATTCAAGGTTGTTAAATAATATAATGTGATGTTGCTGAAGGGGAAGAGAGACACAGCCAGCTTCTCATTGGAAGCTAGACTGGGAATCTCATACAAAATTTCCAAGTTCACAACATCCTTACTAACCCTTGTCAAAGAGGGCTTCAGGTGTAGCAGCTAGCGTCAGTAGCGAGCCGCTACACCTAATATGATCTTTTGAGGAAAATCTCCATGAAATTTTGACTTATGGGAAATAGATTAATGCTGCCTGCTGAGTAATGCTAATTAAGTATCCGTACTTCTTTTCACATCTTCAATAGTATTTCAGTGGATTCTACTCTAACTTTCAGTTGCATTGCATAAATGCAATACAAACTTCAGCATAAATTGCATACAGAATTTGCAAACCAATGGCAATTTTTTCTTTTCTTTGTATTCCCTTAAAAAATTCATATCTGATGCTTGAAGATGATTAACAAGAAAGAACCAGTCTTTTTATTTTTAGTACTTAAGACTCTACAGTTGCAGTCTTGTGCTGATTTAAAAAATAACAATAATTTAGTGCAAGGTCTGGCTGATAAAAGTACTTGATGCACAGATGAATATCAAGAAAGAAAAAATGATTATGGAATAAAATTAATAGAATTACATTGTGTTAACAGCCAATCAAACCAATCAAAGAATTACAACAGCAACCTCGTATACCACAGATAAACCACAAATTCACAAGTGAAACCAGAAAAAAGAAATGAAAGGCACACAAAAAACCATTCCATGATTGCTCAGTGAACATGAGAAGTGCAAGTGTAGTCTCCAGCAGCAGCACCACCACCATTCAAAGCTCTCTCCAACCTTGTCTCAAATGGGGTTCAAAGCTCTCTCCAACCTTGTCTCAAATGGGGTGGAGTACCAATTCACTCTCTTGTCCTGCAGACCCATAAAAACTCAGTTAAGTACTCATCAGTCATCACCTAAGTGTTCAAAAGACTACCCATGAAAACTTCACCTCACATATACCTCTCTATACTTGCTGGTTGTGTTTGGTATTCCTTTGAAAGAAGAAGCTGACCGAGAATCCTTGCTAGAGATGCTGTGATTCCAATAGGTTCCAACTGTTCCAATTATCAGCATTTCATCAGGGCTACGACTAGGTGACCTCCTCGGTGAAGAAGAAGCTGAAAACTGCTTAAGCTCTTCCATAGTTAGAGCGCCTAGGATGGGTCTATCTTCAAAGCTTCTAGGTGAACTGGATCCAATTGACATGTTTTTCTCAGGAGTAGTTGTATTATGACCAGTTGTGATAGGCTTGTTGATTGGTGTGCTCTTTGTTGAACCCAACCAGTTAGATAAACTGGCATCTACTGCTATTTCCTGGCTTGATTTCTTAGATTGCTGCTCGGATTTCTCTTTGAAGCTGAATGACAATTCTCCAAAACTAGGCTCAGAGCTAAATGAAATCCGGGGTTCTTGACCCAGTGTGTGATTCTCTTTTTGATGCTTCAATGGTGGCGTCCCTTTTGCTTTCACAGCCTTCCATTGAGTGAGATTTTCAACTGGGTTCAAAACAGAATGCGCATAACCACTTCTATCTCGAGCATTCGGATTCTGCTTCCCTTCCCTCTCATGCAAACCACGTATCATCACAGAACTGTCAACCTCCTCAGTATATGGTACTGTCCCTTCAGCCAGAGATGTTCTGGAACCTGATTCTAAAAGTCCTCCATCCTCATAAACATCATCAAAATCTAGCCCAGCATCCTCATCGTCATCATCTTCAACATCACTTTCCCCATAGTCTAATTCATCATCACTGTCTCTACAATTCTGGTATCTATGATTAGAAGGGTAAGATCCTGAGCTTGAAGTGATTGAGCTATCATCAGAAGAGGATTGAGATTGGCTTGGTGGTTTCACTAAATCCTCTTCCTTCTCTTTCCTTTTTCCACCATCTTTTTGTTCCACAGAAAACTCTGTAGATTCTTCTACTGAAACATGCTCATAGGTCGTCACAATCGAATCAAATGTTACTTTTTTTCGAGGGCTAAGTTTCAATTGCTCATCAGGCTTATCCCTACACTCAAAACCCCAAAAAAAAAAAAAAAAAAAAAAACTCTGAATGTCAAAACAGATTCTCTACAAAACGAAGGTCGACAAGCTCAAAAATCTTACGCATTTTGTATGGCTCACTCACCGGATTTCAGAGACTGGAACAGTAGATTTTTCCAGGATGTCCTGCGCCAAAGAAACTGCAGATTGCACTGGTTTAATGCCTGCATTTCTCTGCAATAAAGATCATAACTTTTACCATAATATAACAATTAAAGCTCCACTCAGCAATCATAAAAAAGAAATACATTTGATTCGGAAGTTCGATCTTTTTCTTTATGAACATAACAAATAGAACCCCAATTCATCTTCCAAGCAATTTTCTCGGTAACCAAACAGAAAAGGGAAAAACTTTGAAAACCCAAATCAAAGAAAGTTACCTGGTCACGAGGTTGAACCTTATGTCTCTGTTTACGGCGTTTGCTGCGATCTTTGGAGGAACCAAAGCAAGCAAGAAAACAACCCATTATAGAAAGAAAGAAAAAAAAAAAAAGAATCTAAACCTCTGTTTCTTGAAAAATTTCTTTCTTTTTCTGGATTTTCTCTAGAAAAGGAGAGAAAATAGGCTAATGGGTTTTCATTGTTTGATTAGGAGAAGAGAAACAGAGGAGCCGTTATGAGGAAAAAGGGCGGTAGGGACAAAACGGTCAAGAGAATTTGAAGAGGAGGAAGAAGAAAAATTAAAAAGAGAAAAAGAAAAGTGACCGTTAGAATCGCAAAGTGATGGTGGTGGACAACAGCCTGTAAATATTTTTATTAGATATTGTAATGTAGAGGCAAGTGTTTGATCTTAGTTTAATCTTGACCGTTGATTACACTTCAAAAGTTGGCGGGTCCTATTGGATACTCTTGAGTTTGATTTGATTAGCAAGTAAGAATGGATTAGTATCCTAAGAAGATATGAGGATGATATCTTGAAAAAAAAGAAAAAAGAAATAGGCATCATATCATTTAAGTTTTAATTCAATTATAATAGGAATTGAATTCAACATTTCGGAATGCCTACTCGGCTACTCTTTCACTAGCAGTTTTTTTAATTACTATTGTTTTATTTTATCATTATAAGATGAGAATAAATTTAATCATCTCCAAAGCAACAATATTAGACACTTTAAGATACATTTTACAATTACTTTATTTTTTACAAAATAAAATATATTTTATAAATAATCACCATTAGATGATGATATATATTTTCATTGTATGGTAATAAAGATAAAATAAAAAAAATAACTAAAAAATCAAGCAACTATAAAATTTCCCGAACTTGAGTTTTTAGTATATAAAGTACACATTTTTTAAAAAATTAATACTTATAGTTAATCATTTAATTTTTTCCAGTTTTTTAAATTTTCAAATTGTCTATATGGATGTCCAATCCCAATGGCCTGGTTCGGTGTTATTGCTACCTTTCAATTCAAAAAGTATGAGTTTCAAGTGACAACTGTCAAATCCCAGTTACACTTAAAAGGAAGTGTTAGAGAATATATCCCACATTGAAAATGAGCAAAGTAATAAATTACGTATAAGTGATGTATATTGAATCTTAACATAAGTCACATGAGCTCAACTTCATTTATAAGTTCACATGTGTATGTGTGGGTAAACACTCTCAAGGCTCGTGGACTTGTTGACATGGTATCAAAACAATGATCACGGGTTCATGTTTAAAACCTAGAGTTGGGTGTGACCTGTTTGAGTTTGATACGACCCATGTGAGTTGTTGTTGGGTCAGCTCGTTTGTGTTTTGCAAGTATAACTAATCCAGACTCAGTTACTCTTGAAGGGGAGTATTGGAATCCCATATTGAAAATGTACAAAGCAATAAAAGGCTTATAAATGGTGTAGATTGGACCTTAACATAAGTCAATTAGTTTGTGTTATACGAGTTCAACCCCATTTATAAGTCCACATGTGTATGCGTGAGTTAACACTCTTAAAGCCTATGGACTTGGTAACATGGTATCAGAGCCCATGGGTGCCTTAATAAGCCAAAAAGATCTTGGAGGTCTGTGTGGATGTTGAAGGCCCAAATTGGAGGCCCATATTGATGTTGGAAGCCCAAGTATCAATCTAAAAAAGAGGAGGTTGGACTTGGAGATTTAAAAGAGAGGCCCATAAACCATATGAAGATTGGAGGAGACTAGAGTTTTAAACCAAAGAGGGCAAAGTCTGGACTAGTGAAATTTAAAAACTTGAGGTAATTTGAAGAGAACTAAAGGGAGCCACAAAGCCTAAAGAGAGAGAGGCCAGGTTCGAATCAGTCCTGATGAAGCAAGTGACAACTAAGCACAAAGAGAATAAGCCCAATTGTATTGGAGGGGGAGCGTTGGAACATTGAGTGGGAACCAAATCCCATATTGGAAAAAAGAGAAGAAAGAAAGTGGCATATAATTAAGGGAGAGCCACCATCCAAATGGCTAAAACCATTTTGGTAGTACCATGATGAATACCCATTTTAACATTGTGGAGGCCCAATTGGAGAAGTTCAAATTCAATTGGTGCAAAAGCTCAATACTCACTTCCGGTTTGAAGACTAAGTATGTCCGAATCTATAAGCCCAATTTATTAACAAGTTTTAATATTAACTAATTGTCAATTCTCACAAACTATAAATAATATATATTTTAAAATAAATAATTAATTAATTTTAGGAATTTAAAAATCATAAATTAATAAATGTAAAAAAAATCAAACATAAAAGTGTGAATTTAAAAAGTTATCATAAAAACTTTAATCGATTTTTTTTATCAACAGTACATTAATAATTTTAATGTGCATGCCAATAATAAGAAATGGATAAATAAAAGAAGAGAATAAAAAATAGAAAAAGGGATTTTTAAATGAATAAAAGATATAATTTTTTATAAAATAAAAGAGTGATGTTTTAAATATAATATAATTAGAATATTTTATAGAGAATAAAATATGTATATTTTAAAAATAAGAATTTTTATGATTTTATAAGAAAAATAGAAAATTTAATAATTTTATATGTAAGTTTTTAAAGTGAATATTAAAATATGAAGATAGACACTTGTCAAAATTTAAGTTTAATTATTTTACACAATTAATAAATACTAGTAAACAATTACATATTTCACACGTGAATAAATAATTTATTTGACTAATAATAATAATAATAATTATTATTATTATTATTATTAAAAATATTATTATTATTAGTATTATTATTATTATTATTATTATTATTATTATTATTATTATTAAATTTTGAAAATAATAACAATGCTATTTATTTATATAACAATTTTATATTAACTTAGTATAGTTATAATTCATCAAAATTTTTATAAATCATTTATTTAAATAGTTATATGATATTACTTCAATATTTTTTATAGTTAATTTTTTTTAACTCTATAACTGATTTCATATAAAAAAAATATGATCGTAATTAATCATAAGATAATAAAAATTATTAGTTATTTGTTAATAAAAATTTAAAAATAATAAAAGTTATATTTTCTTTATATAACAATTTAAATATTACAATTCCATTAAACTTATAATTTATTACAATTTTAATAAATTTTTTGAGCTATGACACTTTATGTATGTAATATCCCGTGTTTTTAAATATTTTAATATTGCATCGGAATATGCAGTGTTAATAATTTTATATATAATTATGATATTTTTAAGAGTTGATATGTATTTAAAACTTATTTTAATTATTGTATATTATTTTAAGTGCTTTACGTAAAATTTTCCCGAGAATACTATTTTCGAGGAAATTTTCACGTAAATTATTTATTATTAATTATATTAAATAGATTTCCGGACTTGCATGAACTCATATATATTTTTGAAGTACTAAATAACGTATATATGTATACTTATTTATTTAATTAGAGTTTAATTAATTACCCTAATATTTTATTATTTATTATTAGTTTTAATATTATTTAAATATTTTATGTGTATTAAATTTTTAAAATATTAAATTATATGTGTGTGGTGTATAATTAATGTGTGTGATTTTATATTATTTTAATATATAGTGTAAAGTATATATATATATACATATACATTTAATATTAAAACAAAAAATAAAGTTTGAGTTATTTACGAAATTGCCACCCATCCTTCTCCTCCTTCCCTGATCACTCCCATCACCGATCCGGCCACTGTCATGCCGTTTTCTCACCTTCGGTGTGCCTCCCAGCATGCCACCTCCTTCCTCCAGCCGTTCCGCCGCCTGCAGAGTCCCTTTTCGACGTCGGGAAGCTCATTTTGGCCGGAGAAGCCGAATTCTTTCTCACCGTCGTTCACGGCGTTTCCGGCCACCATTTTTGACACCGTCAGTCTCTTTCTTCTCCTTGAGCTTCGATGAGTGTGATTCCAAACTTTGTTTCACTTAAAATGGTCTTGATTTGCTTAGGTTTCGATTTTGGTAATTCAGCCATTTTAGGGTTCTTGATTTTTTTGAACTTTGAATTGATTGATTCATAAAAATTCCCTTAACAAATGTTGTTCCCCTTAGCTTAATCTACATGTGTGAATTTTTATAGAATTTTTGGAGATTATTTTGATTTTTGGGTATTTTTTAATATTTTAATATTATTTTCTAATTTTCGAAAATTAATTAATTAAATTATTAAATTGTGTTTTATGATAAATATAGGTGTTGAAATGAATTATAGAAATTTATTTGGAATTTTTATGTATTTATTTTGAATTTAATTAGTTTATGTAATTTTTGAAAAATAGGGTTAATTGTGTTTTTAATTGAAATTAATTATTTAATTGAGTTTAATTATTGATATTATTGATAAATATGTTGATAAAATTAATTTTGTGCAATTATATTATTTTTGGTGAATTTTTGGAGTAATTTTAGTATATTTATATATATAGGGGTATTTTGGTAATTTTACCCTAAGTTGGCTAAAAATGTAATTAAATTAGTTTTAATAGTTATTTAAGGTATAAAAATGATTTCTACAAATTATTTAGTATTTTTAATTAATTAAAACTATTTTTCATGAATTATTTTTAATTATATATATAATATACGATTTTTCTAATAAAATGAGTTTTTATCGGTTTTTACTGTGTTTTAGGGTTAATTACGTAATTTCTACTAATAAAATGTATTTCTATGATATAAGGGTATTTTTGGTATTTTTATAATTGTTCTGTGAATTGTGGACCCCGATCGGTAGACTGTAGTTTGGAGTCCGACCGAGGGGTGGTGGATGTAATTCTATGCCTATTTTTTGAAGTGTGTTTCTTTGCAGGGCCAGCTCTACTCTTTGAGTAGAGAGATGTCCGTTTTACAGGGGAGGTTCTGCCGAATTTTTGATAGAATTCTCGTAAAACGTGATATCCGGTCGAACCCTAATTTTGATTATGTGTCCAATATTCTAGATTGAGTTTCTAGGATTTTTTGTTAGGTTTATTCTGATGTCTATTATTTTTGTATGTTTAGTTGCGCCGAGATCGAGGCCTAGTGGACCAGATCCGTCGGACCTATCTCGAGGAGCGCACTAAGTGTGAGTTACTATTCTATATATATATGCTTAGGGTGCATGATTTAGAAATGTATTTTTTATTTTGATTAAATATGCATAAATAACTCAATTAGTATTTAAGTTTATTCTTGATTTATCTTTGGTTTATTTTTAGTATATTGTAAATTATATGCATGCTTATTTAAACATTTATATTTAAAATGTTTTAAATATATATTGAGTTAATTTTACAGTTATATTGGATTTATTTGACGTATATATACTCGAAATATACCTGGTTTATTTTTTGTATATTTCTAGTATATATATGGTTTATTGTTACTATTATATTTAAATTCATGCATCATTTATTTTTATGAATGTATGTTTTATTTATTAAATGAAGGATATCAATAGAACGTGCTACCTAGTGGGTAGCACTAGGACCGAGTACGTACCGGTACACTTATAGCATTTAGGCTATATTACTAACCATTTGTGGATATTGATTGGATATGATTATTTGATGTGTGAGCTATGGTTTGGAGGTGTGATTGCTGGAGCTCGTTGGCCTAGTGTCTTGGGGCCAATCACACTGGCAGTCAGACTGCTGGAGCTCGGTTGACTTAGTGTCTCGGGGTCAGTCTACTGTCCAAATGGAATAAGTGAACATATTTGGATATAAGTGAGCCTGTATGGCTAGAGTGTTGTCTAACACTGTTTTGAGGTTGCGATTTTCTAGGGTTCTATTTGATCCTTCATAAACGATGATTTTCAATGAAATATATAAAATGATTTTACATCATCTGTGTGTATTTGCCTGTATATATACATATTAGATATATACTGTTAATTATATGCATTGTCATTTAGTATGCATGTATATATATTATAGTAATTCGCTCAGTGAGGTCTGACTTCCCTCCGTTGACTATTTTTCAGGAGAGTCATTGTCTTCAGACCTCAGTAGCAGGCCTGTACGCCGGATTTCTTCCACTCCGGTTTCTTTATGTAAACTGCTAACTTGAGTTTTCTTTTTATAATCTAGACACTGCAGTAGTTGTAAATAAGTTTGTGGATTTTATGTAATATATTTGTGAGAGATATGTACTTTGAATATTTGAACTGAAACTTGTATTAAAGAGTTATATATATGAGATATGGATTTGATTTAAATCCCGTGGTGGATTATTATTTTGATATTTATGATTTTATTTTCGTTGCATTAAGTGTTGTTATTATTATTATTGTATGTTTTATTTTATTTTTAGGCTTGCTACGGGTTCCGGATTCGAAAGAATTCCCGTTCCCTAACGCTGGTCATGGCCCCTGTTTTGGGTTGTGACAATGTAATATCAAGTTTTTAAATATTTTTATACTGCATTAGGATATGCAATGTTAATAATTTTTGTATAGATTTATGACATTTTTAGGAGTTGTTATTTGTTTAAAACTAATTTTAATTATTTTATATTATTTTAAGTACTTTACGTAAAAAATTTTCGAGAATTGTATTTTTGAAAAAATTGACATGTAAATAATTTAATATTAATTATTTTGACTAGTTTTACGAATTTGCATGAACTCATACATAATTTTTAAAGTTCTAAATAAAAAGTATATATGTACACTTATTTAAATTAAATTAGAGTTTAATTAATTTTCTTAATTTTATTATTTAATTTTTGTATTAATTAATTAATTTTAAGTGTATAAATTATTAAATATATTAAAATATTTGTGTGGTGAGTATTATTTGTGTGTGGGAATATATATATATTACTATAATATAGGGTGGACATATATATATATATATACATATATACACGTTTTTTTTAACAAAAATCAAAGTTTATAGAAATTATAGTTTTGCCCCTCCCTGCATCTTCTTCTTCCCAACGTAATTTCTTCCATTTCCAGCCATTTGAAGCTGGTTTTCTTTTCTGTCACTATGCCCCTCAGTCTTCCTCCTCCACCTCCAGCCATTTCCACCACCAAAAGCTCCATTTTCCGGTGTGTTTTGGCCGAAAAATCAAGTAAAGGCCGAAAGTTGCTCCTAACTCCGATCAAGCACTTTCCGGTCACCAAATTCGATGCCGCTGGTCTGTATCTTCTCCTTGAGCTCTGGTGAGTGTGATTCTAAGCTTTGTTTCACTTGATTTAGTCTAGAATTGCTTAGGTTTCAATTTCTTCATTTCAGCCATTTTGGGTTTCAAATTTTTTTAGCTTCAATTTGATTGATTCATGAAAAATTCCTTCAAAAACTTTGTTTCTAGAAGCTTAATATACATGCTGTAATTTTTTTAGAATTTTTGGAATTTATTTTAATTTTTGATTATTTTATTAATATTTTCTAATTTTCGAAAATTAATTAATTAAATTATGAAATTTTGTTTTATGGTGATTATAGGAGTTGAAATGAATTATAGAAATTTATTTTTAATTTTTGTGAATTTTTATATATTTATTTGGAATTTATTAAGTTTATGTAATTTTAAAAAATAGGGTTAATTATGTGTTTAGTTGAAATAAATTGGTTAATTGAGTATATTTATTGATATTATTGAAATATATGTTGAGAAAATTAATTTTTAGTAATTATATTATTTTTGGTGAATTTTTGGATTTATTTTAGTAAATATATATATAGGGGTATTTTGGTAATTTTACACTAAGTTGGCTAAAAATGTAATTAAATCGGTTTTAATAGTTATTTAGGGTATAAAAATGATTTCTACAAATGATTTAGTATTTTTAACTAATTAAAACTATTTTTCGTAAATTATTTTCAAATTATATATATAATATACGATTTTTCTAAATAAATGAGTTTTTATCAGTTTTTAACGTGTTTTAGGGTTAATTATGTAATTTGGAATTATAAAATGTATTTTTATTATATAAGGGCATTTTCGGTATTTTATTCTGTGAATTGTGAACCTCGATCGGTGAATTGTAGTTTGGAGTCCGACCGAGGGATTGTGATTGTGAATTTGGTGTTATTTTGAAGTGTGTTTTCTTTGCAGGACCGGCTCTACTCTTTGAGTAGAGAAATTTTCATTTTACAGGGGAGGTCTGACCCCCCTCAATTATTTTTTTCAGGAGATCCTATATCGTCAGACCTTAATTGTAGAGTTCCTCACTGGTGTTTTTCAGACCTTAGTTTGAATGATCTATTGGGTTGATTGAGATGTGAGGTGATAGATAGTGTGATTGTTGGAGCTCGGTCGACTTAGTGTCTCGGGGCCAATCACACCGATAGCCAGACTGCTGAAGCTCGATCGACTTAGTGTCTCGGGGTCAGTCTGCTGTCCAGTTTGGAATAAGTGTTCTATTTGGAATCAAGTGAGCCTGTATGGCTAGAGTGATGATGAGATTGTTTGAGGTTGCTATTATTAGGGTTTTATGGATCCTTCATGAAATTAAACAAACGTTTTCTACATTTAGTATATTTATAAAGGCAGAGTTTGACATTCGTGTGAAATGTGTGTATATACATATATATATAATAATGCCTGATTGTTATGATTTAGTTTGCATGTATACATAGTATAATAATTCACTCAGTGAGGTCTGACCCCCCTCAATTATTTTTTTCAGGAGATCCCATATCGTTAGACCTTAGTTGTAGAGTTCCTCACCGGTGTTCTTCAGTCCTGGCTATTTTATGCAAATGTATATTCTGAACTTTGATTTGTATTCTAGAAATTGCAGTAGTTGTGTTAGTGAATCTGAAGAGTATTATATTGTTTTGATATTGTATACTCTGAAAAATTGTATTTGAACACCGTACGAATATGTATACATTTATGAAAGGATTTGGAGAATTTTATATATTGATTTGAAAATTTTTAATTATATCGTACTTTTTATTTATTTATCGTATGATTTTATTTTCTTAGGCTTGCTACGGGTTCCGGATTCGAAAAAATTTCCGTTCCCTAGGATCGGTCATGACTCCTACTTTGGGTCGTGACACTTTATTGCTTCAATATTTTTAATATTAATACGTTTATTTACACAAAAATTAATTTAATATAATTTTTTAATTTCAAATTTTGTTAATTTTTATAAAAATATCTAAAAATGATAATTATATTACTTTTTTTTATATAAAATATACTTTCAAACAAATTATATACTTTATTTTTTATTTATTAATTTTTAATTTATAAAAATATCCACTTTTTTTTAAAAATTATATACTTTTCCTATTTTCATAAAATTTATTAATTTTATTTTTTTACTTATTAAATTTAATATAATAAGACTTATAAAATTATGTTATCTAATTTTATTTATATTAGATAAAATATAAGTAGACCTAATTAAAATAGGAAAATATATATTTTTAACAAAATTATCAGTAAAATTTTTAATTAATTTTATTTTATTAGAGATAAAATAAAAATTAACATAATTAAAGTATAAAACATACTTTCAATTAAATTAGAACTATATAATTAATTAATTTTATTTTTATTAGAGATAAAATATAAGTTAACCTAATTAGAATAGAAAATATACTTTCAATTAAATTAAAATTATATTTTAATTAATTTAAATTAATTTTATTGAAAATAAAATAGAAGTTCTACCAATTAAAATAGGAAACATACTTTCAATTATATTACAATTATATTTTAATTAAATTAATTTTTGTTAGAGATAAAATAAAAATTAACCTAATTAAAATAGAAAATATACTTATAATTAATTTAGTCATAGTAAGTAATAACTAGAAAGAGAACTTTGCATCCTTCAATTCATATATATTTTTTATTGAAAGTGTTTTTACATAATTTATGTATAAACAACAAGAAACATATAATTAAAGTTAATTATAATAAATTTTTCTTTAATCAAATTATAAATCTCAAAAGAAAAAAAAAATTATCAATACTTTATTAGTATTATAACTACACTTTTGACTTGTAATAGAAAGCAACAAAAAAAAAATTGAATAAAATAAAAATGGAAAAAGAATAATCAATGGGGTGAGAAAATATACTTTTAATTAAATTAAAATTATATTTTAATTAATTTAATTTAATTAAAAATAAAATAGAAATTCTATCAATTAAAATAGAAAATATACTTTCAATTATATTATAATTATATTTTAATTAAATTAATTTTTATTAAAAATAAAATAAAAATTAATCTAATTAAAATAGAAAATATACTTAGTCATGGTAAGTAATAACTAGAAAGAGAACTTTGCATCCTTCAATTCATATATATTTTTTATTGAAAATGTTTTTACATAATTTATGTATAAACAACAAGAAACATATAATTAAAGTTAATTATAATAAATTTTTCTTTAATCAAATTACAAATCTCAAAAGAGAACTACACCTTTTGACTTATAATAGAAAGCAACAAAAAAAAAAATTGAATAAAACAAAAATGGAAAAAGAATAATCAATGGGGTGAGAGAGGCTCGAACTCTCGACCTCAGGATCACTCAGAAGCTATGAGACCTACGCGCTAGCCAACTGCGCCACCACCCCTTTCTTGTCTTCTTCAGAGGCTCAACTTTAATTTAGCAATAAAAATAAAATATGGAGAAAACCCTAAACATCGGTTCCCTCCTACTTTGCAAGTCTCTTTATTTTTTTTGGTCTGATAAAAAGCTCTAATTGAGAGAGAGAGAGAGGGGGGCTTTTTGAGGAGGAGAAGAAGAATTTTTATTTTTTGTATAAATTAATTGGGAAGGAAAAAGAAAGCAATGGATTCAGACGAGGGTAAGCTATTTATAGGAGGAATAGCATGGGACACAACAGAGGATGTTCTAAGAGACCACTTTAATCAGTACGGTGATGTCTCTCAAGTTGTAATAATGCGTGACAAGACTACTGGTCGTCCTCGTGGTTTTGGTTTTGTTGTTTTCTCTGATCCTTCTAGTCTTGATCGTGTTCTTCAGGATAAACACACTATCGATGGCCGTACTGTAATTCCCCTCCTCTTTTTTCCTCTCTCTCTCTCTGTCGCTCTTTCTCTCTTTTTAATTGTGATTTCAAAAGATTCAATTTTTTTGTTCAATTTTAATGCTTTCGTTTTTCGGTTTTGATTTTTTGCTTTTTCTGCTGGCACCATTCTCGCCCTCTTTCTTGGTTGATGTGCATTAGGTTAATTTGATTTTTTTTTTTGACGGTTTTAACGGATAATTAGCTTATTTTTTTCAACAATTGTTATGAATTTTGTTGGGTTTTTTTTTTCTTAATTTATTGTAGGTTTTATTAATGGGTACTAGTTAGTTTCTTTAATTGCTTGACTGCCGGGAAAATTTAGGAGATTCGAATTTGTGTGCATTGGTTAGTTGAATTGAGGGTTTTTCATGATTTGGGTTCTTTTGTTAGCTTTAATGTTTACAGGTGAATTGGTTGTTAGCAGTAAGCTGTAATGGGTCCTACTTGCTTATGTGCTGTGGAATTATTGTTGTTGTTTTTCTTCTTTTCTAGTTTTCTTATTTCTAATTGAACTATTTAGCAATCTCTGCTTAAAAAAATGGTGTTTGTTCTTCTTGAGTTGGTGCTGTTATTAATATCTTTTCTACTGCACTTACTTTGAGTTTCTATGTCCTTTGTTGAGTGGAATTTTGCATTTATCTCATGCACCGCATGTACTTCTATACCTGTTTATGTATTGTCAAAATGTCAGGAAGACTACAAGTCTGATATGCTGTCCATGGCTTGAATAAATGATTTCTTTCTTTTTTTTTTTCTGTGCACATATATTTATTTAGAGTTTAGTTTCATAATTTAGCAACTATGTGTTTGCATACTTGTGTTCTTCAATCAGTTTGTATTCTTACTTTGGCAATGCAGGTAGAAGCTAAAAGGGCTTTATCAAGAGAAGAACAACAGACTTCCTCTAGAGCTGGTAACTCTAGTGCTGGTAGAGGCTCTGGTGGCGGTGGAAATTTTAAGACTAAGAAAATATTTGTTGGCGGTTTGCCACCTAATCTAACAGAAGATGGATTTCGTGAATATTTCGAAAATTATGGTAATGTAGCTGATGTTGTAATAATGTTTGACCAGCATACTCAGAGGCCTCGTGGCTTTGGATTCATCACATTTGATGCTGAAGATGCAGTTGATAGGGTACTTCACAAGGTCTTTCATGAGCTGAATGGAAAACGTGTAGAGGTAAAACGAGCACTCCCAAAAGATGCGAATCCAGGTGGTTCTGGGAGCCGTGGTGGAGGCTATCAAAGTTATGGCGTCTCTGGTGGCAATACAAGTACTGTTGACGGTCGAATGGATGGAAACAGATATATGCAGACTCAACCTTCTGCAGGTGGGTACCCACCTTATTCTGGTTACAGTGCACCGAGTTATGGTTATGGGACAGCAAATAGTGGAGTAGGTTATGGTGGTTATAATAGTTATGGTGTTGGTGGTTATGGGGGTGGTCCAACAGGAGCATATGGAATTCCTGGTGCCCTAAAAAATAACTGGGGTAGCCAAGTTCCTTCTGGTTATGGTGCTTCAGGTTATGGTGCAAATGCCAGTTACGGGGCTACAGCTCCATGGAATGCATCTGGTGGTGGCAATTCTGCATCAGCTCCTATGGGTCAATCCCCTGGTGGAGTTTCTGGCTATGGCGGCTATGGTTATAGTAGTTATGGTGGAATTGATGGTTCTTATCCTGGTGGATATGGAGCTACTGGAGGACGTGGTGGAAATGGCCCAAACAGTGGCAGCAGCGGCACTGGAACTGATGGGGGAGAACATCAGGGAGGTGGAAGTGGCTACAGTGGTGGCTATGGTGATGCTAATGGGAATTCAGGATATGGAAATGATGCCTGGAGTTCTGATCCATCACAAGCATCTGGAGGTTATGGTGGTGGGTATGGTGGTGCTCACTCACGGCAGGCACCACAACAGTGACTGATGATGCCTTCAGTTTTGCAGGAATTCATAATCAGGCATCTATTCATCTTTCAATGGTGGGACTTGAAAGAGCAAACGCAATGTGGACAGCAGATCTGGGAATGGTTGGATTGCTTGAAACCTCAGTTGTAGTTTGCAGTAGTTTTCTGCTAATATATATAATGGCTAGTAGCTTTAAGTAGTGGCAATATTTATATCTAGTATTATTTGCTATCAAGTTGCAATTGTTAACTTCAAATCGTTTGTTGTTTTATCTTTTTTTCTTTTCCCTCGCTATACTGTTGGAGTAGTGCTATGAGCATTTTCTATTATTGTTGATGTTGGTATTTGGTTCACTTCTTTTTGGTTGTTGATATCCATATTCCATTGGTTTGCTAGGATTTACTGCTTTGTCAATTTTTCTTTTTTTTTTTTTGAAGCATGTTGCTTTTACTAGCAGCCCTACATCGTTGCTTAATGGTATGATAGAGATTGCAGAATAGAGAAACTCAAATGTAGAGAAGCTTCATGATCTGTAGGCACTAGCAATCGCATTTATTACAACTAGTGAGTAGTAGCGGTAACCATAGTGGTAATATAATATTGTGATGAAGCATAATCATTTTCTTTCCTGTATTTGCCCTTTTTGTACAGGAGAGAGTGATCAACTCTACTGTGCAAGTAAATTTATGGTAATTTGGGTTTTGTGGAGTGGACTGGATTGTAAAGTGGGCTCGCTTGGTGATGCCATTGTTCACTTGATCTTTCACGCAGATTTTGGAGTGGGGCTGGAGTCATCCCATTCTGAATGGTATGTGAATAAGTAGCTGGGTGGTAATTTTATTCTTTTCTCATTTTGTTCTTTCTGGTTTGCACATTTTATTTAGTATTCGAATATACAGACCTAGTCAATCCTTCAGGAGAGAGAAATCAGTTTAGCAGACAAGTTATTATGCAGTTTTGAGAGAGTGAAAACATATGCAATGTTGGTGACAGAGGCTTCATTTTGGCTCTCCAGTTAGTGGACCTCTTTGTCATTCTTTGTAACATTTTTTTTTGTGCTTCAATTTTAGATGTCACTAACAGATCAATCTGGACATCTTTTTGTTCATCTGCATAACTTTCTTTCTGTGGTTCAATTTTGGATGTTTTCTAACAGATCAATCTCTAGACCAAGTGCATCACCTGGCAAGAAGGGTCTACATCGGCATTTCTCTTCTTATGGGTTCTCACTTGCCCCTCAGGTTGCCCTATTATTTTTCTTCTGCATTATTGATCATTTGTTTTGGTGATTTCTGTAATTTGTTCTCTATTCTTGGTATGGAATTGGTGGAGTATGACTTCATGCCCTTGACCTGTATGGATTATAATGTGGTTAATTCTGAGCAGAAAGTGTTAGCATTTTTGTCATGATGGACCGCTTGTTTTTATTTGTGCCAAAGCAAATTATATTGAAAATGGAAGCTTGTGCAGTTGCTGCAATGAGTCTGATGTTTTGGCTGTACACAGTTAGCAGCTCTATAAGTGAATCGATGTGTAGGTGACATTGTAGGCCATGTATTTAAGGCCACCGTTTGCAATTAGATAGAGAAACCATGGTGATTTTGAGACATGATGGTCGCTTCTGACTGTTAGCAAGTATGTATATATATATATATATATATATATATATATATACACGCGAGCACGCGCACACATTAATGTGTTTGTTGTTGCATTGTTGAAGGGATGTACATTTAGCTTGTTTTTGCAGCTGGTCTTTTATGTTTGGGAAGATGATCGTTTCTCTACAATGAGTCTGGTAGATTTGCAGGGTGAGCTTGCCTGATTTTATTTGTTCATGGATGCAGCAAGGTGCAGATACTAATGGGGTCTTTGATGCATGAAAAATAAATTGTGGCAAGAGTAACTCAAAAATGGCATATTGATTCGAATTTAGGAGCCCCATAGACATAGGACAACACAATTTTTGCCCTTTTTTTTTTTTGAAGCATAGGAAGTTTCAACCAGTTGCATTGGGTTAATTCATTTCTCCCATTGGTTACCAAATTTTATTTTATTTTTTTTTCAAAAAAGTAACAATATGTCAATTTATTTTATTTTGGTCAATGTGGTCTTTCTTAAAATTTTTGATCCTTAAATTGTATGGTATTACCATTTAGTCCGAATTTGAAGATATTTTAGAAACTACATACTTTTCTGTACATGTAGAAAATAAGGAAAAATTTAGGAATAATCTTGAGGGGAAAATAGTTTACCCTTGAAATAATGCCTGTTAAGAAGGTTTATAACCTTGATTAAGGACTAAGCTTATTGGAAAATCCTAGAAAGAGTAATCTCATTTTGAATGGTATGAGAGCCCTGAAAATGTAAAATTCTGAATTCTGTGAAATTTGAGGATTAAATTCAAAAATTGAAAAAGTAAGGATTAAAAACTTCCAGTAAAAAATTTTGGAGGTACCAAAAATCTATTGAAGTATCATTTTAAAACTGGAATCAAAGTTACTAAAAAGATACAAATTAAAAGTTAAAATTATGCATAAAGTTAAAGTATCATTGATATAAAGTACCCCTCTTGCATTATTTTCATGCTTTGAAGGGAGTTTTTGTTATTTGACCGCTTAATTTTTTGCACATTCGATTTATTTTGGACTGTCATAATTATAGGCATAGAATTACATAATGATTATGAGCTATATTTAAAAAAGTAAAAATAATAACTCACATTTTTTAAATTTGTGGTTCCATGTTTAATTTTTTTATGAAACATGAGTTATATCATCTTTAATTATGTAAAGAACAGCAAGAATATTGTAAAATATCATGCAACTTCCGATTTTTGTAAAATATCAGCAAGAATAGTTGATTTTTATTCAATTATTACAATTGAATTTTAGGGCAATTATTAATTCACTATTTATAGTAGTTCATTTTTATTCAACTATTAAAATTAAATTTTAGAGTAATTATTAATTCTCTATTTATATTAACGAATAAATTTTGTAATTTTTTTGAAATTTATATCATTTGATTGTAAAATTTTTAAAAATTTAAGAAAAATTTTAAAAAATTATTTCATAGGTTTAAAAGATTTTAAAATTTAATAATTAGGTTATATATATATATTTTTAAAAAAATTATCAATTTTATTTATTAGTATTTGTTAAAATTAGTTTTTTATTAGTTTATAAGACTTAATTGTACTAAAAAAAAGTTATAGAATTTAATTGTACTCAATAAAGGTTGAATATGCCTGGATTTCCAAAATAGAAGTTCCAATTTGAGATAAAAAAAAAAATTAGAATCCAATATGCTCCTAGGTCAAACACTCAGGTTACAAATTGGACCTTTTCCCAAATTTAAAATAAACAAATGTTTTAACCGTTATGGGTTTTGAATATTAATGACTATTATTAAATGAATATTAATTCAATGATTTTTAGCTTAGTTTGCATCTATGCAAACATTTGTATTGAAGAATGATTCCTTACTTTATTGCAAACATTTGTATCTATATAAATGAAATTAGAATTATCAGATTAATCTTTATTTAAATATAACTGTTGATATTTTTTAACCACTAATATAACTTTTTTTTTTCAAAAAAAAAGAAGGCTAAAATGGTATAACTTAAAAAAAAAGAATATAATTAAAAAATGAATTAAATTTAAAATAAAATTCGTCAATTAAAAAAAAAACAACATAAAAAACATCAACGATTTTTTTTTTTTTTTCCATAAAAATGTGAAAGCCCCTCTATTCTAAGCGTGTGGATGCCAGGTTACATATGGTTGTGTTTGTGCTTATAGAGACAGCTAATAGAGAGAAGCTGAAAAAAAAAAAAGGTCAATATCAAAATACTATAATCGAAAATGATTGATTTTGCAACCAACAATATCAACAATGTGTTACATTATACAAAAATGTTCTTTGATTTGTTTTTATATTTAAATTATAATTCGACGGTTAACTCAGTATTTTCTAAATTTTTGGATTTTATCATTTTAATTAATTGTAAAAAAAAAAAATTAGAAGTTTGAAAAAAAATAAAAGAGCTTAGGGGCAAAATAGGAATTTGAAGAATTTTTTTTTTTTTATCGTGTAGTGGATACTATGTGCTCACTATACATATCGTGGTCCATAAAATTAAGCATGGACATCCATTTTTCCCTGTTTCAATTTTCTTTAATGTGATATATTCTCCATTAGTCACCCGAAATTTAAATTTTGTTTTTCTGCACATATTTTATGAATTGTTTCATTTATAATTGAGTCAAGTTACCGGAGATTTAAAAATATTAAGAACTAGTATCAGAATTGAAATTAAAAACCTCTATTTTATATTGTTCTGAAATTTTAAAACAATACAATTCAGAGATTAAATATTTCAATTAAATGCAGTTTAATTCAATACATAACAGAGATTCGTAGAAATATATAACATACATCATTTTCATAAATATTGAATTAAAATGTATTTTTTAATAAAAAAATATATTTTATCTTTAAAGTTTTATACTTTTAAAATTCATATCAATTTTATTTTTTTTCTTCTATCTCACTTTTTATTTTTTTTTTCTCTAAACAAATTCACTTAGTTTAAAATATAAATTATATATAGTTTATTCAATTTAAATAATAAATGGCCCAAGTAGGGAACCTGATTTGGGCTGTGGTAAGTAGTGATTGAAAACAAATTAGGAAATAAATAACATGTCGAAGAGCTATTATGATAATCGACCAAATGTTAGTAGATTTGTATCTTTTCCCACTACATTACATTTTCTTTCCTTTATTTTTTTTTTAATTTTTTTAACAACTTATTCTTTTGTAAAGTTGTTGTGGCTTGGAGAAGAGAAGTCCCTTTTGGTTGGAATCAAGCAAAAGTTGTCTGAGATCATATGAAGTTAACTCAATGCTCTTGCTCTGCTCTCATTCCTGGTTAGTAGCATCCTGAACATATGCCATAAATTTCTTGAGTTATTCTATTGTAAAAAAAAAGCAACAACAACTTTATAAGAGAATAAGAAATGTACCCAACCAACATGCATCCCAAAAGGAACCAAGCAATGGACTCAAGCTAAGTGAAACAATATGAAAAATACAATAGATTGATACATGAAAAACAATAGCACAGACATAATACAGGTGGATGCAGACAATATGACACAAGAAAAGGAACTAGCCACTAATGCTAACCAAGGGACAGGATGAGGAAGCCAAGATACTAAACTCATAATATAGTAGGTTTGTACATGATTGATTTAAAAAAATCACCAATTTTCAGAATTAGCATTCTAATTTGCTCTGAGGTATAATGCTCTTCACAACTTCTAGATCCTGAGTAATTTCTGAGAAAGGGAGACAAAAGATAAGAATAAATATAAATATTCAATAACGACCAATATATATAGACAGGAAGGAAAAAAAGAAAATAGAAAAAGTAGATTCAATTTTAAGCAAAATAATTACTTGACTCAAATGCATCAAGATCTTCAATTTGGATAGGTTTATTTTTATTCTTCAACCAATCTTGGCAATATATTAGCACCTCCACTATAGTAAGAGTTAAAGAACTCCTAAATTGGTTTAAAATTCTCTCTCTGGTGCTAAAGGAAGATTCAGATGCCACTGTTGAGGTTTGAATTGCCAAAACATCCTTGGCTATTATGGATAAAATAGGGTATCTTATAGCATTAACTTTCCTCCAAGCTAAGAGGTCAAAATCAAGGTTGTACTTTTTCGAAATCTCCTCCAAATACCTCTCTAACTTTTCTTTGGATGCCAAACACTGCTCATTATCATATTCTAAAAAGTAATCATCTGTCTCTTCATTCATGATTACATCATCATTCCTGCTACCAACTTGGAACTCATTTGAAGTGTTTAAACTTTCTTGCTCATCAACTTTCTTGTACTCATTTATCAATTCATTCATAGCCTTTGTGACCCTATCTAATAATTTTTTTGCTTTCTCTTCATTATAGTAGATTTTGTATTTAGCCCTTAAATTTTTGATCTTATACCTAGGATCCAACACCACTGCTATAAAAAGCATCACATTCATCTTATCAATAGATCCCCATTGCTTGTCACACTTATCTCTCTTTAAAGTGCCCATTTGTGCTAAGGTACGATCATTACTACTTTAACAAGTTTGCAAATCTTTCAAGATTCGTACAATCTCTGAAAAATAAAAAATAGAAGTATAATAAAATGAACTAGACAATTTGCAAGTGACATCATAAAATCTTTTAAGAAACTTAGTAAGAATCCTAGCATTATTCCAATCAGTCTCACAAGGTATATCATCTCCAAATTCAATTAAAAAATTGTCATACATGTCCTCTAACTTGTCAAAGGATTTTTTATATTTTAAAACTAACTTGTCAAAGGATTTTTGATATTTTAAAACAACCTCTATCATCAAGTAGGTAGAATTCCACCTAGTGGGACAATCTAATTGTAATGATGATGTATGCTTAAGATCTGCTGCCTTACGAGATTTCTTAAATAAATCCACTCTTTGGGGGCTGCTCTTAATGTATTTCATGACTGCCCTAATTTTTTTAATGGACGGTATAATAATTTGAAGACCATCTTTCATAATTAATTAAAGGATATGGGCATAACACCTCATACGGAAAGCTTCCCCATCCAAAATCAAAGCATTTTTCTTTAACAATTTTTTTTAGTTGTTGGACAACATTGTCATTAAAGGACAACATTGTCACTAAATGAAGCATTATCAACAGTTATACACATCACTTTTTTACCCCATTCTTCCATGCAAAAATCTATAGCATTCACTATATTAACCCCTTTATGACTTTTAGTAACACAAAAATTAAGAATTCTCTTTTGCATGTTCTAATTAGAATCAATAAAATGAGCAGTCAAACACAAGTAGGACAAATTTTTGATACGTGTCAAGTGTCAGTTGTTAAAGAAACTCTTTGACATTGAGATGCAAGCAAGTTATATAATTTCCTTTTTTCCTCAATGAATAAAGAGTAGCAATCTCTAGCAATGGTGAACCTAAAAGGAACTTGAAATTGAGGAATACAAACTTCCAAAAATTCCCTAAACCCTTCTCTCTCAACTATCCTAAAAGGTTGTTCATTTTTAATAATCAATCTTACCATAGCTTTCCTACATTCTTCTTGATTAAACTTCCAATAAGTTAACTTAATAACTTCAGAATTAGTTCCCTTTTGAAAATTAAGAATTGCTTGTGAATTATCTTTACCCCTAAATGCCTTAATTAATTCTTTTTTTTTTGAAATTTTTTGTAGCTTTCCTTTAAATGCTTCCACAGCCCAAAAGTGCCTAATTCACTCTTTCCTTGATAATCCCTATGACATCATTTACATAAAACCCTCCCAATCTCTTTCCCTTCATAATCTAGCACTTTATCAACATGCTCCCCTAGCCTAGGCCTAGTTTTCTTAGTAGAATGAGAAGTAATACCTTCTTTTAAAGCTATTTGAGAAGAAGCAACCATCTGATTTTGAGAAGGAGCAACCATTTGATTTTGAAAAGGAGGAGCAGCCATCTGATCACTTGGTGCTAGAATCGAGGAATGAAATGCTTGATAAGGGGGGTCCCAAGTGTGTAATCACCTGATGGTGGTGGAATGGGAGCCAGTCACAAGACATCCATCATTTCGTTATTAACATCTTTAGTTGCTTTCCTCTTAGTCTTACTGCTAGATGGATTTCTTGTATTACTCTTCCTCATAGTTGAACCTAAATCTATGAAGGGTCAACAAACAAAGAAATCAAATGAAATGATTTCAAAGAGAAAAATTAAATGAAGTATGTAGAAATAAAAACGACAATAAACTAATTTCATAACTGATCATCAATTTCATGTGAAATTTTTTACAATATAATTACTAAAATACGATTTTAGGTTTTTCCTGAATAGATTTCATTAACAAAAATATGAAGTATTAAAATAAACAAGCTAAATGCAAAGCTAATCAAAGAAATTATGCATCAAAACATGACAAGAAACCATAAAAAAAAAAAAATTAAATGAAGCAGTATGGATTAAATTGATAAAGAAGAAACTGGCCTTTATACCTTTCATTTGTGAAATCTTCAACTTCAATTAGTAGAGAAATATGGTGGGTAATGGACAATTAGTGTGGCTGGGTGAGAATAAAGCAGAATGTAGCCAAAAGAAAAAAAGAAGAAATTGTAGAGCATGGGACGACAGAGAAGCTGAAAAAGAAAAAGAAGGATGTAGTGTGGGGTTTCCTTCTTTATTATGGCAATATTCTTTGGTAACAAAAAAAAAAATTAATATTAGTTAAATAATATTAAAATATTTATGAAATTCTTTGTCAAATGCAATAAATATTAGTTAAATAATATTTGTAAGAGAATATTAGTTAATTCTTTTTCTTTGGACAAAAATTAGTTTATTTTTTTTATTTTTTATTTTTTAATAGAATAATTTATATTTTAATTATAATATTAGCATTATTTATTTAAAAGTAGTTAAATAATATTTATGTTATTTATATATTAAATTTATTTGTATAACTTCTATATTATAAATATATAAATAAATATATTTCAGTTCAAAATAGTTAGGTTTAATTCAGTTAAGTTCTTAGTCCAAATATTTATAAATATCTAAAACCGTACCAAAAATTTTTATCAGTACAATTCGGTCAGGATAAAGTAAAAAAGTCAATGGTTCAATTCGGTTCCACAGATTTTTGGTTCAGTTATTCAGTTCAATTTGGATATTTTAATCTCCATGCTTAGCCCTAATTTAAATGAATCTAAAATTTTTTTAAAATGCAATAAATAAAATTATACATAAAAAAATGGAAAATAAATTATTTACTAAAAAAATTATAATATATTTAATGAAAATTATGATTTTATTCTAATAATATATTTACTAAAATATTTTACAATAAAAATTTATATATTTTTTATCTAAAATTAAATTATTAAATATTAAAATTACGAGTTGGTTTGCAAATTTTTGTTTGAGTTTGTTTACAAGTTTCATGAGTCAAGTTTTGTATAGTTTGAGTTCGACTCGTTTATTAAATGAGTTTTAATATATGAGTTCAAACAAGTTTTCATCAAGTCGAATATTGAGCTGCATGCATTTATTGCTCTAATAATAAGTGCAGCTTTTGTTTTTTAGAGGAGAAAAATTTAAAGATAGGTTCTTAATCTTGTTTCTTTTTGAACCCTTTTAGGATGGGTTTGTGTTTTTGTGGTGAGCACAAAACTATATATCATGTCATGCTAAGATCATTCAGCTACATAAATACTTGTTTTAATACTTGTTTTTTTAGCACTCTCAACCTAAAAAAAAACACTTGTTTTTTTTTTTTCAGTCAGAAGCTATATAAACACTTGTTGATGCTTTGATGTATTATTTAAAACATATGCAAGTAATGATCCTACAAAGACACAAAAACCATAAAAGATTCTTTAACGAATGACATGTTACCATAATATACTACAATAACCCATGTTATAGGAATTTAAGATAAGGTTTTAACAGTTCACCTCAAAAAATTGTTCCTCTTACATGCACATGATTTTATCCATTTTAGGTAAGGTTGTGCATAATCCGACTGAACTGAGTTACTGACCCAAATTGATGAAAAAGAGCAGCTTGGTTCAAGCGAAAGAGTGGGATAGTTAGGTTGAGAAGAGGGGGAAGTTTCGGTTTAATAGTTTTAGTTCGATGGAAGGTTTTATCCACTCGAATTGATCGAACTATTGAAGTTTTAAATAACATCTATATATATGCACACACATATAAGTAATGCGGTGCTGTTTTTTCGTAAACTAACTAAACTCTAACATTTCTAACCCTAGGTATATAAGCATATTTTTCTCTCCTTCCCTCATTTCTAACCCTAATCTTGAATTCTCTCATTCTTTTCTCTCTCTCGTTCTCTGTATCTGCTCTCTTGACCTCTCATTTTCTTATCCAGATTCATGTTACTTCCTTTTTTCTTACTCTTAAAGCGCTCTAGTTTCTCCACTCTTATCTTCTTCTATTAATATTTCTGTGGTTCATTAATATGTTTCATATCTTTCGTTTGAAATGGATAAATAGTGGATGCCTTATGTTATGCACATTTTATTCTCATCTTGATGCCTTCCTTTAGAACAACAACCTAAAGCCGTTGTTGTTTTCCAAACTAATATTGGTTTTCCATGAGTGTTTTTTATTTACTTCTCTCTTTCTTATGAAATCATTGAAGGGTGAAAAAAAAGTAATTACAAATCTCAGATCTATAGATTTCTTGTGATTTAAGTATCATATGGTTATTTTTGAAAGAGATCTTTTGTATATATGCTCAGATGTTAACTTCTTTTGTTGTAATGTATTTGTATGTGCGCATCTGAGAAATTAATTGCATATTCTGCGAAGGTGGAAGCCATAGTTTGAAGGATCTGATCATCTATGACCAGTCACCCTTCGATCTTCGTTTAAAAGAGAGAAAAAAGGTATATTTCAAAAAAAAATTTATTATAGATAAGAAATTTATGCTTCTGTGATATTTGTTTTTGGATTAATTATTACTGATCTTGATTTCAAGTAGTTGCATTTTTGTTCAAAAATTTTATAATTTTTTTTTTCGTATGGTTAAATTTAGCATAAAATTTTTTTGTGGGAAAACTTACAATTATTTAAAAAAATTTGTTTTTGTATTTTTTTTAAATATATAAGTTATTTTTATTTAATATATAGAATAGATGAACATGATTTTTATTTAAAATAATATCAATTATTTGATAATATAAATTGTTTAATTTTATTAAAATTAATTTGTAATTTATATGTAAGTATTTTAATAATTTATATTCTTTATAAATTATAATTTATAAAACATAATAATAATGCGTATTAATGATTTTATTTCATTAATTTAGATACTAGTAATTTATTTATTAGTAATTTTTTCTGTTCTAGTAAACATCGGGTGATGCTAGTGGTAGTATTGCTACTAGTGAACTTGGGAATATGGTGGAAGCTACGCAAAACACTCAAGAGCAGAATGCTGGTTTTGTTCAACAACATTCTATGACTTCATCGGTACAGAATGCTGGAAAAAAAGAAGCAGATTGATACCAGATCTGCAGTTTGAGAGCATTTTGAATAACTTAAGGAAGGTGAGACTATCAAAGAAGCTAGATGCATTTATTGTGCTAAAAAGTTTAGAGTTGAATAAAAAAAACATAGGACATCCTCCCTTAGGAACCATATTCTTACATGTTCTAAAATGCCTCATGAAAAGTCAAAAAGGCAACAACTCTTGACTTTGCAACCTACATCAAATGCTTTTGGTAATGAGTCCAATTTAGGGGTTATGAGAACCTGGAAGTTTGATAAGGACTTAATTAGAAATGCTTTAGCAAAAATGATAGCTTGTGATGAGTTGGCAATTATATTTGTTGAAGGGGAAAGGTTTTAGAACTTCATGAATACTGCATGCCCTCATTTCAAATTATCTTCTAGGTGGACTGTTAGTAGAGATATCTTCAACATCGTTGTTGAAGAGAGATTGAAATTAAAAAACTTTATGAAAACAAAATCTTCTCGAGTGTGTTTGACCATAAATTCTTGGACATCTGTCTAAAGAATCAACTATATGTGCATTATTGCACAATTCATAGACAAATGAGTGGAAGCTCTATAAGAAAATCCTTGCATTTATGCCTATAACTTCACATAAGGGGAATATCTTGCCAAGGCACTTGAAAAATCATTGATGGAGTGGAGCTTGAAAAACATATTTACTGTTACTCTTGATAATGTTGCCTCAAATGATTCTGCTATGTCATTTTTGAAAAAAAATTTAATGAGTTAGGGATTGAGTAGCATTAAGGTTAAATATATGCATATGAGGTGTGTGGCTCATATTCTTAATTAGGTAGTGAATGAGGGCCTAAAGGAAATGACCACATCTATAAAAAAAGTTAGGGAGGTGGTTAGGTACATTAGGAATTCCCCTTCTAGAATAAGAAAATTCAAAGACTTTTATGATTTTCTTGGTATTCAATAAAAGATTGCTCTTTGTATTGATGTGCCTACCCGTTAGAATTCAACATACTTGATGTCGAAGTCTACTTGCATTTATGAAAAAATCTTTATTCAATATGAAGAAACTAAATTATCTCTAAGAACAAACCTAGGTTATAATGTTCCTAACTGGCAATGTGCCAACAATTCGGTAAAGTTCTTATAGCATTTCTATGAAATGACTTTGAGAATCTTAGGTTCTTAATATGTCACTTGTAGACAGTGGGGTTTATTACGTGTCCAAGATTTTAGCAACCATAATACTATTTGAGTTTAGGGCTCTAGAGAATATACTAACCACTATCACAAAGACATGACATGGAGATGAGGAGTCCCCACCCAAAGTAATAATTGGGACAAATAAAAATGGTGGTACTTGATTCTTTAAAAGAAAGCCAGCACCACAACCAGGAGATTCTAGATACGGAATACCAACTTCTTTCAGTCTTGTGTTTATTTAGAATTACTTTAAGAATTACTATCTTACCCTCTATTTACATGCAATTTCATATAAACCCTTATTAAAACAATTAACTCCAGGCAAACTAGTGATGAAAAATACATATAAACAATGCACTTATATAAGTTCACAATCCCTAAGTTAGACTAATCTACATTGATTTTAATTAAATGAGCTAAATCTACATGTTTTAATTTACAAGTGAGCCTAAAGAATAATGGGCCTAATTCATATTTAATTTTAATTAAGTGAACCTAAGTCTATTTATTTTAATTCTAAGAGTGGGTCTAAATCTGTAAATTATGAAGTATTTAAATTAGTGGGCCTAATTCTACATGTTTTAATTCTAAGGTGATCTTAAATCTACAAGTTATGGAAAAGGCTTTTATTTAATGGGCTAAGTCTAAATTAATTGTAATTAACCTAAAATGGGCCAATGTCTAAATTACTGAATGAACCTAAATTATCTCTAACCTAAATCTAGTTAATTATAGGCCTGAAATTCATTTCAATTAAAATCTAGACCTATTAAATGAGATGAGCTAATAAAGAATTACTTAAACCTGAAATTATTTAAATGTGTTAGAGCCTAATATGGGTCTAGGGCCCAAAAGACATAAAAAGAATAAACAAGCTCAAAAACGATAAAAAATCAAAATAAACAAATAAAAAAGATCAACCATACAGTTAATTATTTTATCTAAAAAACCCTAATTTTAATTAACATGTAACCTAAATTAATCTACTTCCTCCATTGATTTTAATTAGGGTTTGCCAAATTGAACCTAATTTACTAATTAATTTTTTAAGAATAAGAGAACTAAATTTTCATTATTCCCACTATTGGGGCTATTACAAAATCTACCAAAATAATAAGGAAAATAAAATTAAAATACAACCCTTAAGAAGACAAATTAAACAAATTCAAAACCCAATAAAATAAAATAAACTAAATAGAGCAAAATAAAATTAAATTAGGATCTTGACTCTTAGCTTTCATTTATAGATCCTCTGTGAGTTTCCTTGGTTCAATCATGTATTCATCATCCAAATCATGAAACATAAAGAATAAAAAAAAGATTAGAATTAATGAACAAAGAACATAAAATAATGAAAATAAAACCTGAATAAAAAACATAGAAATAATAAAATAAAAAAATAAAAAGAAAATAATGACATAAAAGAAAGAACTAATAAAAGAAAGGAATAAATGATAAGTAATGCTATGTAGATGCTGTTTGAATGCCCCTCAGAATCGTTTTAAGAAAATTGACTCTGTGCTTTCTTGATTTCTGGACTTTTTAAAAGAACGTACTTTAAAAAAAAAAGGTTTTGAAATGACAGTATCAGGTTAGGCCTTCTCTCTTTTTTCTTAATCAACCTCTATTGCAGTAGTTGATTACGATTTTTTTCTTTTTTTACCCAATTCCCCTACCCTTATTCTCTGCCAATCTTTTTTTTTATATCTTGTTCCTAAGCTAACCGCTTACATGATCACATGAGTTACATGATCAGAGTAGCTATGATCTCTCCCTTCCCAAAAAATAAGATAAGAATTTTAACTTCGAAAAAAAAGATTATACGCGAAAGAAATGCGTACTAGACTAGGACAGAAACCTACAAATAAATACTTAAATCAATTTATTTATAAATTAAATTTGGACCAATCACAATGAGAAAAAGATTTTTACTAAATTTTTTAGTGCCTCAGCATTCCAAAATGTCGATTGATATTGTGTAATGCTGATTGGTGTTGTGTAATGCCAATTGGCATTACATAATGCCGATCGGCATTATGTAATGCCGATTGGCATTGCATAATACTGATCGGCATTATGTAATATCAATTGGCACTGGTTGCACATTTCTAAACATACCCCTATAAAAGTTAATTTTTTACAATTAAACCCAAAAAATGTTACAATTTAGTCCTTGAAATCGTGAAACTTAAAGCTAGAGGTCAATTTTTGATTAAATTATCATTATAGAGGCTTTGATCAATTTTTGATTAAATTATCATCATAGAGGCTTTCGTCACATCCATACTTCATTATCCCGAAATTGGGTGTTTATAGATGCCCCTTTTTGTCATTGTTTGCTTAACAAATTACGACAAGTTGTCCCTGTGCTCCTTGAGGTTTTTGCTTACAAGCGATCATTAGTTCATGATGAATGCTTGTGTTACCATATAACACTAGGCATAAACTTAAAACATTTGAGGAAACACTATACTGGGATGTATAACACTCGGTTGTATGATGTTGATTATACTCGGTCGTATAGTACTAACTGAAAAGATGCATTATACTTGGTTGTATAATGTTGAATATACTCAGTCGTATAGTCTAAATGGGAGAATACATCACCCTCAGTCGTATGATGTTGACTATACTTGGTCTTATACTCTAAATTGGAAGGATGCATTATACTCGGTTATACAATGTCAACTATACTCGATCGTATAGTCTAAATGGGAGGATACATCACAGTCGGTCATATAATGTTGACTATACTCGATCGTATAGTCTGAATTCGAAGGATGCATTGTACTTAATTATATAATGTCGACGGTACTCAATCGTACAGTTTAAAGTGAAATGACACATTGCACTCAGTTATACAATGTTAACTACACTCGATCGTATAGTTTGAATTAAAATGACACTTGCACTCAGTTGTACAATGTTGACTACACTCAGTTATATAGTCTGAATTGAATGACACATTGCACTCGATCGTACAATGTTGACTACACTCGATCGTATAGTTTGAATTGAACTGACACATTTCACTCTGTCGTACAATGTCGACTGCACTTGGTCATATAATCTAAATTGAAATGACACATTACACTTAATCATACAATGTCAACTACACTCGATCATATAGTCTGAATTAAACTGACACATTGCACTTGGTCCTACAATGTTAACTACACTTGATCATATAGTCTGAATTAAAATGACACATTGTACTTGATCGTATAATGTCAACTACACTCATTTGTATATTTTAAATTGAACTGACACATTACACTCGATCGTACAATATTGATTATACTCGATCGTATAGTCTAAATTAAAATGACACATTGCACTCGGTCATATAGTTTGAATTGAACTAACACATTGCACTAGGTCGTACAATGTCTACTACACTTGGTTATATAGTTTGAATTGAAATGACACATTGTACTCAGTTGTATAATGTCTACTATACTCGGTCGTATAGTCTAAATAGGAATACACTATACTCAGTTGTATAACATTGATTTCTTTTATGTTAATAATTTAATAATTCAAGGAATTATTAAATCATGTAGCTTTGCAATTTAGGACTAAATTGCAAGAAAAGCTTTGGACTTGAATGCAAAAAAAGTTAAAGGACTAAAGTGGGTGTTTGCAACTTTAATATAAACTTTGTATTTTGTCGATTCATTCTTCATTTCCTTTATCCCTTTCATTGCTTATCGATTATGCTGCAATCCATAATTGCTTGCGATTAGCTGTAACTATTTCATTGCTTATTGATGATGCTGCAATCCATAATTGCTCGCAAATTGATTGCAATCCTTTCATTTCTCGCCTTTGATAATGCTACAGTCCATAACTGCTTGCTGATGATGCTGTAACTCATAATTGCTTGCAAATTAATTGCAATCCTTTCATTGCTCACCTTTGATAATGCTACAGTCCATAACTGCTCACTGATGATGCTGTAACCTATAATTTCTTGCAAATTAATTGCTATCCTTTCATTGCTTGCCTTTAATGCTATAGTCCATAATTGTTCGCGATTAGCTTCAACCCTTTCATTGTTCACAAATGATGATTCTGATTAATTGCAAACCTTTCATTACTTGCCCTTGATAATGCTACAGTCCATAACTGCTCGCGATTAGCTGCAATCTTTTCATTACTTACTGATGATTCTAATTAACTGTAACCTTTTCATTGCTCGTCCTTACTACCACAATCCATAACTGCTTATGATTTATGGTTGTTTGAGTTGAATGCTTTGAATTCTCTCTGCTGACTAATTAGCATTTTTGCTGATTGACTTTAAATTTTGCTATGTTGATTGATTAGAATTTCTCTGCTAACTAATTTCAATTCCGCTGTGTTAACCATCTCTATAAGTTGGGTGCAGTTCCTTTTGGATTTGTAGTTCCTACAGACTTGTTGAAGTTAGTTTCAATCATGATGAATGTACAAAAGTACATTATAATGTTTAAAATTTATGAGAAAATTCACCACTTCTTACAAGATTTCGTGCACTCAATGCATCTCACTATTTTTGATTTTCATGATTATCATTTATTTGCCATTTTCAAAGGTCAGAGGCATTGTTAACCATCTTATGTTGAGAGCATATCTTTTACCAAGTGAAGAGCTTACTTCTATACCTAATTTTAGAAAGAATTTGCTAAACAAAAGTCATGAAATTTGAGTATAAATAGATCAAATTTCTGAGTATCAAAATAGCCTTTTAATTATTTTTATGCTTTTCTTCCTTATTCGAGTATTTCCATGCCTTTCTCATGTTACTCCGCATGGATACCATTGGAAAGGTCCTTTGAATACTCATACTCTTATAGAGCATTAGAGTAAATAGAGTAGAATTTTTTTTTGGCATGGTCCTTTTTTAGTATTCCCCCACCTTTCTTGTATTACTCAGTATGGATACCGCCATAAGTTTCATGTTGATACTCTTACTCATCTCTGAGTATTGGAGTAAATTATGCTTCCTCTTATTTTGATTCTCCTTTTAGTATTTCCCTACCTTTCTCGTATTACTCAACATGGATACTACCAAGGGATTTTGTACTCATACTCATTTATGAGCATTGGACTAGATTATGTGCATGATTTATCAAAGACTGAAATGATACTCTGAAATTCAAGCCATTTATGCTTTAAGTCCATAAATTTTGTCTTTGCATTTTCTTCCCCTTGTTTGGGTGCAAATAAAACATTAGATTTATTAGAGTTTATAAACTCTCAACACAAAGTTGCTAACTAATCATCTGAATTCCACAAGGCTAATAAAAAAGAGCCATTATGATAAAAGATTATGAGATAGGCTTTTTGCATATGATCTCATGAAGTGGATGAATTTACTTTCAATTTGTGAATTTTATGATTGAGATGGTACTTTATTATAGAATTTAAGGAAAGAGAGTTTTGTTACTTCCCTTTTCATTATCTTGATGAGTGTTTGGTATTTGCTATCTGGCCCAATCTTATTGATGTATAAGTTCCTTTCTCCTTCTTCATTCTCTTTTGTTTTTCCTTGCATAAAATACCATAAGTTAGTATGGTCTATTCATAAGTGAATAAATTTTATCAAAATGCAATGTTGTTCTTTTGCATTCTTCCCTTTCGATTGTGGTGATGATGTTTCTGATCACGAAGGTCATGATACTCCATCATTAAAGTTGTGGCTTTGGGCTACATTTGTATTTCCGCAATTCTCATTAATGCTATGGTAGAGGGCTTCATTCCTTTTATTGACATCTCCTTTAAAAAAGGTTCAGGAGTTAGAGATATTATTTCATGATCAAATAATTTTTCAGAGTGCATTCATTTTAAGTTTTGAGTGCGTTCTTCCCTTTTTAGGGCTGATGAATGTATTGTTGACATGATAGACCTTCTCATCACTATATTCCATGCCCTACACTAGTCTAACTATTATGGAGAGATATTCTACATGATGCTTTCAATGAGACTATGGAGATGGATACTGAATTTGAGGAGCCTGAACCTCCTATCCAACCTTTTAAGGTCGATAGGATGATGCTTTTGTAAATATCACTGTCAGTGATATTCCCTTACTGGATGGGCTCATGATTTATTAGCCTCCTAAGGTTTAAATTCCCATTGAGTATTAGGTTTACTTTAATATTGTTACCCTTTCCCTTCAAATGTGAACATTCTGACTACCTTTCTGCACTTTTACAACACTAATTGTGAATATTAGTAGCAAAGTATTTTTACAATCTCGCTTAAGCTCAAAGACTTTATTATGCAAAGTAAGTATTTCACAATAAATGTATGCAAGTATTTCATAACAAATGTATGCAAGTGTATGTATGTTATGTATGACATGCATGATCCTAAAGGTCTTTTGTTTGGAATAGAGCTATGTTCGCAGCTTGGAGTGTGAGAATAAGGTGCCTCATCAATGACCTATAGGTTTGAGCATTGAATGCCTCGATATTGGTACTTTTGATGTCAGAGCCTCTGATATAGTTTTTCAAATAGATGACCATGCTAGTAAGTGGGATCCACGGCTCGACATTGGAGCTTGTGATTGATCGATGTACTATTGAACTTTTCTTTTTACAATTGCTTTTGCTGTATGATAACCAATGTATTTGTATGCTTCTTTCTGTCCTGAGATATTTTATACTATCTCTTGTACTTTAGTGTTCCATCTTCACTTTTTGAATGCAGACTTACTGTTCTATAATTTGCCCTAGAATTACATTTTGCCCCCAGTTTCATTTTGGATTCATTCACATTATTATAACAGTCTTTTTCATTTTCGTGTGTAAGAACCTAGTTCATTCACTGTTGTTGTTGATCCTTTGACTTACTAACCCTATTAGTTATAATCTCATGCATTGAAGATGCAGAGGAATGGGCAAACTAACTGAAGAGAGTTCTTAAAGCTAAAATCAATTGGACGTGCTCTTTGAGGAACTCTTGAGCTGGATATGAGGCTTCATGCTGATGCAATGATTGATGATAGTTATAAGGTATGGATTATAACGTGAGTTATTAAGCCACTTGAATTCCCTAGGTATAAGGGGACACTAGACTTATAAGCAAATATCAAAAAGGGGTAATAAAAAAGAAAACATAAATAGAATAGTGATCTCATAGTTTTGATTTTATCTTTCATTATGTATTGTCTTTTTATTTAGATATTTATGCAGTACAATAAAGATGAATATGCGATATTTGAACAAAAATTTCAAATTCAATTTTACTCATTCATTAGGGAAAAAATGAGAACATTCATTATATCACATGATACAACTCTTGTTACTAGTTAGTCCTTTTAGATTTCCTAACACAATATTTTTCTCTTATTTTACCTGATTGTCTTCTTTCCTTTCTTTATTTTCTCTTTATTTTTTCCTTTTTTTCCTTTTCATTCTTTTTATTTTTTCCTTAAATTTCCTATATTCAGAAGTTACATCATATGATATATGGATGTTCTTTGAATTTGCATTTGTGCCTATGCTGAATGAATCTAATTGAATTGAATTTATGTTAAACATGCAGATATGATCAATATCATAATACACAGTACCACTAGGATGTACATTACATAAATAAGCATGATCAGAATTCATATCATCAATCACTAAAACAAAATAAGTTCTAAAAAAACTAAAGTTTCATTCAAAGAAGACAATAAGAAAATTTATTTCCTACTATAGATGTTAAGGATGCTGGGTCTTAAGATGGTTGTCCTTCAGGTGGTTGACATAATAACTATTCTTGCATTTTCTTGGCAATTATCTTTATGACTTCATCTTTATGTACCTCAACTATCCATTTCTCTTTCTTGTCTAGCAGTTTCTCATCATGAAACTCATCACCCCATCCTGTAGGCATAATTGACTTGAAGGTTATGTTAAAAGAAGGTGGTTTAATGTAAAACACCTTATAGTCGAATTTTCATGAAGGCTGACCTTATAATTCTTTTGCTCTTTCCACATCTTTAGGGGCCTTAGGAGATTTCTCATTGGTTTTAAGGTGTAGGTCTCAAAGGAGCTTAGCATTTATTCCTCACTAACTCTTGAATTAATCATTATGGTAGTTGGGGGTGGTACATTTTGGTAGTTTGGGAAAGGATTATTTTTAGTGCTTGGGTTTTCGGGGTCTGTGATCTTTTCAGAGTCTATAAGGTTTTGGATTTCATGTTTAAGGAGGATGTAGTTTTCCATGGAGTGTTGGAGGTTTTGATGGAATTTCCAATGCTTATTTGGGTTATAGCCTAAGACGTTTGGGTTTGGATTAGGTAAAGGTTAAAGTAAGCCTTTTTGCATTAGGTGCTCTAGGACTTTTAAAAAAGGTTGGTTAAAATTGGAGAATCTTATGGGTTGTTGAATAGCATGGAATCCCACAACCTGACTAACATTTCCTTATTGTATGCCCCCAGTTGGGTAATTTCTCACTTCGGTGCTTTTAGCAATCTTCTTCTTCTCACTTTCAATCTCCTCAGCTTGCAACCCATTATTATAAAGGTCTACAAACGTCTTGGGGTTCATCATCTGCAACCTCTCAACCAGATTGGGTGACACATTTTGGACTATCATCCTAACTTGATCTTATATAGCCAACATGTTCTGCATTAATCCTTCCTTATTAATGAATCTAGTAAGAAAATCTGAAAATGATTCATTAGGCTTCTGCTTGGTCAATTCTAGATCCCTGATGGACATTTCAAGCCTTATATTATAGTCATATTACTTTAGAAAAGTGGTACACAATTCCCTCCAATCCACTCGAATAGACTTCTCTAACCCATAATACCAATTAATATCCATACCCTCCAAGGATAGTACAAATAACTTGGTAACTATAGATGAAGGAGCCTTAGTGGTGCTTATAGTAGTTGTGTATTAACTGAGGTGAATCCTTGGGTCTCCAGTACCATCAAACTTCTGCAGCTATGACATCTTGAACTTATCAGGCAGCTTATCTTCCTTAAATTGCATCATATCATCAAAGTTAAACAAATATCCGATGACCTATCCTCTCATCAATTCTTCCATTTTGGACATTTTCTGAGTCAGTGCTTTCATCTGCTTGGATTCCATCTCTTGAGCTTGCTCAAGTGATTCCCTTTTTGCTTTTTCAACCATGTAGTTCTCAACATCCTCTAGTTTCATTCCCACAACAGGTACATCCTTAGCAACATTTAAAGGTTTCCCCCTAGCATTGTCATTATTAGTAGGTGGTGCACCCATAATAGGTGGATTGGCCACACGGGAGTTATAGTAGCAATAGGTGGTGGCATTAATCCAGCTAGAGCTTATCTTAGTTCATCTTACATCATTGCTCTCATGTTTCCTTAATGTTTTCTAGGGTCCAGTTTCCTCCATATTGTTGTTCCATCTCTCTTGTTTGAGTTGGTGTAGCTTCTAGGTAAAGTGGGTTGATAGGGCTCTTTTCCAAATTGTGAAGGATCTCTTTAGCTGTTGATTTTGGACTCAAATTAGTTCTCATTAATCTACCACTACTTTATTTCCAAACATAGGAAGACCTGAATGAATCTATGATGGCTAAAAAACAAAGTGTTAGTATAATGCATGTATGCATGATGCATGTGCCATGCAACAAGTAGCAAGTCAAACAAGTCAAGTGTATATACATCCTTCTAACCTTATTCCTCCCACACACATATTCAATGGCGAGTCTCTTTTCCTAGGATTTTTGGTCTTGGCCTTAATATCAACAGGGGATATTAAGAACCGGCATGCATGCCAAAGCTCTCTTAAAGCAATAAAAGCATGAAAATAATATTTCTAGGTATAAAAGTCTAGCCCAATCTTTATTAGCCCAGATGGGCTCTTTAAAGTATGGGCTTGGGCTTTTATAAATAGAAATACCTCATGACAACATACACAAGTAATTTGGGTAAATTCTAAGGGAAGTAACTAAGCCATTATATGTGGTTAGGGTCCAATGAAAAGTTAAGGTTCCCTTAGTAAGATGCCCTCCTTTAAGACTTGAGTTACAGGCCAAGGTCAGAAGGGCCTAACATCCTTTGCAAACTTGAGAGAAGACTACCCCCCTTTAGGACTTCGGTTATAGACTCTAGTCAGATGAGCCTGGTAATCTCTCTTAAACTGAGTTAAGGCTAAAAGTGATGGTTAGCCAATTTACAACTCTATGAAGCTAGTGGAATCATGGAACCATAAACCAACGCCATCGGTTAATAGGGACATGCATAATGAGTGCAAGAATAAAATAGTAATTAATAAAATAATTCTAAAGAACACAAATAGAATCAGTATCTCTTATCCCTAGTGGAGTCACCACTGTAGATGGCAGGGTTTAGTGCATGCCTAAGATTTTAGTAACTACAATACTATTTGAGCTTAGCGCTCTAAAGAACACAATAACCACTATCACAAAGACATGACATAGAGATGAGGAGTCACCACCTAGGGTAATAATTGGGACAAATTGAAAATGGTGGTACTTGATTCTCTAAAAGAAAGCTAACACTATAACCGGGAGATTTTGGATACAGAATACCAACTTCTTTCAGTCTTGTGTTTATTTAGAATTACTTTATGAATTACGATCTTATCCTCTATTTACATACAATTTCATTTAGACCCTTATTGAAATAATCAACTCCAGGCAAACTAGTGATGAAAAATTCATGTAAACAATCCACTTATTTAAGTTCACAATCCCTAAGTTAGACTAATCTACATTGATTTTAATTAAATGATCCAAATCTATATGTTTTAATTATAAGTGAGCCTAAAGACTAATGGGCCTAATTCCTATTTAATTTTAATTAAGTGAACCTGTTGACCATTTGGATGATCAAACTCCTAATTTTGGACTTTGACAAACAATTTTAATACTAATAATTTCAATTAAGTGCGTAGGGAATTATATACCAAATATATACACTTTTGGATGAATAGTGACTTTTAGAGCTAATTCGATATTTGAGATTCAATAAGGGTTTTGACATCTTTAGAGCTCTGTAATAAGAAAATGATCTTCTTCACTTTTAAAGTATACATATTAAGCATTCCAAATTGATCTTTCTTGTCAAAATCCAAGTTCATTTGGGTAAGAAAATCTTCAGTTGAATTCAGCATATGCAACTTGCATAACTCTTGGTATTTCAATAATATCTTGAGAACAAATGTCCAATTTAAGTGATTCAAAGTTATGAAAAGCTAAGACAATTATCTAAAACTTTTATGAAGAACATTTTGGCTAAATCAATCATCTTTAGTCCCATTTATGAGAATCTTATGAGGTGGTCATAAGCTGTCCTTTAATAATGCCTTTTGAGCACAGTTTTGGTAAAAATGGGCAGAACTCCTCATGAGAACGCCTCACGTGCGTGAGTGCTCATGATCTGCTCATGAGTACACCTTTAGAAACATTCAACAAAAATATTTTAATGCAACGGATATATTTTTTCTCCTCACGAGCACTATTCACTCATGAGTTGCTTATGAGCATGCCTTGAGGTGCCAAAAGTCCAAGAATTGATTCAAAATCAATTATAAATGTTGGAGACATGTTTGATACATAAAAAAACTATATTTTTAATTTTTTATCTATATAAACACTCCTTAGAATTCAATTGAAAGGAAAAGAAACTTGTTTATTATTTATTATCTCTTAAGCATTCAATTGAGCTCTAAAAATTCTCTTAAAAAATTTTGTTGTATAAAATCTTATGAGAGTTGGTTGTATGTTAGAAATAGAATTTCTCTTCATTTTAAATCTTATGATAGATTAGAAGGGAAGTGAGGTTTATTTTTAAAGAATTAGTTTAAGTGTTGTCCATTGAAACACTTGGGATTTGGTTTTTGAGTGAGCCTTGAAAACTCAAGTTGTAAGGTTGTAAGAGTGAGCCATAGAACTCTTGTGTATTCTCAATCTTGTGAATAAGATTGTGGGTGATTAAAAATCCTAACTTGGAGATAAGTTAGGTGGAGATGTAGGATTATTGTTGAATCCGAACTCCTTAAATATTTATATTCTTCATTCTTCCTTCTCAACTCTTACTCAATTCTTGTAAAGAATTCCTTTAATTTCCTATTTTTTTCAATAGTCCTATTCACCCCCCTCTAGGACTCTTTCATTTGGTATCAGAGCTAGTTGTCTCTTATCGTTAATTAGGGCAAAGCACTAATAAGAAGTCTCACTTGTTAATTATATCATTGCAGTAGGGCTCTCCGCTTATTAGTGTTGGCACATCAGTAGAGACGATGGTCGGCTAGTCTGATAGGTACCATTGAAAGGTGATATAGGTTGGGTATGACCTATAAACATTTTTATTTAGTATCAGAGCTTGAATTCTAGGTGCCTTATTGCTAGAATACAAGATCATAGGGAGTGAATCTTAAAACATCTCTTCTTTTAAACCATTCTTTGATGGTAGTGACTATCCACATTCAAAATTCAAAATAGAATTATATCTTGATTGTGATTCCATCAAACTTTGGGACATTGTCCTAAGAGGTTGGGAACCACCTACAACTATCATTGATGGTGTGGTAACTACTCGTGTAAGAAGCCAATGGACTGTTGATCAAAAGGAAGAAAATCACAAAAATAAAAAGGCTATGATTACTCTAGTCTCCTCTATGATAAGAGAAGGAGGCAAGCTTCAACATTGCATTTTAGCCAAAGAAATGTGGGAGACCTTAGAAAACCACTATGAAGGCAACATTCAAATAAGAAGTAAGAAGGTTCAACTTCATATGTATGAATATGAACTCTTCAAAATGATGCCTCAAGAATCAATCACGGAGATGACAAACTATCTCAATGCTCCCCTCACAACACTCAAGAAACTTGGAAAACATTTTTCCAAGGAAAAGGTAAACAATAAGATTTTAAGAATCCTACTTAAGAAGGATTGGGAATCTTGTGTTACCTTAATTGAGGAAGCTCAAGACCTCTCTACTCTATCAACCGATGTGCTTATTAGTAAGCTTTTAACACATGAGATCACCATAAGCAATGAGGTAAAGAATAAGAAGAGAAAGAAGAAAAGAAAAAGAGCATTGCTCTAAAAGCTCTTCAAGAAGATAGTGAAGAGGAAAGCATCAAAGATTTTAGTGATAAAGATGGTAACATTGCCATGCTCTCTAGGAACTTCAAGAAGTTCTTAAGAAAGAAAAACTTCTCAAGAATAAGGGACTTCAATAAGAAGTTTGAAGGAGATGGGAGGAAGAAAACAAAAGAGGTTACTTGCTATGAATGCAAGAAACTAGGACACATTAGAAGTGAATGTCCCAAACTCAAATTCAAGAGCAAGGGAGCAAAAGATAAGAAGAAGGCATTCAAAGCGACTTGGGATGATTCCTTCAAATCTGAAGAGGAAGAGGAACAATAAGAAGTTTCTAATCTTTACTTCATGGCCATTGAAAATGAAAATGAGGTACCATCCACTTCTTATTCTTCCTTTGATGATTGTGATGAATATTATGATGATGATGAGAGCTCTATTATGAGCAAATTACTTGTTAAATGCAAAGTTTGTTATCTAAGAAGAAACGATATAAACATGAGTTAGCTAGCTTAAATAAGGATTTTGAATGTTTAAAAATTAATTTTGCTAAAATTGTTGCATCAAATGAAAAACTTGTTAGTAATGCTAAATCTTCTAATTCTTTAGAAGATCAACTTAAGAAAGCAAATGATGAAAATCATAAGCTTTCTAAGGAGGTCTAGAATTAAAGAATTCCATTGCTATATTTAAGAGAGGAAAAGAAACTTTAGATAGTCTTCTTGACTCTCAAAAATTTCATAGAGATACCCATGGAATTGGATATAAAAATGGAATGTCTTTATCATCTTTATCATATATTACTTTTGTTAAAGCCTCACATGATCCTACTCCTTCAACCTCTAATGAGATTCAAGCTTTTAAAACTAAAAGATCTCATGTGTTAAATAGCAAGGGAAAGTCATATAAGATTAACCCTTCATTTTACACAAAGAGGTAAGGCTCAAACTAGAGCACCTCAACCTAAGCATGCTTATATGTACACTAGACATAATTATAATAGGCATGCTACACAACATAAACATGTTGCACAAACTCATCAAAATACACATCACCATTGCCAATGCATGTCTCATTTAATGACATGAAACAATAGGAGATATACACAACACCAAAGGCATGTTGCACACACTAGGAAAGCATTTCATGCTAGGAGAAATAAATTTGAAAATATTGTATGTTCGTATTGCATGATCAAAGGACATACTAACAATGTGTGCTTCTATAAAAGACTATATATGAATTTACTTCCTTTGGAATATCTTGAAACTAATAAACCTAGACTAAGAAAGGTTTGGGTCTGAAAAGACACTTAAATTATTTTGTGTAGGTGTGCTTGAAATCCACAAAAATAAAAAGCAAGTGGTATCTCGATAGTGGATGTTCAAGGCACATGATAGGAGATAAAGAGCAATTTAACAAACTTGATGCTAAGGATGGAGGACATGTTACTTTCAGAGATAATGCAAAAGGAAAAATTATTAGCATTGGAGAAATAGGTAATCTTCAATCCTTATCTATAAATGATGTGTTTTTTGTTGATGGTCTTAAACATAATTTTCTAAGTGTAAGTTAATTATGTGATATGGGAAATAAGGTGACTTTCTATCATAGAAATTGCTTTGTTAGTAGTTTTGATAAAGACAAAGTAATTTTTAGTGGTAAAAGAGTAGATAAAGTTTATGTTATTGATTTGAATAAGATTGATAACAAAAACATAAAATGCTTAATGTCTATTTCCCATGACATATGGACATGGCATAGAAGGTTAGGACATGCACATTTTGAGCTTTTGAATGATCTTTGTAAACATGAACTTGTGATTGGTTTACCTAAGCTTGAATTCACTAAGGATAAAACTTGTGATGCTTGTCAAAAGGAAAAATGATTTAAGTCCTCATTTAAGCTAAAAAATGTAGTGTCCACTTTTAGACCACTTGAACTCATACATATGGATTTGATTGGACCAACTAGAGTTGCTAATCTCGGTGGAATGCACTATGCATATGTATTGGTTGATGATTACTCTAGATTTACTTGGGTGTGTTTTCTTGCTCATAAGAATGATGCATTTAAAGTTTTTAAAAATTTTTCAAAAAGAGTTAAAAAAGAAAAGGGTTTTTGTATCTCTTCCATTAGAAGTGATCATGGAACCGAGTTTGAAAATGAATTTTTCAAAAACTATTGTAATGAAAATGGTATTTCTCATACATGTTCATCTCCTAGAAATCCTTAAGAAAATGAGGTAGTTGAAAGGAAAAATATAACTCTTGTGAAAATGGCTAGAACAATGCTTCATGAGCATAATTTGCCTTTATACTTTTGGGCAAAAGTCGTTAACACATCTTGTTATATTTCAAACTGAGTTTTTAAAAGACCAATTTTGAATAAAACATCTTATGAGTTATGGAACAATAGAAAATCCAAAATCTCATATCTAACAGTATTTGGATACAAGTGCTTTATATTGAAAACCAAGGATAATCTTGGAAAATTTGATTCCAAAGTCGATAAAGGAATTTTCCTAGGCTATTCCATCTCTAGCAAAGCATATAAGGTCTTTAATAAGAGAACTCTAGTAGTTAAAGAGTTAATGCATATTGTATTTGATGAATCAAACTCACTTGATCCTAGAAAGGATGTTTGTAGTGTTGATGATCTTGTAGGTGAAAATGAAATTATGGAAATACAAGAAGAGAATGCTAGTAAGCCTTTGGAACTAGAAGGTCCAAGCAATGAGGAAATTGAGGAGATATCTTAACCTACCTTGAAGGATGAACTTCCAAAGGATTATCAGTTTAAGAAAGCACACCCTCAAGACCTCATCATAGGTGACACTACAAAAGGGGTAACTACTAGATCTAAACTTAAGTCAATTGTTAATCTAGCTTTCATTTTTTAAATTGAACCTAAAAATATTGATGATGTTTTGTGTGATGAATTTTGGGTCCTTGCTATGCAAGAAGAGTTAAATCAATTTGAGAGAAATAAGGTTTGGACCTTGGTTCCTAGACCTAAACATCATCCTATTATTGGCACTAAATGGGTGTTTAGAAATAAGATGAATGAACAAGGTGTCATAACTAGGAAGAAAGCTAGACTAGTAGCTAAAGGTTATAATCAAGAGGAAGACATTGATTATGATGAAACCTTTGCCCCCGTTGCAAGGTTAGAAGCTATTAGGATGTTACTTGCATTTGCATCATTCATGAATTTTAAATTTTATCAAATGGATGTTAAAAGTGCATTTTTAAATGGTTTTATTGAAGAGAAGGTATATGTTGAACAACCTCCGGGTTTTGAAAATTTTGATTCTCCAAATCATGTGTTTAAACTTTCAAAAGCACTATATGGATTGAAACAAGCTCCAAGAGCTTGGTATGAAAGATTGAGTAACTTTTTACTAGAGAAAGGTTTCTCTAAAGGAAAGGTTGACATAACTCTTTTCATAAAGAAATCCAAGCATGATTTATTAATTGTTCAAATTTATGTTGATGATATTATTTTTGGTGCTACTAACCATTATTGGTGTGAGGAATTCTCAAAATTAATGCAAGGAGAATTTGAGATGAGTATGATGGGAGAACTCAAATTCTTTTTTGGACTTCAAATCAAGCAATGTAATGATAGGATTTTTATTAATCAAACCAAATATGCAAGGGACATTCTCAAAAATTTTGGTCTGGATGGAGCTAAATCAAGCAAAACTCCAATAAGCACCACAACCAAACTCAATAAGGATGAGAATGGCAAACCGATTGATGAAAAGCGATTTAAAGGTATGATCAGATCCCTTCTTTATTTAACCGCTAGTAGACCCGATATTATGTTTGCTACATGCTTATGTACTAGATTTTAATCAAGTCATAGGGAATCTCATTTGAATGCTATCAAAAGAATTTTCAAATATCTTTGTGGTACAATGCATTTAGGACTTTGGTATCCTAGGAGTTCTTCCTTTGACTTGATTAGTTATTCAGATGTAGACTTTGCCTATAGCTTACTAGATAGAAAAAGCACTTTAAGATCTTATTAAATTTTAGGAAATTGCTTAGTTTCTTGGTTTAATAAGAAATAAATTTCGGTTGCCTTGTCCATCACTGAAGTAGAATATGTGGCAGCTAGTTGTTGTTGCTCACAAGTTCTATGGCAAAAATAACAACTTTTGGACTATGGCATTGATATTAGTCACATTCCAATTAAATAGGACAATACAAGTGCTTATAAACCTTAGCAAAAAGCCCATTCAGCATTCAAGAACTAAGCATATTGATATTAGACATCATTTCTTACGTGATCATGTGCAAAATGGTGATTTTTTTCTTGATTTTGTTGATAGTAATCATCATTTAGCAGACATCTTTACCAATCCTCTTTGTGAGGAAAGATTAAATTTTATTAAGCATGAACTTGGTATGATTAATGGTTTAAGCTTGTCTTGATGACTTGCTTAATTGCTTAATTAATGATTAGATTTGTGTGAAATCATGTTTTTCACTAATGCTTCGTTTCTGTTTATTTTTTTGTATGTGATACCTTTTCCTAAATTCATGCTTAATCATGAACTATATATTTTTAGTTTATTTTCAGTATACTTTCCGTATTTAAGTTTTGGGCTGTTAAGTTTGTTTTATGATTATTTTTCATCAGGTTATGTTTAGTTTATTTTTTGGATATTTTCTAGATATAAACCATGAGCTATTAGTTTATTTTTTCATTTATTTTATGTCAGTTTCTATTCGGTTTATTTTCTGGATATTTTCTAGAAATAAATCATGAGCTGTTAGTTAGTTTTTTAATTTATTTTGTGTCAGTTTCTATTCGGTTTATTTTCTAAATATTTTCTAGATATAAGCTATGAGCTGTTAGTTTGTTTTATGATTATTTTATGTCAGTTTCAGTTCGGTTTATCTTCTAGATATTTTTTGGATATAAGCCATGTGCTGTTTTTTTTATATCTTATCTACAATTGATATCATAATATCAATGTAACTCTATACTTTTCTTTATGCAAAAGGGATATTTTTTTAAATTTGTTTAATTTTTATTTATTGTGTTTATGCATGACTTTTAATTGTGTTTATATATGCAAAATTTATATATTTAATTTATTTATGTATAAATTCTTTTTAGGAATTATTTTTATCTTTGATAATGCATGGATATTTTTAAGATTTGGTCTATCTTTGCTTTTGACAAAAGGGAAGAAAAAATTAAGTTTGCATGTGTATTTAGTTAATTTCTTTTAAGGAAGAGAATTTTTTTTCCAAAGATGTGTTTATGTTAGTGATATAAGTCTTTATAATAGGGGGAGAAATTTTTTATGCATGCATAATAACAATGTAAGTGTGACTAGTTTTGTCCTTGTGATAAAAAGCCTTGTTTTGTTTACTTTATTTATATATGATGTGAATTTTTTTATTTATCCATGACTATCAATTATGATTATACCTGAAAAATTCATATTCATATATAAATTTTTCTTAAGAATGATTTTTATCTTTGAAAATGAAATGACTTTTGTAAAGATTTTGAGTATCTTTGTTTTCATTGTTTTCGTTCTTGATCATTTATTCCTTTTAGTATTTTTGGCTCCCTTAGGTCTATTTCCCCATATATCTCTCTCTTTTCTTTTTGTCTTTGACAAAGGGGGAGAATAAGCTATGGTGCTTAGGGGTTAAATAATTATGTTTGTGTTTAAGATATGCTGAGTACCACATGATTATGTATGATTAATTGACTAGCTAAACTTTTTATGATCATTTGATGTTTCAATATAGCATATGTACTATTTTGTGATGCATTATAGTAGCACTACATGCATATATATTTGAAATTATTTCCTTCATGTTGTCTAGCATAATATTTTTAATAATCATGTTATCATGATTTGTTTTTAACACCTTTGTTTTGATAGACATTGTCCCTCATGTTAATTTTTTAGGTTGTCCTTATTTTTGACAAGAAGGGTAATAAAATAAATTTATATTTCTTATCATGTCCAAAAAGGAGGAAAAATAAAGAAATATATTTATTAAAGGAATATATTTGTTAAACATGCTACATCAACCCTTATACATGCTATGATAATTCATTTATTTATATGCTCTGATACATGATAAATATTGAATTATGCATATGTTAAGGGGGAGCAAAATATTTTCTCATTTTGCATTTATTTAATTTGAAAGGGGGACCTATTTTGATTTAACATGCTTATACATATTATTTATTTTTTACACACACACATATTTATCATCTTTTCAAATTGGTTGCCAAAGCCAAAAAGGGGGAGATTGTTGACCATTTGCATGATCAAATTCCTAATTTTGGACTTTGACAAAAAATTTTGATACTAATAATTTCAATTAAGTGTGTAGGGAATTATATACCAAGCATATACACTTTTGGATGAACAGTGACTTTTTGGCTTTTGACATCTTTAAAGCTCTGTAATGAGAAAATGATATTCTTCACTTTTAAATTAAATATCTTAAGCTTTCCAAATTGAGCTTTCTTGTCAAAATCCAAGTTCATTTGGGTATGAAAATCTTCAGTCGAAGTCAGTATATGCAGCTTGCATTTCAGTTTGCACAACTTTTGGTATTTCAGCAATATGTTGAGCTACAGATGTAGAATTAAGTCGATTCAAAGTTTTATGAAAAGCTAAGAAAATTATCTACAATTTTTATGAAGAAAGATTTGGCTAAATCAATTTTCTTCAGTCCCATTAATGAACATCTTATGAGCTGGTCATAAGCTATCCTTGAATAGTGCCTTGTGATCACGTATTTGGAAAAAATGGGTAGAAATCCTCATGAGCATGAGTGCTTATGAGCTACTCATGAGATCACCTTTGACATCATTCAACAAAAATATTTGAATGCAAAGGATATATTTTTGCTCCTCACGAGCACTGCTCACTCGTGAGCATCCCTTGAGCTGCCAAAAGTCCAAAAATTGATTCAAAATCAATTATAAATGTTGAAGACATGTTTGATACATCCAAAAACTATATTTTTGGGTTTTTATATATATAAACACTCCTTAGAATTCAATTAAAAGGAAAAGAAACTTGTTTATTATTCATTATCTCTTAAGCATTCAATTGAGCTCTAAAAATTCTCTTAAAAAATTTTGTTGTGTAAAATCTTTTAAGAGTTGGTTGTGTGTTAGAAATATAATTTCTCTTCATTTTAAATCTTGGGATAGATTATAAAGGAAGTGAGATTTATTTCTAAAGGAATTGGTTTAAGTGTTGTCCATTGAAACACTTAGGCTTTGGTTTTTAAGTGAGCTTTGAAAACTCAAGTTGTAAGGTTGTAAGAGTGAGCCATAAAACTCTTGTGTATTCTAAATCTTGTGAATAAGATTTTGGGTGATTAAAAATCCTAACTTGGGGATAAGTTAGGTGGAGACGTAGGATTATTATTGAATATGAACTCCTTAAATATTTGTACTCTTCATTATTCCTTCTCAACTTTTACTCAATTCTTGCAAAGAATTCCTTTAATTTTCTATTTTTTTCGATAGTCCTATTCACCCCCCTCTAGGACTCTTTTAGAACCTAAGTCTATTGATTTTAATTCTAAGAGTAGGTCTAAATCTACAAATTATGAAGTATTTAAATTAGTGGGCCTAATTCTACATGTTTTAATTCTAAGGTGATCTTAAATCTACAAGTTATGGACAAGGCTTTTATTTAATGGGCTTAGTTTAAATTAATTGTAATTAACCTAAAATGGGCCTATGTCTAAATTATTGAATGAACCTAAATTATATCTAACCTAAATCTAGTTAATTATGGGCCTAAAATGCATTTCAATTAAAATCTAGACCTATAAATGAGATGGGCTAACACAGAATTACTTAAACCTAAAATTATTTAAATGGGTTAGAGCCTAATATTTGCCTAGGGCCCAAAACACATAAAAAGAATAAACAAGCCCAAAAATGATAAAAAATCAAAATAAACAACTAAAAAAGATCAACCATGCAATTAAATTATTTTATAAAAAAACCCTAATTTTAATTAACATGCAACCTAAATTAATCTACTTCCTCCATTGATTTTAATTAGGGTTTTCCACATTGAACCTAATTTACTAATTAATTTTTTAAGAATAAGATAACTATATTTTCATTATTCCCACTATCGGGTCTATTACAAACTCTACCAAAATAATAAAGAAAATAAAATTAAAATACAACCCTTAAGAAGAAAAATTAAACAAATTCAAAACCTAATAAAATAAAATAAACTAAACTAAACAAAGCTAAATAAAATTAAATTAGGATCTTAACTCTTAGCTTTCATTCATGGATCCTCTGTGAGTTTCCTTGGTCCAATCATGTATTCATCACCAAAATCATAAAACACAAAAAATAAAAAAAAAGATTAGAATTAATGAACAAAGAAAATAAAATAATGAAATTAAAACCTGAATAAAAAAACATAAAAATAATAAAATAATAAATAATAAAAAGAAAATAATGATATAAAAGAAAGAACTCATAAAAGAAAGGAGTAGAAGATGAGTAATGCTGTGAAATATTGTTTGAATGTCCTTCAGAATGAGATTTCACCTTTTTGTGAAAAATTGACTCTTTGCTTTCTTGATTTTTGGACTTTTTAAAAGAATGTACTCTGTTTTTTTTAAAAAGGGTTTTGAAATGATAGTATCAGGTTAGGTCTTCTCTCTTTTTTCTTAATCAACCTCTATTGCAGTAGTTGATTATGTTTTTTTTTTCTTTTTTTACCTAATTCCCCCACCTTTATTCTCTGCCTTCTGTTCTTTTTATATTTTGTTCCTAAGCTAACCGCTTATGTAATCATAAGAGTTACATGATTACAGTAGCTTTGATCTCTCCTTTCCTAAAAAACCGGATAAGAATTTAAACTTCAAAAAAAAGAAAATTATACGCGAACTGGACCGGGACCGAAACATACAGATAAATACTCATAATGAGAAAAAAGATTTTTACTAAATTTTTTAGTGCTTCGGCATTCCAAAATGTCGACCCGCATTGTGTAATGCTGATTGGCATTGTGTAATGCCAATTGGCATTACATAATGCTGATTGGCATTGTGTAATGCTGATTGGCATTACATAATGTCGATTGGCCTTGCATAATGCCAATCGGCATTATGTAATGTCGATTGGCATTACATAATGTTGGTTGCACATTTCTAAATATACCCCTGCAAAAGTTAATTTTTTACATTTAAATCTAAAAAATGTTCCAATTTAGTCCTTGAAATCACGAAACTTAACACTAGAGGTCAATTTTTGATTAAATTGTCATCATAGAGGCTTTCGTAGCATCTATACTTCATTATCCCGAAATTGAGTATTTACATCACTGCAAATACATTTTTCTCTGATTTATTTTATGTTCTTAATGAGTGGAAGTTTGTTAATGATCTTTCTTTGGGGTCCATAGGACTCAATATGAAATCTAAGTTTGATAAATATTTGGGAGATCTATAAAAAATGAACTTCTTGATTTTTATTTCTACTATTTTGGATCCACTTAGAATATTTGAAATTTTCAATAACCACAATCTATGGTGTGTTGATTGGTGGAAGCTTTTTCAGAAATGTTAAAGATGGTTTATATGAATTGTATGATGATTATGTCAATGACTGTGAGTTTGTGACTGTAAATGAGTCTGCTGCTCTAAATATTACTTTCTCTAATACTGGTGGAAGCCAAACAAGTTCTGGATTAGATGTGCATACAAGTGTGAAGTCCATTTCGGTGTTAAAAGTATCATTTAAGCAGCATAAATTAGAGAGTGGTAGTGGTGGAAGCAGAAAGAAGGACTTGATACTTATTTGTCTGAGTCTTCTGTTGATATGAAAGAAGAGGGAAAATTTGATCTTCTTAAATGGTGGAGATTAAATGCAGAAAGATTCCTTGTTATTTCCATAATGGCTTAAGATATATTGGCCATCCTAATTTCTATAGTTGCATCTAAATATGCTTTTTGCACCAGTGGACGAGTGCTTGATGCCTTTAGGAGTTGTTTAACTCTGAAACTTGTTGAATCTCTAATATGTGTACAAGATTGGATTAAGAATCCTAATTATTTTATTACTATTAAAGAAAGCATTGAGGCTTTGTAAGAGTTTGAGAAAGGTCAGTTAGTTATTTCTTTTGCTGCTTAAAATTTATGTAAATTTTTGAACTTCAATTCTACTCTCTTTTGATTCTCTCCTTTACTTTCTTCTCAGACCTCCCTCCAATTGGCTTTGGAATTCTAGTTGGATTTAGACCTCTAGAAACATCAACTTCTGCATCATAATCGTGTGCATGCTCCACCTATCCCATCTATAAAGAATTTTGCTAACCATTGGCACTCAGTGACACTTTTTGAACTTGTTTTCACTTTCTATTCTATTATTCTGTGAAACATATTGTGCCTTATTTCTATTGCAACATCTTCAACATCTATCCAATAGATGCTAGGATTTGGAATTGCTTTAATATAAACCCTCAGGTGGCTATTGTGTATGGTTAAGTGTTGCAGTTAGAACATTTAGTGCCTGTGTTAGTTACAGACTTTAGTGAGGCAATGATAAAGCTTCTACCAAAATATTTGACAATTGGTTTAATGCAATGCTGTGTATTTTTTAGGTAGCAAATAGTTTATAGTTTGTTGCCAAAAATTGAGCTTGCATTAATCTAATGACATGAAAATTTTGATTATGAGCCTCACTTTGTTGTTATTAGTTAGTTAGTTATTATTGTTGTTTTGATGCTTTTGTTGATCTAGCTTTTTTTTTCAGGTTGTTATTATTTTATGAATCTGTGAATAAAAGATTGCAGTCTATCTCTTTTTTGGTTTGTGCAGACTCAAATATTCAACAACAAATCCTTAAGTTCTCATATAAACTCAATTTGACATAGTTATTTTGTTATATATTTTGTAAATGGAAAAATAGTTTGTATATTTTGCACAAGCACAACCTTGATTAAGCTTTAGGCTTATTATAAATACCTAATTACATTTTGGGCTCTGAATAGAAATAGATAAATAGTTGATTTTGGGCCAATGACCTTAATTTAAAATGTAATTGTAAAGGGTTGGATTTTTTTTTTGTAATGGGCTCGACCCAATATATTATGAAGTCTTTTAATTTTTATTTTGAACATCAATTTTAAGGCCCAACCTATAAAGGCCTAATCCAATTTGCTGATATAAACATACCCGATAATTTTAGTTTTTTAATCTGAATGTATCCATTTTCAAATATAGTCAGTTTGCCCCCCATATTAACACTTCCGAACCTAAGTAGTTTTCAGGCCCTTACTTCTGAACTTGCCCAACCCACCTGATGCACAATGCTAATTTTAGGTGTGTTACATCCAATTATCATATTCTATTAATTAAAATGTTTAGCCATATTTATAGTGAATATATTCAACTTTTTGTAGTTTTACTCATGCAGAACATGAAGCTATTTTACTAATATATAGGGACAAGAAAATTAACTATCTATATATTTTTTTTAATAGGGAGGTCATGTGATATGAGCATTAATGGATTGCATAATAGAAGTAATCCTTCTCTTTAAATTGATAACAATAGGAATCAACCCTTACACCTCAAAGTGCCTATGGAAAGGAATGATCACTTAACTGTTCTCTCACTGGAAATATTTTTAGTATTTTTACCATAAAAGATTACCAATTGAAGCTTTCCTCACAAAGTGAATTTATCTGAGACATTAAGGCTCCGTTTGTTTGTGAAAAATATTTTTCCTTAATTTTCAATTTTTAGATTACCAAATAAAATAAGTCGAATGAAAATAAATTGTTAGTTAAAAGGAAAATAACTTCAAAATGAGGAAAATTATTTCTCATTCTAAGGATGAGAATTCATTTTCCAAGACCTTTTCTAATGTCTTCTCTCCTCATTTATTGTCTTCTCTTTTATTTTATAATATCTTCTCTCCTCATTTATTATCTTTTAGTGTTACGGCCAAACATAAAAAAATAATTTTTGAAAACAAAATATTTTTCACAAATAAATGGAGCCTAAATTTCCACATTATAAATATATTCTATAAAATTTGGTATGAAGCAATTGATATTGACTATGATAAGAAATGCTGAAATTCCTCTAAATAGTGAGGAACATGATCTGATCATAAATTTTTTATAATGTTGGCATTGGATTTGAGAAGGCAATGTTCTAAGGAGGTGTTTGGTTCGTACTCCAAAATCATAATTGAAATTGGAAAGGGAACCATTTTCGATTCTCACCCTCATTTTAAACCAAACAAACATCCCCTAAGCTTTAAGCTTTAACATAAAAAAATTCTGCTTTAAGCTTTGGAAAATGATGGTAATGGTTGATGAATAGGTGTACACTACCATGACAACTTTCTTAAGTTACTTCAAAAGCTGAGAAAAATTCTTTTCTAAAATCAACTAACTGTAATTTTATAGGACAAAAACATTGATCAAGTCACTTACTTCAGCTTGCTAAATTTTCCATTTTCATTTTCAGAAACTTATGTAATTCAACTGCGTGAAGCTTATAGACAAGATAGTGCAAAAATAAAAAAAATATATGAAAAATGCAAACATATGAAACTTAATAATGAATTTCATAACTTGTAAAATCTTATGAAACTTCAAACATTAAGTCTGCAATTTAGTCGTAATTCATAAAAAAGATCCCTTTATCACATTTTAATTCTAATATTAAGTTGCTAGTACATAGGGTCGTTCTAGCAAAAGGAACCATTGGTACCAGTAACACAAAATCATGAGCTGACAAAGAAACAAGACAAATGGCTTGGTAGGCAAACAACCTTATGGTTCTGCAATGAAACAAAAACCATTTCATCAATCAATATCAGGTAGGAACTAAAATGCCCTTTATTCATATATCAATATATATACACACATAGTTCAAATACACACACAGACACACACATTCAGGGGTCATTTGTTTCAAGAAAAATAAGGGTGAGAATCGGAATGGGTGATTCCACTTCCTAGTGTTTGGTTCATTAAAAAATTATATGAGAATGAGAATGGATTCCTCCATCAATGGGAATCACTATTCCATTTGTAAGGATAAGAAGTGATTTTTCATTCCTATTAAATTAAGTTAAATTAATTTTAAATTAGTCAAAATTTTAAATATTATCATATATTATTAAAATTTATGAAATATAATTTTTTTTGAGTAATGAATTAAAATATATAAATTCATAATAATAATTATTTAATATATTTTCATTTATAAATAAGATTGATTACGATTCCAATTTTCTTGTAAACCAAATACTTTGTTAAAATTTTGATTTCATTTCCAATTCCCCTTCATTCTCATTCTCATTCTGATTTTGATTCCAGAGTATGAACCAAATGACCTTATAGTTGTTTAATCAACCAATACACAAACACAATCAAGGTTCAAATGGTATTATAACTAAAATGCCCTTTGGTCATTAACAAGCATGTAAATATTGTTATCCATAAATTATTTTCAGAAGAAGCCTAAAATGTTACCTTAAAAGCACATGAACTGGGTAGTTTTTCATCACTTTGACCCACTTACATCACCTGTAACTCTATCATTTTCTTTGTCAAGTAACATTATGCTCTCCACATATCTATAGAAACGATTAACATAATCAGGAATAACCATAAGAATTTTAACCCGTTGGTTGTTTAGCTTCTAGGAACCTAACCATTGACATTGAAATGTAATTAGTAATTCTCCATTACTCCTCAATCTGATATGTTTATTATTTATGTATCTTAGAATTGAATTTTAATAAATTCTAAATAAGGAATAAATTAATTTAAGTAATTTTTGGGGTTTAATTAGGAAATTTTGTATGAGTTAGTACTTATTTAGGATTCTTATTATGTATTGTATATTTTGGAAGTTTTATTTAAGTTTTAATTAGTTTTTGTGGTTTATGTCTAGTGGGCCCCAGAATGCAAAGGAATTGACATATCTTTACATAACATGGCATGCATATGCTGTGTGATAGAACATAAAAAAAAGGGAAAGCCATGACCAAGCCATGTCCAAGCCATGTGTTAGCCATGAAGAGGCCATCTGCACCATAAGCGATGTCATGGCATGCACATGTTGTGTAAGTGAAGAATTCTAATTTAGAATGAAGCATGGTTGATGAACTTGCACGTGTAAGATGCTATGTTGTATGCTGAGTAAATTCATATTATTATTTGAATTAAGCACGACCGTGTCCCAAAGTCGTGTCATAAAGGTAGAAGTTTTTCCTATTTTGAAAATTAGAAGGAATTAAAAGTCAATAAGGATTCTTTTCATACCTTAGCACTATATCAGGAATGAACACTTTTTTTTAGAGGGGAGAAGACGTAGAGATTAGAAGGCAGCTATACATAAATTATAGAAGACGAAGAGTTTATTTTTATTCTCTTTTCCGTTCTTCATCTTTTTATTTTCTTGATTTTGATTTTGGGTTTCATTAAAGCCATGAGTGCCTGAGTTTACTTTTAGATTCTTGGTTAGGAGTAGCTATTCCATGACATGATTTGAACACAAGTTTTTATATTTAATTTGAATTTTATTTAATTCTTTATGTTGCAATATTTATCTTATTATCATTCCAGGCCTATTTAATTGCATGTTTATGGATGAATTTGCCAACAAGTGTTAGGGGAGTTCATTAGCTTAAGACATTTAGAACTTAGATCACTCGACCATGAGAGTAGGTGAACTCTTCGGGGAACCATAACTATAGGCAGAGGTCTACGGTGGTAAATCAATAATTGTTAAGGAACTTAATGAGTTTTGATTAACTCCTTAATCATGAGAGTAGGTTAAAATTTAATCTTAACATGCTTAATTGAACTTGAGAGAGACTTTAGGTATTTTAGAATAATTACCCTTAACTGAAATCAATGTCTTTTATTTTTTAATGTGTTCATGATTGGATTGGAATAGTAAAACTAAACCTAGGCTCTATGTTTACAAATATTTGATTTTACTTTTAATTATATTTATGTTATTTAAATTTTGAAACCTTACTGAATTATTCAATTTACTAATTGAGATCATAGGTAAAAATTTTTAGTAATCAATATACAATCTTTAAGGGAACGATATCTTTCTACTGCAACCACAACCATGCGCTTATGAGTTTAAAAAACAATAAATTTTTGGCACCGTTGCCGAAGACTGGCAATATTGATATTAATTTAATTTTTTCTTTTCTTAGACTCGTATTTATTTTATTTTAATTTAATTTGCTAATTGATTTTTTAGGTAACTTTTGCTAGTTTATGAACACTCGATCCAAGGGGATGAACTTAGAAAAGATCAACCCTAAAATCAAGAAAAAGTGTAAACAAAACTAAAAGGAAAAATGTGAAAAAGATAAGCAAAAGATGGTTGAAGATCTTGCACCACCATCTCTGGGTAGGAATCACATTCTTCAAGAGTATACAATGCCCAATCTAGGAGATACCCTTAATAGTATTGTTAGGCCAACTGTTGATGCCAACACATTTGAGATTAAACCTGCAATAATCCAGATGATCTCACAATTCTAGTTTAGAGGTCTCCTAAGCGAGGATCCTAATGCTCATCTATCTAGCCTAATTTTTGGAGATATGTAAGGATTAGTCCTGATGCGATAAAGCTTAGATTATTCCCTTTCTCTCTGCGAGATAAGGCTAAACTTTGGTTGCACTATTTAGTGCCACTGTCAATCACTTCATGGGATATGCTATTAAGGACATTCTTGGGAAAATATTTCCCACTAGGCGAGACAACAAAATTCAGGCAAGAGATTACAAGTTTCACCCAACATTAAGGTGAATCCTTATATGAAGCATGGGAGCGGTTTAAAGATTTGCAACATCAATGTCCTTATCATGGAGTTCCATAGTGATTGCTCATTCAAACCTTCTACCAAGGCCTGACAAAGCCAATGAGGATCACTATTAATGCAACTGCCCAAGGCTCATTCATGAGTAAGACGCCTATAAAATTCTTGAGACCATGGCATCTAACAACTACCAATGGCATGGTGAAAGAAGTGCACCAAAGAAAGTTGCATGAATGCATGAAGTAGATGGTTGGAATCTCCTTAATGCGAAGATTGATTTGCTTACCAAAAAGTTGAAGGCATCCACTAAAGTCTCTAATCCAATGGTTGTCTATTCCTATGAGAATTATGGAGGAGGACATTCAACCATTAAGTGTCAGGGAGGTTTTTTTTAAGATCCCTCTATTGAGCAGTTAAACACACTTATTAATTACCAAAGGAATCAAGGGAATCCCTACTCGAACACCTATAACCCAGGTTGGCGCAACCATTTTATTTTTCATGGTCAAATTAAGGAGGAGCATCTAATACCAATTAAGGATTTAAGTAGCCACCCTCAGGTTTCCAACATAATAATACATTCCATTAATAATAAGAAAGCAAGCCTAATTTAAAAGGCATGATAGAGAAATTCTTAAAGGACCAGGAGGAGCAAAAGGAAGCCTAAAGATCTAACTTCTCAAATGAACCAACTTTTGGCTCATAACAAGATGTTAGAAAACCAAATTACATCCCAAGCCTAAAGCTTAAGATAAAGTGGCTTGTTGCCTAGTCAATTTGAGCACCCTAGAGAGCAAGCAAAGGTAATAATGCTTAGGAGTGAAAAGCAATTATTTAAGGTTGAGACCAAAAGGCAAGACAAAGGGATTAATCAAGGCACTTATATGGAAAACTAAAAAATTGAGATGATTGAAGAAAAGGAGGAAGAGAAAAAGGAGACTCCTCTTAAGACTCCACCACTGCCTTTTCCTTAAAGGCAACAAAAATCCAAATTGGATAAGCAGTTTAAAAAGTTCATGAGGTCATTCCAACAACTCAAGATCAACATACCTATTTTGGATATCATCAACACCATGCCTGCCTACTCCAATTTTCTTAAAGATTTTATGTCACTAAAAAGGAAGTGGGAAGATCATGAGACCATTCCCATCAATGAGGAGTGAAGTGTTGTAACTCAGAATAAACTTCCATAAAAGCTTAAGGACCTAGGGAGTATCACCATTACTTGCATAATTGGGAATGAATTTATTAGTAAGTCTTATATGATTTAGGTGCAAGTGTGTGCATAATACCTCTGTCTTTTTGCAGGCGCCCAAATATTTGTGAACCCCAACCGACCACAGTATCATTGCAACTTGTGGATTGGTCTATTATCTATCCTTATGGAATTCTTAAAGATGTACCTATAAAGGTTGGAGATTACTATATGTCAGGCAATTTCTTCATTCTTGAGATGGAAAAAGATAGTCAAATCCCCATAATTTTGGAACGTCCTTTCCTTGCCACCGTTAGTGCAATCATAGATGTCAAGAGAGGAAAAATCTTGCTTGAAATTGGAGATGACAAAGTGGAGTTTGACACTTTTAAGATGGCATAGCAAACCCCAACAATAGGGTCATGTTTTCGTATGGATGCAATAAAGAGTTGTGTGTAAGGAGTCTTTGAAAAATAACTTACTCAAGACTCGCTTGAAGCTTGTTTGGTTCATGATGCAAAAGAGGATGATGCAGATCAAGAAGTGGAAATGTATAATTATTCTATCAAAGCTAATCCTGAGTTAAATAAAGTGGAATCAGTAAGGTATGACCATTTACCCTCCAATATTAATTATGTTAGCACCATGAAGGAAGAGAGTGTACCTAAGTTAGAACTTAAAACTCTCCTTTTAACTTTGAAATATGCTTTTCTTGGCCCTAATTCTACTTACCCAATTATTATAAATGCTGAATTGAATGATGAAGAAGTTGACAAGTTTCTTAAGAGAGCTAGGCCTCATAGAAAAATCATAGGCTACACTATAGATGACCTTAAGGGGATTGGTCCTTTTATTTGCATGCATAGGATTCATATGGAGGAGGGTTTCAAACCTTCCATCAAGAACCAAAGAAGATTAAACTCTAACATGAAGGAGGTTGTAAAGAAGGAAATAATGAAGTTGTTAGATGTAGGGATTCTTTATCCTATTTTGGATAGTAATTGGGTTAGCCCTATTCGTGTTGTCCTTGAGAAAAGGGGTATGACTATGGTGAAGAATGAAAATAATGAATTAATTCATACTAGGTCTGTCATAGGTTGGTGTGTGTGCATTGACTATAGGAAATTAAATAAAGCCACTCAGAAAGATCACTTTCCTTTACTTTTCATTGACCAGCTTTTGGAAAGACTTGCAAATCATTCATTCTTTTGCTATTTAGATGGTTATTCATGTTTCTTCTAGATTCCCATCCATCCTGATGACCAGGAGAAAACCACATTCATATGTCCTTATGGAACATATGCATATAGGAGAATGCCTTTTGGGTTGTGTAATGCACTAGCTACTTTTCAAAGATGCCTGATGTCTATATTCTTTGATTTTGTTGAGGACATATTGGAGGTTTTTATGGATGATTTTTCTGCGTATGGTTCATCATTTGATGCATGTTTGGATAACCTTTATAAAGTATTGTTGCACTATGAGGAGACTAATTTAGTTCTAAATTGGGAGAAATTTCATTTTATAGTGACTAAAGGAGTGGTGCTTGGACATATTATGTTTGAGAACGAAATTGAAGTTGATAAAGCCAAGATTAAAGTGATCGAAAGACTTCCTCCTCCAACCTATGTCAAAGGAATAAGAAGTTTCCTTGGCCATGCTGGGTTTTATTGTCAATTTATTAAGGATTTTTCCAAAATTTCAAAACCTTTAACTAATTTGCTTACTAAAGATGTCCCTTTCGAATTTAATGATGCTCGCCTTGATGCTTTTCACAGGTTGAAGGGTACCTATTTTGCAACCTTCAGATTGAAGTCTCCCATTTCAAATTATGTGTGATACGAGTGACTATATTGTTGGGGCTGTATTAGGACAAAGAAAAGAGAAACAGGCCCATGCCATCTACTACATCAATCACACTCTTGATGAAGCTTAAATCAACTATGCAACAACTAAAAAAGAACTCTTAGTAGTGGTGCATGCAATGGAAAATTTTTGTTCTTATTTGGTTGGAAGCAAGGTGATTTTTTACACTAATCATTCAGCCTTTAAATACTTCATAGTGAAGAAGGATGCCAAGCCAAGACTCATTCGTTGGATCCTTTTATTACAAGAATTTGATTTGGAGATATGAGATTGCAAAGGGATAGAAAATTTAGTAGTAGATTACCTGTCTCGCCTTGAACACACTCCAAATTTAGATCCTCTCCCTATTTTTAATGAACTTCCAGGCGAACAACTCATGAAAATTTAAAATAGTAATCCTTGGTATGCTGATTTTACTAATTGCTTAGCATGTGGAGTTCTCCCTCTGGATTTAGACTACCACTAAAAGAAGAAATTCTTTTGTGATGTGAAGCACTATTTTTAGGATGAACCCTACCTTTATAAAAGGTATAGAGATGAGATAATAAGGAGGTGCATTCCAGTTAAAGAAGCATTAAATGGTCTCACTCATTATCATTCTCTTGAGTGTGGGGGACATGCAAGTTTAACAAAGATAGCTGCTAAGGTCCTCTAAAGTGGTTTCTTCTAGCCTTCTCTTTTTAGAGATGTAAGAGAGTTCATGCTTAAGTGTGATCGTTGTCAAAGAATAGGGAACATAGGTCATCATAATGAAATGCCACTCATAAACATCATTGAGATCGAGATTTTTGATGTCTAGGGGATTGACTTTATGGGACCATTCCCAATCTCCTTTAGAAATAAATACATTTTAGTTGGAGTTGATTATGTGTTTAAGTGGGTTGAAGCAATTGCCTCACCAACCAATGATGCCAAAGTGGTCACTATGTTCCTTCATGGAAATATCTTTATTTGTTTTGGGACTCCATGGGCTATCATTAGTGATGGCAGTTCTCATTTTTGTAATTGCCAATTTGGGAATCTCTTGGCAAAATATGGAGTAAAACACAAAGTAGCCATACCCTCAAAATATGGAGTAAAACACAAAGTAACCACAACCTACCATCTCCAAACTAGTGGACAAGTGGAGATCTTAAATAGAGAACTGAAGACTATACTAGAGAAGATAGTGAATGCCTTAAGAAAGGATTGGTCCATTCAGTTGGATGATGCACTATGGGCATACTGAACTGCTTTCAAAATTGTAATTAGGACTTCACCATTTCGGCTGGTTTTTGGGAAATCATATCATCTCTTGGTTGAGCTAGAATATAAAGCATTATAGGCTACAAGGTTTCTAAATTTTGATTTATCAAAAGTTGGTGCAAAAAGGCTCCTTCAGTTGAACAAACTTAATGAGTTTCACATTGACGCCTATGGGAATGCTAAAATTTACAAGGAAAGAACCAAGAGGTGGCATGATAAACATTTGCAGAAGAGAGAGTTCTAAGAAGGGGATTTGGTGTTGCTATTCAAATCTAGACTAAAGCTATTCCCAGGGAAACTCGAGTCTCGATGGTTTGAACCTTTCAGAATCAACTAAATATTCCTTTATGGAGCAGTAGAGCTTTTTAATAAGGTAAACGAAGCCTTTAAAGTTAATGGGCAACGCCTCAAACCTTAATTTGCAAAAAAAGCTCGCTTAAAGAGTGTCTCTTATACACTCATAGACCCAACTTGAGTTCATCACAAAATGGTCGAGCTAAAGACCTTAAAAAAGTACTAATTAAGAGACAACCTAATCATTTTTTCCTTTTTCTTCTTTCTTCTCTTTTCTGTTTGTTTTTATTTTATTTAATTTTTCCATAGGATAAAGAAATTCAATTGTCACAAAGAGCTATTGCTTCAAGGAGAAAGTCTACATAATTACACGGGGAATTGCACTGTCATGTAGCAGGCTGTGTCCAAATACATAATTTCAACTTAAAACAGACAAATTTTTATGCGCGTTGCACGACATGTTGACATGGCTTTTTCACACCATGTCTTAAAACTCTGTAAGACACAAAATGCATCATGGGTTCATAACATGACATCATTATGCTATGTTAAATCTTCAAATTCACACTCAGAATGTAGCACGACATTTTCACATGGTATTGCTATGCCATGTCAAATATTGAACACTCACACGGCATCCACCACGCCATGTCGCTACCCCAAGAATGCCATGTCACACATACATTCAAAGCACGACATGTTGCCATGCTAATACCTTAATAAGGCATGTCATGACGCAACATGATGTCATGTTATGACATTCTCCCATGGCCTCAATGACATGGCATCATGCTGTGTCTTCAAGCTTTAACATGGCATGATGCCATGTCATGAAACATATAGCACGGTATGGACATGCCGTGCTATCCTCCCTCCATGATGTGTTCAAAATTCAAATTCATCTAGTATATGATATGTCATGGAAACATGGTATGCATGCCGTGTCATTCCTTAGACAACATGGTCTCCAAGAATGATATAGAAGCCATGCCATTCACTTCTCCATGTCACACCACCCAACATGGTTTTCCTAAATTATGTTCCCAAAACCGTGTTCCCAATCCTCTATATAAACACCCACTTCTCTAAACCTAGCCTTATTCCAATTTTTTTCCTTTTGCTATTCTCTTTCTCCTACACTATTCTCTCCCAAATTTCTCTCCCTTGTCTCATTTTCTTTGACTTGATCACCCACTCTTCTTCCTTATTTCTTCCCTCTAATCACTACACTTTTTTTTTCCTTTTCATTCTCTACATTCTCTCCATATGGGAAAATCCAAGGCATCTAAGAAGACACCATAAATATCCAAAAAGTGAACCCATACCACATCTTCCCCTCCACCATCTCGCCCCTCTTGAACAAGTGCGCCACCACCTACCAACTTATCTTCCTCATGCCATGATTAGTGGAACCAATTTGGTATGTCTCACCCCCTTCTTCATTTCATGAATCCTAAATTTAAAAAGGCATGTGCTACCCTATTTCCCCTCCCTGTCCACCCTTCCTATCATATTATATTAGGGGTTCTTACTACTGTAAGCTTGAATGAATCTGAATTAGGCATGATTGATAACTCTAAGTGGGAAGATTTTATAAGAATTGAGGAGCCTATTTTCCATGAGTTATTCTTGGAGTTTTTACCCACTTTCTTATTCAAATCTAATAACCCTATTAATTTTAATAAGAAAAATGCAATGTTATTTCAATTAGGGGACAAATGATTCTCTTTCTTTTTGAATGAATTCGATATGCACTGTGGTTTCTATGATGTTGTGTATGTCATTAGTGGTGCACTTGCACACTATCTCCTTGAACCCATAAACTATCATCAATTTTGGAGAGAGATTATACACGAAAGTGCCACCTAACAAACCTATTAACCTAGGGTTAGCAAGAGCATTAATATAGGCTGACCTGAATTGCAATACTCGCAGCACCTCATAGCTGGCACTATTTGGGGACATAGGGAGAGCACTAAGTGTGTCACACTTAGAGATCTATTTTATCTTTGTTATTTTGTTCAGGGTATAGTGCCTCATTTGGGATATGGTTTTGCCTTCTATATGGATGGTATGTCAAGAAAAACTAAGGGAGCTTTATGTGGGGGATCGTATTATCACTAGGCTTGCTAGGAATATACAGGTTTTTAACTCCCTCACCAACCTGACCCCACTTTGCACCACACTGCCTTTTAATATCACAGTTATGAAAAAGATTAAAGTGGTAATAGTTTGGGATTATTGATATATTTTGTTTCATAATCTTATTAAGATGGGTGCCAACGAGCCACAACAGACACGTCCTCGCGCACCTCCATCTCCATAAGCCCCTCGCACTGCTAGACCTTCCTTATATTCTTACCCTCTACATTTTGAGGCTACTCTTCAGTATCATATAGAGCTTATGCACTGGGTGGTTGATGGTCTCTCAAGCTTATGTTAGGCTCAGGGCATATCTCTTCCCCCATAACCTGTCTTCCCTAGTTTTGCCTCTACTGTTGCTACTATTGAGGAATTACCTTATGACACAAATCCGTTGGATGACTCTAGCACTGCCCCGGATGGTTTTGCTCTAATGGATGATTGACTTTCCTTTTCATTTATATTTATGTTTTATGTTTAATGCTTTTACTCTTTTTCTGTCATTTTCTTTTCCAATATTTTTTATTTTATTATTTTTAATTTCTATTTCTTTTTAATAGTTTTCTAAGCTTTGCTCTTTTTCGGACAAATGCACAATTTCAGGGTAGTACCCTTCTCTAACTTTTCCTTTTTGCTATTCCTTTTATCATTTATATTCTCAATTATCATTGAGGACAATGCCATGGATAGTGTGGGGGGGTGCTTTGGTTGTTTTGTTTATTATTGCATGCTTCGGTTGACTTGTTTATTTTTGTGTTGCAAAAAATAATAATAAATAAATAAATTTTATATTATTTAGAGTTTATTAATTCTCAACTAGTTTCCCCTTATTAATGATTTATTTGTCCTATTTTTTTTAAAATTTCTTTTGATACTCTGTCACACTTGGGAATATATCAGTGTATAATTTTATTTCTTGATTGAATTACTGAACTATCAAATAATTTATTATTTAAGATAATTATACATATTCTTTATGTATGTAGAATTTAAATATTGTAATCTAAGCATGATCCTGGCGATTAAAATTATGCAAGAATTTAGAAAGGATTGCATTTTGAATTTCAGTTAAAAAAATCTCCCTCATTCTTTAAGTAAGAGCAATGTCTATATTTAAATTCCTATACGCTCTAAATCTACTCCAATGCCCTAATTAGGGTATGAGTATCAATAGGACACACTTAACGGTATCCACACTTAGTAATATAGGAACAGTGGGGGATCACTTAGAGTGTAAAGCTTTGAATGGGGAGAAAAATAAAAATTATGAAATGGAGTGTAAAACGCATTCATAACATTTAAAAAAAAACTGTAGTCCTTAATGTTTTCTTTTTTGAATTTATGCTCACTTGATTTCAAAAGGTTTTATACTTGGGTTATAACTGGTAAATTATTCATATATATCGTGATATTGTTTAGCTATCTTCTTTAGTAAATATATTTCAATTTTGGTGTTATCAAGATTTAATATCTTAAAAGTTGTATGCCCCTAGCTATGATTCGAGTTTAATATTTTTAAAATTTGGTTTTTGCTTATGCACAAGCAAAGTTTTAGTGTGGGGAAATTTGATATGTCTATTACTACGTATCTTAGAGTTGAATTTTAATAAATTCTAAATAAGGAATAAATTAATTTAAGTAATTTTTTGGGTTCAACTAGGAAATTTTGTATGAGTTAGTATTTATTTAGGATTCTTATTATGTATTGTATATTTTGGAAGTTTTATTTATTTTTTGTGATTTATGTCTAGTGGGTCTTAGAATGCAAAGGAGTTGACATATCTTTACATAACATGGCATGCATATGTCGTGTGATAGAACATCAAAAAAAGGGAAAGACATGACCAAGCTATGCATGACCCATAAAGAGGCCATCTGCACCATGAGCGATGTAACGGCATGCACATGCTGTGTGAGTGAAGAATTCTAATCTAGAATGAAGCATGGTTAATGAACTTGCCAGTGTAAGATGTCGTGTTGTATGCTGAGTAAATCTACAATTTTATCTAAATTAAGCATGACCATGTCCCAAAGCCATGTCACGAAGACAAAAGTTTTTCCTATTTTGAAAATTAGAAGGAATTAAGAGTCAATAAGGATTCTTTTCATACCCTAGCATTATATAAGGACTGAACACTTTTTTTAAAGAGGAGAGGATGCAGAGATTATAAGGCGACTAGACATAAATCACAGAAGATGAAGAGTTTATTTTTATTCTCTTTTTTGTTCTCCATCTTTTTATTTTCTTATTTTTGATTATGGGTTTCATCATAGCCATAAGTGGCTAAGTTTTCTTTTAGAGTCTTGGTAACTATTCCATGACATGATTTCAACATAGGCTTTTATATTTAATTTGAATTTTAGTTAATTCTTTGTGTTGTAATATTTATCTTGTTATCATTCCAGGTATGTTTGATTGCATGTTTATGGATGAATTTTCCAACGAGAGTTAGGGGAATTCATTAACTTAAGATAGTTAGAACTTAGATCACTTGACCATGAGAGTAAGCGAGCTCTTTGGGGAACCATGATTATAGGCAGAGGTCTATGGTAGTAAACCAATAATTGTTAAGAAACTTAATGAGTTTTGATTAACTTTTTAATCATGAGAGTAGGTTAAAATTTAATCTTAACATGCTTAATTGAACTCGAGAGAGCCTTTAGGTATTTTAGAATAATTACCTTTAACTGAAATCAATGTCTTTTGTTTGTTAATGTGTTCATAATTATATTGGATTAGTGAAACTAAACCTAGGCTTTATGTTTACAAATATTTGATTTTACTTCTAATTATATTTTTATCATTTAAATTTTGAAACCTTGCTGAATTATTTAATTTACTAGCTGAGATCATAGGTAAAAATTATTAGTAATCAATATATAGTCTCTGAGGGAATGATATCTTTCTACTACAACCACAACCGTGTGCTTGTGGGTTTAAAATGTAACACAATCTTATCACCGTTGAACATCCTCTTTAATGTTTTCCCATAGTAGCTCACTTCATCCACGATTCTACTACACCATATTCTTTCATTACCCATATATCAGACTAGTAAGCATAAGAATTTTGTTGATTCTATTAATAAACAATTGCAACTTCCAATTCCCCCAATTGATACAAAGATAACCTTGATGGGGGAACGTGTGCTATGCATTTTGGCAATGGAATCCCATAAAAAATTTCATCATTCAAATTAAAGACCATGATTAAATTCCTAAATTGATTATTGTTCATCTGGGCAGCTACCGAATATAATGAACCATTCATATGGGTGGATCTCTAATGCATTGAAACCTCTGAATGAGCTCCAGTGAGAGATTCACCAAGAACGTGCTTAGGAGTAATCTGGGTGATATCTTCTAGGAATTCAAATAAAGTAAAGCTCCTAAAGTCAGGAGGTCTAAAATATAATTTTAGGATTCTTAATACTTTGTAATCATAGAATCTTAAACAATAACCAACGCCAATAAAATTTGAGTGACTAAAAATAACCCTAATACCAAAATTGGGAAGTGATATTAATTTTCTAATAGAAGGATTGTAAAGTACTACCTTGTAACCATGATTCCTATATAAAAAAGAAATTACCCCATTGCATGAACCTGCTGCCTTGAATTGAGGGGTACAAAAGGAGGCTCGCATTTGCATGTACTCCTCAAAATCTTGATTGTTAAAACATAAGGAATATTTTCCATTAATGTTACACAGAAAAAAGTGATTAGTGTTAGGATTTGAGGAGGAGAGGGTTCTTTTTTGAAGGTGGACAATGATGAAATTGGGGTTTTTGATAAGAGAGTACCCTAACTTGCAGATGCAACTGCATTGCAGAATGGATTTCACAAGCAACTTGCACAAGATTTCTGCTATCACTTCTTTCAGTAAATATTATGATTTGTTGGTCTCTACTTTATGTCTTACTATTTTTTTATTTTCTATTGCTTTCAAACTTTTCATTTGCTCCTCTTCTCTGTTGTAATTCTGCTTTTTTTAGTTTAAAAGATAAAAAAAATGAAATCAATTAGTTCAATATTTTGTTTATCTTTTATTGTAAGTATATTAAATCATGAATCTATAAATGATTTCATATCGACAAATATGATATGCAACTAGTTCTTTTTTTTTTGCTTGTTTTCAAAAGCAAAAACACCACTAACTTCAAAATTTTAAAAAAAAATCTAAAGAAAGCTTACCATAACTAAAAATAACAACTGTCAATGGCTACTCCAATAGATTAAGATTGATTCTCCTCAAAAGCGATGAAGCAAAAGTAGTGAATTTATTATTTTTAAAAGTAGCAGTGGAGGTGTAAGTAATCACAGAGAAAAGGAACAACATAGGCGAAGAAGAAAGAAGAAGAAGAAGGAAGAATTGATAGATGGAGATCCAGAACCAAAGTAAAGTAGGTTTGGCAACATCCCATCTTCATTCCCATAAACACAAACAGACTGTCAAAGCTTTCTAGGGAGAAGGTACATTTTGGCCCTTAAACTATACCTCTAAGCACACTTAAGCACATGAGCTAATTTTTGGCATAATTAATAAGAAAATTCAACTTTTATTGAACTTGAGGCCCCTCACTTAACGCTATCTTCTGCCTCCTATTGTATCACCGTTATATGCCCTTATAGTGGGCCACGTTGGCAATGAAATCCTACTTTTTTATTTTCATCTCCTTCAGTCAACATCTTTTACATTTTGACAAAAAAGAAAATCTTCTACACATCTTCAACCCTAAAAGTGAGCAAGAAAAATTGGGGGAGAATTAGTAAGTGAAAATTTAAAATTGAAGAGTAAATAAGCTCAAATGGCTTCTTCATCATTGTGCACAACAAGCTCAATAAGGCATTTAAGTATGGAGAATAATTATAAAGGAGCACAAAGGTTCTGCAAATGTAAATATAGAGGTATGAGAGTAAAGGCTCCTAGATGGACATCGTGGACGAACAAAAATCCTGGGAGGAGGTTTTATGCATGCCCGAACTATGAGGTAAGAAATGAAACCATTTCTGTTTAAAATTATATTATTAGTATAATATTGGGGAAATTTTTTTTGATTTGCATTTTTAAGTTGGATCACTAAAATTTCAGGGAAGAAGTTGTGGGTATTTTAAATGGCATGATGAGCCTTTGAATGAAACAGTGAAGGTGTTAGCATAGATGTGCCCTAGTGCCATTCTTGTTATAAATAATGACATTGTAAATTATCCCTATGGCAATATAATATTCATTTAAATAAAAAATTTATTTATTTGAGTATTTACCCTTTAACATAATGTTAAATAAATTTATTATCAAAATTTGATAATATGAGTTGTAAATTTATTTAGTACATATGTTGTAAATAGTTCATAGTCAAATAATTAATATTTGGGTAATATTAATTAGAATATCACCTTTGTCTATTTTCCTTGATTAGTATGTGATACTAATAGTGGAAGGTAGTGAGTCTCATGCTACTTGATATGAGATATCAGAATAGACATGTGGATACTCATTTGATGGGTGGATTAAATAATGACGTTAGATTTATGTTCATAAGGATATTCACTTATAGTTAACGATCACTGTCTAGGTCATAATGGTGCATATAGTCCTTTGACCTGAGGTGACACGGTCATCCACATTTGACTAGTTAGAGTTTGTTACTGCTTACATACTTGTGTTAATCACATATGGGTATATGATATATGGTGGCTCTAGTCAATTAAATGTAGGGATGAGAGTTTGACCAAGATGAGATTCATTGCTTAGAGTGAACCGGGATAAGATCCTCTGCTATTTGAGTTTGTTCTTGATGAATAAGTTATTGGCCAAGAAAAAAATGACATAAGCTAAAAGAGTTTTAGTACTAAAAAGTTTTCTTAGTATTTGTTGTGTTTTATCAAGAATAGAACTTGAGATGAGCACAAGTGATAAAGCTATTAGAGTTTGATTATACCATGACTCTAGGTTATATCGAGATCTTCTAATGAAGGGATTTTTGTGCATGGTAATTATGACCAAAGGGTTCGTGTGAATTAATAAATATATTCATTTCTAATTAAGGAGTTGTGATATCGATGTTAGGGGTCACTCATAACTTATGAGAACTAAATGTGAATAATTAGGATTTTCACATGTAGACTTGAAAGAGTTTCAAATAATATCAAGTGTTGATATTATCTTCTCATTGCCAATTAGACATGAACCTAGTAAGTCACACCTAAAAGGTTTTACTATATCTCTATATATTAATCTAATTATTGATTAAATAGTTTAATCAAATTGGATTTATGCTTAAAGCAATGATTATAGCATATCATGAAATCTAATTTCAAAGGAAGGTTAAATTATTAATTTATGCTTAATTGATATAAGATATTAATTAAGATATTAAATTAATAATATATATACATTATTTCTATTAGATTTGGATTAATGGCCCAAGTGTATGGACCTAGGCCTAAAAGAGTTTTGGACCAAAGATTAATCCAAAGCCCAAGCATCTTATCTAGACCCATTTGATTAATGGATTAGGCTAGGTCCAAGAGTTGGCCCAATCGCTAAGCCCATGTTTGTTAAATATATGTAGTCAAATTTGTCTTATTTGACATTATTGACTTTGATTACATTAAAGATGAGATCATATGGACATTGTGAGAATGGATGTAGAGAATTATATGGGATATATTTTCTATATAATTCCTAATGCAATTTGTCATCATCCTACATTAGTGCATATATGTGTGCCAAGTGGATGTATGTGATCTAATGGGTCATATGTTAAGGAGCCTGCTTTTCTCTACACAAATTAATATCCTAAGAAGTGTTCTAAGGATAAAGATGACAAGTGGCATATGGTGATGTCATCAATCTCTACTCTTATCTTTTACCACATATATCTAAAAGGAAAAGAAGATATGATGAAGAGGTAGGTGAGTAGAGAAAAATGTGGGAGAGAGAAAAGAAAGGCAAGAAAAGGAAAAATAAAAAGAAACATAATAAAACCATAAGAGTTCTTGCAAAAGGGATCAAGTTGGTGCAAGCTTGTGAGGTCTTTTAAGACGAGATGCTTGCTACTATTTGATCAAAGTAAGAATGGAGATATGGTGAAGCTTGGTGTTTCAAGCTAGAGGTATCACACTTGGGGGACTTGAAGAGTTGATTCAAGAGTTGAATCAAAGAGCCAACCATTGCAGTAGAATACTTGTGGCCTACACCAAACACTTGGGATATTGTAAGGATTCCATTACTTAGATTTCCTAAATTTTGTATTTATACATGCTGATATATATTAGCTATATGTTAATTGCAAATTGGATCCTAGGGTTAAGATTCTTGATGAGATTAAGGGTTATATTGAGGAAATTTTTGAAATTTGCCTCACTTAGCATTTGATGTCTAAGTCATATAACCAATTCCTAATAGCAAGATTTGATAAATGAGTTAAAATAGGAAAATAGAAAATTGGTTTTTGAGAATAGGCAGTTGAAGTCTATCAAAATTGGAGAAAATATTGCTAATGATGATGTTTCTATTGAAATTGATGATCTTTGGGTGGAGTTGAGCAAGTTGAAAAAGGCTAAAGTGGACCTGGATGATTATTTAATAATAAGGAAAAGGCTAATAACAACATATGTTGTTATTGGTATCACTTGGTTGGTGTTAGTAATATGCTTTATGATGTTGTAGTATTTTAGTGTCGGGTTCATGCAATATATATATATATATATATATATATATATATATATATATATATATATATATATATATATATATATTGCTGTCAAGTACATGTGCAGGTGTTGCAATTATTTAACAAATTGTGCATTTGTAATAGAAGAAAATACTTTGAAACTTGTATGACAGTTGTTATTTGAATGTTAAATGGGAAAAGAAAACATTTTTTTGTTAATTTTTATTCTAAGTGAAACATTGCAGACATTTGGAATTACACACTATAGATTATATTCACTACATATTTTGAATGAGGAACTAAATTAAAAAACACACATTGCAATTCAATGAAATGTATCTATAATTCAAGAAGTGCAAATCATAGTAGATATTCCAAAGTATATAGACATCCAAAAGTGAACTAAATCACTTTTTTCTAGGATACTAACACAATATAAGCTATCTTGTAGCAAGTCCCTAGTCAACTTGATTCATGGTTCATGAGTTTAAGTTCATTTAGAACTTGATTGACAGTAGCAAGAAGTATTAGCCCAATAACAAGTTTGGCTAATTAAAAAGATAAAATAGACATATTAAGCAGAAAAAAATTCTTGATGCTATTACAAGCTTTCTAAGTTTCAGGCATTTTTCCTTTTATCTAAGTTGCATCTGTTTCCTTTGAGTTTGCAATTAGGTTGAGTTAATAGTAGGCCCTCCTCTCTATTACAATCCTGGAGGCTAAAATTACAATTCTATAGCCATGGTTACATTTGAGCCATCATCATGAAAACCAATTTCCCTTGAAGGATTCTAAGTTCATTTCTCAATTTGCTCTTTCATATTTCTCTTTTATTTGGTATGGGATATCTAGTTTTAGGATCATAATTCACCCTATCTATAGCTAATGCTTTTCCACTATTTATATCCCTCTCAGTTGAAGTCCTAGGCTATCACATATAATATGCTCACCATTAACATAATTTGAATAACATAAGCATTAACACACATCTAATAACACAGCCTGTTAAAAAATAATATGCTAATGCATTAACACAATTATAATAACACAAGCAAAATAAAAATATTCTGACAGAAAATGATAATATTGAACTCACATTTAACAGAGATCTCCCTGTATTCAAATTGACATAGCAATTATCGCCTTTTTCTCTTGGCATCCACTGAGTTGTTTCCTTTATGGTGGGGTTGATGAGGCTTCAGGTGCATTGGGTTGACCTCTTCTGGAAGTTGCACTTAGCACTCATCTATTTTGCTAGGCTTGTGTTGATGCAGATGTGTTCTCCACCGAGGCATTTGCAGGTGTTGTAGAAGCACTGTTGAGAATTTATAAGAGTTGTTGATGAATTTGACTGTAAAATATATGTAAGTATTAGTTATATAAAACATAATTTAAGTAATTTAAATTAAATTAAAAACTATATTGTAACCTAGTTGCCTTTATTAAGGCATAATGTTCTATTGTGCCCGAGATATTTATATATTCCACAATGTAGTTTGATGCCTTTTTTGGACAACTTACTCATGGATCTAGTTTTATTGGAAGCTTTGATTCTCGTCACTCTAGGTCTACCAACCATCTTGACTCGAGGAGGAGGTTCAATAGGTTAGTACTCATCTATTTTCATGAACTTCTTAACTTGGACAAGTTGTAAGTAATACTTGTAAGCTGTTGTATAACAAGACTAGTGGTACCATTTTGGAATCACATAAAGTGGATAAACTTTTGTGTGATATAAAGCACAAATTGAACATGCAAATGGGATTCCACATAGTTCCCATTGCTTACAAGTGCACAACTGTTTGTTTAAGAAAATAGTGTGCTTGTCATCCCCTTCTCCAATTTCATACCCCGTTTCACCATTAAAAACAACCTGACAGCTACTTGTAATATCCTTATTATCTTGTAATATAGCCATGCATGATGGACTCCACTCATTAAACTACCTATCACATTTCACTTTGTTATCCTTAATCAAGTAATGGTTTGGAGTCTAATGTCATCTAACATGCTAATTATGGGTTTGAACCTTACATCATTAACCCATGCATTAAAACATTTTGTAATATTGTTATCAACCATCATTGACTTACATCTAGAGTTAAAATAAGCTCGAAACCATGGGGGTACTTTAATATGTCTTCAATTGCTTTCTAGTTTAGCTCTCCAATTTTAGCTAAATTGTCCTTAAGATCCTCCTAAAATGTGCTCCATGCATATATCCAAAAAATTTTCTTCATTTCTCCTCCTCCATACTTTTTAGACCAGTTGGAATAAATATGCTGTGCACACCAATGATGCTCGGCCTTAGGTAATACATTGCTTACTGCATCGATCAAACCCTAAAAGCAAAAAATAAGAAAATATAAAGCACATTTTAAAGCTTATTTTTTAAGTAAAATAAGAAATTAAAAAAATATAAAATTAGAAATTAAGCAAGACATGACTAATACCTTTTGCATATAAGATACTATAGTCAATTTTGATCCATCATCAAGTTCTAATTCTTGTACAAGCCATGAAAGAAACCATTTTTAATTTGTCTTATTCTTTTTATCCACTACTGCCTAAGTAATTGGGACCATTTAATGGTCCCCATCTTGTCCAACAATTGTCGATAGTTTGCCCTTTCACACACCTCTAAGAAATCATCCATCGAAACTATAAGAGGTCGATAACCACCTATCCAATTCTTTCTGCAAGGATCAAAACATATAAAAATTCTTCTAAACACCCTCCTACCCTCTTACAATGCTTCCTTACACAGTTCTATTTTAGCCTTTAGGTTGCTTCTTTTTAAAGTAGCTGCATATGCTTCAAGATATCCAAATTCCACTTTAGAGGTCCCATCAAGTTCTTGAATAATCTTTCTCTTTGCCCTTTTGCATTTTACAAAACTTACATTCACTTTTAGTTGCTTTTTAGCATCATCTACCATGTATGCTACCCTATACTTAGGATTCTTATAAATATTTTCCTTAAAATGCTTTGCTAAAAAATTAGATGAGGCACTTAGAATGGAGTAGTGCCTAAAGCATCTATGTTCTTTAACCAGTATCTTAACTACTAAACTTGCATTTTCCCGCCCTTAGAAATCAAAAGTGTAAATGGACAGCTGCCACATTAATGCATTAATTCTTAGTCTGAAAGGCTCATTTGATTAATCTTTAATTTTAATCCATAGGTAACTGCATACCTACTAATTGCTTCCTTAGCCTCCTTACCATCTGCAAATGCCATCCCAAGCCTAAAATAACTTACTTTAATACTGCCTTTATACCCTTCCCTAACTTTTGGAAGTGCAAACTCATCTTCAACATTCTTATCACTATCACTATCATCACTATCTTTATCACCTTCACTTTCCTATACTTCTCCATCACCTTCACTTACATATCCATTAGGGACTCCATTTAAGTTTATAGCTGACTCCCTGTAGACGGTGGGGTTTAGTGTGCGCCTAAGATCTTAGCAACCACAACACTGTTTAAGCTTAGGGCTCTATAGAACACACTAACCACTGTCATAAAGCCATGGCGTGGAGATGAGGAGTTGCCACCCAGGGTAATAACTAGGACAAATAGAAAATAGTGGTACTTGATTCTCTAAAAGAAAGCTAACACCATAACTAGAAGATTTTGGATACGGAATACTAACTTGTTTTAGTCTTGTGTTCATTTAGAAATACTTTATGAATTACTATCTTATCCTCTATTTACATGTAATTTCATATAAACCCTTATTTAAAATAACCAACTTCAGGCAAACTAGTAATGAAAATTACATGTAAACAATGCATCGATTAAATTCACAATCCCTAAGTTAGTCTAATCTACATTGATTTTAATTAAATGAGCTAAATCTACATGTTTTAATTTACAAGTGAGATGGACTAAAGGTGGTCCAACATGTTAATAAATGAGCCTAAGTCTATTCATTTTAATTTGACTAAAGAAATGGGCCTATAGTCTATGAATTTTAAAGAAAGGAATTAATTAGTGGGCCTAATTCTAACTTGATTTTAAATAAAAAATGAGCCTAAGTCTATTTGTTTTAAAAGAAATGAAATTAATGGACTAAGCTAAATCTAAGTTAATTTTATTAACTAAAAATGGGCCTAAGTCTAAATTAACCTAAATGGGCCTAAATTGATTTTAAAATTAATTAAACCTAAAAAATCCATTTAAAAGCCTATTTATTAAATGAGTTAGAGCCTAATGTGGGCTTGGGCCAAAAACACACAAAAATAAACAAAAAAAAAAAAATCAACCATGCAATTAAATTTTTTCTTCTAAAAAACCCTAATTTTACTTAACATGCAACCTAAATTAATTTATTACCTCTATTGATTTTAATTAGGATTTACCAAATTGAACCTAATTTACTAATTATTTTTTTTAAGAACAAGAGAACTAAATTTTTATTATTCCCACTATCGGGGCTATTACAAAATCTATCAAAATAATAAAGAAAATAAAATTAAAATACAACCCTTAAGAAGACAAATTAAACAAATTCAAAACCTAAAAAATCAATAACATTAACTAAATAGAGCAAAATTAAATTAAATTAGGATCTTGACTCTTGGCTTTCATTTATGGATTCTTCATGAGTTTCCTTGATTCAATCATATATTCATCATCACAAAAAAAAAACATGAAACAAAAAGAATAAAAAAGAAAATAAGGTTAGAATTAATAAACAAAGAAAAATAAAATAATGAATTAAAACCAAAATCAAATAAAAACACAAAAAATAATAAAATAAAAAATAAAAAGGGAAAATAATGACATAAAAATTAAAAAAGAAAAGAAAAGAGTAGGAGATGAATAATGTTGTGTAAATAGTGTTTGAATGCCCCTAAAAATAAAATTTCACCATCTTGAAATAGAATCTGATTAATTTTTTTTTCTTCGGCTTGATTGACCTTTTAAGAACAATAATTTTCATTTAAAAATTTCTTTGTTTTTCAAAGCCTTTTTTTTTGATTGAAAAGCTTGCTTTCTAATTTTTGCTCACTGTCCCTTCTTTTTTTGGAAAGAAACAAGTGAGGAAGAAGCTTTCTGTGATTTTTTTCAAAGTCGAAGCCCCTTAGAATGAAGAAAACATCCCTTTTTATAGCTCCAGAAACAAAACCTTAATCCCTTTGATAATAAATCACGGAAGATAAAAAAAAATCAAAAATTAAATTTCCTGATAATGATAGATTATCAGGAAGATTTTATCCACCTTTTTATTTAATTTTTTTAACTAATCAAAAATAAGAAAAATAATTTTCAAAAATAAAAAGTTAATTAAAAATGTAAAAATACCAATCGAAATAGTGCAATTCTAATCAAAATTGTAGATTTCTGATAAGAATTCTACAATTCTAATAGGAATTATAGATTTCTGATCGAAAATTTGTAATTCTGATCAGTAATATTTTTTTAATTACAAAAAGATCCTTGAAAGAATTAAAACTTTTTCAATGGGGTCCCTTAAAAAAAAATTTCAATTAAGTCTTTAAAAACTTGTAATTAAGCCCTTAGATTCAAAATCAATATCCACAGAGATAAATTTTCATCATTGGGTCCTCTGTCGCATCTAAACTTATGTCATTCTGAAATTGGGTACTTATAGTTGTCCCCCTTTATTGTTGTTTTCTTGATAAATTGCGACAAAGCAAATAAGCATGTAATTTCAAGGTAAGGAGTCAAAACACTTACCTGTGTACCATGACTAATGCATGACATTATGTCGTGTTAAGTGAGATTTAAGGAACACTAGAATTCCTATGGAATTTCTTGCTGTGATGCTATCACTGTGTTTAATGAATAGTAGTTAACACTACATTCAATGCATTTTGAAAACAAACTATAATTCCAATGGAACATATAGCGGTGATGCTATCACTGTATTCAGTGAATAGCAGTTGACACTGCGTTCAGTGCATGTTGAAAACATGCTATATTCCTATGGAGCATATAGCGGTGATGCTATCACTGTGTTTAGTGAATAATAGTTGACACTGCATTTAGTGCATGTTGAAAACATGCTATAGTTCTTGTGGAACATACAGTGATGAGGCTATCACCGTGTTCAATGAATAGCAGTTTACATTGTGTTTGGTGCATTTTGCTATATTCCCTGTGGGACATTTAGTGAAAATATGCTATAACTACTGTGTAATGTCTAGGTAGTGTCTAGCTGAAGACAAATATATTATAGATCTTGTGGAGTGCCTAGCAAATTATGATACTGGTGCTATAGGTCCTATGGAGCATCTATCAAAAAGATTTGAAATGTGCTATAATTTTTATGGAATGTCAAACAAAAAGTGATTGTTTAGAATTTTTGTTATAACTACTATGTAGCATATAACAAAGTGAATTTGAAAATTATGTTATAATTACTGTGTAGCATATAACAAAATGAAATTTGAAAATTCATAATAATGCAATACATGTAAATACAGAAATTCACTTATGTATTTAATGTTGATTGGGAATTGAAATTTTGTACCAAGAAAGTGTGTACTAAATAATTTATTAATTCCATGAATTATTAAATTTGTAATAATGTAGCTTTTTGAAATTAGGAATTAAATCCTAATTAAATTGCAATTTAGGACTAAATTGCAAAAAACTTATGGACCTGAATGCAAATAAATCTTGTGGACTAACGTGGATATTTTCCACTTTATTTATTCCTTGTGAATGTCTTCTTTTCTCGACACTCTCACATATTCTTCCTATTTTTTTCTTTTCTCTCTTTTTCCTTCTCTTTCAACTTGATTTTGATTTTTTCAATTTTCAATTACTCTTTGTTCTGTCGTTCGATTTTGAATCTGTTTGATCCTATGGCTCACCCGCCACATGGACCACATGCAAGAGCTAATATTCTAACAGATACACCTAATTTGGCCCCATGTTTTCCATAAAATAATCTAGGACAAAACAAAGGTGCAATTGTCATTCCTTTGACTCAATTGGACCTACACTGATGCTCAAATGCTAGGGTTGAGGTAGGCTTTATTTTTATGCTTTAATTTCTGCAAAATTTAATTCATTTTCTTATTGATTAGCAATTGAAACTTGACTAAATAATGCATAAATCGGAAATTCATGTTAATAAACATAATGAATTAGTAAATATTGATTACTAAAAGCTATTTTTTGAAGAATTAAGCATCAAAATTAAACCATAATTGTGTGTCTACTTGATCTGGAATGAAGATTCCTAATTAGAAATTTAAAAAATCCAATTGGCCTTAGGGATTTTCAATCAAAAATTTATAATTTCGATCAGAATTATAAATTTCCAAAATACCGATCAGACATTATAGATTTTTGATAAAAAATCTATAATGTCAATCGGTAATTTGGATTTCCATTCAGAAATCAAATTTTTTTATTTTTATTTATTTATTATTATTTTTTTAAAAGAAATAAATGCAAACAACATAATGTTATTTAGAAGGGGAGAATAATTATTCTGAATTTTATTCAGAAACCTATGAAATTCTGGGGATGTTTTCATTTGGCCTAAGAGCTCTTTCATGGTCTATCTGAGGATGTGACCCGATATGTTTAGGCATTTGGCTTCAGATGCTTCATTACTGCTTTACCAATTGTATAAGACAAGTCGGACCATTACTCTCTCTTTGCTCTGATCAATAGATGGATGGACACCACCCACACTTTTCACACTCACTTGGGTGAGTTGACTATATCCTTGATGAACTTTTCTGCTATCACTGGGATTGCCTTCAAAGGTACCCTAGTTCCTTTTGACATCAACTACTGCAATCTTCCTGAGGGTGCTAGGAACTAGTATGTTGATGACTTTCTTGGATTTATACCGACGTGGAAGAACCGAAAGAATGTCATGCTATCTTCTCTTATTTAAAGCTTTAGATGACTGCTTATTACCAGTCCTTGCCAGATCATTCAAAAGGCAAGGTGTTTCTTTTTGATTTTGTTAGGCACTACCTTATTCTATGAGACTAGTCAAGAGATCAACATTGCACTCCTTGGTCCTCTCTGTGACTTAGACCAAGTTGTTACATTTGATTGGGGTTATGCAGTACTTGCTTATCTTTACTATACGCTTGACATAGTCTATAGAGGTTCTATCATGATGTGTGGTTTTTGGCATGTTTTGCATGTACGTTTCTCTCATTCTTTGATCTTTTACTATCTATAATTCTTTATTCTGTTATAACCATTTCACCCTTTTACAGATTTAGAGTATTGAGATAGGAGTGATCCGAGGTTTTAGTGTTGTTAGCCTTGATAGGAGCCTCTCATTGATGCAGAGGTGGGTTCCTTTTACCTTTCTAGTAACAAGCATAGTCTCCAGACTTATTGGGATCAGTTGAATGCTCTAAAGTGGAGCCTGGTAAGAAAAAGGAAATCATTAATATCACATAAATTTTAAAGTTATAAACTTAAATTAATTAAATTGATGAATTGAATGTGAAGTCTGATTGGCTTGGTAATGCTGAAGATGTTCAATGATATGATTTCATGATTGCTGCTACAAGATTGGAGACTATGAGAGTCTTGCTTCCAGGATATGGTTGCAAGATGTTGTATCTGGGAGAGCATGTATATCCATGGTTTATTGGACCTTCATAATGTCACATTCCTTATTCCATACCATGCTTGATGTTATGGAGTTCTAATTTGACTAGTCCAGAGTTAAGAGCAGCATTGCAGGGATATGATGCCTCAACTTTACTTGAGCATTCTCATGGGTATCAGGCATACATTCAAGAGAATCTCCTAAAGTAGGTTCCTACTGATTTTGCTGAGGTATGTCTCTTGTCATGTTTTCTTCGTTGTCTCAGTTACTATTGGAAAAAGCTTGCTCCTTTTCATATAGTTTGAGGGAGTTGGTTCTCCTGCTGTTGATGTTGCTACAGAGGAGGAAACTGAGACTGAGCCTAGGATTGAGAGGACTATTCATGAGTCTCATACTCAGTACACGAGGGTTGCTCATGGTGAGGCTTTGACGAGCGCTACCTTAGGTGACATTTCCCTTTTTGATAGATCAATGTACTATTGGTCTCCTGCAGTTCAGACTCCTATTGAGTAGTACATGTATTTTGATAATACTCGACCTCCTAGCTTTTCTCCTCCGGATGCTTCGCATGTGAGTGCAATTGACTATTTATCTGTACAAAATAAACACTTGATCTTACATTAGTGACATTTACATTACAGGTTCCCCGGACATAGGTAGAGTACCTTTATGAGCTTGCCTCATCTTAGAGACTATTTTCTATGCAATTCACAGATAGTTAGAGAGTAAGTATTTACAACACATATGCAAATGTATGCATGTTATGTATGTTATGCATGATTCTAACTATTTTTAATGCAACAGAGTTATGTTGGGGACTTGGAGCGTGAGAATAAGAGACTCTAACAGTAGCTTGCAAACTTAAGTTTCACTTTGATCACTAGACCTCCTAATACTTATCAATATGATGATCTAACTAGAGGATGGAGACCTTGGTCGGACATAAGAGCTCATGATGACTAATTAGGACTATTTCTGCTTTTATTTCTAACTTTTAGCGTGCCTATATCTGACTATTTCTGTAGTACTGTTACTTTTTGGATTCTGCGCTATTTTTAGTATTGTTACTTTCAAAATTCTATATCACTTGAATTGATAGCTGCTTTTGAGTAGACTTTTTCCATTAAAATCCTTCTAAAATGGATAATATTGAAAATAACTAATTAATTAAAAATATAAATAATGAATATTATCCTTTTAATAATTGTTTATTATCCTTATCCCTTTTAGATTCCATCACCTCATTCTCTACACTTTCAATCACGACTCAAGCATCTCTCCAACTAATGAAGAAATTCCTTAAGACCCTTGATGGGAATGATTGGAACAACTTTCTCCCTTTTCATTCCAAATCAGTAAAATCCCTTCAGCATTTGAATATTGACAGTAACTTTTTGCATGCTACTTCAACTTTTTGGGATGTGAAGGACCATGTGTTTAGATTCAATGGGCAAGAGTTATCCTAATGATTGAAGAATTTGCTGCTATCTTGGGGTGCTCATTAGACTCAACTGCCATGATTGCTCTTCCTGATCTGACCATGTAGTTTCTTGATAAGCTAATAGCATTCTTTGATTTGCCCTAAATGACATCTATCTATATGCTCACAACCCTAGGACCATCAATCTATCTTCTCAGATTACTATCTATGAAACTAAAGATAAAAACAGTGCTGCTTAGACCAGAACCGTTGCTTTTTGTCTTTATGCTTAGTTTTTGCTAGTTTCATCTCATGGAAATGCTGACACATAGATTGTGAGTATTTTAGAGCAGGTACAAGCTATATCCGACCCTATGCCCATTATTCTTGCTGAAACTATCATAGGACTGGACAACTTTAGAACTCAGAATCATCTTTCAGGCAGTTTACTTCTCCTTCAGGTGTGTAACTAGAATTCTATATTATTTTCTTTCTCTTTTATTTTCCTTAACCTTTGCCTAAGTTGCCCTTTTGGGTTTTTAACTTAGCAAGCTTGCCCTAACTTTTGTCTAAGCTACCCTTTTGGGTTTTTAACTTAACGGGCTTTTTTTTTAAATCTGGTTATAGGAAAAGTTAAGTTTGCTTATCATTCCTGCTAACCCCTTGACTTATAAACCTCATCAGCTATAGTCTCGTCCATTAAAGATGAAGGATAAGCTTACTATAAACCAATGGGTTGACTGGTTGAGGGGCATTGCAGATGCTGAGATCACATGGGTCTGCCCTTGGTGAAATTGAAGTTCATGACCATTGAGCTATATGATCATAGTGTTCCTATTCCTGGGCTATGTTTCTCAACCTTTTTCTCCCCTTCACATCTTTGCTGTCAGTATGGTCGCCCATAGTTCATTGTCATTGTTCTTGTTGACATTGAAGGCTTCCCTTTGAGACAAGACTTTCTGGACAAGGTTAGGAGTTTGTGGCCTCATAGGAACCTTAAGTGAAACATGCATTTGAATGCCAAGGTGACTATTGATGATAATTACAAGGCTTGGGTTATCATGCAAACTACAGAGCCATCGAGATTTGCTAACTACAAGAGGACTTAAGTGTTACAGGATGAATCACAAAAGAAGAAACCAGACATATATAGTGATCTCATATATCTATTTTTTTAGGCTTTTCATGCTTTGTTTTTCCTTTAAGTACTTATGCCTTATAATAAAGATAGGATATACAATATTCAAACAAAAATTTCATTTCAATTTGCTTCATTAATTAGGGCCAAATTGAGTACATTTATTACATCACATGCTATAACTCATGTTATCAGCTTGTCCTTTCAGATTTTCTAACTGAATATTTTTCTCTCACTTTTATTTCCCTAATTTTTGCCTAACCAGCCCTTTATGGGTTTTCTAATTAGTGAGATCACCTCTTTTCTTTTATTCCCTAATTTTTGCTTGCCAGCCCTTTGTGGGTTTCTGAACAGCATCAATGTCCTAATTTTTGCCTGACTAGCCTTTTTAGGTTTTCTAGCCAGTGGACTTTTATTTCTTTTATACTATTACTATTTTCTCTTTTTTAAAGATAGTATTTCTTGAGATGATCTAGGTTGATTGGCTCAATGAACTCATTCCTTTCAAGATATGATATTTTTACAGCTCTTAGGTAGAACTGACTTGACTAAATATGGTCCTTCCTAATTTGGTATAAACTTTCCTCTTAGATCAAATACCACTACTCTAGACTGTTTTAACACCATGTATCTAGCCTTTATCTTTCCAAGCTTAACCTTCTTGTTGAATGATCTTGCTATCCTTTTCTGATATATCTGAGTATGAAACAAAGCATTCATCCTTTTTTCATCCAGAGATACCGTATGATCATATCTCTTTTGTGTCCATTCATTCTCAGGTATTTTAGCTTCTCTAACCACTCTCAAAGATTTGATCTCAGTTTCTATAGGCAAAACTGCTTCACAACCATACACTAAAGAAAATGGTGTTTGGCCCATGGCAGTTCTAGCTATAGTCCTATACCCCTACAAAGCAAAAGGAAGAAACTTAGACCAATCCTTATAAGTCTTGACCATTTTAGAGAGAATCTTTTTAATATTTTTATTAGCCGCTTTTACTGCCCCATTAGCCTAAGGGTGATAAGGTGAAGACTTATAATGTTTAATCCTATACTTATGTAACAACTCTGCCATTTCTACCTAAAATTGGACACCATTATTTGTCACAACATGCTGCGGAACCCCATACCTATAAATAAGACTTCTCAATAAACTGTGCCATTTGTTTTGCTTTTAGAGTGTTGAAGGACTCAACCTCTACCCATATGGAAAAGTAATCTATTGCCACAAATATATACTTATGCCTATTAGATGTTGTCGGCCTTATTTGTCCTGTAATATCAATCACCCACGCTGTAAAAGGCCAAAGAGATGATAAACTATGCAGCAACATAGGAGGAAGATGGTTAAGATTCCCATAGATCTGACATTGATAGCATTGTCTTATTATTTTGATACAATATTTTTCCATACTCATCGAATAATACCCCTGTCTAATTATCTTCTTAGTTAAGATCATCCCATTCATGTGAGAACCGCAAGCTCTTGCATGAATCTCTTTCATCATCTCTTCAACCTCATCTTTCATGAGACATCTAAGCTGCATTCCATTCAACATTCTTTTATATAATACTCCATCATGACTTGCATAATTACATGCAAGAACGCAAAGAGCATATTTCTCTTTTGAAGTTGCTTTATCTGGATACTTTCCTTCTTTAATAAACCTCTGAATGTCATAAAACCATGACTTCTCTTTAGGCCTTATTTGAATACCCATAGTTTGCTCTCTCCCATAACATGGAGCTCTTGATTTTATGATTACCAAAGGCTTCATAGTCAATCTAGTCACATTATCCCACATCGAAGAGAGTATTGCTAGTGCACCTGCCATCTGATTATTATCTCTTGACAAATGGATGAAGAGACATTTAGTAAAGTTCCTTATTAAAGTTTTCAAATAGCAAATATCAGGCTTCAACTTTTCCTCTTTCACCTCCCATTCTTCATTAGAATGACTGACGACCAATATTGAATCCCCATATACCAATAACTCTTTTGCTCCAACTGCTATTGCTGCCTCCACTCCATGAATGCATGCCTCATATTCAGCCATATTATTTGTTACCTTGAAATCTAACTTCTTGGCCATTGGTATGGTTTCTCCTTCTGGCGTAAAAGAATTACTCCTAATCTGACTCCTTTGTTGTTTACAGCCCCATCAAAATAAAACTTCCACTCTTGATGCTCTACAACTGCTAAGTTCTCATCTGGAAACTTTAATTCCATTGTTCATCACCCTCAGCTAGGCATTTAGCTACTGCCCTTCCTTTAATAACCTTTGTGGAAATGTACTCTATATTAAATTCAGTCAAGAGTCTGACCCATCGAGACATTTTCCCAGTTAAAGCAGATGGTTGAAATAGATATCTTGAAGGATCTATCTTTGAAATAGCATGAACATTATAGGACTGAAAATAATGCCTTAATTTTCTTGTTGGTTAGATCATTATCAAACATGTCTTCTCTACTAAATCATACTTCTTCTTATATGGCAGAAGCTTCTTGGTAAGATAATACACTGCATGTTCTACTCCATCTAATCCTTCTTGTGCTAGCATTGCCCCTATTGCATTTTCCTCTAGAGCCAAGTACAGGATCAATGACTTACCTTGCCTTGGTGGTTTTAATACAAGCAGATTGGCAAGATATTCCTTAATCCTATCAAAAGCTTTATGACAATTGTCATTCCACTTCACAGGTTGATCTTTCTTTAAAAGCTTGAAGATAGGGTCATAAATATTAGTAACCTTTATAATGAACGTACTAATATATTGCAACCTACCAATGAATCCTCTTACTTCTTTCTCTATTTTTTCCACTAGCCTTTCTTGGATAGCTTTTATTTTATCTGGATCTACTTTAATTGCTTTACTACTAACTATATGCCCTAGTAGTTTTCCTAAAGTAACCCTAAAAATGCATTTCTTTGGGTTGAGCCTCAAATTGTACCTCTCAATTCGAGCCAAAAACTTATCTAAAGATTCAAAGTGTCCCTCTCTTGTCTCTGACTTGACCATCATGTCATCTATATATACTTCTACTTCTTTATGCATCAGGTCATGGAAAAGAGCAGTAGCTGCCCTTTGATATATTGCACCTGCATTCTTCAATCCAAAAGGCAAAACCTTATAACAATACATCCCCCATTCTATAATAAAAGTTGTTTTGATCTTGTCCATGACTACCATTATTATCTAATTATATCCTGAAAACCCATCCATAAAAGAATACGTTGCGCTCGATGCTGCACTGTCCACTATCATATCAATGTGAGGTAAAGGAAAATCATCTTTTGGGCATAGTTTATTTAGATCCTTGAAATCCACACACATACGTACTTTACCATCTTTTTTAGATACTGGTACTATGTTTGCCAACCATTAAGGATAATCTACCACTTCTAGAAAATTAGCTTGGATTTGTTTAACAATTTCCTCGCTTATCTTTTTAATCCACTCTGGTCTTAGCCTACATAGTTTATGTTTAATAGGTTTAATTTTTAGATAAGTTAGGATGTCATGTTCCTCAATTTCCCTATCTAAACCCGACATATCTTTATAAGTTCAACCAAATACTACCTTTATTTTTATTAATATTCTCTTAAAATTTTCCCTCTTTTCAAGAGTTACATTATATGATATAGAAATGTTCTTAAGATTATCATTTATGCCCATGTTTAATGAATCTAATTGAATGGAATTAATGTCTAACATGCACATACAATCAATATTAAAATGCACAGAACCATCAAGATGGATATCACACAAGTAAGCCAAACTAGAATTCATATAATTGACCATGGAAAAAAAAAGTCTTTGTCCTCATAAAGGCTGAACGTTATTACATTAGTTTCTTTATAAAAAAATCACTAAAACTAGTGCTGATAATAGTAGCTAAATCCTGGGGTGGTTCCTCTTCAGGTGGCAGACACAGTAGCTCTTCAACAGCAGTATCACTCATCCTCTTAGCTACGTGCTTCATCACTTCCTCTTTGTTATCCTGTACCATGTTCTCCATAACCTACTCCCTGAAGATCTCGAACCCAGGAATGTCTTTTCTAATAATATTGATAGATTCCATAGCACCCAAATAGTACTTGCCTTCCCTTGGCTTCATAAAATTCTCACTTATCGGTTTGATTCACCCCAAGGGCTTATTTATCTTGGCCTTTCCCTTCTTCCTTCCTCTTTTGCTACTAGGTTTTGTCTTAGTAAATCCTAATCCCTTGGTATTGCCCTGACTTTTAAATTCTGGGGGTTTAAGGCATCCTTACTCATTCTCTCATCGCCCCTATCTAGGTTGATAATTCATACTCTCTCCATCATCTTCCCAACTCTCAAATGCATCTTAGTTCCATCAAATATTCTAGTAACTTGGAAACTAGAAGGAACACATACTTGTTTCTATTTATCCTGTATGGCTGCCACAACTACACCGGTTCCAGCTTTTATAGTTACAATCTCTCCTTAATGAGGGAATTTTATCTTCTGGTGCACAGTTGAGGGTACCCCTCCTAGAGCATGGAACAATGGCCTTCCTAAAATCAAGGCATATGTGATAGGGATGTCTAATACAGTGAACTCAACAGTTGACTCTATAGGTCCTGTTTTAACTAGAGCATGGAATGTGCCCTCCACATTTCGAGTGTTATCATTATAGGCTCGAATTATAAAATTTGAACCTTTTAAATCATCAGCTTTCAAACCCAGATTAGGCAATATTTTTAATGGACACATGTTAATAGTAGAACCATCATCTACCATTACAAAATTGGTTCTTTTTTCCCTCACTTTAGTTGGGATAAATAGCACCTTGTTATGATTTCTACCTTTCAAAGGCAAATCATCATCCGAGAATATTATCAAGCCATGCTTCTTTTTTGTGACCTTTGCTACCGTAGCCTTAGGTGTAGCTATTGTTTTGATACTCATATTTGATAGAGTCTTGACAAAAGCTCTTCTGTGGCTGCCTAAATGCATCAATAATTCCCAAATGCTCACATTTGCCTTAACTTTCTTTAGCTGCTCTAAGATCAGTTCTTCTTTTTGCCCTTCCTCTACTTCTACATCCTATGCTCTTCTCTTTCTACAACTCTCTCAATTTTCTTTTATGCTACCTTACAGTTCTTTTCACTTCTGGTGACATGGTTCACATTAGAATTATTACTCTATAAATCAAGACCACTAGGGCTCTCTTTATCAAAGTCATACAAAATGTCAATAACCTTAATAATTCAATCCTTCTTTCCATCTTTTGATACTTCCATTATGCATATTTCTTTCCCTTTCAGCTCCTCCATGTTAAGTTTGCCCAAATGTTGGCTTAGTAGCTCTTGAACTCCCTCTTAAGATTGTTCAGAAGTAAAAGATCCATTGTTCTTTCCTTTCATGTCATAATCTTCGAACTCTTCATGCTATCCTAAGGGCACAATCTCCTCTACTAGTATATCACCTAAATCGTGCTTAGAGTAAAATACTCTATAATCAAACTTGCCTGAAGGTTACCCCAATAAATCTTCAACCCCTCTCAATAACTGCTTAAGAATTTCATATTCTCTCTCTTCTTCCATCAGCTCATTATCAAACTCATCACCCCATCCTGAGGGCATAATTGATTCAAAGGGAATATTCGTAAAGGGTAGCTTTGAATAAAACACCTTAAGGTCAAATTTGCCTAAGGGTTGCCCTAATAAATTCTCTACTACTTTAGAGGCATCAGGAGATTTCTCACTGTCTATAAGGTTTAAGTTTTCAAAGGAGTCCAACACTTCCTCTTTGCTAACTCTTAAGTTAATCATCATGGTGGTTATTGGTGGAATATTTTAGTAGTCTGGGAAAGGGTTGTTTCTAGTGTTTGGGTTAGAATTGGACTTTTTGGGGTCTGATTTTTTCAGAGTCTATAAGGTTTTGGATTTTATATTTTAAGTGGATATATATGTCTGTGGAGTGGCCAGCTACTTGGTGAAATTTATAGTAGCTGTTTGGGTCGTAGCCTGGAACATTTGGGTTTGGTGGTTTGGAAAAGGTTAAGGGTCTAAGCAGGCCTTTTTGGATTAAATGGTCTAGGACTTTGGAAAGTGGTTGGTTAAAATTGGAGAATCTCCTAGGCTGCTAAACTGCATGCACCTCCACAACTCGACTAGGACTTCCTTGTTGTGTGCTCCCAGTTGGGTAATTTTGGATTCCTGTACTTCTAAAACTTTTCTTCTTCTCACTCTCAATCTCTTCAACTTGCAAACTATCATCATACAGGTTTATAAATATTTTTAGATTCATCATTTGCAATCTCTCAACTAAATTAGGTGTCATGTTATGGACTATCATCCTAACCTGATCTTTCTCAGCCAAATTATTTTTCATTAATCCTGCCTTGTTCATAAATTTGGTCAAGAAATCAGAAAAGGATTCATTTGATTTTTGCTTAGTTAGTTCCAAATCCTTGATGGACACTTCCAATCTAATGTTATAATCATACTATTTTAAAAAAGTAGTACACAACTCTTTCCAGTCAACCCTGATAGACTTTTCCAACCCATGATACTAGTTTACAACCATTCCCTATAAAGACAGTACAAATAACCTAGTAATCACTGCTAATGGGGCCTTAGTAGTGCTCATAGTTTTTGTGTACTAATTGAGATGAATCCTAGGATCTCTAATTCCATTAAACTTCTATAGTTGAGGCATTTTGAACTTCTCAAGTAGCTTATTACCCTCCATTAGCAGCATATCATAAAAGTTAAATGAATATCTCATGCATTTTCCTCTAATAAGCTCTTCTATCTTGGACATTTTCTAGGTCAGTGCTTGCATCTATTTGGACTCATGGTCTTATACCTGTTTAAGTGATTCTCTCTTTGCCTTTTCTATCATGTAGTTCTCAACATCCTTAAGCTTCACATCAACATCAAGTGGGTTTCTAGCAGTAGGTTGCCCCCCAACATTATTGGTGATAGGTGGAGCATCTACAGTAAGTGGATAGTATCTATAAAAACTTAAAAATGTAGTTTTTGAATGTATCAATCATGTTGCCAATGTTTTGAATTAATTTTGAATCAATTCTTGGACTTATGGCAATTCAAAGGTTGCTCACGAGTGAACAATGCTCGTAAGGGGTGAAAATATATCTGTTGCATTCAAAAATTCCTGTTGGAATGCTTTCAAGGGTTTGCTCATAAGCAGGTCATGAGCCAATAGCTCGTGAGGGGTGCTACCATTTTTTGGCAAAAACTTGCTCCAAATGCTCCATTGACAAACAGCTCATGACCACTTCAAAAGATGCTCATAAAAGGGACTAAAGATGATTAATTTAGCCAAAAAATTCTTCATAAAAGTTGTAGATAATTATCTTATATTTCCATAAAACTTTGAATCATCTCAATTGAAAATCTGTAACTCAAGATATTGCTGAAATACCAAGAGTTATGCAGACTAAAATGCAAGCTGCATATGCTAACTTCGACTGAAGATTTGCATACCAAAATGAACTTGGATTTTGATAAGCAAGAATAATTTGGAAAGCTTAATATGTCTAATTCAAAAGTGAAGAATCTTATTTTCTCATTTAAGAGCTCTAAAAAATTCAAAAGCCTTATTCAATCTCAGAGGTTCAATTAGCCCAAAAAGTCACTATTCATCCAAAAGTGTATATGCTTCGTATATGTTTGGTATATAATTCCCTACACACTTAATTGAAATTATTAGTATAAAAATTATTTGTTAAAGTCCAAAATTAGGAGTTTGATCATGCAAATGGTCAACAATCTCCCCTTTTTTGGCTTTGACAACCAATTTGAAAAGATGATAAATAATATGTGTGTGTGTGTAAAAAATAAATAACAAGTATAAGTACATTAAATAAAATAGCTCCCCCTTTCAAATTAAATAGATGCAAAATGAGAAAATATTTTGCTCCCACTTAACATGTGCATAAATTCAATATTTATCATGTATCAGAGCATATAAACAAATGAATTATCATAGCATGTATAAGGGTTAAATATATTCCTTTAACAAAAATATATTTCTTTATTTCTCCTCCTTATTGGACATGATAAGAAATATAAATAAATTTTATTATCCTTCTTGTCAAAAAATAAAGACAACATAACAAGTTATCAAATAACATGGCCTAACATAACAAATGATGATAAAATGATTCAAAAATGCTAGACAACATGAAGGAAATAATTTCAAACATAATGCATCACAAAATAGTATGTATTCTATATTTAAACATCACATGATCATGTAGAGTTTAACTAGTCAATCAATCATACATAATCATGTGGTACTTAGCATATCTTAAACACAATTATTTATCCCCTAAGCACATAGCTTCTTCTCCCTCTTTGTCAAAGATAAAAAGAAAAAAGAGAGATATAAGGGGAAATGGACCTTAGGTAGCCAAAAATACTAAAGGGAATAAAAGATCAAGGACCAAAATAATGCAAGCAAAGATATTCAAAATCTTTATGAAATTCATGTCATTTTAAAAGATAAAAGCCATTTCCCAAAAAAATGTATGCATGAATGTTGCATGAATAAGCTCAGTTAATAGTCATAAAAGAAATACAATGATGGGAAAGAGGTACACCAACAATTCTTAAGTCTTACATACAGAAAAAAAATATTAGTTTTGTGAAGGAGGAGGAGGAGGAGGTGGTGGCTAAGAGCATTGAATATTATGATAGTCATACAATTGATGAATATCATATTCCATGTGATCCATTCTTTGCTCAAAATGATTAAGTCTAGTATATACTCGATCAAACCTTGTGTTAAAATTTGACTCCATTATGGATAGGTGATCAAAGAAACCACTAACCCAAGCAGGCTCATCATTAACACTTTGAGAAGTGGAAGGTCTTTTTGCCCTTTTTCTTTGAGAAGGAGTTTTCTCTTGAGGTAATTCTTCTTCAATAGAAAGAGTGCCCAAAATCTCAACATTTAGTTCTTGTTCTACATTAACATCTTCATCTTCTACTTCGTCTTTCTAAAACCAACAATTTTGAATAAGTTTGAATTGCCTAGAATTTTTTAAGAGTTTATCATCAAGAAAAGATGAAGGTAATGAAGGAATATTTTTCAATATAATCCCAAGGAAAATAACGATCTTAGTGATGAAAACTCCTATACATAAGGCACATAAGGCACCACTCACACTATCACTAGCTAACCAAAACCTCCATTGAATCCATCTTCCAAGCTTAATATCTATACCCTCAACAAGACACTTAAGAAGAAAAAGGTCATCAAAGGAGATAGTTTCATTACTTAAGCCTCTAGCATGAAAGAGTAGGTAATAAACCTATGTATATACCAAAGAGATTTTAAAGCCAAACTAGATGCTTTAGTGTGTCCGGCTTCAAAGATACTTGAATGAGGTTTAGAATGTTGAGACCAAGAAAGATTAGGGGACCAAGTTGAAGTAAGAGAAGCTAAACCTCCTTGTTTAAAGTTGAAAATGTCATCAAAGGCTTGAGAGGTAAGAAATCTATCTCTCCCACCCAATTTAAATCTCATGCTATTCAAAGGATTTTTCTCACTAAAAGAATGAGTTCTTAAACAATATGAAGCAAGGAATTCATGAACTAAGGTAGGATAGGTAGGAAAATCATTGAAAGCAAAATCATATAAACCCATATTCTTAAGTAAAGGTTTAACCTCATTGAAATAACCCATCTTTTCCAAAGTAGATTGAGACATATATTTAGATGGAATGATTTTCCTTTCCTTGAAATGAGCAAGTCTTTCCCTAAATTGAGATTGAGTGTATATGAGAGGAGGTTGTTTCCTAGGTTGATCTTTAGTAGCTCTTCTAAGGGAGGAAGAAGCACCTTGAGCAAATTTTGAGGCCATGGTAAGGGCAAGGTTTAAGGAAAAAAATTGAAACAGTTGTGAGAATTGAAAGAATTTGGAAGAAGAACTTGAAAGAATTTTGAGAATTAAAAGAATTTGATTGAAGATATAAGTGTATAAGAGTGAAGGGGGGTATTTATACACAAAAATAATATAAAGAATTCAAAAAAGTGAAGAAAAATTGTAGGTGACCATTTGAAAAGAAAAGAAAAAATCAAACAAAATGAAAAAATAAAAAAAATAGAAAAGGGCAACCAGACCACTGCTCATGAACGGTCCGCTCGTGAGCGGAACTGGTTCTTTCAGAACCACTGCTCATGAGCGGTTTGCTCATAACCCAGTTCGTGAGTGGTTCTGGATGCTTAGAAAACAACGATCACGAGCTCAACGGCTCATGAAAAAAATTTCCGTTTGATCCTTGTACTTTCAAATTTGTTGCAATTGAGTCAAAAAAAGCTGACAATTAGGTGCTTAACCATAAAATTAATATTATAATCAAACTAAATGATACTTAAAATAAATAATTTTTTGAAATAAATAAATAAATATTATTTTTATTGAATAGAATATAAATAAATTTTATTATTTTATTCAAAAAATGACACTAAAAATAAATAAAAAATAATATACAAAGCATGAATTTACAGCTCAAGGTTTATATCCATAAAATATCTAGAAAATAAACCGAACATAAACAGTCATAAAAATATACAAAAAAATATTTTGTTGAGGAGAAATATTTATGCAAAAATTAAAACAATTAATTAATTGAATTTAGCTCAATAAAATAGGAAGGCTATTTAAACAAAAATTCTAAAACAAATTCAAACATCAATTCATCAATTTAGCAAGTGATCAAGACAAGCTTGACTCGTCAATCATACCAAGTTCATGCTTAATAAAATTCAATCTTTCCTCACAAAGAGGCTTGGTAAAGATGTCTGCTAATTGATGATTAGTATCAATAAAATCAAGAAAAATATCACCATTTTGCACATGATCACGCAAGAAATAATGTCTTATATCAATATGCTTAGTTCTAGAATGTTGAATAGGATTTTTACTAAGGTTTATAACACTTTTATTATCACACTTAATTGGAATGTGATTAATATCAATGCCATAGTCCAAAAGTTATTGTTTTTGCCATAGAACTTGGGTGCAACAACAACTAGCCGCCATATATTCTGCTTCAGCGATGGACAAGGCAACAAAAACTTATTTCTTACTAAACCAATAAACTAAGCAATTTCCTAAAATTTGACAAGTTCCAAAAGTGCTTTTTCTATCTAGTAGGCTACCGGCAAAATTAGCATCAGAATAACTAATCAAGTCAAAGGAAGAACTCCTAGGATACCAAAGTCCTAAATGCATTGTACCACAAAGATATTTAAAAATTATTTTGATAGAATTTAAATGAGACTCTCTAGGACTTGATTGAAATCTAGCGCACAAGCAAGTAACAAACATAATATCGGGTCTACTAGTAGTTAAATAAAGAAGGGATCCGATCATACCTCTAAATCGCTTTTCATTAACCATTTTGCCGTTCTCATCCTTGTTGAGTTTGGTTGTGGTGCTCATTGGAGTTTTGCTTGATTTAGCTCCATCCATTCTAAACTTCTTGAGAATGTCCCTTGCATATTTGGTTTGATTGATGAAAATCCCATCTTTACATTGCTTGATTTGAAGTCCAAAAAAGAACTTGAGTTCTCCCATCATACTCATCTCAAATTCTCCTTGCATTAGCTTAGAAAATTCCTCACACAAGCAATGGTTAGTAGCACCAAAAATAATATCATCAACATAAATTTGAACAATTAATAAATCATGCTTGGATTTCTTTATGAAAAGAGTTGTGTCAACCTTTCCTTTAGAGAAACCTTTCTCTAGTAAAAAGTTACTCAATCTGTCATACCAAACTCTTAGAGCTTGTTTCAATCCATACATGCTTTTGATAATTTAAAAACATGATTTGGAGAGTCAAAATTTTCAAAACCCGGAGGTTGTTCAACATATACCTCTTCTTTAATAAAACTATTTAAAAATGCACTTTTAACATCCATTTGATAAAGTTTAAAATCCATGTATGATGCAAATGCAAGTAACATCCTAATAGCTTCTAACCTTGCAACGGGGGCAAAGGTTTCATCATAATCAATTCCTTCCTCTTGATTATAACCTTTAGCTACTAGTCTAGCTTTGTTCCTAGTTATGACACCTTGTTCATTCATCTTATTTCTAAACACCCATTTGGTGCCAATAATAGGATGATGTTTAGGTCTAGGAACCAAGGTCCAAACCTTGTTTCTCTCAAATTGATTTAACTCTTCTTACATAGCAAGGACCCAAAATTCATCACTCAAAGCATCATCAACATTTTTGGGTTCAATTTAAGAAATGTAAGCTAAATTAACAATAGACTTGAGTTTAGATCTAGTAGTTACCCCTTTTATAGTGTCACCTATAATGAGGTCTTGAGGGTGAGCTTTCTTGAATTGCCAATCCTTTAGAAGTTCATCCTTCAAGGTAGGTTGAGGTATCTCCTCATTTTCCTTCTTGCTTAGATCTTTAAGTTCCAAAGGCTTACTAGCATTTTCTTCTTGTCTTTCCATAATCTCATTGTCACCTACAAGATAATCAACACTACAAACATCCCTTATAGGATCAAGTGAGTTTGATTCATCAAATACCACATGCATTGACTCTTCAACTACTAGAGTTCTCTTATTAAATGCTCTATATGCTTTGCTAGAGATGGAATAGCCAAGGAAAATTCCTTCATCGGCTTTAGAATCAAATTTCCCAAGATTATCCTTAGTGTTTAATATAAAACACTTGCATCCAAATACTCTTAGATATGAGATTTTGGGTTTTTTATTATTCCATAGCTCATAAGATGTTTTATTTAAAATTGATCTTTTGAAAACTTGGTTTGAAATATAATAAAATGTGTTAATGGCTTCCGCCCAAAAGTGTAAAGGCAAATTATACTCATGAAGCATTGTTCTAGCCATTTCCACAAGAGTTATATTTTTCCTTTCAACTACCCCATTTTGTTAAGGAGTTCTAGGAGATGAAAATGTATGAGAAATATTGTTTTCATTACAATAGTTTTTGAAAAATTCATTTTCAAATTCGGTTCCATGATCACTTCTAATGGATGAAATACAAAATCCTTTTTCTTTTTGAACTCTTTTTAAAAAATTTTCAAAAGCTTTAAATGCATCATTCTTATGAGTAAGAAAACACACCCAAGTGTATCTAGAGTAATCATTAACCAATACATAAGCATAGTGCATTCCACCAAGACTAGCAACTCTAGTTGGTCCAAACAAATCCATATATATAAGTTCAAGAGGTTTAGAAGTGGACACTACATTTTTTAGCTTAAATGAAGACTTAGATTGTTTTCCCTTTTGACAAGCATCACAAGGTTTATCCTTAGTGAATTCAAGCTTAGGTAAACCAATCACAAGTTCATGTTTACAAAGATCATTCAAAAGCTCAAAATTTGCATGTCCTAACCTTCTATGTCATGTCCATGTGTCATGGGAAATTGACATTAAGCATTTTATATCTTTGTTATCAATTTTATTCAAATCAATAACATAAACGTTATCTACTCTTTCACCACTAAAAATTACTTTGTCTTCATCAAGACTACTAAAAAAGCAATTTTTAGGATAGAAAGTCACCTTATTTCCCATATCACATAATTGACTTATACTTAAAAAATTATGTTTAAGACCATCAATAAACAACACATGATGTATAGATAAGGATTGAGGATTACCTATTTCTCCAATGCCAATAATTTTTCCTTTTGCATTATTACCGAAAGTAACGTATCCTCCATCTTTAGATCAATTTTGTTGAATTGCTCCTTGTCTCCCGTCATGAGCCTTGAACATCCACTATCAAGATACCACTTGCTTTTTGTTTTTGCAAATTTCAAGCACACCTACATAAAATATTTTAAATGTTCTTTTGAATCCAAACCTTTCTTGGTCTAGGTTGGTTAGTTTCAAGATAATCCAAACGAAGCAAATTCATGTGTAGTTTTTTATAAAAGCACACATTATTGGTATGTCCTTTGATCATGCAATATGAACATACAATATTTTTAAATTTATTTCTCCTAGAATGAAATGCTTTCCTAGTGTGTGCAGCATGCCTTTAGTGTTGTGTGTATCTCTTATTATTTTATGACATTGAGTAGGACATACATTGGCAATGGTGATGAGTATTTCGATAAGTTTGTGCAATATGTTTATGTGCATTGTGTTGTGCAACATACTTATTATAATTATGTCTAGTGTACATATAAGCATGCTTAGGTTGAGGTGCTCTAGATTGAGTCTTACCTCTTTGTGTTAATGAAGGGTTAATATTATAAGATTTTTCCTTGCTATTTAACACATGAGATTTTTTAGCTTGAATCTCATTTGAGGTTGAAGGAGTAGAATCATGTGAAGCTTTAACAAAAATAATATGTGATGAGGATGATGAAGACATTCCATTTTTATATCCAATTCCATGGGTATCTCCATGAAATTTTTGAGAGTCAATGAGACTATCTAAAGTTTCTTTTCCTCTCTTAAATTTAGCAATGGAATTTTTTAATTCTAAAACTTCCTTAGAAAGCTTATGATTTTCATCATTTGCTTTCTTAAGTTGGTCTTCCAAGGAATTAAAAGATTTAGCATCACTAACAAGTTTTTCATTTGATACAACAAGTTTAACAAAATCAATTTTTAAACATTCAAAATACTTATTTATGCTAGCCAACTCATGTTTATATTATTTCTTCTTAGATAACAAACTTTTGCATTTAATAAGTAATTTACTGACAATAGAGCTCTCATCATCATCATCATTATCATCACAATATTCATCACAATCATCAAAGGAAGAGTAAGAAGTGGATGGTACCTCATTTTCGTTTTTAATGGCCATGAAGCAAAGATTAGCAACTTCTTATTGTTCCTCTTCCTCTTTAGATTCAGAGGAATCATCCCAAGTAGCTTTGAATGCCTTCTTCTTATCTTTTGCTCCCTTGCTCTTGAATTTGAGTTTGGAACATTCAATTTTAATGTGTCCCGGTTTCTTGCATTCATAGCAAGTAACCTCTCTTGTTTTCTTCCTCCCATCTCCTTCGAACTTCTTATTGAAGTCCCTTGTTCTTGAGAAATTTTTATTTCTTAAGAACTTCTTGAAGTTCCTAGTGAGCATGGCAATGTCACTATCTTTATCACTATAATCTTTGATGCTTTCCTCTTCACTGTCTTCTTGAAGAGCTTTTAGAGCAATGCTCTTTTTCTTTTCTTCTTTCTCTTCTTGTTCTTCACCTCTTTGCTTGATGGTGAGCTCATGTGTCAAGAGCTTACCATTGAGCACATCAATTGATAGAATGGAGAGGTCTTGAGCTTCCTCAATTGAGGTAACATGAGATTCCCAATCCTTCTTAGGTAGGATTCTTAGAATCTTGTTGTTTACCCTTTTCCTTGGAGAAATATTTTCCAAGTTTCTTGAGGGTTTTGAGGAGAGCATTGAGACATTTTTTCATCTCCATGATTAATTCTTGAGGCTTCATTTTGAAGAGTTCATATTCATACATATGAAGTTGAACCTTCTTGCTTCTTACTTGAATGTTGCCTTCATAGTGATTCTCCAAGGTCTCCCACATTTCTTTAGCCAAAATGCAATGTTAAAGCTTGCCTCTTTCTTCTCTTATCATGGAGGAGACCATAACCTTTTTATTTTTGTGATTTTCTTCCTTTTGATCAACACTCCATTGGCTTCTTGTAAGAGTAGTTACCATACCATCAATGGTAGTTGTAGGTGGTTCCCAACCTCTTAGGACAATATCCCAAAGTTTGATGGAATCACAATCAAGATATAATTCCATTTTTAATTTCCAATGTGGATAGTCACTACCATTAAAGAATGGTCTAAGAGAAGAGATGTTTTGAGATTCACTCCCCATGATCTTGTATTCTAGCAATGAAGTACCTAGAATTCAAGCTCTGATACCAATTGAAAGAGTCCTAGAGGGGGGGGGGGTGAATAGGACTATCGAAAAAATGGGAAATTAAAGGAATTATTTACAAGAAGTGAGTAAGAGTAGAGAAGGAAGAATGAAGAACACAAATATTTAAGGAGTTTAGATTCACAAATAATCCTACATCTCCACCTAACTTATCCCCAAGTTAGGATTTTTTAATCACCCACAATCTTATTAACAAGATTCAGAATACACAAGAGTTTTATGGCTCACTCTTATAACCTTACAATCTTGAGTTTTCAAGGCTCACTCAAAAACCAAATTCCTAAGTGTTTTAATGGCTAAACACTTAAAATAATTCCTTTAGAATAGAATCTCACTTCCCATTTTCTAAACCTAAAAAATAGAAGAATAAGAATGTCTATTCTAATCAGTCACCAACTGTCACAAGAGTTATACACAAAGAATTTTTTTAAAAGAAAGTTTTAGAGCTCAATTGAATGTTTATGAAAATAATGAATGATAAACAAGTTTTCTTAAATTTTCAATTGAATTCTAAGTTGTGTTTATTTAGAAAAACACTTAAAAACATAGTTTTTGGATGTATCAATCATGTCTCCAACATTTAGAATTGATTTTGAATCAATTCTTAGACTTATGGCACCTCAAAGGCTGCTCACGAGTGAATAGTGCTCATAAAGGGTGAAAATATATCCGTTGCATTCAAAAATTCCTATTGGAATGCTGTTAGGGGTCTGCTCATGAGTAGGTCATGAGCCAATAGCTCATGAGGAGCACTCGGACAGCTCGTGACTACTTCTAAAGATGCTCATAAACGGGACTGAAGATGATCGATTCAGCCAAAATGATCTTCATAAAAGTTGTATTTAATTTCTTATATTTCCATAAAAATTTGAATCATCTTAATTGAACATCTTTAGCTCAAGATATTGCTGAAATACCAAGAGTTGTGCAGACTGAAATGCAAGCTACATATGCTGACTTCGACTGAAGATTTGCATACCCAAATGAACTTGGATTTTGATAAGTAAGCATAATTTGGAAAGCTTAAGATGTCTACTTCAAAAGTGAAGAAGCTCATTTTCTCATTTAAGAGTTCTAAAAAAGTCAAAAGCCTTCTTCAATCTCAGAGGTTCAATCAGCCCGAAAAGTCAGTATTCATCCAAAAGTGTATATGCTTAGTATATGTTTGGTATATAATTCCCTACATACTTAATTGAAATTATTAGTATAAAAATTATTTTTCAAAGTCCAAAATTAGGAGTTTGATCATGCAAATGGTTAACAACATTGATTTTAATTAAATGAGTTAAATCTCCATGTTTTAATTTACAAGTGAGATGGACTAGAGGTGGACCATGATGGAATATATGAGCCTAAGTCTATTCATTTTAATTTAACTAAAGAAATAGTTCTATAGTCTTCGAATTTTAAAGAAAGGAATTAATTAGTGGGCCTAATTCTAATTTGATTTTAAATAAAAAATGGGCCTAAATCTATTTGTTTTAAAAGAAATGAAATTAATAGGCTGAGCTAAATCTAAGTTAATTTTATTAATTAAAAATGAGCCTAAGTCAAAATTAACCTAAATGGGCCTAAATTGATTTTAAAATTCATTAAACCTAAAAAAATCCAATTAAAATCCTATTTATTAAATGGGTTAGAGCCTAACGTGGGCTTAGGGCCCAAAACACACAAAAATAAACAAAAAAAATAAAAAAGATCAACCATACAATTAAATTATTTCCTTTGAAAAACCTTAATTTTACTTAAAACCTTAATTTTACTTAACATGAAACCTAAATTAATCTACTGCCTCTATTGATTTTAATTAGGGTTTACCAAATTGAGCCTAATTTACTAATTAATTTTTTTAAGAACAAGAGAACTAAATTTTCATTATTCCTACTATCGGGGCTATTACAAAATCTACCAAAATAATGAAGAAAATAAAATTAAAATACAACCCTTAAGAAGACAAATTAAACAAATTCAAAACCTAAAAAACCAATAAAATAAACTAAACAGAGCAAAATAAAATTTAATTGGGATATTGAATTTTGGCTTTCATTCATGGATTCTACATGAGTTTTCTTGGTTCAATTATATATTCATCATCACAAAAAAAAATATGAAACACAAAGAATTAAAAAAAATAAGGTTAGAATTAATAAACAAAGAAAAATAAAATAATGAATTAAAACCAAAATCAAATAAAAACATAAAAAATAAAAAAGGGAAAATAATGACATAAAATTAAAAAAGAAAAGAAAAGAGTATGAGATGAATAATGTTGTGTAGATAGTGTTTGAATGCCCCTCAGAATAAAATTTCACCATGTTGAAATAGAATCTGATTGATTTTTTTTCTTCTGCTTGATTAACTTTTTAAGAACAATAATTTTCGTCTAAAAATTTCTCTATTTTTCAAATTTTTTTCTTTTTTTTTTATAGAAAGCTTGCTCTCTAATTTTTGCTTTTTTTTTTTTGGAAAGAAACAGGTGAGGAAGAAGCATTCTATGATTTTTTTCTCAAAGCCGAAGCCCCTTAGAATGAAGAAAACATCCCTTTTTATAGCTCTAGAAACAAAACCCTAATCCCTTTGATAACAAATCACGAAAGATAAAAACAAAAAATTATAAATTTAACTTCCTGCTAATGATAGATTATCAAGAAGATTTTATCCCCTTCTTATTTAATTTTTTTAACCAATAAAAAACAAGAAAAATAATTTTCAAAAATCAAAAATTAATTAAAAAAGTAAAAATACTGATCGAAATTGTAGATTATTGATATGAAATCTGTAATTCCAATTAGTAATATTTTTTTAATTACAAAAAGACCTCTGAAATAATTAAAACTTTTTCAATTAGGTCCCTAAAAAAACATTTCAATTAAGTCCTTAAAAAGCTACATTTAAGCCTTGAGATTCAAAATCAATATCCACAGAGATAAATTTTCATCATTAGGTCCTCCATCGCATCCAAACTCATGTCATCTCGAAATTGGGTGCTTACACTCCTTTCTCCCATTTCATTTTCATTTACCCTACCCTATCATCAGGTTCATCCATTCTATCCGTATGTTCATCAGATGGCAAGTCAACATGCCACTTAATAGTCAAGGTCTGAGGCTGAAACATTGGTCATTAATTTCATCATCTATATAAAAATCTATTTCTTTTACCCTACTGTATCTTTTAATGTAATCCAACACCTTTCTAATACTAGTATCATCATGCACTAAAAATAACCCATCAGTTAGATCTTTTCTTGATTCAAGAACAAATACTTTCTCTAAAGTTGCAAATCCTAGCAGGTTTCTAAATCTATATAATATCTCTTGATAACACATATAGTCTGGATCAAAATCATAAAGCACATCCACCTCACTATTAACATACCAAAGCTTATTGTCTACCCATTGCCATGTACCTCTATAATTGAACTACACATCAATTATTTCTGCCATTATATATATACATATATATATATATGGAATAATAAATTACAAAAAACAATTACTGATATGAGCATATAACACATATAAACACAAACCCGATATCTTTGCATGTTTGAAAAAACCTAATTTAAGTGCAAACTATAAACCCAAGAGCAATAATGCATGTTAAAATGCCTTATTTAATAGTTAAAGCATAGATTTAATATAGCAAAACTCAACACCTAACTTCGAAGTTTTTAATTAAAAATTAAAAATTAAAAAATAGGACATGTAGTACCTTTCTAATATCGATGAATGCCCCTAACTTCACCCACAAATGCCCAACGAACTGCTAGATTTTCTTGTACTTTACATGGGTTAACTGTAAATATAGTTTCTCCTAGGGTTAGAGCTAAAGAAAGTAAAAAGAAGACAAGAACCTTCTTCTGGAAATTTTTGTCACGATGCAATCAAGAAGGTGGGTAGGAGTTGGGTGGGTTTGATGTATTCACTTTAGATTCTTCTTTTTTGGTTTTAAGTATACCCAAGGTCAACAGGAGTTTTATGTTGCCTACATGTCACTGCTTTTTGCCAAACTTTAAGGGCATTTAACAGACTACAGGAGATGGTGTTAAGTGAGGGGCCTTAAGTTTAATAAAAGTTGAATTTTCATGTTAATTGAGCCAAAAATTAGTTCAGGTGCTTAAGTGCGCCTCAGAGTATAGTTTAGGGGGTAAAATGTACCTTCTCTCGAGCTTTCTAACATCACGTTCAATTTTTTCAAATTTTGGCAAAACAATTTGGGAAATTTACAAAAAAAGGATTCATTTTAAAAAAAAAATTCAACAAAAATGCCCCGACATTTCATTAATTATAAAATTACCATATAGTAATTACAAAAGTGTCATTTATACTTTTAAAAATGCACACATATTTTTCTTTTTGGTTTTTTCATTTCTATATTTTTTTTATCAATTTATTAACGGTTTTCATTTATATTTTTTTTCTCCTTCCTTCATTTTTCTTTTATTTTTATTTTCTCTGTCCTTTTTTTCTTTTTTATAAATTTTTATTTTATCCTCTTTTTTCTTATTTTTAATTTTTAATTTTTTCTCCTTTCCTTCCTTTTTCTTTTATTTTTCTCTTTTTTTTCTTTTCCTTTTTTTTTTAAAAAAATCTTAATATTTTGTCTTTTTTTAATTAGTGAAGCATTACCCGATATACTTTTTGGAATTTTATTTAATAAATTCCTCAAATGAGTTATAAGAACAAACATAATGTGATGGCAAAAATAGAAGCAACTCGCAAAAGTTCTTAATGTGTAAAAGATATAATAACATTCATTATAATTGAACCAACATGACTATTTTTAAAAAGCGATAATATAATTTTGGGTAAGAAAAATAAAATCATAATTTCAATTTCTAAAGTTTCTAAAATATAATCAATTTTATCAATATATTTCAAGCACCAAAAATATAATATTAACATTTTTAAGATTTCAAGTAGTCTAATGTGTTTGTAAAATACACAATAATGGCTTATAAGTTTAAATTGAAGAACCAATCCTAAAACATAAATTCATGTAAAAAAAAGTAACTTACCAAATACGAAAAATTAAGAGGGTTATGTTTATATCACTTTAAAATTTTAAAACATTTTTTTTTTATCAAATACCTTGCAATTCTATTTTTTTTTTTTTTTTTGTCAATTTAGAATACTTTATGTTTATTTTATGTTTCTAATACAATAATTCTATATATATTTTTTTCAATTTATGATATTTTTCATGTATTCATAATAATAAAATAGCAGCTTTGGAATTGGGGTTAGTTTTACTTTTCTTTAAACAGATCATGGTCTAATTTAATAATATGTCAGTAAATGAAAGATGAAAAAGGATGCATCTCAAATGGTAAAGGACTTACTTAGTATGCGAGATGTATAACAATCAATAGCCTATATCTCCATTCTATTATTAGGTAGCATATATTTAATTTTGTTGCTTTTTGGTTTACTTTTAGTTTCTGATCCTGTTCTAAATATGCATAGAAAGGTAGAGGTGCTTTTGGTGCTTCTAGTTTTGGTTTAGGACATGTTGATGGATGTGAAAAGGGTACTTAAGATAAAAGAAAAAAAAGTGAATGTAAAGTCACTAAAGGTATAGGGGATGGTGAGAAGAAGGAAGCATATGATTTAAAGTTTGTTGAAACTATTGGTGATAGTGATAAGTTAAAGAATTTTGTTGGGATATGTTCTATTTTATTATTTTTGTATCTTTTTGGTTTCTAATACTTTGTTTTGTGTTTTTATTTAAAGGTTGATAAGAAATTGTTTGAGGATGTTGGTTTTAAGTCCATTATTAAAGAAGATGGTGTTTATGATTATGAAGTGTTTAAGGATTCTAATTTGGTGTATGGTTTTTTATATATTAATTTAGTATATTTTTTGTTTCGTTTTGGTTTATAATTTTGCTTTTGATGTATTTTTTTTTTAATTTTTAAGGTGAAGGGACTGTATTTGATGATTTTGATTATTTTTCTAGTGTTATTAATCTGCTATAAAAATTGCTTGTGATTTGAGTGGAGATGTGTGTGTGTGTGTCTATATATATATATATATATATATATTTGTGTTTTATTTGTGGTTGACTTTTTTTGTTTGAATAGGTTGTTGAAAAAGGTATTTCTGTGTCTCTTTGTAACCAATATGGTGTTTATTGGTGGATAGAGTGTTAAATATACTGCTATGGTATTTTTTTTAATGTGTAATTTATTTTTATTGCTTTTTAATTTATGTTTGGTTTTTGATACTGTTTTATATATGCATAAAATAATAATAAGCTGAATAAAAGTCTAAGAGACTGTTTTATGTATGAAAAATAAACTAAAAGTAAACAAAATATTTCCATTATTCAATTTAAAATACTTTCTGTTTATTTTATGTTTCTGATACAATATATATATATATATATATATATAATAATAACAATAATTATTATTATTATTATTATTATTATTATTATTATTATTGCCTTGATAAGCAATTTCTATTAGAAGTGTTGACCGCTAACATTTTGTCCCTAACTTTACATGTTCTTGAAATCATTATGTGAAAAATATGTTGACTATTTCATCAAAACATAAAAATGACTGAAACAATAAATAAGCTTTGTATTTGTTTTCAAGTTATTTCTCATTACCTGCTCATGCATTTAACATAAACTTGCATATTCCTACATAAATTGAGCTTCCAACTTCATCAGCCAACAGAAACTCAACTTTCTACAGTTTAACAATTGGCCCATATCGTCATAACTGCAGTCCCAGCAAATTTCCTAATTCCTGCACATTCCTGTCCGCGTCAGTTCTCCCTCAATATGTCTAGGCAGCTGCAGCAGATTTTTATCTGAAAACTATACTTCACATCCTAAGTAAATATTCTACTGCCCCACCCAATCAATTCTTCATACACCTACATGTCAATTCTTAGTGCCAATTAAAGGTGTGAGCATTTATCCAACATTAAGGCCAACAAAAGCACGAGTGTTTTAAAGGCTGAAGCCATCACAAGTACGGTAAATGTCAGATGTCATATAATAAAGTGAATAAATATCAATTTGGCATGTCATATAGACATATATATATATATGTCTATATATATATATATATATATTCCTATTGAACTTGTATGTTCTTCCAAAAATGAGAGACATTCACTATCAAGTTCGGTATTGTCTTTCCAGAACAAAGAACAATCTCCCATGAGAGTGCAGATACAGATAAATTGAAGGAGAGCCACTGCTAGATCAAGGGATTATAAAATTGTTCTGATGAAGAGTGTAACTTTTTAGATAAAATGAACGAATAGTCAAAATCTGGAAGGAAGCAACAAAGTAAAAGGGGAGGAACTTATAAAGGGCATTCCAGCATTTAAACCATCACAATCAATTAGCGATTGTCTCCTCCTCCATTAACAGTCCCATTAGCCAAAGCCCTGCAAGTGCCAAAAAAAGAACTGTGATCACAACAACCAAATGCAATATTTAGAACGTATGACCACCAAAATTAATTAAATACACAGCTTCCAAATTCTTGAACATGAACAAGACTTGGATATTTTGTCAGAAGCGAGATTTAATAAAAAAAATAATTGTGGATGCTTTCTTAGTCACTTCCATGAGAATGCTGAACCTTTTGGATCTAAATTGCACACTATAACCTTGATGTAGCAGAAGCTTTAAAAAAAAAGAATTAAAATCATTGATTCTAGGAATACCCGAAATCAATAATCTAAAACTTTGTTAATTCAAAGAATTCTAGAGAAATTGGATAATTACGTTTGTAATTTTATTTTAATTCATCAAACTATTCCAAAACAACCAAAATAGGCAAATAAATAGTGCCTAGGAAAAACCCTAAAATCCAAAAAAGGAAAAGACAAAAAACTCCAAAAAAGAAACATAAACTTTGAAGTAAAATTTGAAGGCCTAAACAAAGAAATTTGAGCTCGAAGATGGATTGGTATAGACATAGTTGTAGCACCCATTATAGCTCTCTAAGTCAGCTTCGATTGGATATCTTATAAGCCCCATGGATCATCCGATACTACCATGAACATCTATTTAAATCTCAAGTGCGTAAGTCCACTCTATCCATAAACTTCAATATTGCCTCATCTATATCAAACGTAAAAAGAAAAACATAATGTCTACTAGTTGTAATTCTTAGACAAGATTGTGAACATCTAGCAAATCAAAGTTATGCAGGAGGTTTATTTATAATGCAAATGTCTAACTAGATTTAGCCACAGTCCAGGATGTGAAAACTTATCAAACATAAGTATCAAATGAAGCCTTTTTTATTGCACATTCATGAAGTAAGAGGATAATAACCAAGTCATTAACATGAATGAGGATAATATGGAGGAAGCCAGATAAGATAACTGAGTTCTTCTCAATTAATAAGCAAGTGAGATGAAGAAAAATTGATGTGGGCATTTTTTAAGACTATTAATTGATTGTCGCTTAACTAACAAAAAATAATATGTGCACTGCTTTAGAATAAAGGATATGACCCATGTTGATCACATATGAAACTTTAAACACTTCAAAATCTGAACTATGTAAACATCTGCTCATTTCAATGGCTAGCAAGCATAAAATTGATTCAATCTAATATGTAAGATGGAATATATCTTTTCAGCAAACAAGTTTATTCTGAATTTGGAAATTTAGTGTTTATAAACATTCAAAAAAAACATTTCATTTTTTCAATGTTATTAGGCTTTTTGCTTTTCCTAATTTATGCATTACTTTTTTAGAGAACTTTGAAATGCTACCCCATCAAAAAAATCTCCACCTGTAAGTGTTTGTGCACACACACACACACGTGAACACATATATGCATATAAGAGGGTCTACTAGTATTGAAATGGTTCAAATATGGGAAATCCAGTTCAACATTTTAAACTTCCATGCATCTTATTGTTCCTCTTTTCAACAGTTCATTATACAAAAAGACTTCATACACTCTCATGAATTCAATACATGTATAGTCACACAAAGAGACTATGTAATAAGGACCACTAGAATAACAAAAATATAAAAAAAATCTACTTAACAAAACAAACTCAAGAAGAAATGTATGATCTATGCATTTCTTGATCCAAATGGTTGTAAGTTATTGTCCTTACTGTTTGTACTTAGAATTATTCTCTGGAGGTTACATGTTAGGTCCAACTGCCATCTATGTCACTAGAACCTCATGCCCATCAACATCCTTTCCCAACTCTTAAAAGCTAGACAAATGATAATCTTGTTACAAAGGAGTCCAATCTTTTAGCATAAACACAAGGATCTCTTCCGTAAGCTTATTTTGGTTATGGTGCATCTAGTTATGGTTATGGGACAGTAAATAGTGGAGTACATTATAGTGGTTATAATAGTTATGGTGTTGGTCCAACAAAAGCATATGGAATGCCTGGTGCCCTTAAAAATAACTAGGGCAGCCAAGTTCATTCTGGTTATGGTGCTTCAGGTTATGGTGCGAATGCCAGTTACGGGGCTACAACTCTATGGAATGCATTTAGTGGTGGCAATTTTGCTTTAGCTCCTATAGGTCAATCCCCTAATGGAGCTTCTAGTTATGATGACTATGGTTTTAATAATTATGGTGGAATAGATGGTTCTTATCCTGGTGGATATGGAGCTACTGGAGGACGCAGTGGAAATGGCCCACATTATGGCAACAGTGGCACTGGAACTGATAGGGGAGAACAACAGGGAAGTGGAAGTGGCTACAACAATGGCTATGGTGATGCTAATGGGAATGCAGGATATAAAAATGATGCCTGGAGTTATTATCCATCACAAGCATCTGGAGGTTATGGTGGTGCTCACTCATGGCAGGCACCACGACAGTGACTAATGATACCTTCAGTTTTGCAGGAATTCATGATTAAGCATCTATTCATCTTTCAATGGTGGGAATTGAAAGAGCAAATGCAATATGGACAACAGATCCAGGAATGGTTGGATTGATTAAAACCTCAGTTACAGTTTGCAGTAGTTTTTCTAATATATATCATGGCTAGGAATTTAAGTAATGGCAATATTTATTTCTAGTATTTATTATGGAATTCGGGTTAGTTTTCATGAATAATAACAAATTCACCTTAAGAACTATTGCTCAGGTGATTAGAGTGTAAATGATTGAACTAAAAAATCACCCCAAGATAGATTCCTAGGAAAGATATGGTGGGACACAATAGTCCACTTAAATACTAGTCTTCTAGATAGAATTTTACCAGGACAAGTAATTTAATAGCACAATAATTAACAATAACTATACTTGACAATAGCTATTAAATAGATATAAAAGAGAACACCATAATTTAATGAGGTTCAACCAATTATGCTTATGTCCTCAGATACTACCAAAACAATATTTCACTAATTTAAGGAAATATTACAAAAAAGAGAGAAAGAATACAATTGTCTAAATATAGGAGAGGAGAAAATTTTTTCGGATGATTTTTTAACAAAGGGGGGAAGTTCTTTTATAACCAAAGAACTTCCCTTTTCCTTAATAAATAAATGATGTGGGATAGGCTTTTGCCAAAAAACAACAAATCTCTACCTTAGCAAAAATTCCTACAATTCTCTCTCAAAACCAACCTTTAGTAGTGTCTGCAAATTTCATCTTTCAATTTTTAACAATATTAATCAAGTCTAAATAATGTTTAAACTTGATCATAGTTACCAATTTTCTCATTATATCAGTAGGATTCTTGGTGGTTCAAATCTTCTCGATTATGACTCCACCTTCTTCAAGAATCTCCTATACAAAGTGATATTAAACATCGATATGCTTCGTCCTTGCCTGATAAACCTAGTTCTTTGTTAAATGAATAGAACTCTAATTGTTACAATGCACGTTGATATGCTTCTGCTCCATTCCCAGTTCACTAAGCAACCTTTAAAGCCAAATTGCCTCATTTACAGCCTCTATAAATGTCATATACTCTGCCTCTATAGTAGACAAAGCAACTATTAACTGTAGGTGGACTTCCAACTGACTGGTGCCTTTGCAAAAGTAAACACATGACCAGTAGTTGATCAGTGCTTTGTCTAAATCACCAACATAGTCAGAACCACAATACCCAACTACACACTAACCATCTTGTCTATCTTATTGAAATACCAAAATAATATCTATGGTGTTCAAAATATACTACAGAATCCATTTCACAACTTGCCAATGCTCCTTTCTAGGATCATGCATGTACCTGCTCATAACTCCAATTGCTTGTGAAATATCAGTCCTCATACACAGCATTGTATACATCAAGCTACCAACAATACTTGCATATAGTACTTTTGACACATGTTCCCATTCTGCATCATTTTTCAATGATATGGATGCATTAAACTTGAAATAAGGAGCAAGTGGTGTACTAGGTGGTTTTGACTTTTCATTCATGCCAAAACATTTTAGTACCTTCCTCAGATATTCTTTCTGAGATAAATAAAGTCTCTCTAATTTCTTATCTTAGATATCTCTACATCGAGAATCTTCTTTGCTTCACTGAGATCCTTCATCTTAAACTCCTTATTCCATTGAGTCTTTAATTTCTTAATTTTATTTAACTCCTAGAAGTTATTAACATATCAACAATATAAAGAAGAAGATATATATAGGATCCATCTTGTAGCTTTTGCAAATACACACAACAATCATATTTGCTTCTCGTGTACTTTTGCCCCATCATAAACTTATCAAATCGCTTATGCCACTGCCTCGGAGATTGCTTCAGCCCCTATAATGATTTTTCCAATTTGAAAACCATTTTTTCTCTACCAAAAATTTTGAATCCATATGGCTGAGTCATGTAGATTTCCTCATCCAAATCTCCATGTAAAAATATAGTTTTTACATCCATCTGAACTAGTTCCAAATCCAACTGTGCTACCAAAGCAATAAAATTCTGATGGAGGAATGTTTTACAACTAGAGAAAATAATTCATTATAATCAATTCCCTCTGTGTGTGCATAGCCTTTAGCCACCAATCTTACTTTGTAGTGAATATTATTTTTATCAGGAAATCCATCTTTCTTTGCATATACCCATTTGCACTGAGTTACCTTCTTTCCCTTCGGAAGACTAGCTAGTTTCCATATCTGATTCTTTTAAAGGGACTGCATTTCTTCATTCATGGCGAACCTCCAATTTTCATGTTCTGAACTTTGTAATACTTCATTATAAGTGGCAGGAATGTCATCAATTGCAATTGGTGATGCAAAAGAGACTATATCAGTATAGCGAGCAAGTTGTAATGCAATTGATTCATATTGATGTGGAGGTTCTTGGATCTGAATCTCTTCTTCACTTGACTCTTCTTTTACCATAGGAGAGTCATCATTAGTGTCTTTGTTAGCTGGGATAATTCTTTTGCCATCAAACTCCACCTGATTGGGAGTACCATCTTTCTGCTCCATCTTTTCAGAAGTCACCTTTCTCAACATGATAGATTCATCAAAGGTAACATCCTTGGTGAAGATTACTTTCTTTGTTTCTAGATACCAAAGATGATAGTCTTTCACACCAGAAGTGATCCCTATAAAGATTGCCTTCTTTGCTCTTGGATCCAGTTTTGTCTCCTTAACATGATAATATATAGTGGAACCAAACACATGTAAGGAATCATAATCTGTAGTAGGTTTTCCAAACCATTTCTCCAATGGCATTTTACCACCAATAGTAGTCGATGGTAAACAGTTGACAAGGTGACAAGCATAGACTACAACCTCAACCTAAAATTCTTTGCCCAACCCAGCATTGGACAACATACACTGAACCTTCTCCAGCAATGTCCGGTTCATTTAGTCTACCACCCCATTTTTTTGTGGTGTATATCTGACAGTGAAGTGCCTGACATTACCTTCATCTTTATAGACTTTCAAAAATGGATCATTTTTTAACTCACCTTTATTATTTGTATGGAGATGTTTGACTTTTTTGCCTGTTTGAGTCTTCACCATCTTTTTCCATTTAAGGAAAATCCCTAATACTTCATCCTTCATCTTCATTGTATCCACCCACACTCTTCAGGAAAAATCATTAACAAAGGAAATATAATAGTGTTTTCCTCCCAATGAAATGTTTGTAAAAAGCCTCCACACATCTAAATGAACATAATCTAGAATACCCTCAGTATCATGGATGGTTGTTCCAAATTTCACCTTTGACTTCTTCCCTTTGATGCAATGCTCACAAAAATCCAATTTGCATGCTGAGCTCCTTTCAATAATCCTTGCTCTATCAGAAATTTCAAGGATTTTTCTCTAGCATGCCCCAAGCACATATGCCATAACCTGGTTGCTTCTAACTCCTGATCATCAGTAGAAGTTGCCGCTACTGTCGTCCCAATAATGTGTACTACCCAGAAAGTAATACACATTATTTCTTTTCCAAATCCCCTTCATTATCACAAGTGCACTAGAGATGATTCTCATTATCCCATATTTTGCCTTTACTTTAAAACCTTTTGACTCTAAGGTTCCTATAGAGATGAGATTCTTCAACAAATTTAGCATATAATGAACACCTATTAAGGTTCTGATTGATCCATCCTGATTACTTAAGTGAATTGAACCAATCCCATGTGTGTTAAGAGGGGCATTATTCACTGTATAGATAACTCTACCTTTTAGTTCTTTAAAGTCAAAAAACCATTCTCGATTGGGAGTCATATATTGACTATAAGCTAAATCTAGCAACATGAACTCGAACAGTTGATTAATGGTGTAGCAGTAATTGAAAGATCTAAATTTGCATCATCACACTCAACTACATTTAAATTTTAGACAACATTTCCCTTTCTAGGTTTGCCTTTGTCCTTTAGCTTAGGACAATCTTTCTTCCAATGCCTTTTTTCTTGATAAAAGGCACATTGATCTTTACTTAGTTTGGACTTTCACATTGATCTCCCTCTGTTGACCTTAGCAAATTAAGTAATCTTAATTTTGATCTTAACAAACTTAATTTTGAGCAACTAAGGTGTTTACTTCAAGTGTGTATAAGTTAGGAATAATTTGGAAGTCAAAACAATAATGAAATATCAAAGAAAAATGATTCTAGAAAGCCATTGCAAGTACTATCTCGATCAGACTCATCACAGGGACTAAATTGCACAAAAAGTTACAATTTTGGTTGAAGTCCTAAGCGGGACCAAAGTGAGCAAAATTGGGAAAAAAGAGGCAAAACTTATATCGATCAAATGTCCCGATCAAGACATGGCTCAAGACATGCCCATCCCAATCGGGATCAAGGTAGCATTTCAAATACAATGGCTCGTATCGACTATTTGTTATTAGTCCCGCCTAGGACCTAACAAAATGCAGCTCAAAAGTACAAATTTTCATTCACATAGACTTGGATAATAATGGGAACAAAATTATTGTTTCCAACAGCTATAATTGGATTACTCAAGTATAAATAAAACCTCCAAAGATTATTTTGAGGTTAAGAAACTTGCTCATTCATTTTATACATTCAAACATTCAATTAAGCTCTCAAAACTCTTTTAAAATTCATTTCTTTGTATAAACTCTTGTAAGAGTTAGTGAGTGATTAGAATAGACATTCTTGTTCTTCTATTTTCTGGGAGTAGTAAATGGGAAGTAAGATTCTATTCTAAAGGAATTAGTTTAAGTGTTTACCCATCAAAACACTTGGGACTTCAGTTTTAGTGTGATCCTTAAAAACACTTATCATTCAATTTTTAAGTGAGCCTAGACAACTCAAGTTGTAAAGTTGTAAGAGTGAGCCATAAAAATCTTATGTAGTCTTAATCTTGTGAATAAGATTATGGGTGATTGAAAATCCTAACTTAGGGATAAGTTAAGTGGAGATGTAAGATTGTTGTTGAATTTGAACTCCTTAAATCTTTGTGTTCTTTATTCTTCTTTCTTAATATTCTTTCAATTCTTGTAAAGAATTCTTTTAATTTCAAATTATGGTTCGATAGTCCTATTCATCCCCCTTCTAGGACTCTTTCACCCTCTTCTTCCTTTATTTTGGCTCTATGAATGACCTTTAACAACAAGAGCTTTTACTCTAACAATTGTATGTTTGTACTTTTCTTTCTTTCACAATTCATAACTATACAAGGCTGTAATTACTTCACTTAGAGAAATAATAACCTTCCTATAAAGTAGAGTAGTTTTAAGATACTCAAACTCATTAAGAAGCGATCCCACTAACATCAGAGCCAGATCTTCATCATTAAAAGTCATGTCCATATTCATCAAATCAGTTACCAATTAATTAAACCTAGTAATGTGATCATTCGTCGTGGTACTTGGAACATAGTTAAAGTGGAACAATCTCTCTTTTATGTGAGTCTATTCTGACTACTTTTCTTTAAGAATTTCTTCTCCAGTGCATTCTATAATTTAGTTGCAAAAGTTTCCTTAGAAAATGGATAATTCTGCTCTCTAGAAAGACATGATTGAATTGTACCACATGTCAATTTATTGATCACCTTCCATTCTTTCTCCTCAACATCATCTGGTTTCTCTCCTTCAATAACAATGTCTAGACCCTGCTCAAAGAGGGCATATAGAACCTCTCTTTGCTATATGCCGAAATGACCAATGCCATAAAAATCTCTACTGCAAATCTAGCATTTGACATAATATTTCTTATTAAAATTGAAGATGAAGCAGTTGTTGACATTAATGTGGATAAATTTATGTTATCTGCCATTTCTGCTGTAAATTCTATTTCATAGTTGTCAATGTAGAATGCCAACTAGCCCAAGCATATTTTTTATGATATGGAAGATCAATCTAAGCCACAACTATAGAGCATACTAAAATAAACCAAGATCTCTGATACTAATTGTTGTAAAATTCAGGTTAGTTTTCACCAATAATAACAAATTCATAGTATTATTAACAACCAAGGATATTCAAGCTCTAATGAATTTTACAAAGAGGAGAAGTTCTTTTATAAACAAAGAACTTCCCTTATCCTTAACAAATAAATGATGTGGGATAGGCTTTTACTAAAAAAAACAACAGTATTATTTGCTATCAAGTTGCAATTATTAACTTTAAATTATTTATTGTTTTATCTTTTTTCTTTCCCTTTGTTATACTTTTGGAGTAGTGCTATGAACATTTTCTATTATTATTGATGTTGGTATTTGATTCACTTCTTTTTGGTAGTTGATATCCATATTCCATTAGTTTGCTGGGATTCACCGCTTTGTTGATTTTTTTTAAGCATGTTGCTTTTACTAGTAGCCATACATCATTGGTTGATGGTATGATAGAGATTGCATAATAGAGAAACTCAATGTAGAGAAGCTTCATGATCTGTAGGCACTAACAATAGCATTTATCATAAATAGTGAGTAGTAGCGGTAACCATAATGGTAATATAATATTGTGATGAAACATAATCATTTTCTTTCTAGTATTTGCCCTTTTTGTACAAGAGAGAGTAATCAAAGTCTACTGTGCAAGTAAATATCTAACATCACTCTTATGGCAATTTGGGTTTTATAGAGTGGACTAAATTGTAAAGTGGGCTCGCTTGGTGATGCCATTAGTCACTTGATCTTTCACACAGATTTTACAGTGGGGTTAGAGTCATCCTATTCTGAATGGTATGTGAATAAGTAGCTAGGTGGTAATTTTATTTTGATTCTTTTCTCATTTTGTTCTTCTGGTTTACACATTTTATTTAGTATTCGAATATACAGACCTAATCAATCCTTCAGGAGAGAGAAATAAGTTTAGCAGAAAAGTTATTATGCAATTTTGAAAGAGTGAAAAGATATGCAATTTTGGTGACAGAGGCTTCATTTTGGCTCCAATTAGTGGACCTTTTTGTCATTCATTATAACTTTTTTTTTTGTGCTTCAATTTTAGATATCACTAATAGATCAATCTAGACACTCTTATTGTTCATCTGCATAACTTCCTATATATGGTTCAATTTTGGATGTTTGCTAATAGATCAATCTTTAGATCAAGTGCATCACTTGGCAAGAAGGGTCAACATTAACATTTCTCTTCTTATGGGTTCTCACTTACCCCTTAGGCTGCCCTATTATTTTTCTTTTACATTATTGATAAGTTGTTTTGGTGATTTCTATAATTTGTTCTCTATTCTTGGTATGGAATTAGTCGATTATGACTTCATTCCCTTGACTTATATAGATTCTAATATGGGTAATTTTAAGTAGAAAGTGTTAACATTTTTGTCATAATGGACTACTTGTTTTTATTTATGCCAAAGCAAATTATATTGAAAATGGAAGCTTGTGCAGCTACTGCAATGAGTTGATATTTTGGCTATACATTGATGTTTTGGTTGTTCACCACAAGGTAAATTCCTAGGAAAGTGTGGTAGGTCACAATGGTCCACTTAAGTACCACACTCCTAGATAGAATTTTACCAAGACAAGTAATTTAATATCATAATAGTTTAGACTCTATTCACTTGTACAATAGTTTTCAAAGTTGTGTTATATATTTTCTTCAATTTTATTATTTCAATTATTTTAGTTGCAATTTACTCTATTTCATTCACAGTCCAATCCTTAATTTTTATAACAAGTGGTATCAGAGCATTTGGTATTAGAGCAAAGTATGAGATTGAAAAATTTAATGGGAAAAATTTCTCATTGTGGAAATTGAAGATGATGACAATATTGAGAAAAGATAATTTTCTGGTGGCTATCAATGAAAGGTAGAAAGAATTCACAGATGACAACAAATGGAAATAGATGGATGAGAACGCTATTTCATATCTTTATTTGGCAGCATATGAGATACTGTCAAGTGTAAAAGAAAAGAAACTATAAAGGAGATTTGGGATCAGCTCACTAGACTCTATAAGGCTAAGTCAATCCATAAAAAAAAATTTCCTTAAGAGGAAGCTTACATTACTTCAATGATGAAGAACATAAATATTCTGAATACTTTATTTTTCCAACTCACATCATTAGGATATAAAGTAGAGGCAAATGAACATGTTGAACTTCTACTTTAGAGTCTGCCTGATTCATATTATCAACTCATCCTTAACCTAACAAATAATCTTCTCACAGATTATCTAGTCTTTAATGAAATTATAGTTGTTGTCCTAGAGGAAGAAAGTAGGCATAAAAATAAAGAAGAGAAGATGGTGAATTCACAATAAGCAAAGGCTTTAGTGGTGATGAGAGCGAGATCAATAGAACTTGGCTCTAGTGGGAGGCAAAGACAAAGCATATCAAGATCAAGAAGTAAAAAGAATTTCAAGTGCTACAACTGTGGCAAAAAGGGTCACTTGAAGAAGGATTGTCAGAATCTAAAAGATTCCAAACCTCAAGGAAATGTTACAAGTATATTAGATGATGACATTGCTTTATGCAATGAAGCAGTGACAACTGGTATATACAGAAAGAAATTTTTTTATGTGTGGATTTTCGACACAATAGCTACCTGGCATGTTACCAGTTAAAGAGATTGGTTTTCTCATTATAAACCTATCTTAAAAGGATCAGTGTACATAGTTGATGATTATCCTTTAAAGATCATCAATATTGGAACCATCAAATTTAGGATGTATGATGGCACAACTCGCACAATTCAAAATATATGGCATGTGGATGGCTCAATAAAAATCTACTATCTATAAGAGTGGTAGATAATCTCAGGTGTAGGGTTGAAATTGAAAAAGGAATTATAAAAATAATTTGAGGCGTGCTATTACTAATGAAGGCATAAAAGATAGCTACAAATTTATATATGCTGATGGGAGAGACTTTGCAGGAGGTAGAAGCATATGTTACTTTAAATGATTCAAGTGAAAAGCATGTAATGATGTGGCACTGCAAACTTGGCCATATGTCAGAACAAGGAATGAAAATTCTAGCCGAGCAGAAGCTACTTCCTGGTCTCACAAAGGTATCTTTACCCTTTTATGAGTATTGTGTTACAAGCAAGTAGCACCATGTGAAGTTCTACATATATAATTCTAGAAGCAAAATTATTCTAGAATTGGTTCACTCTGATGTGTGACAAGCACCAGTACCATCCCTATGAAGAGCAAAGTACTTTGTGTCCTTTATTGATGACTACTCTAGGAGATGTTGGGTGTATCCTATCAAGAGGAAAGCTTATGTATTTAAAGATTTCAAAGTATTCAAAGCACGGGTGGAACTTGATTCTGGTAACAAGATTAAGTGTTTGAGGACAGATAATGGAGGGGAATATACCGGTGAAGAATTTGATAAATTTTGCAAGCAGGAAAGCATCAAATGACAATTCACTACAACATACACTGCTTAACAGAATGAAGTATCAGAGCAGATGAACAGAACCCTATTAGAAAGAATAAGGGCAATATTGAGAGCTGCAGGTCTAAAAAATTCATTATGGGCAAAAGCAATCAACACCTTATATTATATGATAAATAAGTCACCATCAACTACAGTTGAGTTGAAGATACCTCTGGAGATGTGGACTGGTAAGCCTATTGATTATTCAAATCTCCATATATTTAGAAGCCCTACATACATGATGTATAATGCCTAATAAACTACAAAACTGGATCCAAATTTGAGAAAATGCATATTCTTGGGATATACAAAAGGAGTTAAGGGGTATCGCTTATGGGATCCCATTGCCCATAAGGTCATCATCAATAGAGATGTGATGTTTACAGAAGATAAGGTGCAAGAAAAATGTGACAATAGCACATCAAAAGATAATTCAGAGACTACAATGATACAGGTGGAATAAGAGGATTCTTCTGAAGTAGCACAAGAAAATGAAGAACCAAAACTAGTTAAGTCTAAAGATACCAGGGTTTGACAGTCAACTCATGGCAAAAAAGTACTAGCTTAGCATTCTAATTATATTATAAAGAATAATGTTGCATACAGATTTCTAACAAAGGATGGAGAGCCATCTGCTCTTTAAGAAGCATTGGAAAGTCTATAAGCATCTCAGTGGATGGCAATAATGTAGGAAGAAATTAAAGCTCTGCATAAGAATCAGACTTGGAAAATTATGTCGTTACCATAATAAAGGAATCCAATTGGTAATAAATGGGTCTATAAGATCAAGTGTAATATCGATGATCAAATGGAGCGGTATCATGCAAGATTAGTAGTGCGAGGGTATGCTTAGAAAGAAGGCATTGATTTCAATGAAATTTTTTCCCCTATAGTCTGACTTACAATAGTTCAAGTAGTCCTAGCAATATATGCTAAATTTGATTTACATCTAAAGTAATTAGATGTGAAAACTTCTTTCTTCATGGAAATCTTAAATAAGAGATTTCTATGCTCTAACCATAAGGTTTTAAAGAACAAGGAAAAGAGAACTTGGTTTGTAGGTTGAACAAATCTTTATATGGCTTAAAATAGGCATCGAGGTGTTGGTATAACAGATTTTATTCCTTCATCATCAGCCTTGGATACAACAGACTTAATGCATATCCTTGTGCATATTTTAAGAGGTTTACTGAAAATGATTTCATTAGTTTATTGTTATATGTTGATGACATGTTGGTAGCAAGCCCCAACAAAGATTATATTAAAGAATTGAAGGTAAAATTGGCTAAGGAATTTGAGATGAAGGACTTGGGACCAACAAACAAGATTCTAGGTATGCAAATTCACTAAGATATAAATTATAGGAAGATTTGGCTACTCCAGAAAAATTACTTAAAGAAAGTTTTACGGCAATTCAACATGTAAGATTGTAAGCCAATTTCAACCCCACTTCCTATTAATTTCAAGTTTTCCTCAAGTATAAGTCCTAGTAGTGAAGCATAGAGGATGGAAATGTCTCAAGTACCATATGCATCAACAGTGGGAAGTTTGATGTTTGCTATGATTTGTACAAGACCAGACATTGCACATGCAATGGGAGTGGTTAATCAATACACGAAAAATCTTGGTAGAGAGCATTAGATGCTGTGAAGAGGATCCTAAAATATATCAAAGGAACCTTAGATGTTACATTATGTTATGGAGGATTAGACTTTATTGTCAAAGGATATGTCGACTCAGATTATGCAAGTGATTTGGATAAAAGCAAATCTACAACAGGTTATATGTTTATACTTACTGGCAGTGCTATAAGTTGGGTATCAAAACTGTAACCAATTATGGCTATATCAACAATGGAAGCAGAATATATAGTAGTTACACAAGTCAATAAAGAAGTACTTTGGTTGAAGATGGCAATGGAAGAACTCGGGCACAAATAAGAGAAAGTTTCTTTGTTTTGTGACAATCAGAGTGCCTTGCATGTCGTAAGAAATCCAGCCTTTAATTCAAAGACAAAACACATTCGAGTTTAGTATCACTTTGTTCAAAAGAAAGTGGAAGAAGGAACTATCAATTTGAAAAAAATTCATACCAAAGAAAATCTTGTAGATTTCTTGACAAAAATTATTAATAGTGATAAGTTTGTTTGGTGTCGATCCTCGTGTAGCCTGATGGAAATGTAAGCAATATGAAAAGGCAAGATAGAAAGAATGGTGTGAAGATATGATTGATCCTTAATCAAATCTTCAAATGGGAGATTATTAAAAATTAAAAATGGCTGCACCGAATTCAATACAACCATCAACCAAAAAGAAAAAAAGTACATAGAGTTAGCAACAACTTTTATTGAAAAAGAAAAAATTGCCATGGCTATAAATAGCCATGGCATGGACAACAAGAAACACAAGCACAAGTGTTTAGTGTTATATAGAAGAGAGTGAGAGAGTGAGTTAATGAGTTGAGTATTTTTTAGAGTTATCTCCTTATGGGGAAAAAATATATAGAGAGTGTGTTTTCTCCTATTTTAAGAGAGAGTGTTCACTACAAGAAATAACCAACGAAATTAGAAAATAATTCCATTAAAAATTTATTTCTAATTCCATCACTATTTAAAAATAGCAATGGAATTGAAATGGACAAATTCCATTTCAAAAATGCTCGTCGCTAATAATTAGCGACAGAATTTTTGTGTCCATTTCTAAATTTTACGGCGGATGAGATTTGTTTCTAAAATATGGCGACTGAATAGAAACAGAATTTCCCTTTTCTAAAGTTGTGAATTAGAAAGAGAATTTTCATTTCTCTAAAATAGCTACAAACAAAATTTGTTATGGGCTTAGAAATGGAAATAGAAACGGAATTTTTTCATTTCAAAATTACAAGAAATAGCTACAAAAAATTTTCTGTTTCTAATGAGAAACGAAATTTGCCATTTCTATTTCCTTTTCTATTTAGAAACAAAAATATTTCTGCTTCAATTTAGAAATAGAAATATTTCTTTTTTAATTTAAAAATGGAACTTTCCATTTCTAAATTTAAAAACGAACTAAATTTCGTTGCTAATTCGTGAACATAAAAACAAAAAATTCATTTCTAATTTAAAAGTGGAAACAATTTCATTTCTAATTTGTTCTAGACTGAGACCAAAATCAATTTTAAAATCCGTTTCTAATTTTAAAATTAAAACAGAAAATATGTTTCTAAAATTAGCAATAGACACAATTTCATTTCTATTGAACAAAAAAAATAGAAATAAAATTTCCATAGCTATTTAAAGAATATCCCTATAAAAAATAATAGCAAAATTTTATATACCGCAATTTTTTTAATAATTTTAATTTTTTTATTTATTTATTTGACACTACATCAAAAATAATATCAAAATAGAAAAGTTTTGCTTTCATATTACATATATAAACTTCAATTGCAGACAAAAATATTCTAACATCTATTTTACATTCAAATTAAACACATAAATTTCAATAGCACATCAAAGTTTAACATAACAACCTATAATATAATAAAGAAAAACCTACTACTCAGGATCATTGCATGTATGCTCAAAATCAGTGTGAGTAATCACCTTTGGGGATTTGGATGGATCTACTATTGAAGGTTAAGATGTAGATGAACTGGAGCAAATATGTGAACAATTCACTCCATCTGTTATATCTTTTGTTGCATTTCTTCCTATCTTTTTAGTCCTTCTTCTTCTCTTTTCTTTATCTCTTCAATTTTCTTTTGCATCTCTTCATTCTTTTGTGTTATCACTTCATTTTTTCTTTGCAAATTTTCTTAAACATCCTGCAACTCCTCCCTCAACTACTCATCAAATAAAGTACTATAATAGGAAGAGGTAGAGGATGAACTAAAGACAAAATCCAACTAGAATGAAGATGCATAGGTGCCAAGACCATACACTCGATGCCTTTTTTGTTCCACTCTAATAGCCTAAAGATAAATATTTGCAACATCAACCACTAGAGGCTTTGTAGACTCATCTGTCAACTATGATCCAATTGCAACCATATTCTCCATAGCTTCCTACAATTGTAGAACATAATAATATATAGAATAGAAATTAGTGCAAAATAAAAAAACACAAGTACACACATTGCATATAATGCTCAGGTAAAAAGATTAAAAAAAATAAGACCAAACAATGAACATTAATCATCTAGATTTTACTTATAATCCCTAATAAAAGCAACTCCATTTAAAGAAAAAGAACAAATTATATAAATCAAACAATCAATCAAAATAAACATAAAAAAAAAAGATATAAATTATTTTTATACAACTTACATTAATATCATTTAACTGCTTGTCTACAAATTATCCATCCTTCTTCTTATGCAAGCGCTTGAACACCTCAAACGGTATTAGTGGACATCCTAACACAGCCTCCTAGAAAGAAATAATATTAACAAATTATGTACATTGCGTAATGAGATTAAATGAGTATTATTTGCATGCATATGAAGTTAACAATAATAAATGGGGAAAAGACATTCACCAAATCCATAGAATGTTAGATTGTCGTTCTCATGCCACCAGTATGCTTTGAAGGTCCTGATCCTTCACCTGCTTTCTCTTATTAGTGATTTTGGAATGCCTACTCAGATAAAGCCTTGAACTCATCACTACTCCAATATTCCCACCATTTGCTCCAAACTTCTTATGGAACACTATTTGGCTTTGCATTTTTACCATATTTCTTTCTCCATTTTCCAAGCTTGTCATTATATCGAACACTACATATATGTTTCCATGTCTCTTTCACAGCATAAGACAAAACAAGATCCCATTGATAGGCTTTCTACAAAAAAAAAAGTAATGATTTATTAAGGATGCATGTTTTAATTATAATTATTAGTAATTCAAAAATTCTATAAACAGGCTATATGCATTAAATTTTACTTCAAATTCTTCCTAATAATATTCCTTTATATTTGAAGGAACTTTGCTCCACTTGATACCCTTCTCAACTAATTTCTCCTTAAATATCTTCCCAATTCCATGAGAAGCTGAAGGAATAAACCTATTAATAAAATAACATAAGTATTTATATGTACATTTTAATTAGTTTTAAAAATAGAGTCATGCAAAAAAATTAGCATTTGGCTAGAACATGTTTTATAGACATGATTAAATAAAAAATTTAACATACCAAGCTAAAACTATAAAAGAACATAAGATTTAATAAGATAATGAACAAATGTTACAACAAAAATCAACAATCATGCATAAGGTAATACTTATTTTTAAATACTTACTATTTATTGTCACGAGTGGGTCAAATAAATATTTTTTCACGACTTTACATGCTAGGCATTGATTGTGATGATCCAGCCGTTGCTGATGCTGCAGTAGCATCTAATGCACTTCTTATGGTAGTTGGGATAGAGCTCATATTTTCAGTTGGTGCAGCATAAAATGAAGATGGAATGCTAGTAGTTGGCAATATGGGTGTGTCAAGAGGAGCTGATGGAAAAGTATCCTCTATAAATGTAGGTGAATGAGGTAAAACATTTGTGTTGTTTCCAATGAAAATTGTTGAATTCCTTATCCATGAACATGGTTGACTTCCTCTACCCTGACCTAGGGATTAAGATCCTCGACCACTTGAATGGTTACCTCTCATACCTATCACAATTTCCATAAACATCCAAACATTCAAAGACAACAAGTATGGTTAATCAATATAACATAGTAATAAAATATCAATAAAAACACAATTACAACAATAAACTTGAAAACATTACTACTATTTGATGATTGATATATAAAAGTTAAAAAAAAAAAGGAATATAATATATATTAGATATATAACTTCAATTCATCATTAGAACTATCAAACAAATCATCCTCATCTGATTCAACTATTAATTCTTACTCATTGTCTTAATCAACATGTGTATCATCAATGTCTAAATAATTTCCATCTTTAGCAATCAATGTTTGAGGTCCATCATCTACCACAAGATTCTCTTAAACTTCTATAATTGCTCTAGCTTTTATTTTATAAATAGCCCACTAGTCACCTAGATTTCTTCTTGTGGTTGGCTAAGTGGTATAACACACTTGTTCTGCTTGAATCGCAAGAATGAATGGCTCGTACTTCTGATAATGTTTTTATGGTGGATATCCACAAGGTTATATTGATGATCAATTATAGTACCCAAACTTTTAATCAGATCAAACCATTCATAACTAAACAATATTATTCGCTTAATTGGTAAAGCAAGATACTCTAATTGTAGAATTTCAACCAACTGACAATAAAAGTCTATATCAGATGCACTATAGTTACACCTTTAATGCATACAATACTATTCATTATAGCTCTACCTGCACCATGTTTTAAAGTGTGAAATTTGTATCTATTTACATAATGTATAGGATATGTCTATAAACTTCACAATGGCCCTCTTGAAAGATCCTTTATTTATTTATTATAGATGTTTGATGATGGATTATATGCCTAGTAAATCATGAAAAGGATAAATCTATTATTAAACTATTATAGTTTGCCAAGTTATCATATAAAGGATAAATAAGTGGTATAATTTACTAACATATTTTTCAAACCAAGATTCAAAATCCTGGTTAAGCTTAACATTAATCTCAACACCATCAATATGCAATTGACTTTGCTTTAATTCTTCAGCATAAATTCTAAAAAAATAAGATGGAAGTAACATTGAATATTAAATTCTGTATATTACATAACATGAGAATATACTACTTTTGTAAATAAAAATAAAATCTTACACAATAGATGGTTTGACTTCCTCGTAGTTCAATAAAATATATATGTGAGCAGCATGATACTCCTTGTCATCCAAAAAAATTGGTTTTCACTCTACCATATGATAGCATACCTTCATGTTCTGATCCTCCACCCTTACCATAATCAAAATTTTGTGGCACTTTTTACTGCCTAGTATAAACTTGTGGTTCAAAGTAGTGCACACAAAATGCTCAAGCTTCTTTAACCAAGTATGCATTACATATTGATCCTTCAACTTTGGCTTTATTTTTAACGTTGTTTTTCAATTTTTGAAGATATTTGAAAAAATATTTTGATTAAAATAATATTTGTAATATCCCGTGTTTTTTAAACATTTTTACACTGTATCGGGATATGCAGTGTTAATAATTCTTAAATGTGACATTGATATTTTATGAGCTTTTATTTAATTAAAATTGAATTTTTAATTGTTTATTATTATTTAAGTGCTTTACGTAAAATTTTTCCGGGACTTGCATTTTCGGGGAAATTTTCACGTAAATAATTTATTATTAATTATTTTGAATAGATTTTCGGACTTGCATGAACTCATACATATTTTTAAAATACTAGATAATGTGTATATGTGTATTTATTTATTTGGTTTATTGTTATTTAATTATTTTCATGTAGTATATAAATTATTAAAATATTATGAGTGGTGTGTGATTTTTCCAAATATTTTATTAACATACCATATTATTTTTATATTTTTTTTCTTTTTTTTCTTTTTTCTTTTTCTTTTTCTTTTCTTTTCTTTTTCTTTTCTTTTTTCTTTCTTTCTTTCTTTTTCTTTTCTTTTCCTTCGGTTTCTTCTTCCCCGACGTCCCCATCTTCCCCGAACCGCTGCAACTCCCAACCACCTACCGTCACTGTGCCTCCCACCATGCCACCTCCACTTCCAGCTGTTCCGCCGCCCCTAGTCTTCTTCTTTGGCGCCGGCTAGCTTCATTTCCACCATTTTTGGCTGAAATCCAAGCTTCAATGTTTCTTCCTCCTCCAGCCACCAAACTTCGCGTTTCTGGTGTCTTTGGACTCCTCTAGCAATGGTAATCTTGATTCTAGCTTTGGTTTGAGCTCAAATTCCCTTGATTTCCTTGTTTTTTGATTTTTCTCATTTTGGCCGAATTAGGTTTTTGATTTTGTTTTGAATTTTTCTTATTGATTCATGAAAAGTCCCTTAACAAATATTGATCCTAGTAGCTTAATCTACATGTGTGAATTTTTGTAGAATTTTTGGAGATTATTTTGATTTTTGGGTATTTTTGAATATTTTAATATTATTTTCTAATTTTCGGAAATTAATTAATTAAATTATGAAATTGTTTTTTATGATAATTATAGGTGTTGAAATGCATTATAGGAATTTATTTGGAATTTTTATGAATTTCTAAGTATTTATTTTGAATTTATTTAGGTTTATGTAATTTTGGAAAATTAGGTTAATTGTGTTTTTAATTGAAATTAATTAGTGAATTGAGTTTAATTATTGATATTATTGATATATGTTGAGAAAATTAATTTTGGATAATTATACTATTTTTGATGAATTTTTGAAGTAATTTTAGTATATTTATATATATAGGGGTATTTTGGTAATTTTATACAAAATTAGCAAAAAATGTAATTTAATTGGTTTTAATAGTTATTTAAGGTATAAAAATGATTTCTACAAATTATTTAATATTTTTAATTAATTAAAACTATTTTTCGTGAATTATTTTCAATTATATATATAATATACGATTTTACTAATAAAATGAGTTTTTATCGGTTTTTAATGTGTTTAAAGGTTAATTATGTAATTTCTACGTATAAAATGTATTTCTATGTTATAAGGGTATTCTTGGTAATTCTGAAATTTGTTCTGTGATTGTGGACCCCGGTCGGTAGACTGTAGTTTGGAGTTCGACCGAGGGGTTATGAATGGATTGTTGTGCCTGTTTTTTGAAGTATATTTCTTTGCAAGGCCGGCTCTACTCTTTGAGTAGAGAGATGTTCGTTTTACAGGGGAGGTTCTATCGAATTTTTGGTAGAATTCTCGTAAAACGTGATGTCCGATCGAATCCTAATTTTGATTCTGTGTTTAATATGCTAGATCAAGTTCTAGGATTTTCTATTAGGTTTATTCTGATTTCTGTCATTATTGTTTATTTAGTTGCGCCGAGACCGAGGCCTTGTGGACCAGGCCCGTTGGACCCATCTCGTGGAGCGCACTAAGTGTGAGTTACTATTTTATATATATGTGTTTTAGGATGCATGATTTTAGAAATATATGTTTCATTTTGATTAAATATGCATAAATAATTTGGTTAGTACCTAAGTTTATTTTTAGTTTACTTTTGGTTTATTTTTGGTATATATTAAATTATATGCATGTTTTATTAATAAATTATATTTAAAATGTTTTTAAATATATTTCTAGCTTAATTTGTAATTTGATTGGATTTATTTGACGTATATATACTTAAAATATACTTGGTTTACTTTTGGTATATTTTCAGTATATATATGGGTTATATTGTTATTTTATTTAAATTCATGCATCATTTATTAATGAATGAATGTTTTATATTTATTAATGAAGGATATCAATAGAACGTGCTACCTAGTGGGCAGCACTAGGACCGAGTACGTACCGGTGCGCTTATAGCATTTAGGCTATATTACTAACCACTTGTGGATATTGATTGGTTATGATTATCTGATGTGTGATGTGAATTGGGAGTGTGATTGCTGGAGCTCAGTTGACCAAGTGTCTCGGGGCCAATCACATTGGCAGTCAGACTGCTGGAGCTCGGTTGACTTAGTGTCTCTGGGCCAGTCTACTGTCCAAATGGATTAAGTGAATATATTTGGAATAAGTGAGCCTGTATGGCTAGAGTGTTGTCTAACATTGTTTTGAGGTTACGATATTATAGGGTTCTATTTGATCCTTCATAAATGATGATTTTCAGTAAAATATACATAAAATGATTTTACAGCATCTGTATGTATTTGTCTGTATATATACATATTAGATATATATTGTTGATTGTATGTATTATCATTTAGTGTGCATGTATATATATTATAGTAATTCACTCAATGAGGTCTAACTCCCCTCCATTGACTATTTTCATGAGAGTCTTCTTCTTCAGACCTCAGTAGCAGGCCTGTACGCCGGATTTCTTCCGCCCCAGCTTCTTTATGTAAACTGCTTCTCTGAGTCTTGAGTTTTATTTTATCTAGACACTGCAGTAGTCATTAAATTGTTAACGAGATGTTGTATTATATTTGAACTGGATTTGTATTAAAAGAGTTTATATATATTTGAGATGAGTATTTAATTTAAATCCAGTTAGTGGAAATGTTATTGTGATATTTATGATTTTTATTTCCGCTGCATTATATATTGTTATTACTATTGCATGTTTTATTTTATTTTTTTTAGGCTTACTACGGGTTCCGGATTCGAAATGAATTCCCGTTCCCTAGCGCCAGTCATGACCCTTGTTTTGGGTCGTGACAATATTCCTTTATAAGGTACATTGGAAATTATAGATGGTAAAATGAAAAAGATATACCTCTTAAATGGATACATCCATCTGTATTGCATAGGGCCTATTATCCTTGCTTCATAAGCTAAGTGGATCGAAAGATGTTCCATGGAGTCAAAGAAGCTTGGAAGAAATATGCTCTTAAGTCTACATAAAATTGTGGGAATCTCCTTTTCTAAACACTCCATGTCTTCCTCTATTATGACAGTTGAAGTGAGATATTTTAAAAAAAAAATGCTTATTTCGGTCAAAGCTTGCCAAACTTTTCCTGGAAGTAATTCACGAAATGCTATGGGTATTATCCTCTACATAAAAACATGGCAACATGACTTTTCATCCTAAATAACTTATACTTCTTCATGTCAACACATCTTGCCATGTTAGATGCATATCCATCAGGAAACCTAAACTCTTTCAGCCATTGCACAAAGCTTCTTTCACATCCTTGTATAGACTGTAATAAGATTTCGGGAATTTATTTTTTATTTCATCCTTATGTAAATTTGGACGTGAATAGAATTCCTTTAAATCTTCTCTTGATTTGGCATTGTCTTTCATTTTTCCTTATACATTCATAATAGTATTAAAAATATTATCAAAAAAGTTCTTGTCAATGTGTATGACATCTAAGTTATGCCTAATGAGGTTTCTTTTTCAATAAGGAAAATCCTAGAAGATGATTCATTTCTTCGAACCACAAAGATAATTCTTAGAAATTCATGTATTATTCCCATTAGCATCAATTTTTGTAACCTTTTAGAAGATAAAATCTTCAATTTGTTCCAATATTTCAGCACCTGACCTAATAGGTGGTGCACTTTTCAGAACTATCATCCCCCTGCTAAATGCCTTCTTATTCCTCCGAAATGGATGATTAAATGGTAAGAACTTATGATGGTTATCAAACCAAGATGTCTTTCCACCTTTATTGAGAGTAAATGCATCATAATTCTCCATGCAATAAGGACAAGCTAATTTTCCTGCAATACTCCATCCTGACAACATAGAATATGCTGGAAAATCACTAATAGTCCATATAAGTATTGCTCACATCTAGAAGTTCTACTTTCTAGATACATCATATGTTTGTACACCTACCTCCTATAAATTTTTTAGCTCTACAATTAGGGGTTATAGGAAAACATCCAACTTCTCTTTTGGGTTTCTCAGACCTGGCACTATGATAGATAAAAACATGTATTCATCTTTCATGCACATCCATGGCGGCAAATTATAAGGTGTAACTATCACCAACCATGAAGAGTGTTGTTGGCCTATTTAGCCAAATAACTGAAAGCCATATGTACAAAGGCCTAATCTAACATTTCAACTTTTAGCTATAAAAGATGGGTGAATTTAATCAAAATGTTTCCAAGCTAAAGAATCTGAGCAATTCCGCATTACACCTTCTTCAATATTATGCTCTTTGTGCCACCTCATGTCATTAGCGGTGGCTTTAGATGCATATAATCTTTGCAAATGAGGAGTTAGTGGAAAGTAATACATCTTCTTATAACGAACATTAGTTTTTTACCTATTAGATCCATGATGTCTTTTATACCAAGGATGGTTATAGAATTTACAACTATCTTCACCCCAATATATCATGCACCCATTAACATAGTAACGAATTTTTTCTATAGGTAAACCCAAACCTTGCATTAATTTCTTTGTACTATAAAAGCTATCTGTGTTAAAAATAAAATTAGTCTTATTCCAAACTTTAATTACTTAAAATAATTAGTTTTTTTTATTAGAGATAACAATTTTTTTAAGCTTCCATAGTAATTTTAAAAAAATTAATTTTACAATTTTTATTGACTAAATTATAAAATTAATTTGATAAATTAAATAAAAAATATATATGTAGTAGAACTTTATGTTTTAAGTTACAAGTATTTCCTTCAATATTTAGAAATGGATTGGGATTCCGGTTCAATATTTAGCAACGGAATCGTTATCCTAACAATAGAAATGGAATCAAAGTCCATTTCTAAAATTTAGAAATGGACTCCCATTCCATTTCTAAATATTGAAGGAAATACTTGTAATTTAAACCATAAAGTTCTATTGCATATAGTTTTTTTTTAATTTATCAAATAAATTTTATAATTTATTCAATAAAAATTGTAAATTTTATTTTTAAAAAATTATTATGGAAGTTTAAAAAAATTATTATCTCTAATAAAAAAAACTAATTATTTTAAGTAATTAAAATTTGGAATAAGACTAATTGTATTTTTAACTTTTTTTTTTTCAAAAACTAATTATATAATATACTTAATTGAGTACAAAATGCACATATTTTAGCATACCCACAACTAAATGACGTGCTTAAAAAAGTTGTAGTAACAATGACCGTAAATGAAATTATTTTTAATTTAGAAATAGACTTCTTATCCGTTTCAACATTTAGTAACGGAATCGTTGTCTGTTTCTAAAAATAGAAATGGAATCAAAGTTCGTTTCTAAAATTTAGAAATGGACTCCCATTCCATTTCTATTTTTAGAAACAAACAACTATGTCGTTTCTAAATTTAGAAATGACATCACAGTTCGTTTCTAAATATTGATACTTGTAATTTAAAACATAAAGTTCTACTACACATATATTTTAATTTCATTTATCAAATTAGTTTTATAATTTATTCAATATAAATTATAAAATTAATTTTTTTAATTATTATGAAAGCTTTAAAAAAATTAATTATTTATGTAATTAAAGTTTGGAATATGGACAATTTTATTTTTAACAAGTTTTTTTCAAAAATTAAATATATAATCTACTTAATTGAATATAAAATGCACATACTTTAACGTACCCGCAAATGAAGGACACACATAAAAAGGTTGTATTAACGATGATCGTAAATAGAACTATTTCTAATTTAGAAACGGACTCCTAATCTGTTTCAATAATTTAAAAACCAAACTCTTATCCATTTCTAAAAATAGAAACGGAATCGGAGTCCATTTCTGAATTTAGAAACAGACTCTAAATCTGTTTCTATTTTTAGAAACGGTATTGTAGTTTGTTTCTAAATAGAGACAGCATAATTCCATTTCAAAATAAAAATGGAAATTTCCATTTTTAAATAGAAACAGACTCCTAATTTGTTTCAATAATTTAGAAACGAACTCTGAATCCGTTTCTAAAAATAGAAACGGTACTATAGTCCAAATCTAAATAGAGACGGAATAATTCCGTTTCTAAATAGAAACGGAATTTCTATAGCTAAATTCCACTCTTTTTTTACACACCAATATTCCCGCCTTTTATTTGCGATGAAAAATTTATCCGTTTCAATTTTTGTCTCTAATTATGTCGCTAATTCCGTTTCTATTTGCCTCCTGCCATCAATTAGCAACAGATTTGAATTCCGCTTCTAAATTTCGTAGCAATTTAATTGTCTGTTTCTATTCCACTTCTAAATTCAAAAACAGAAATTTCTATTTTTATTTTCCATTTCTAAATCGTTATTTTTTGGTAGAACATTGTTCTCTCCTTGGGTTATACAGAAAGAAAGTTGTTTGTAACTCCTATTATTTTTTATAGTGAAATTTTTCTAGTCTTACCCATGGTTTTTCCCCGATTTATTTGGGATTTTCCATGTTAAATTTTGATGTTCTCTTTCTTGTTGCTATTATCAAGTTTAGTGGTTATGAATTATTGTGTTATAAAATTATTTGTCAAGGTAAAATTATGTTTAAGAGTGCGGTACATAAATGGACCATTATGACCCACTACACTTTCTTGAAAATTTTTACCTTGTGGTAATTTTTTAATATAATCGTTTATACTCTATTCACTTGTGCAATAGTTCTCAAAGTTATGTGATATATTTTCTTCAATTTTATCATTTCAATTATTTTAGCTATAATTTGCTCTATTTTATTCACAGTCCGATACTCAATTTTTACAACAATGTATTTAAGGCCATTGTTTACCATTAGATAGAGAGCTAGACTGGTAGTGCAGATACCATGGTGATTTTGAGACATGATGGTGGTTTCTGACTGTTTGCAAGTATATATACGCACGCACATGTATTGATATGCTTGTTGCATTGTTGAAGGGGATGTGCGTTTGGCTTTTTTTTGCAGTTGGTCTGTTATGTTTCGGAAGATGATTGATTGTTTCTCTACAATACCCATTAATGAGTCTGGTGGATTTGCATGGTGAGGTTGCCTAATTTTATTTGTTTATGGATGCAGCAAGGTGCAGATACTAATGTGTTGTGGCAAGGGTAACCCAAATGTGGCACGTTGATTCGAATTTAGGAGCCTTATAGGACAACACAAAATTTATGCTTTTTTTTTTTTTAAGAAAAAAAAATATGAAGTTTCAACCACTTGCATTGGGTTAATTCATTTCTCCCATTGGTTACCAAATTTTACTTGTTTTTCAAAAAAGTAACAAAATTTCAATTTTTTTTTGGTGATTGTGGTCTTTCTTCAAATTTTTTATTCTTAAATTGTATGGTATTACCATTTTAGTCCAGATTTGAAGATATTTTACAAATAAGTCCATATTTTTCTATACATATAAAAAATAAGGAAAATTTTAAAAATTATCTTAGGGGGAAAATATTTTACCCCTGAAATAACGTCGGTTAAGAACGTTTATAAGCTTGATTAAGCACTAAGCTTAATGGAAAATCGTAGAAAGAGCATACTCATCTGGATACTTTTATATCAGGATTAAAGATATGAGAGGTAACAGTTATAGTTATAACCATTAAGAGAGTAATAGTTACTTGTGTAATAGTTAAATTGTTATTAACCTTATTTGGTAAGTAAAGGGTGTATAAGTTGTGTAATTGTTTTTAAAAAAAACAGTTAATATATATATGAGATAATTAAAATAATATAAATACATAAATTATCAATTTTTCTTGAATACTAAAATTAATTTTTAAAACATCAAATAATTAAAAAATTATTAGAAAAATTTCATCAAGATCAACTTACATAATAGATATTTATACATTACTACACAAAAAAAAAAAAAAGAAATAAATTGATTATATGTTTTTTATAGATTTAATTTATGTTTCATTAATGTACAAAAAAAAAAAAAGAAGAGAAGTAATTTATAAATAAACATAAAATGATAAAAAAAATGAAATATTCAAATAAATAATTTTTACAGACCTTCACCCAACCCCCAATGAATTAAAAAAAATACACCTAAATGAGATTAACTGTCAAGGGGGTTAATTGTTAACCTTAATGTTTTAAATTTGCTCAATAGGATTAAAGGGGGTTAACGCGTTATACGAGTAACATTTACCCTCTTTTAACCTCAATCCAAACATACCATGGTATTATGACAGTCTTGAAAAGGTAAAACTCTAAATTCTTTGAACTTTGAGGATTGAATTGAAAAATTGAAAAAGGATTAAAAAGTTGCAATACAAATTTTGGAGGATAAATCTATCAAAGTACGATTTTAAAACTGGAATTAAAATTTGGTTACTAAAAAGATACAAATTAAAATTACACATAAAGTTAAGGTATTTTTTTAGCCAAACAACAATAATTAAATTATATTAAAATGCCTTTTGAGCAAGAGATGAAATAAACTTTCTGGGTTTGATGCAAATGATGTATAGGAAAACTATATACTTAGAAAATATAGAGAAATACAAGAATTAAGAAAGTTGAAGCAACAACAATCATAAAAAAAAAAACTAAGAAATTGAAAAGAAAAAGTCATTTGAAATGCCGGTATATTGACACCGCACAAGATTATCATTTCTCATCACAGTAGGAAAGGCCATGGATAGGTGCAGAGAAGTTTGAAATTGGGCTAATCGACTAGACAAACTTCTTGTTGTCCTTCACAAGCTTATGGGAATAACCAAACTCATCTTGAACAAACTAAAATTGATTAGTGTTCTTGAAAGAAATTTGAAAAATAGATCAAGCTTTCTTTCAAGTCTTTGCTGCTTCTTCTTCTAATTTAACAAATTCCTGCAAAGATAAAAAAAAAATATCAAATAGATGATAGAAAATACAACTCTTTAAAAAGTTATATTACAAAAATCCAAAAAAGGCAGATTCAAGCTAAGAAAGGCAGACAAAAAATTATTCACAAATTAAACTACGTAAACTAAAAAAACCTAAAATAAAGGACCACCATTAGTAAAGAGATTGCCAATGACAACCCCAGATCCAAAAAATGCGGAAAAGGAATGCAGAAGACCCCAAAAGGAATGGAGAGAGAAAAATGTATAAAGTTAAGGTATCATTAGTATAAATTACCTCCACTTGCATTATTTTCATGCTTTAAAGGGAGTTTTTGTTATTTTACCACTTAATTTTTTGACATCCGATTTATTTTGGACTGTCATAATTACAGGCATAGAATTACATAATGATTATGAGCTATATTATAAAAAAAAAAATAACTCACATTTTAAAAATTTGTGGTTCCACACCATTTTTAAATTTTTATAAAACATAAGTTATATCATCTTTTTTATTATGCAAAGAACAGCAAGAATTTTGCAAAATATCATACAACTTCTAATTCCACTAATCCTCTTCAGCAAAAACTTGACCTAAAAAAGTTAAAAAATGAGACAAATCAGTCATAATTTGATTGCAAAATGTTTGGATAGGATACCTACTCATCAATATGAAAACCTTATTCAATGTTGGGACCGTAAATGGTTGATTGCCGGCATGTAATTATGATTATAATGAAGTATAAATACACAATCTTTAAAATATAAAAATACAATATATTTGGATCTTGTAACATCTAATTCTCATCTCTGTTCTCTCCATAAAAGTATCATGAGATAAAAATCTTTTGTAATTTGTAAAACTAATTTTTATTTGATTTAAAAACTTAGAGTTGTCCCATTGAGTTTAGATCGTGTATATATATTGTCGCCTTCCCCATTGGAGTATTTGCTTCTTTTATACTATTGTCGCTAATAAAGTGGACTAAGTTTATTATTATTTAATTAAATTAAATTTATAAATTAAAATTTCTTGTTCTTTAATAACTGTCCATGTCAAAGTATTTTATTTTATTTCATTTATTTTTAATTCATCATCAATCTATATATCAAAATTCTTAATTAGCACTTCATTAAAGGTAAAGTTTTATATATGCTTATGTGTGAGAAGTAAAAAAAAATACTTGATTTTTTTTCTATATATTAAAATTTATAAAGAATTTTATTCTTAAAAAAATATTAAGTATTATGCAATTTATAAATTTCGATTTGCTTCACTTCTTATAAATAATTAATAAAAAAAAAGGTAATAATTTCATGATTAATTATTCATAATTTTTTTAACTGAAAAATATAACATTGAAATTAGTGACATCCCACAGTCTATTTTGTCTTGAGTTCTAGCCTTGACTAGTATTTATACATAAAAAAGAAAAAATATATATATTTTTTGATACATGAATAAATCTTATAAAATGTTAGGATGAATGGTATCAGATTAGGGACTCTTGTCTCAGTGATATTGTCGCAATCTAAGAACAATAGATTCTTCAGCATATATTAATGACAAAATTACATTGAAATCAATATGAAGTCCGCACATATTTTAGAGAATTTCTAGCAGAGATACATCTTCAACATCTCAATTTTTTAAAGAATTATATTTGAAATTAAAATAACCTTGCTTGATGCAAATCTTTTAATTAAAGTACGTTGTTGAAATATTAGGATCTTATTTTATTCTTTTAATTACTTACTATATACTGTCAATACGTTAAAGGTCAAAACTTATCATTAGCAAATTTGGAAAGCTTTTAAACTCATTTTCCCAATTACTAGTGACTGAAAAAATTAGTTACTATACATTCTTGTTTTTATCATTTATTAGAAGTTAAATGTATTATAAAAATGTCAAATTTTATCAAATATTGATGAATGAAAATCCCGAATATAAGAAGATTATTTTATTTTTCATACTAAATATGGTGTGTAAAAGCCCTACAGAACTATTTCCGATTGGCTCAAATGTCTTTATTTGGATAATTTAATTAATATACTTAATTAATATTTATTTACTTTTAAATAATAAAAGAAATTTAAAAGTGAAAATTATATGTTTTCTTTCATTTTTAGAAAAGTAATATAACAACAATAATTGTAGTGTATATGTCTCCTAGTGCAAGAGAATCAAAATGAAATATTTAACCTTTCTATCTCTTGAAAACCTTTCAGGAATCTTTTCAAATAGAATTGGAATTTTCCCACCAAATAGGAATGCTTTACCAACCCCAAATTTTCGCCTATAGCTTAAAACTTTGTTTTATCATTGTGCACACTATTTAAAAACTTACAATCACTTCTATTTTTTAAAAAGCTATAGCCAACTTTCTAGTGACCCACCTACCAGATTCTAGGTGATAAGCATGAAAAAAAAAAGGAGGGCAAGTTAATTAAATGTCATTAAGAAAGAATGAAGAATGAATTAATTGCAAGTATGTTGAGAAATTTTTATTATTTTTATAATTTTATCTGAATTGAATTGAATAAATTAAAATTCAATAAATTTGTGAGAAAATAATTCAGATATAAAGAAAAACATATATTAATTTAAAAAATTTAGAATAAACTCTATAACTCTTTTTAAGTTAGTTACAGTTAATTCACCAGTTTTTTTTTTATCCACAAAAGAAAATTCTTAACTACACTAGGTGTATTACACCCAATAATGAATTGTAACAAGAAGATACATGTCACATTTTCAATAGTCAAGTATGAGATATAATATATCTAGTGTAAAAAAGAATCTCCCTTATGTAAATATGTGTGTGCACCATCTACTTTTTATATAAAAAACAACATATTGCTCACATATGATAGGCAAGAGCTCTAACTTTCTCTACCTATAGCTTTCTTAATTTCTCCATCACAAATGGCAAAGGTAGAAGAAAATGGTACTGTAGATGGAAGAGAAGATTATACAGAAGATGGTACTGTTGACATCAAAGGTAAACCTGTCTTAAGATCAAAGACAGGAAGATGGAGAGCTTGTTCCTTTATTGTAGGTAAGCAATTTAATTATATACATACGTATCATCACCCCTTATATATACTTATTTTTTGAAAGCAAGCGCTTGCATGCTCACACACATGTGTAAACGATCGGTCATACACAACTAAGAAAGATTTGTGCATATATTTGTTTATTTGTTGTTGTTGATAATATGTTGTAGGATATGAAATATTTGAGAGGATGGCATATTATGGGATAGCATCAAATCTGGTGTTGTACTTAACAAGGAAGCTCCATGAAGGAACTGTAACATCTTCAAACAATGTTACAAATTGGGCTGGTACTGTTTGGATGTTGCCCATTTTAGGTGCTTATATTGCAGATGCCCATCTTGGCAGATTCTGGACTTTCGTCATTGGTTCTGCCTTTTATTTCTTGGTAATTAATCAGCTATAACTTAAAATCTTAAACATTTATTTTCAACAACAGTCAGTCTGACTATACAACTGTTTCTTGAGGTAGAAGATGGCATGCAACCATGCACAATTGAACACGAATGTGATTGTTCATAATGAAATAGAGACCACATGAACGCTTGATGACTGCGGCTTGTAGGGAAGAACTGTCTGATAATAGCCAGACAAAAACATTATTTTTGATGAATACACTTCAATTTCTCATGACATGCAAGTGACCGCATATATATATATATGTATGACAAACGTCTCCTCTGTGTACCTTATTGTTGAATAGTAATTGTCCACTCAATTGAGGCAAGGTTAATTTGTTTCATTGACTCTTGTTTCGATTAGAATTTGAAAACATTTAGATACTCTCGCTTAGGGTTAATTTGTTTCATTGACACTTGTTTATATTAGAATTTGGGACCCATAATCTCATGTCCTCTATGCAAATACCTCACCACTTTATTGTAAGCATTCTAGTATTACATTTCAGTTGTAAAATATACATTATTGCTGTTTTTAGTTAAATCAGTTCCGATCGAAAATTTGTAAAATTATAAAATAAAAACTGATCTGACTCGAGTTGGCTCAATTCGGTTTTAGATCGAATATTTGGAACATGTGGGTTTTGCTTACCCCTACTCTCACTTTCTCTAAGGTTTAGAAGACCTTACATATATAATATGTCTATTTAATCACACAATTTTTTAGATTGAAGACTGAAAATAGATTTAGATTGATGATCTGAATTTTACCGAACCAAATTTGAGTTTTCCTTTCCTCGTATATATGTTAACTTTTTTTGTATTCTTGTTTTGGCTAACATATATCAATAAAGACAAATCACAATCAAAATGACTAATTAGTTGCTTCAACTGGCAAACAGGGAATGTCCCTCTTAACCCTAGCGGTATCAGTACATACTTTAAGACCTCCATCATGTGGCAATGGGATCAAAGAAGAGCTATGTGACAAGAGAGCTTCAACTTTGCAAAAGGGTGTTTTTTATGGTGCATTATACATAATTGCGATAGGAACAGGTGGAACCAAGCCAAATATATCTACAATGGGTGCAGATCAGTTTGATGATTTTGATCCAAAAGAAAGGATTCAAAAGCTCTCATTCTTTAACTGGTGGATGTTCAGTATTTTCTTTGGTGCCCTCTTTTCAACTACTGTTTTGATATACATACAAGATAATGTAGGTTGGAGCCTTGGCTATGGCCTCCCTACTGCAGGGCTTGCGGTCTCTATAATTGTGTTCTTGATTGGCACCCCATTCTACAGGCATAAGTTGCCTGCAGGTAGTCCATTCACTAAAATAGCACAGGTCTTGTTTGCTGCTGTAAGGAAGTGGAAGATTCCTGTCCCAAATGATCCAAAACTGCTTCATGAACTTAGCATAGAAGACTACTCAAAATCTGAGAAATTTAGAATTGATCACACCCCTTCCTTAAGGTTAATTCTTTTTGACTTATAGAACTTTTTTTTACATCACCTAGTTTAAAAAAAAAGATAGCACATTGTGTGTAAGGTTTTCTTTTTTTGCACAACCACGCTATATTAGGGATGAAACTTATTTTCTTTTATGCTTTCTGACTGGTCATAGTTGCTCAACAGAATTTGACCTGATGAAAATTCGAATACCGATCATCTTTCATATAATATCTTTACAGAGAAGTTTGGCATAATTTTGGGCCACTAAACTAACTTTTGGGTTTATCAAGTTAAAGTATTATTTTTTTGAAATTAGGATTTAAGAAAAAAATAATTTAACGTGGGATAAATTTAAATTTGACGTGTCTACTCCTGAAGTAATCGCAATAAGGAAAAATTAAAAATGCATGCAACTAATTAATTAATAATTTGTACAATGTAATCAAGCTTATATTCTGTGTTGCATATTGCCTGCAGATTGCTTGACAAAGCTGCTGTCAAGAGTGAATCAAGTTCATCACCTTGGATGCTATGTACAGTGACTCAAGTTGAAGAAACAAAGCAAATGATAAAGATGCTTCCAATTTTGCTAACCACAATCATACCAAGCACAGTCATGGCTCAAGTAGGCACATTATTCATCAAACAAGGCACCACTCTAGACAGAAGCATGGGACCTAATTTTGAAATCCCACCAGCATGTCTATCAGCCTTTGTGACACTATTTATGCTGATTAGCTTAATCTTATACGATCGTTGCTTTGTGCCATTTGTCAGGCGCTACACAAAAAACCCAAGAGGCATCACATTGCTGCAAAGACTGGGAATTGGTCTAACCCTGCATATTCTCATTATGATCATAGCTTGCTTGGCTGAGAAAAAGAGACTTAATGTGGGAAAAGAACACAAAATTTTTGGTAAAAATGATACAATTCCTCTCACTATTTTTATACTTCTTCCTCAGTTTGCTTTGGTGGGTGTTGCTGATACTTTTGTGGAAGTTGCAAAGCTAGAGTTGTTCTACGATCAAGCCCCAGAAGGGATGAAAAGTTTGGGGACTTCATATTTCACTAGTAGCTTGGGAATTGGTAATTTCATGAGTAGTCTGCTTCTGAAAACAGTTTCTGATATGACAAAGAAGGACGGCCGTAGAGGGTGGATTTTGGATAATCTAAACATCTCTCACTTAGACTGCTATTATGAGTTCTTGGCAATTTTGAGCTTCCTCAATTTCATTGTCTATTTGCTTGTTGCTAAGTCCTTTGTTTATAATGTCGACCAAGAATCCAAAAGGGATATGCAGGAAACAATCGAAAGATCGCCAGCAAGCAAAAATTAAACGACACAAATGAAGGCCAGAGCTAGACTCATCATGATGTGTGTATTACATATATATACATGCAATGCTTGCAGGAAGGTGTAGCACAGAAAATAGAGTCTAATATACAATGTTACTTTACCAGTTTAATTAATATTTACTAAAACTAATTAATTAAGTGAAGGTATCTTGATTATAAATTCTTCTTCTGTAAATATACATAGATATGACAAGAGATTAAGAAGTTGGGTGTTCGGTGCTTAGCAACTCTCTATTAGAGAAAAAGTTAAGTATAAATATTAAATTTTAATTTCTCCTATCAAATTAAAAGGTTAATATACAATCTGTCACCTTACCTACAAATTTCATCACAAACAAATGGCAATGACAAATCCATCATTTCATGATTGATTCAATATGAAAGTGTCTGATTCTGAATGGCTAGTGTATATATCTAATCCATATATAAAAATTGAGACGTATTAAAAATGATCTATTTAAGTAGTAAAAATTATATATATATATATGTATATGTATAAAATAAAGAAGGAAAATATCTCATCCCGTGGGCCATATTTTCATATCGTCTTTCTTCCAATTAATTGTCCTATTTAGGATATAAATGTAATTTAATTAAAAATTACAATGTTTCAATCCAAGACTGTTTCGAACTGCAACACGTATCAAAAGACAATTTATAAACAAGAAAAGGGGAAATGTTAATAATAAAAAGGATATCTCCTTTTAGGATTAGGGGGGCCATGGTTCAAGGGAACGTCAGTTCCGGTTCAGAACCAATAGTTCATAGTTCTATTCTTTGGTGGTGAAACATGACTGGAAATATATTTAGTTACTATACATATGCTCTATAATGGCAGAAATAGAAGAGAAAGGTTTTGTTCTTGTAATTAATTAAGAAAGAAAATTACGTAGGAGATAGAGAGCTTTTAATGAAATACAAATAAATGAATGACTATCTCAATTGCGTAGCACATGAATCATTTAAATTCCAAGAAATACTTTAATATGGAAAATGACAAGAAATATTTGTGTATGCTTGCAAGTTGTGTCCTGAAAAACCGAAATGTAAATGCCAATTTCTGTCACTATTGTTGATGTACAAACCTTTAAGACTTTTAGACAATACAAATTAATAAACATATTGGCAACGAAAAGCACCAGATTTCTACATGATATATAATATGATTATCAAAAGACCTTGTAGAAATCATTAAACAATATTTACGTATTCATATTGACACGCACAGCCATATATATAATTGCACTGCACAAGTGACAAAGCAAGAATGAGATGTTGTTTGTCAAATGATATTATGAAAGCATCATGCATCAAACTGTTTTGCATGTCGTGGTATCCTAGGATTTTGTCCGAAAGAGTAGATCGATAATATCAATATAAATGTTCACCTCATGATTGCAAATAAAAGTTATTAATTATTCAATGATGTATCTGTATAGAAATGGAATTTGATACAGCACAGAGTCATGGAGTCTAATAGAGTAAAAGGGTATTTCTCTAGCTGTCATCTATCTATAAGCACATAATGGGTTGTAAGTTTGCATTCGTTGATTTATAGAATTAAATTGTCCCATACAATCATTTGGTACTTAAGTTTTTTTATTATTTTTTTTTAGTAATAAGGAGTTCTTAAGTATTAATATATCCTTGAAAAAAAATTATCACTTGGTTACTCTTTCACTGAGCTTTTAACTCTTTTTTTTTTTTAATAAAAATCTCCAAACATGACATTTAAGTCTGAAATCCCACAAGTATACTGCTGATACGATATCTAAGTTAGCTAGCTGGTAATTAATGGACAAAGTAGAGGAGAAAGGCCCTGCAGGCGGAGGAGAAGATTTTACAGAAGATGGAACTGTGGACCTTAAAGGAAGACCTGTCTTAAGATCAAAGACTGGAAGATGGAAAGCTTGTTGGTTCATTGTAGGTAAGTCATCATCTACATACATATATTTCATTGACCTACTTTTTGCTTAAAATATGGGGATCATAACAAAAGAAGTTAGTAGTCCAATTGGTGAGTAGAGTGATTATTCGTCTTTTTGGTTTTGTAGGATATGAAGTATTTGAGAGGATGGCATATTATGGAATAGCATCAAATCTAGTAGTGTATTTGACAAATAAGCTTCATCAAGGAACTGTAGAATCCTCGAACAATGTTACCAACTGGATTGGCACTGTATGGATGATGCCCATTTTAGGTGCTTATGTTGCAGATGCTCATCTTGGACGATACTGGACTTTCGTTATTGCATCTGGCATTTATCTCTTGGTAATTAATCAAATACTCGTGCATTCACATGATATGGCTAAATTTGGAGGCTAAAAATCAAATGACGCAGCTGCTTTATTTTTCTTTTTTTTTTTAAATCTTAGTAGTTTTGTTTGTTTAGACTACCAATATTCAAAATCAATTAAATTCTAACTAATTCAATCTGAAACCTAAACAAAACCACAAACTAACTGCATTAGATATGTAAATAATTTCCAATCTCACTTTACTACTGATGCTGGCCAAAAGAAAAAAAAAATCAACTACTGAAATTAGTAAAGTTTGTTGGAGCAACCATCCACTAGTTTTCATATTTAGTGGATTGTTTTTTACTTTATACGTATATTATTTTTATTCATACCAAAACAAGAACATTTCGAACTAATTTTTTTACAACGTATTGAAATATGATTAATTTGTTGAGTCATGTTAGATGATGATGGAATAGCTATGTTAGCTATAATTTCTCAAGAAAAAAAGAAATCCCTTTTCCCATATATATATTTATATATATATGCATTGATATTTATACTTGTGAAGAGGCTATAACCAAACCTTCAAGATGAAATTTTTTATAGCAGTTCTGACTTTCAATGAGTTGAAAAGTTAAACCAATAAAAATTAAGTATTTAATTAAAATAATAAAAATTAAAATCGAATAGCATATGATATTATTGGTTTGACCTTCTAACTTATTAAAAATCAAAATTATTATAAAATTTCTCCTTCAAATTAATTGCATGTAATGTGGAAGGTTGATCAGTCAAGTGGCAAAAGTTTTCTTCAGGTTGTGGGTCAAACCACCTAAAAGTAAAAATCCTTGCCTGTTAAAAAAATAAAAAAAATTAATTGCATGTGATCACATATATAATGATTTCTTCGTTATTTCTCAGTGATACAATATATTATAATGGACTCTGTATATGCCCATATGTGATCTTGAATTATTCAGACTTCAATTCAATTCTACTAATTTATATATATGTTTCTGCATACAGGGAATGACCCTGTTAACCATAGTGGTTTCAGTGCCTTCGCTAAAGCCACCCTCCTGTGGTCCTAACATACAAGAAAAATACTGTGGCACAAAGGCCTCAGCTCTTCAAAAGGGCATATTCTTTGGAGCACTAAACATAATAGCGGCAGGTACAGGTGGAACCAAGCCTAACATCTCCACAATGGGAGCAGACCAATTTGATGATTTTGAACCTAAAGAAAGGACCCAAAAGTTATCTTTCTTTAATTGGTGGATGTTTAGCATTTTCTTTGGTACCCTCTTCTCAAACACTTTCTTGGTGTATATACAAGATAATGTTGGTTGGACCCTTGGTTATGCTCTTCCAACAGTTGGTTTAGCTGTTTCTATTGCTGTGTTTCTGTTTGGAACTCCTTTTTACAGGCATAAATTGCCTGCTGGGAGTCCCCTCACAAGGATAGCTCAAGTGCTTGTTGCTGCTTTAAGGAAGCAAAATGTTCCTCTCCCAAATGACCCTAAGGAGCTGCATGAGCTTGGCCTTGAGGAGTACTCAAAATCAGGGAAATTTAGAATTGATCACACCTCTTCTTTAAGGTTTGATTTGATAAAAAATTCTCATATTATTATATTATATGTATGCTAACGGTGGTGTTGCACTGTTAATGATCGAGTCTAAAAATTTAAGTTCCAAAAATCTCAGTCTAAACCATATGATTTAAATTTTACTGCCTTAAAATTATCTTATTTTTTAGTCATTTATGTATTTATCATTTTATTAGAAAAAAAGTACAAAAATGAAGCATATGATTTTACATTTTGACAATTTTAGTACATGATTTTTTTGTAGCAAATTAAGGTTTCATGTTTTTTATAATTTTAGATGCATAGCCCTTGCATCTTACTAACATTTTATGAACCTGCAGATTCTTAGATAGAGCTGCTGTGAAAAGTGGCTCAACTTCACCATGGATGCTATGTCCAGTGACTCAATTAGAAGAAACAAAGCAAATGATGAAAATGCTTCCAGTTTTGATAGTTACATTCATACCAAGCACCATGCCAGCTCAAGTACACACACTATTCATCAAACAAGGCGGAACCTTAAATAGGAGCATGGGATCTCATTTTGAAATCCCACCAGCATGTCTAACAGCATTTGTCACAATCTTCATGTTGATTAGCCTTGTCATACATGATCGATACTTGGTGCCAGCAATTAGGCCATACACTAAAAATCCAAGAGGAATCACATTACTACAAAGAATGGGAATCGGGTTTGTGTTGCATGTGATTATAATGATCACAGCTTGCTTAGCTGAAAGGAGAAGATTGAGTGTTGCGAAGCAACATAACATTGTTGAAGGTACAGTTCCTCTTACTATTTTTATACTGCTTCCGCAGTTTGCTTTGATGGGTGTTGCTGATAATTTTGTTGAAACTGCCAAGTTAGAGTTTTTCTATGACCAAGCTCCAGAGGGGATGAAGAGCTTGGGTACCTCATATTTTACTAGTAGTTTGGGAATTGGGAATTTCTTGAGCAGTTTTCTACTACAAACTGTTGCTGATATCACAAAGAAACATGGTCATAAAGGGTGGATTGAGGACAACCTAAATATCTCTCACTTGGACTACTATTATGGGTTCTTGGTTATTTTGATGTTTATCAACTTGCTAGTCTTCTTGGTTGTTGCCAAGTTCTTTGTTTATAACATCGATGTGGATTCAAGAAAAGATTTGCAGGAAGCCATTGAGGCTGCTTCACCAGAACAGCATACTAAAGATAAGGAAGACTTGAGGACTGGACTGAGCTGATGATACCTTTGTTTTCTTTTTTGCTTTTGGGATTGTTCATGTATCAATCCAATCTGATAGAAAGAGGCGAATCGCATATGGATAATGTAAATGCAATTGGCAATAGTTGCTTTCATGAATTGTTTTTGCTGTTTTATAATCACAAAATCTCGTATTCTTCTTTCCTATCATGGTTCATTATATAACTGAAAAGGAAGTCTGGGAACAATTTGCTCAAGTGCATGCGCTATAAAATAAATTGAGGAAACATTATGATCTCATTTCAAAATTATTCAAATTACAACATCCTAAGCATAATTTTACAGATGAATCTAACAACTGACTAACATACTCAGAATAAGCAAAAAAACTAGAACCCTTTCTATGCTATACTAACAAGTTACCGTCATGAGAAATGCTATGTAAGCTAACAGAAGATTGCAACTTGTATGAAGCGATTGATTCCAATAGCCATGTATGGCCAACTACCTGGGATCTTATTTTGGCAGCTAACTCTTCTGCTTCGTTTAGTCTCTCCCAGATAGTTGTCACTTCGTCTCCTAACTGGCATCCCTGTGGAGGATCAAGGTTATAGACAACTAAAGTTCTTGAAGGAGCTGCCTGATGCTGACTTTGCCCCAATAGTGTTTCCTTGCTCTCCAAAATAGTACCTCCTGCAGCAATGACCAGATTCTGGAGATCTTCCTTGTATCCCGACAAGAAATCACCAGAAAAATAGAAATTCATGCCACTGAACAGCCTTGGCGCCTACAAACAAACCAAGAAACTTAAATCATTTTGAGAACTTCATTACATAAAGCAGTAAGTAAATGTAGCGATAAGAAAACCAGAAATTAGCAATTTATCATTTAAAATTTAACAAGTAAACAGGTGTTGAGAGACCCAATTAGTACAAATATGCAGGAAAGAAAATGTGGAAAGCACATTTAAGGCTCGTTGGAACTTTTACTATCTGAAACCCCAATACATTTTCACACTTTTCCTCCAAGGCATTCATCAGAAGGAAACTTACATTATCCAGCGCACTGAGCCTGCCAGTTCTGGGGCCATTACAACATCCATGGTTGTCAAGGCCAACTTCATAAGGTTCTTCATCCACAGGATGCATAGATTTCATACATGCCTTTACCCCTGCAAATGTCAAACTTGTGGTTATATGAATAGTGAAACATGTCGGAACTGACAAGCTCTAACTTAAAAGACAAAGAAGAAAAGCAAAAAAGAACACAACAAAAAGTTAAAATTAAAAACACTTCACATTATGATATTGTTTTTATCAGCTTCATAGCAGAACTCCAGTACTTTTCATTAATCCTTGCTACATACTGTTACATATCAGGGAACTGAGACACTGAATTCAACATCATGAAGAGAGATGTACCAGAGAATCCATACACTGAATTCAACATCATGTAGAAGCAAACAACTGCATCTCCACATCTATCCTCAAAAGACAGGCATAGCCTGGCCAATATACCAGGAAAAAATATACATTGTAGACCTACTCTAGAATAGAGCCACAGACTAGATGGAGGCAAATTGCAAATAACAGACCAAATTACTTAGCACAAATGAGGTAAAATAATTAAGTTGAAGACAAAGTAAACTCACAATCAATTGTAAGAACCCATTTCCCATTCAAAATAGCCATTAGAACTTTCAGCGTCCTGGTGCATGCCCCCTTTGTATCTGTGGCTGCAATGACATGTGTGACATTGGGTTTCCAGAATTTGGTCACAGGCACACCAATCATGCCTCCAAACTCAACCAAAAGGCACTGTATGAAGCAAAAAAAAAAATCGCATATCAGCACTTTGAAGAAATATAATATAATCCAGCAGTCACTTACCATGGATTTGTCAACCATGTGATAGGCAATCATCCAAACTTCTAAAATAAATAAAAGCTATATTAAGAAACTATTTCCAAAAAAACTGGACATCAAATGCTCCATTCTAATATTTCACAAATATCATCCTAATAAATATTACAAAGTATTCAAAATGCTAGTTTACAATTAGGCAATTGCAGGCCACATCCACCACTAATGTGCTTAAATTGATCAAATACTTGGGCTCAAAATCATCCCAAGAATGGTTCCTATCCAATCCAACACATTGTAGAAATGACTGGGTATCAAGCAACTGAGAGAAATAAAGACATCAACATTATCTACACTAACCTTTTCCTCAGGAGACAGAGCAGATCCACAAAATACCCACTCCTTTGCTCCAGTAGATGATTCTGCCCAAAAGTTAGGCTGCCGTGGGGCTCTGCAACTAGGATAGCACAAAACACGTTGAACAACACAAATGCGAAATGACCCATTTATTTAATGTACAGGCAAGGAAACTTGCTCTAGAGGTGAAAGTTTCAGAAACAAAGCTAAGAGAATTGTTCTCAAAGCAATAGAAGGGAGGGGAGAGAGAGAACAACTAAGTCATCGATGAGATATACTTAGTTCAATTTCTTTCAGTTTGTTGGAAACCACAAAAGTTAATAGAGAGAACATACACTTGCATTGGCACATTGCAATATTCTAAGCGATGTTTGTTTGACTTGGACTTCTTTTTCTCATCTGGAAATCTGACAGATGCATGAGATGGACAAAGGACAAGGAAGTTATCCTGAATGAACACAAATAACAGAAAGTCATCAGTATCCAAACCTCAACCCACTGCAATCATGTGAAAGAAATCCCAACCACAAACACATCAATTTGAATACAACTTACATAATCCCATCGGCAACCAGCAATTTTCATCGCACATGTAACATGGTAGCTTCTACGACAAGATTTCTGATAGCAGCCTAGCGCTGCACCCTTAAGTCCACATCGGCTGCACTTTAATTTTGATCCCCTAGCCAATTCTGCTTTCAGATTCTTAACAGTTTCATCAACAAAATAGACTTGTGGTGCCCTGCAAGGTATTACACGTACAATTTATGACTGGGAAAGATAGTAAAAATAATTTTCTGCAAGTACACACCAGACATGAAAAATATCATTGTTGCTCTAAAATAATTAGTAAAAGATGCAGGTTCTGCATACCACTCGATGCATATTTTATGAACATGCAGAGCATTGGATAGATATGCCTCATCACCCTCTACCAACTTCCCATTATAATAGTGCAACATTGGACCTGTGTCCTAAAAAGGAAAAGCAAGAGATATTCAAAAGAATGATATCAGCACAATCTAGCAGTAACTGCTTTATAGGAACACACGCAGAACAAGGACAGGCTATTACATTGGTCAAGCACAAATGGGTATCTTACCTCTGATATTCTAGATGACTGGCAAAATCCACAAACTGTTTTAACCACTGATGAGTCTTCTAATACTGCAGAAGGCTGCCCATCAATATGAGGCTGCACCAACTTATGTTCTGATTGAGAGTGACAAGTCCCCAAGTTTTCAGTTAGTGTGCTAATTGGATTGATCATATTAGTGCATAGATTTAATGGTTCGTATTCCAACTTCTTATGCCTCTTTGAGTCCCTTAAACTGACCCCATCAATTCCAGAGGCAGAACCATCCTGCTTTCTTTGTCCTGTCCTTTCATCAGGATTTCGCTTGCCCATTTGTGCTGTTTGATAATTTACTGGACTCTGCAATGAAATTCTTAGGCAAGTGAGAAACTAGAAAGGGGAAAATTTTCATTTATACTTTCACCTTCATGTTGACAATACATGTGCAGTCATTAATAGCAGACAAATTGCAAATCCATATGAATATTATGAGCAGTATAGCCATATTGAGCAGAAAAAATAATGTTTGACCAGCTCAATACATCTCACTTTACATGCACTGTAATGAATAGAGAAGTAACAACCAGCAAAGATGACAAATCAAATAGCTTTTGAAGGAAAGAAAAAAAGCAGAGGGAAAGAGAGAAGATGCATGCAGAATGATTAAGGTCAACAAATGAATAAAAACAATGCTAAAAAATATGTACTTTCAAAACTTTTCCTTCACCCCTGGCCCATAAGGAAACTTAACTTCAAATTTCAATTACAAAGAATAGCAGCACATTACAATTTTGAAACAACATAAACAGTACAGAATTCATGAAAAGAAGTTTAAAGCAACTGTAATGGATAGTTGCAGAATAGGTAAACAATTTAATCAACAAAAGTAAAGTTACTGAAAGCAATAGTTGAATTCTCACATCATCACCCTGATCACAGCTGTCATTTTCTGGACTTTTCACATCACCAAATGAAGGAGGGCTGCCAGCTGACAATTGATCAGCCTGAGTTGTGTTTATTTGCATAACCTCACACTCTTGAGGCTTCCCAGCTCTTACCTGGGAACTTACTGGTGAAGAATTGACATTCTGTTCAGCACCACTACAAGCAATCCCATATCCTTTATCTTTAGGTTCTCTTAGCACATTGCATTCTGCCACCCCATCATTTTGAACCCCATTTTTAGGAGAAAAATTCAATTGACACCGAGATAACTGATTGCCTGCTGGCAAACACATGGTCCTCCCACTGCTTAAAGCTTTAAATGATTCCTCCCTTAACTTACCACTGCAATCTGCACATGCTGAGGTCAGACATTGCTCCAATATATTCCCAATATCTGCAATGATCAGCATACAAATATAAAATCATACTAATTCAAAAGACATCAAGTAAAGAAATTTAGCATTAGATGAAAGAAAGCAAAAAATATATATATACCAGAGCAGCTGGACTGGAACATATTGGCACAGAAAGCAGCATCCAAACTTCTATAGATAGAAACCACATTTTCAATGAAAGGTAAGGACCTCAAATCTGCAATTCACCTTATCAGATAAGCTATATATAATAGTATCAACAATCCCAACTAGTGCAAAGACCAGATCTCATCCTTCTCAAGAAATCAATCAAAGGGGTTATAAGATTTCTAGCGAAATTAATTTAACATTAATTTATTTCTTACACTGCAGACAGAAGCAATACTTATAAAATTATATTGACATCAAAGGAAACACAAGCAGCTTCACGAGCAATTCTATACTTAAAAAAACCATTTCAGATAGATATAAGCGAACACAACCTCAACATTTCAACCTAACAACTAAGTCAATAAGCAATGAAAATTAATGAATATACCTTTGCCGACATATCCAGCTTTACAAACAGGACACTCTGAAGCGAGCTGTTTTGTTTCAGGCAGACATGAACTGCAATTAATTCAAATACCCAGGTTAAAAAATTAGAACTTTTCATCATAATAAAGGAAAAGAAGTTAATTGAAAGAAAAAGATACGAACTTGCAAAAAATGTGATCACAAGGAAGCAAAAATGGTCGCTTAAGAAAATTCAAACTGCAAAATACCCACAAAAATTAAATTAGAACCCAAAATCAAATAGATTCAGAACAATACAAATCAAACGAAGAAACGTCACCAAATTTAATAGGAAAAAAAAAAAACGAACCAGAGAGGACATTTCAGTTCAAGACCCAGTTTTTGAAGATGAAGAACCCATGGATTCATTGACCTAACAACACTATTCTGCTTCACTGAATCAGCCATTTCAACGGAAAAACTAAACGAAACCTTCAAATTCCAAAAACCCCCCACAAGGATTTGTTTTTTTTGGTGGGGAACTCTACTGTTACTGTTCTACTCTAGTAACGAGGGAGGAGGCAAGCATGCATCTGTTTGCTTATTTAAGGGAGTTTTCCGTACAGTAGATTGATGAAAAAACTGTGGGTACACGTGTACGGGTAAGATCTTCTATAATTTCATGACATTATTTAGATTTTATTTTTTAAATAAAAAAAATTGTGAATTCAAGCGGCAAAAGGGAAAAAATTGGTTTGTGGCGGGTTCACGCGCATTTCGTATGAAGAAGAAGAGAAAAAAGGCGCGCTGTTTTATTTTTATTTTGTTATTTTTTTTAATTTAAAGTTGCTGGGTCTGGGTTTATCCAATCCCGCCCAAAATTTGTGGTACAATTCTTTTTATTTTTTTGTCTTTTTCTCTTCAGGATCCCAAAATAAATTATTTAAAAAAAATTGACTTAAAAGAAATTAATTTCTAATTTTGATTACCAATAACTTATTTGGGGAGGACTTTATTACTTTATTTGTACAATTTAAAATATATATATATATAACTCAATATTGACTATAAAAATTTTGAAATTAACTCTATTATTATCAAGTTTGTGCTATTAAAATAGATTAATGAGCCGGGTTCAAATTATTTATTTTTGATATTTAATTTGATAACTTTATAAATTTAATTAAATTTGTATATATTTATTATTTTAATTTATAAATATAATTATACAAATATTTTATTAAATCAAATTAAATATGAATGTTTTAAATATTAAAATTTTATAATCTTAAATAATTAATTTAGTCGAATTTCAAATATATAAATATTTAATTGAATGAGTTTAAATTTTAAATAGTAAAATTCAATCAAACTCAAATTAAGCTTTGAAATTCAAAATTATGAGTGGAGTGGATCTCTAGCTTGGTAATATTTCAATTCTAACAGTAATACGCTCCATTATACTCTAGTAAAACTATACAAATATTTAGGATTTGGCTCCAATTCAAATCACCTTTTACTTTTTAGTTTGTTCAGACTCTTGCTTTTCTAACATGATGTCCAATAAACGGTAAAAAGGACAGTCTTTATTTTAATCTTATAATTAAAAATATTTTTTACAAAAAAAACTTTTTCATTTTTTTAAATTACAATCGAAAGGAGAAAATGCAGATATCTTGAACTGGAGACCTCCTTTCCACTCTTAAAAAGATTCACCGCTAAGAAAGCCTAGGGGGCTGTTAAATCACTGTCATCGCATTTCAAAAAAAAAAAAATCACTTTCATTGAATAAATTCACTTCTCAGGACTTAAACATAGTTTTTTAAGTTCAAACATATCACACTACCTATGATGTTAATGGGAGTGGTTAAAAGCATAAGAACCGACCAAACTGAAATAATTAAATTGAATCGTTTTGAATAATCGGCTCAGTTAGCGAGAACAGTTTTGATTCCTTTTTCAATGAAATACGGTCATTTGATTTGAGAGTCTTACCAACTGAAAACTAAAACTCATATATATATCTACCCGACATCGTTTTTCCCAAATCCTACCTATATATATATATATATCCTAAAACTAACCTTAATCCTCATTTCCCATCTCAAACCAACACTCACATGTTGCCTTATATCTTCTTCTCTCAAGAACCTTTCTCCCTAACTCTTCACTCCAGAATCCTAAACGCTCCTTGTAAGCATCTAATTTCATGATGATTTGAGTTTGGAAGTGATAGAGAACACGATAATAAAAATTGATTGTGAAATTATATTTATTAAGTCTTATTTATTGATTTTGAAATAAATTATAAATTATTTTTATTTTATTCTATTTTATTTATTTATTCATTTTTTTAGGACTTACATTTAAATTTTATTTTTTATTTATTTCTTTAAAAAAAATAGCATCTGAAATGTAGGTTTCCAATCGAAAATGTAGATTTCCGATTAGAAATCTATATTTTTTATCAGAAATATAGATTTTTGGTCTGAAATCTACACTTCCGACTAGCACTCCACAATTTTTACTTATTATTTAATATTTATTTTTTTTAATATTTTGTTTTATTTTACTTGTATACTTATTTTTGATTGATTGTTATTTTTATTTTATTAGATAATTTTTTTTATTAGATAAGTAATAAAAAAAATTGTTTTATTTGATTTTTATCATGAACCTAACGTAAAGTCACAAGACTATGTCTATATATATTTGTCTTTTTCTTTTGACAAGGCGGGGCTCCGAGAGTTTTATTATTTTTTCACATACTTTCCTTGATTTTGAGTTCGGAGTCACAATACACCTACTTAGATTTTTTCTGTTTTTCTTTAGTTCTTTGCCAAAGATCATATCAAATAAACTAAAAAGCACAGACAAACACAACAAAAGACACAAACTTTCATCAACAATGATCATCCTTTTGAGGGAAATCAATATTGCATCTCATTTTCAAATATTATTCTCATTCTTCTTTTTATTTTGATTTTGATTTTATTTTTATATTTAATTTTTATTATTATTATTATTATTATTATTATTAATCATTCATTGATTAATTCTTTATTTTTCTATTTTTATTCTCTTGATGGGTGGGGTGACATGAATTCACTATGAAGAACAAAACCTATGGAGAACCCGTGAAGATCCATGCAATGTCATGGATTAAATTTTGTAGTTGAACATAGTTTTTAGGGTTTCTGAGTATTTTATTTATTTATTTATTTATTTTTATTTTATTGATTATTTTGCATTTTTATTTATTTGACTTTTTGGGGTTGTACTAATTTTTATTTCTTATTATTTTTCAGTAAATCATTGTAATAGCCCCAATAGTAGGAATAGTGGAATCATGTGTGTGGTTGTATGTTTATTTCAATTAACTGGGTAGTAAGATTAGGGTTTTAATTGAGGGTTTAATTAAAATTAATGGCTATAGAGATAATTATGGTTTTTTTAAAATTAAAAATGAATTAAATTTAAATGGATGAAATTAGGGTTGCTTGTTAATTATTTTATTAATAATCTTTTGTTTAATGTCACTTTAACTAATTTAGATTTTTAGAAGAAATAAATTTAATTGATTGTTTGATCTTTTATTTGATTGTTTTGGTAATTTTTTTTATGTTTTTGGGCTTGTTTATTTTTTTTTTTTTATGTGTTTTGGGCCTTAAACCCTTGTTAGACTCTAACTCATTTAATTAATTTTAGATTTCAATAGTTCCTTTTGGCCTATCTTTTATTGGCCCATTTCATTTAATAGGTTATTAATTCATTAGGTATAGATTTTAATTAATTAAAATGCATTTTAGACTCATAATTAATTAAAAATTAAGTTAGAGATAACTTAGACTCATTTAGTTAATTAGATATAGGCTCATAATTAATTAAAATACACTTTTGGCTCATAATTAATTAGAAATTAGGTTGGAGATAACTTAAGCTCATTTAGCTAATTAAATATAGACCCACCTAGTCTAATTTAACTAATTTAGACTTAGCCTATTAAATTAAAGTCTTTTTCATAATTTGTAGATTTAATATCACCTTAAAATTAAATAGGAATTAGGTTCATTGGCTTTTAGACTTACTTGTAAATTAAAATATGTAGATTTAGCTCATTTAATTAAAATCAATGTAGATTAAACTAAATTAGGGATTACGAATTTAAATGAATGCATTGTTTACATGTATTTTTCATTACTAGTTTGCCTAGAGTTGTTTGTTTTAATAAGAGTTTATACAAAATTGCATGTAAATAGAGGATAAAATAGTAATTCATAAAGTAATTCTAAATAAACACAAATGTGAAAGAAGTTGGTGTTCCGTATCAAGAATCTCCTGATTGTGGTGCTGGCTTTCTTTTAGAGAATCAAGTACCACCATTTTTCAATTTGTCTTAGTTATTACCTTGGGTGGCGACTTCTCATCTCCACGCTATGTGTAATATCCCGTATTTTTAAATATTTTAATACTGCATCGGAATATGCAGTGTTAATAATTTTTGTATATATTTATGATATTTCATGAGTTGCTATTTAATTAAAATTGATTTTTAATTGTTTTATATTATTTTAAGCACTTTACGTAAAATTTTCCCAGAACTTGCATGAACTCATATATATTTTTAAAGTACTAAATAACGTATATATGTGTATTTATTTATTTAACTAGGGTTTAATTAATTATCCTAATATTTTATTATTTATTAATTAGTTTTAATATTATTTAATTATTTTTAGTGTATAAATTATTAAAAATATCAAATTATATGTGTGTGAGTTTATATTATTTGAATATATAGTGTAAAAGTATATATATATATATATATATATACATATACATTTAATATTAAACAAAAAAAATAAAGTTTGATTTATTTACGTTTTTGCCCTTGTCTTCTTCTTCTTCCCCGACGCACGCCCGATCACCTAACCACTACCTGCCATCCCGTTTTCTCATCATCGGTGTGCCTCCCAGTGTGCCACCTCCTTCCCCAGCCTTCCCCGCCGCCAGCAGCTCCCTATTCCGTCATGGTTTGGCCGGAATAAGCTCGGGAAGCCGAAACTTGAGCCACCATCGTTCACGTCATTTTCGGCCACCATTTTTGACACCGCCAGTCCCTTTCTTCTCCTTGAGCTCCATTGAGTGTGATTCCAAGCTTTTTTTCACTTAAAATGGTCTTGATTTTCTTAGGTTTCAATTTTGGTAATTCGGCCATTTTAGGGTTCTTAATTTTTTTGAACTTTGAATTGATTGATTCATGAGAAATTCCTTCACAAATATTGTTCCCTTTAGCTTAATCTACATGTGTGAATTTTTGTAGAATTTTTGGAAATTATATTGATTTTTGGGTATTTTTGAATATTTTATCATTATTTTCTAATTTTTGAAAATTAATTAATTAAATTATGAAATTGTGTTTTATGGTAAATATAGGTGTTTAATTGAATTATAGAAATTTATTTGTAATTTTTATGAATTTCTATGTATTTATTTTGAATTTAATTAGTTTATGTAATTTTGATAAAATAGGGTTAATTGTGTTTTTAATTGAAATTAATTAGTTAATTGAGTTTATTTATTGATATTATTGATAAATATGTTGAGAAAATAAATTTTGTGCAACTATATTATTTTTGGTGAATTTTTGGAGTAATTTTAGTATATTTATATATATAGGGGTATTTTGGTAATTTTACCCTAAATTGACTAAAAATGTAATTAAATTGGTTTTAATAGTTATTTAGGGTATAAAAATGATTTCTATAAATTATTTAGTATTTTTAACTAATTAAAACTATTTTTTGTAAATTATTTTCAAATTATATATATAATATACGATTTTTCTAAATAAATGAGTTTTATCGGTTTTTATTGTGTTTTAGGGTTAATTACGTAATTTATACTTATTAAATGTATTTCTATGATATAAGGGTATTTTTTTATATATTGTTCTGTGAATTGTGGACCCCGGTCGGTAAATTGTAGTTTGGAGTCCGACCGAGGGATTATGATTAGGATTCTGTATTTATTTTTCAAAGTGTGTTTCTTTGCAGGGTCGACTCTACTCTTTGAGTAGAGAGATGTCCGTTTTACAGGGGAGGTTCTGCCGAATTTTTGGTAGAATTCTCGTAAAATGTGATATTTAGTCGAACCCTAATTTTGATTCTGTGTCTAATATTATAGATTGAGTTTCTAGGATTTTCTGTTAGGTTTATTCTGATGTCTGTTATTTATTGTTTGCTTAGTTGCGCCGAGACCGAGGCCTAGTGGACCAGGCCCGTCAAACCCATCTCGAGGAGCGCATTAAGTGTGAGTTACTATTTTATATATATATATGCTTTAGGATGCATAATTTTAGAAATATATGTTTTATTTTGATTAAATATGCATAATGATTTAATTAGTACTTAAGTTTATTTTTAGGGTATTTTTGGTTTATTATTGGTATATTTTAAACTATATGCATGTTTTATTAATGAATTATGTTTAAAATGTTTTTAAGTATATTTCTAGTTTATTTTGTAATTTAATTGGATTTATTTGATGTATATATACTCGAAATATACCTGGTTTACTTTTGGTATATTTTTAGTATATATATGGTTTATGTTGCTATTTTATTCAATTCATGCATCATTTATTTGTAAATGTATGTTTTATGTTTTAATAAAGGATATCAATATAACGTGCTACCTAGTGGGCAGCACTAGGACCGAGTACGTATCGGTACGCTGATAGTATTTAGGCTATATTACTAACCATTTTGTGGATGTTGATTAGATATGATTATTTGATGTGTGATATGAATTGGGAGTGTGATTGCTAGAGCTCGATTGACCAAGTGTCTCGAGGCCAATCACACTGACAGTCAGACTGTTGGAGCTCGGTTGACTTAGTGTCTCGGGGCCAGTCTACTGTCTAAATGGAACAAGTGAATATATTGGAATAAGTGAGCCTATATGGCTAGAGTGTTGTCTAACACTGTATAAGGTTGCGATTTTCTAGGGTTCTATTTGATCCTTCATAACCAATGGTTTTCAAACAAAATATATAAAAATGATTTTTATTGCATCTGTGTGTATTTGCCTGTATATATATTTATATATATACTATTGACTGTATGCATTGTCATTTAGTATGCATGTATATATATTATAGTAATTCACTCAGTGAGGTCTGACTCCCCTCCGTTGACTATTTTTCAGGAGAGTCATCTTCATCAGACCTCAATAGTAGGCCTGTACGCCGGATTTCTTCCGCCCCGACTTCTTTATGTAAACTGCGCACATGAGTTTTATTTTTATAATCTAGACACTGCAGTAGTTGAATAAAGTCGTGAGATATGTACTTTAAATATTTGAACTGGATTTGTATTAAAAGTTTATTTATATATATGAGATGAGGATTTGATTTAAATCCCGTGGTAGATTATTATTTTTATATTTATGATTTTATTCCGCTGCACAGTATTTTACTTAAATGTGTTGTTATTATTACTATTGCATGTTTTATTTTATTTTTTTAGGCTTGCTACGGGTTCCGGATTCGAAAGAATTCTCATTCCTTAGCGCCGGTCATGGCCCCTATTTTGGGTCGTGACACTATGTCTTTATGACAGTGGTTAGTGTGTTATCTAGAGCTCTAAGCTAAACAATGTCACGATTGCTAAAATCTTGGGTGCACACTAAACCTCGCCATCTACAGTGGCGACTCCACTATGGATAAAAGATACTGATTCTACTTGTGTTCTTTAGAATTATTTTATTCTTACATTCATTCTACATATCCCTATTAACCGATGGCGTTGGTTTATGGTTCCATGATTCCACTAATTTTATGGGATTATAGATTGGCTAACCATCACTTTTAGCCTTAACTCAGTTCAAGAGAGATTACCGAGCTCATATGACCAGAGTGTGTAACCCAAGTCCTAAAGGGGGGTGGTCTACTCTTAGGTTTGCAAAGGATGCTGGGCCCCCTCTGACCTTGGCCTATAACTTAAGTTTTAAAGGAGGGCATCTTGCTTAGAGAACCTTGACCTTTTTCACTGAATTCAGCTCATGTAGTGGCTTAGTAACTTCTCTTAGGATTACCCAAATTGCTTGTGTTCGTTGCCATGGGATATTTTTATCTATAAAGGCTCAAGCCCATACTTTAGAAGCCCATTAGGACTAATAAAGATTTGGTTATACTTTTATACCTAAAATGTTGTTTCTATACTTTTACTGCTTTGAGAGATATGACATGTGTGTCGGTTATTGATATCCCCTGTTGATATTAAGGCCAAGATAAAAAATCCTAGGAAAAGAGACTCACTCTTGAATATGTGTGTGGGAGGAATAAGGTTCGAAGGATATTGTACACCTAATTATTACTTGTTGCATAGCACGTGCATCATGTATACACGCATTTCATGCATCATACTAACACTTACTTTTATGCCATTATAGATTCATTTAGGTCTTCTTATATTTGGAAATGGAGTTATGGCAGACTAGTGAGAAATCCTTAGCAGATTGGAAAGGAGTCCTATTAACCCACTTTACCTTGAAGCTACACCAACTCAAACAAAAGAGATGGAACGACAACAAGGAGGAAATTGGACCCTAGAGGACATTAAAGGAACAACGATGGATGACATGAGAGCAACGATGCAAGATGAACTAAGACAAGCTCTGGTTAGATTAATGCCACCACTTGTAGCTACACCTCCAATTGCGACCAATCCACCTATTATGGGTGCACTGCTTGCTAACAATGACAATGCTAGGGAGCAACCTTTAAATGCTACTAGGAATGTACCTATTGTAGAAATGAAATTGGAGGATGTTAAGAACTAAATGGTTAAAAAAGCAAAAAGGGAATCACTTGAGCAAGTTCAAGAGCTAAAATCCGAGCAAATAAAAGCATTGACTTAAAAGATGTCCAAAATAGAGGATTTGATGAGAGGATAGGGCATCAAATATTCATTTGACTTTGATAGTATGATGCAATTTGAGAAAGATAAGCTGCTTGATAAGTTCAAGATGCCATAGCTGCAGAAGTTTAATTGTTACTGGAGACCCAAAGATTCACCTTAGTCAATATACAACTATTATAAGCACTACTAAGGCTCCTTTATCTGTAGTTACTAAGTTATTTGTACTATCCTTAGAGGGTATGGCTGTTAATTAGTATCATGGGTTAAAGAAGTATATCCAAGCTGACTAGAGAGAATTATATACTACCTTTCTAAAACAGTATGGCTATAATACTTGGCTTGAAGTGTCTATCAGGGATTTAGAACTAAGCAGAAGCCTAATGAATCATTTTCAGATTTTCTGACTAAATTCATGAATAAGGCAGAATTAATAAAAAATAAGCTAATTGAAAATGATCAGGTTATAATGATTGTTCGAAATGTGTCATCTAATTTGGTTAAAAGGTTGTAAATGATAAACCCTAAGACAGTTATAGACCTTTATGATGATAGGTTGCAAGCTGAGGAGATTGATAATGAGAAAAAGAAGATTGCTAAAAGCATCAGAGCAAGAAATTACCCAACTAAGGGCACACAACAAGGAAGCATTAATCAGATTGTGGACTTGCATATTGTTCAATAACCAAGGAAATTCTCCAATATTAACCAACCTTTGTCAAAATTCTTAAAGTGCCTAATGCAAAAGGGCTTACTTCAACCTTTACCTAATCCAAACCCACCAAACCCAAACACCCCAGGCTATAACCTAAACAAGCACTGCAAATTCCATTAAAACCTCCAAAACTTTACAAATAACTACATCCACCTCAAACATGAAATCTAAAATCTTATGGACTCTGGAAAGATCACAGACCCTAAAAATTCAAGCACCAAAAATAATCCTTTCCCAAACTATCAAAATGTACCACCCCCAACTACCATAATGATCAACTCAGGAGTTAGTGAATAAGAAGTGTTCAACTCCTTTGAGGACCTACACCTTAAAACCAATGAGAAATCTTCTAATGCCCTTAAAAATATGGAAAGAGCATAAGACTTATTGGGTCAACCTTCAAGCAAGTTCGACTATAAGGTGTTTTACACTAAACCACCTTCTTTTGACATACCCTTCAAGTCAATTGTGCTTACAGAATGGGGAGATGAGTTTGATGATGAGAAGCTACTAGATAAGAAAGAAAAATGCACATTTGAGGTACATAAAGATTAAGTCATGAAGACAGTTGGCAAGAAGATGCAAGAATAGTTGTTATGTTAGCCACCTGAGACTCAGCATCCCTAGCATTTAGAATAGGAAATAAATTTTCTTATTATCTTCTTTGAATAAAATTTTAGTTTATTTAGAACTTTTTTTGTTTTAATGATCGTTGATATGAATTTTGATTATGTTTACTTATGTAATGTACATCCTAATGGTACTATGCATTATAATATTTATCACATCTACATTTTTGACATAAATTCAATTCAATTAGATTCATTCAGCATGGGCACAAATGTAAATTCAAAGAACATTCATATATCACATAATGTAACTTCTGAAGATAGGAAATTTAAGGAAAAAATAAAAAGAATGATAAGAAAAAAAGAAAAAACAAAGAGAGAGAAAAAAAAGAACAATAAGGTACAAATTAAAGAGAAGAAAAATGTTAAGACTAGCTGATAACAGGAGTTGTATTATGTGATATAATGAATGTTCTCATTTGTGCCCTAATGAATGAGTAAAATTGAATTTGAAATTTTTGTTCAAATATTGTATATTCATCTTTATCATACTATATAAGTATTTGAATGGAAAAACAATACATTATGAAAGCTAAATCAGAGCTATAATTACTATTTTAGTTATGTTTTATTTTTTACCACCCCTTTGTGATTTTGTTTGTAAGTCTAGTGTCCTCTTGTACATAAACAATTCAGGTGGCTTAATAACTTGCTTTGCAACCCATACCTTATAACTATCATCAATTATTGCATCAACATCAAGTCTCATATTTTGCTTAAGAGTCCTTCAAAGTGCAAGTCCAGTTGATTTCATCATCAAGAACTCGCTTCAGTTAGTTCACCCACTCCTCTACATCTTCAATGTATAAGATTACAACTAATAAGGTTAGTAAGTCAAAAGATTAATAACAACAGTGAACAAATTGAGTCTCTTAAAGAATAACATGAATGAATTCAGAATGAAACTGGGGGAAAAATGTAATTTTGGGGACAAATTACAGAATAGTAAGTTTGCATTCAAAGAGCAAAAATGGAACACTGAAGTATAAAAGCCAATATAAGAAATCTCGAGGTAGAAATAAGTAAACTACAAGCATACAAATACATCCATTATCATACAATAAAAGCAATAACAAAAAGAAAAGTTCAACAGTGCATTGATCAATCACAAGCTCTAGTGTCAAGCCATGGACCACTTGCTAGCCTGGTCATCAATTCGATGAACTGTATTAAAAGCTCGACATCAGAAGTACCAACAGTGAAGCATTCAATGTTTAAACCTATAAGCTATTGATGAGGCACCTCATTCTCACACTCTAAGCTATGAACATAACTCTGTTCCAAACAGAAGACCTATTAGGATCATGCATGTGATACATAAAATGCATACATTTGTTATGAAATACTTATTTTGCATAATAAAGACCCTGAGCCAATACAAGATTGTACAGATACTTTGCTACTAATATTCAAAATTAGTATTGAAAAAATGCAGAAAAGTAGTTAGAGTATTCACATATGAAGTATCTGAAGAAGTAAAATAGGAAGAGCAACACTATCAAGGTGAACTTGATACTCGACGGGACTTTAGACCTTAGAAACCTAAAGGCCCATCCAGTAAGTGAATATCATTAACAGTGATATTTGCAAAAGCATCATCTTGGCGACCTCAAGAGGCTGGATAGGACACTCAACCTCCTCAAATTCAACATCTATCTCTATAGTCTCATTTGGAGCATCATCTAGAATATCTCTCCATAATAATTAGACTAGTGTAGGGTATAGAATATGGTAATAAAAAGGTCCAACATGTCAACAATACATTTGTTAGCCCTATAAAAGGGAAGAATGCACTCAAAACTTAAAATAATTACACTATGAAAAATTATTTGATCATGAAATAAGATCTCTAACTCTTTAAACTTTTTTATAGGAGATATCAAGAAGAGGAATGAAGCCCTCTGCCATAACATTAATGGAATGGCAGAAATACAAACGCAGCCCAAAACCACAACTTCAATAGTGGAGTATCATGACCTTTGTGATCATAAACATCATCACCATAATTAAAAAGGAAGAATCAAAAGAATAGCATTGCATTTTGACAAAATCTCCTCACTTGCAAATAGACCATACTAACTTATAGTATTTTGTGCAGGGAAAAACAAAAAAGAATGAAGAAGGAAAAAAGAACCAATACATCAGTAAGATCGAGAAAGATTGCAAATGCTAATCGTTCATCAGAGTATCACCGTATGACAAACAACTTGCTAAACATTCATCAAAATAATCAAAGAAGTAACAAAACCTTATTTCCATAGATTATGAAATAAAAGTACAATCTCAATAATAAAATCTACAAATTGAAAGTAAATTCATCCACTTCATAAGATCGTGTGCGAAAATCCTATCTCATGAACTTTGATTTTAATGGCTTTTTTTATTTATTAGCCTTGCAGAATTCAGATGTTTAGTTAACAGCTTTGTGTTGAGAATTTATAAACTCTAATCAATTTAATGCTTGCGTTACACCCAAATGAGGGGAAGAATATGCAAAGACAAAATCTATGGACATGAAGCATAAATGGATTGAATTTTAGAGTATCATTTTAGCCTTTCGAATGATAAATCATGCATATACTCTACTCCAATGCTCAGAAATAAGTATGAGTACAACATCCCTTGATGGTATTCACATTGAGTAATACGAGAAAGGTGGGGGAACACTAAGAGGAGAATAAAAATAAGAGCAAGCATAATTTACTCCAATGCTTAAAAATGAGTAAGAGTATCAAAATAAAACCTTTGGCAGTATCCATGCTAAATAATGTGAGAAAGGCAGGGGAATACTAAAAGAGGACCATGCCAAAAGAAACTACTCTATTTACTCCAATGCTCTGTAAGAGTATGAGTATCCAAAGGACCTTTCCAATGGTATCCATGCTGAGTAATATCAGAAAGGCAGGGAATACTCAAATATGGAAGAAAAGCACAAAAATAATTTGAATGCTATTTTAATACCTAAAATTCAATCTATTTATGCTCAATTTCCATAAATTTTGTTTAGTAAATTCTCCCTAAAATTAGGTATAGAAGTAAGCTCTTCACTTGGTAAAAGATATGCTCTCAACTTAAGATAGTTAACGATGCCTCTGACCTTTGCAAATGGCAAATAAATTATAGTCATGAAAATAAAAAATGGTGAAATTTGTTGAGTGCATGATATCTCGAGAAAAAGTGATGAATTTTCTCATGAATTTTCAACATTATAATGTACTTTTGTACATTTATCATGATTGAAACTAACTTCAATAAGTCTATAAGAATTGCAAATCCAGAAGGAAGTGCACCTAACTTATAGAGTTGGTTAACACAATGGAGTTGAAATTAGTCAGCAGAGAAATTCTAATCAGTCAACACGTAAAATTCAAAGTTAGTCAGCAAAAATGCTAATCTTTCAACACAAAGAATTCAAAGCATTCAACTCAAATAACCAAAGATAAAAATTGTGAGCAGTTATGGACTACAGTAGTAAAGGCGAGCAATAAAAAGGTTGCAGTTAATCAGAATCATCAATAAGCAATGAAAGGATTTCAACTAATCACGACTAGTGATGGACTATAATATTATAAAAGTGAGCAATGAAATGATTATAGTCAATTCACGAGCACTTATGGACCGTAGCATCAAAGGCGAGCAATATAAGGGCTGCAGCTAATCGTGAGCAATTATGGATTATAATATCATTGGCGAGTAATAGAAGGGTTGCAACTAATTATGAGCAGTTATGGACTATAGCATCATCAATGAGCAATGAAATGATTGTAATCAATTTGCAAGCAATTATAGATTGCAGCATCAAAGGCGAGCAAAGAAAGGGTTGCAGTTAATCAAAATCAGCCAACAATTATGGACTATAGCATCAAAGGTGAGCAATGAAAGGATTGAAATCAATTTTTAAGCAATTATGGATTGTAGCATCAAAGGCGAGCAATGGAAAGGTTATAGCTAATCACAAGCAGTTATGGACTGGAGCATCAAAGGTGAGTAATAAAAAGGTTGCAGCTAATCATGAGCAAATATAGATTGTAGCATCATCGATGAGGAATGAAAGGGTTGCAACTAATCACGAGTAATTATGGATTGCAACATCAAAGGCAGCAATGACAGGGTTGTAGTTAATCGCAAGCAATTATGGATTGCAGTATCATCGGTGAGCAATGAAAGGGTTGCAAATAATAGCGAGCAATTATGGATTACAGCATCATTGGTAAGCAATGAAAAGGTTGTAGCTCATCGCAAGCAATTATGGACTGTAGCATTAAAGGTGAGCAATAAAAGGGCTATAGCTAATTGCAAGCAATTATAGATCGTAACATCAACAGTGAGCAATGAAAGGGTTACAACTAATCATAAGCAATTATGGATTACAGCATCATCGGTAAGTAATGAAAAGGTTGTAGCTAAACCACGAGCAGTTATGGATTGTAACATCAAGGGCTAGTAATGAAAGGGTTGCAGCTAATTAAAATTGCGAGTAATTCTGAATTACAGTGTTAAGAGCGAGCAAAAAAAGGGTTGCAGTTGATTGAAATTATTAGTAAGCAAAGAAAAGATTGTAGCTGATCGAAAGCCTTGAGTAGTTACGGACTGAAAAATCAAAAGGTGAGCAACAAGAGGGTTGTAGCTGATTAAAGCCAGCAAGCAATGAAAGGTTGGAACTAATCAAAATCATTGATAAGCAATGAAAGGATTGTAACAAAATCAAAAGTTGTGAGTAGTTATGGACTACATCATTAAAGGTAGACAACAAAAGGGTTGTAGCTATTCAAAACTTGCCAGCAATTATAGATTGCAGCAACATAAAGACTACATTGAGGAATAACAAAAGCAACATCATGCAATTCAGTGTTATAGACAAAAGCTTTGTAACATGACAGGCAAGTATCCTAACTCTTTAATTAGAAATTGTGTGCTTATTTACTTTGTCGCAATTTGTCAAGCAAACAGCGACAAAGTGGGGCAATTGTAAGCACCAAATTTTAGGATGATTTGAGTTTTGATGCGACAAAGGACCCAATAATGAAAATTGACCGTGAAATTATATTTATTGGTTTTAAAATAAATTACAAATTATTTTTATTTTATTCTATTTCATTTATTTATTTATTTTTTTAAGACTTACATTTAAATTTTATTTTTTATTTATTTCTTTAAAAAAAGGTTTCAAAAAAAAAAGAGAAAGCAACGTCGGAAATATAGATTTCCAATCGAAATGCAGATTTCCAATTGAAAATATAGATTTCCGATCAGAAATTTCCAATTGGAAATGCAGATTTCCGATCAGAAATATATATTTTCGGTTAGAAATCTACACTTTTAACCAGCACTCTGCAATTTTTATTTATTATTTAATATTTTGTTTTATTTTACTTGTATACTTATTTTTTATTGGTTGGTATTTTTATTTTATTAGATAAATATATTGATAAATTTGTTTTTTTATTAGATAAATAATAAAAAAATTATTTTATTTGATTTTTATCCTAAACCTAACGTAGGGTTACAAGACTATGTATCTTTTTCTTTTTACAAAGGGGGCTTTGCGGGTTTTATTATTTTTTTATATACTTTCTCTGATTCTTAGACGGGAGCCATAATACACCTACTTATATTTTTTATGTGTTTTATTTAGCTCTTTGCCAAAGATCATATCAAATAAACTAAAAATCATAAACAAACACAACAAAAGCTACAAACTTTCATCAACGGTGGTCATCCTTTTGAGGGAAATTAATATTGCATCTCATTCTCAAATCTTTTTCTCCTTCTTCTTTTATTTTGATTTTGATTTTATTTTTATATTTAATTTTGTTTATTATTATTATTATTATTATTATTATTATTATTATTATTATTATTATTCATTGATTAATTCTTTATTTTTCTATTTTTATTCTCTTGATGGATAGGATGACATGAATTCGCTATAGAGAACCCGTGAAGATCCATGGAATGTCATGGATCAAATTTTGTAGTTGAACATAGTTTTTAGGGTTTCTGAGTATTTTATTTATTTATTTATTTTTATTTTATTGATTTATTTATTTTTCATTTTTATTTATTTGGCTTTTTGGGGTTGTACTAATTTTTATTTTCTTATTATTTATCAATAAATCATTGTAATAGCCCCAATAGTAGGAATAATGGAATCTTGTGTGTGGTTGTATGTTTATTTTAATTAATTGGGTAGTAAGATTTGGGTTTTAATTGGGCGTTTAATTAAAATTAATGGCTATAGAGATAATTAGGGTTTTTTAAAATTAAAATTGAATTAGATTTAAGTAGATAGAATTCGGGTTGCTTGTTAATTATTTTATTAATAATTTGTTATTTAATGTCACTTTAACTAAATTAGGTTTTTAGAAGAAATAAATTTAATTGATTTTTTTATCTTTTATTTAATTGTTTTGGTATTTTTTTTTTATGTTTTTGGACTTGTTTATTTATTTTTATATGTTTTAGGCCCCAAGCCCTTGTTAGACTCTAACCCATTTAATCAATTTTAGATTTAGGTAGTTCCTTTTGGCCCATCTTTTAATTAGCACATTTCATTTAATAGGTTATTAATTAATTAGATGTAGATTTTAACTAATTAAAATGTATTTTAGACCCATAATTAATTAGAAACTTGATTAAAGATAACTTAGGCCCATTTAGTTAATTAGATATAGGCTCACCTAGTCTAATTTAATTAATTTAGACTTATCCCATTAAATTAAAGTCTTTTCCATAATTTGTAGATTTAATATCACCTTAAAATTAAATAAGAATTAGGTCCATTAGCTTTTAGACTTGTAAATTAAAATATGTAGATTTAACCCATTTAATTAAAATCAATGTAGATTAGACTAACTTAGGGATTACAAATTTAAATGAATGCATTGTTTACATGTATTTTTCATGACTAGTTTGCCTAGAGTTGATTGTTTTAATAAGAGTTTATATGAAATTGCATGTAAATAGAGGATAAGATAGTAATTCATAAAGTAATTCTAAATGAACACAAAACTTATAGAAGTTGGTATTCTGTATCCAGAATCTCATGGTTATGGTGCTGGCTTTCTTTTAGAGAATCAAGTACCATCATTTTTTTATTTGTCTTAGTTATTACCCTAGATGGTGACTCTTCATCTCCATGTCATGTCTTTTTGACAGTGGTTATTGTGTTTTCTAGAGCTTTGAGCTCAAATAGTGTCACGGTTGCTAAAATCTTGGGTGCGCGCTAAACTCCATCGTTTACACCCTTGCCTCGTCCTGTTTTCTTACGTTACACCTTCTCTGGATTCAATGTAGTCATCATCTTCTTTTATTTCTCTATATCACAGTGAATCCATTGGCAAAAACCTTATCTGCTTACTTTGTTTCTTCGAGTTTTCTGTTGATTTATTTTAATTTTTGCACTCTTAGACTCTAATACATTGAGATCTTAAGCTTCTTTATTGATACAATCATTCATGCAATGATATCTAAAATGGTAAAGTGTGTTAACTTCTTTTCTTTTATGGGTTAATTGTATGTTTATATTTTTTTAACAAATTTTTTTTTATTTAAAATAGTTTGTTTATGGTGTATTTTGAGTTAGATGTCAATGAGTTTGTGTATATCTAAATTTTTTTGAATATTTACAAACATTCTTTAATTTGATTTGAAGAAAAAATTATGGTTTTTAAAAAAGAAATGATCATTTGCGGAATTTTAATACATGCATGCTAATTTTTTAAAAATCTAAGTTTAATTTGTTATGATTTTTAAGTTAGATAGAGTCTGTGCATATAGATCTAAATTGTTAGTGAAATTTTTTTTATATTTTTTTGCATGTTATATTACTCTGATTTTAAAAAAAATATTAGTTTTATTTTTTATACTTTTGTTAGTTTCATTTAAATGTTATACGATTTATGTTAATTTTTTTGAGTTAAAAAGATTATGTAAACCTAGATCTAACTTATTAGTGAAAAAATAATATATTTTTTTTGAATGGAACTCCGATTGAAAAAAGAAATTTTTTTTTTAATATTTTTGTTATATGATTGAGTATATGGTTCATTTCTATTTATTTATTTTCTTTCAGTTTTGATGCTTCTAAAAGGGTGGAAGCAATTTTCTTCATAGTTGAATCATAGGTGCAAAATTGAAAAAGGGTGGAAGCACTGAAGCAATCCATTTCTTGGTTTTCGTCACTGTGATTCTTGATTCTTAAACTCTATGGGGCTACTAAATTCAATTATATATATATAAAAAATTAAAGGTAGCAATTATTAATACTCTTAATATTTTTAAGTTTGTTAATTAAATTATTTTAATTGTGTAACTAATTGGTTCATTTATCTTTTAATTATTTTTTAAGATGGAATGTGACAGTGGCAGTAATCCTGCCATTGGTGTCCCTAAGACTATCTCTGAAAGCAATTTGAGGGTGGAAGCAAATCAACATGTAGCCCAGACACAGTCTGAGATACATAATGCATCTACGGAGACTGAGAAGTAGTCTGAGCTTGCTTAAAAAAAAAAAGCCTTTGAATCTAGAGTAAAGTGCTGGGAGCATTTCTTGAAAATAAATGATAAAATAGTAGGTGAGATTACCAAGTGTAAATACTATAGTAAGACCTTCTGTGCTAACCCTAAAAAAATGGCACATTTAGTCTTAGAAATTATTTGATGACTTGTAGGAAAATGCCACAATCTATAGTTACTAGGTAGTTTCTTTTAACACTTCAACCTACATCTGATGTTGCTACATCACAATTTGAGCAATTAGGCATATTAGGCACATGAAATTTTGACTAATATGCAATATGAAAATCACATGCACATATATTAATTATTGATGAATTGCCCTTCAAATTTGTTGAAGGTGATGGCTTTCGAAATTTGATGTCATCTTGTTGCCCTAGGTTTAAAATTCCATCTAGATGGACATTATCTAAAGACTGCTACTCCATCTATCTTGATAAGAGGGTGAAGCTAAAATCTTTTTTACATAGTCAATCACATAGAATTAGTATTACAACTAATTTATGGACTTCCATTCAAAGACTGAATTATATGTGTGCTACTGCTTATTTTATAGACATAGAATGGAAGTTGCAAAAAAGAATAATCTCTTTTGTGTATGTGACTTCCCATAGGGGAGAATATATTGCTAAGGCTCTTGAGAACTGCTTACTTGATTGGGGCTTAAAATTTATTCTCTGTGTCACTGTTGATAATGCTTCTTCGAATGATACTGTAATCAATTATTTTAAAAAGAAGCTTTTGTCATGTGGTACTTGCATTTCTGTTAGATTAAAATTCCTTCATATAAGGTGTATTACTCATGTTTTGAATCTTGTTGTTAATGATGGCTTAAAAGAAACCTCCAAATTTATGAAAAAGATAAAAGAAGTTGTTAGATATATAAAAAAAATTCACATCTCTGACTTAGAAAATTTAAAGAAATCTCTGATTTTATTGGGATTTCAAGTCAGTTGGCTTTGTCTGTAGGTGTTCTAACTCGATGGAACTCCACCTATCTCATGCTAAAAACTACTTATTTTTATGAAAGAGTGTTTGATAAGTTTAAAGAACAAGAAAGTTCTTTCGGGGCAAACTTAAAGGATGATGTCCCTAACTTCCTTGGTTGGGAGTATGCAAAGAAAATGGTTGATATGTTGAAGCTATTTTGTAAAATGACTCTGTGAATTTCTGGTTCTCTGTATGTAACTTCTAATTCTTTTTTCAATGAAATCTCTGACTTGCATTGTATGTTGAATGACTACTAATCTTTTACTGATCTGACAGTTGTTTTATAGGGCAATCAATGAAATCAAAATTTGATAAGTACTGGGGTGACCTTAAGAAAATGAACACTTTTATCTTCTTGGCTAATATTCTTGGCCTTCGGGGACAAGCTTCAATATACAGATTTCTCACTCAAGCAGATGTATGGTGAACATACTAACCCAATCTTGTTTAGCACTGTCAAATTTGATATACATTTGCTATTTGATGATTATATGAAGCTTGATGGTTTTAATTTTAGTATAAGCCAATTTGTTGCCTCTTCTCCTTCTAATGTTTCTATTCCTACTACTGGAAAATGTATGTCACTTTTAAAAGCTAAGTTTATACAATAAAAATTAGAATCTGGTGGAAGCTTTGGCAATAAGAAGTCTAAATTGGAAATTTATCTCTCTTAGGATATTGTGGAGGAAGGGAATTCATTTGATGTTCTGTGTTGGTGAAAATTAAATTCTGAAAGGTTTCCTATCCTTTCTTTTATGGCACGTGATATGCTTACAATTCCTATTTCAACTGTTGCCTCTGAAAGTGCTTTTAGCACTGGTGGCCATGTTTTAGATCAATTCAAGAGTTCTTTGACTCCTAAGATTGTTGAGGCATTAATATATACTAATGATTGGCTAAGGATGTCTAAGACAAAAATCATTATTGAGGAGGCTATTAATGAATTAGAGAATTTTGAGAAAGGTAATATTTGATTTTAATTTTTTATTTCTATTTTAACAGTTTCATTTTTTATTTATATAACTACTATTAATATTTTTCTTTATTTTTTACAGAGCTGCCTGAACCCATAACCATTGGCACTTTAACTGCAGTCTAATTACATTAATTTAACATTGCTCAGTAAAATTTATTGACACTTTGAATTAACTTAATAATTTTTCTATGATCTGCTTGACTGCTTCATTGCCTGACTGCCATAATGAGTTAGATCATTTGGTTGCATGTTACTTGGCTGCCTGCTTTCTGCTGTTGACTGTGTTGTGCTTTTTGTGCATGTGCACACTTGGTCACTAACATGATGTGCCTATATCTTTTTATTGAGGTGCCTATGTTGTTGCTCAACCTAATGTGCCTCTATCTTTATCTTGAGGTGCTTGTGTTGTTGCGCAACCTAATATGCCTCTATATGTTTCTTGAGGTGCCTGTGTTATTAATTCTTGTGCCTATGTGCAATTTTTTTAAATTGATGATGCTTCCACCCTCATGTGATTTGATATGCCAATGTGTTTACTTAAGTTTCTTTAGTGGCTTAGTTTTTATTAGCTATAAAAAATGTGGTTGTATACTTGGTTTGACTGATACATGCTTATTCTAAGCCTCATTTTAATTTCTGCATTTTATTTCTTCCGCCCCGGCTTCTTTGTGTAAATTATCTACTTGAGTCTTAATTATTTTATCTAGACACTGCAGTAGTTATGAATTAAAGTGTTGGATTTCATGTATTTTATTTTAAAGAAATGTATTATATTGAAACTGGATTTGTATTAAAAGGATTATTATATATGTGATGAGATTTTGATTTAAATCCAGTTGATGTGGATAATATTATGATATTATGATTTTTATTTCCGCTGCATATTATACTGTTACTGTTATTATGGCATGATTTATTTTATTTTTAGGCTTGCTACGGGTTCCGGATTCAAAAGAATTCCCGTTTCCTAGCGCCGGTCATGGCCCCTGTTTTGGGTCGTGACAAAGTTGGTATCAGAGCGGAGTTCTGTGTCAGGGCTTAGTTATGTGAGTTGTGGCCCTAGTTTTAAAGTTGTGTTTTCTTTTGGTAACTACTGCAGTGTATTAGGTTCGAGTATGTCTTGATAAGTATTCCTTGATGTAGTTTTCAGCGTTATTCCTCCGTTGTCTGAATCTTTCTGTTTGTCTTTTCAGAATGAGGAGGCGAGCGTGTGTCGCTCCACCGGTCGTTGAGGCCGAGGATGATGAGTCTTTTCAGGACGAGGTTTTACCTCCTGAGCAGCCAGTTAGATGTAGAGGTCGTGGCAGAGGTAGACCTCGAGGAGCGGCAGGTCGCCGTAGGCAGAGAGAGTTACAGGACGAGGAGCCTGTTGAGCCTGAGTTTGATGTTCCTGTTCCTCCAGTTGTTCAGCCTGTTCAGCCTGCCTATCAGCAGGGTATGTCTGACCCTGAGGCAGCTTTGTTCTATGCCCGAGTTGGCAGGATTGCTTTTGATGGTACTTCCGATCCATTAGATTTTCTGCATGCGATTGAGACTAGGACTCGGACTGCTCATACCGAGTACCAGCAGATCATGATCGTCGAGTTGTCTGTCGAGGGACTAGCTCTAGATTGGTTCATTCAGATGATCCAGCCTTATATGATGACGATGACATGGGCTCAGTTTCGAGAGCGGTTTATGAGGAGATTCTGTCCAGAGCCTCTTCGTTTGAGCTATCATCTCCGTTTGACTAGTATTTCTCGTGGAGATCGATCTGTAGAGGAGTATACCCGAGAGTTTCTTCGGTTGGGTAGATATGCTGAGGATCTGATGCGAGATCAGTATTTCGCTGTTACTACGTATGTTACTGGTTTGGGTTCAGCATTTGCTGGTATGCCTACAGCAGGCCTTACTCTCGAGTCTGTGATTGAGTTAGCCAAGGAGATCGAGCTGAGATTAGTTAGGCAGGGAGCGATGCCTGATTATTACCAGTTGGGAGTTCAGTCGAGTGGATTGCAAGCTACTCCATATTCGAGTTTTCATGTTGGTTCGAGTAGTCAGCAGCGAGGTTCGACTCAGCAGAGTCAGAGACAGCAACAGCGAGTGCATCGGAGCAGTAGACATGGCCGTGGAGGTCAGCGTAGATCATTCAGATTTAGGTCAGGTGCTTCGAGCAGTAGCAGTGGTCATAGTTCTGGATCAGCGGCCAGTGTTTGTCAAACTTGTGGTAGAGTCCATCAGGGACCGTGTTATCTGACACCACTGACATGCTTCAGATGCGGGCAGATAGGACATTTTGCCAGATCGTGTCCTTATTCTGGGTATCAGCAGCAGCAGATTCCGCGATTCCCACAGTAGTCGATTGCTAGTGCAGCACCCGTGCCATTTCAGTTACCACCAACCCAGCATCAGAGTTCCACTCAGTTTGTTCCACAGCAGAGTCATGGTAGAGGTACTAGAGGAGGTACCAGAGGTGTTGGCCAGGCTTCTACCAGTCAGCAGGGAGGTTGAGGTCAGGCCAAAGTCTTCCATCTGACTCAGCAGGATGCTCAGGCATCTAATGCAGTCGTGGCAGGTGTTGTTTCTGTTTGTTACCTGGATGCTTGGGTTTTATTTGATCCGGGTGCCACGCATTCATTTGTTTCTCCTGTTTTTGCTTCTAAATCTTGTTGGCAAGCTTCGAGGATGGCTTTTCCTTTGTCTATTGCCACTCCTCTGAGCGATTCCTTGGACGCCGATATTGTTCTTTCTGGTTGTCCACTTCTCGTGGGAGATAGAGAATTACCCGTTGATTTGATATTATTGGATGTGATGGAGTTCGATGTTATTTTGGGAATGGATTGGTTATCTCAGCACTATGCCATGGTAGATTACAGGAATAAGGAGGTGACTTTTAGAATTCCTGATGAAGTAGAGTTTAAGTTTGTTGGTGATAGGAGTTCAGCACCTCAGAATCTTATTTCTGCTATTACAGCTAGAAAGTTATTGAGGAAAGGTTGTCAGGGGTTTTTGGCATTGGTTAGGGATACATCAGTGGAGAAGTTGTCACTCACAGATGTTCATGTTGCTTGTGAGTTTCCTGATGTTTTTCCCGAGGAGTTGCCAGGTTTCCCACCTCACAGAGAGATTGAGTTCTGTATAGATGTGGTTCCAGGTACTACTCCTATATCTATGCCACCCTATCGTATGGCTCCTGCAGAGTTGAGAGAGTTGAAGGAGCAGTTACAAGAGTTGTTGGATAAAGGTTTCATCAGACCTAGTGTTTCTCCTTGGGGTGCACCAGTCCTGTTTGTGAAGAAGAAGGATGGTACCCTGAGACTGTGCATTGACTACAGAGAGTTGAATAAGGTGACAGTGAAGAACAAGTATCCTCTCCCGATGATAGATGATTTATTTGATCAACTACATGGTGCACAGTTCTTTTCTAAGGTCGACTTGAGGTCGGGTTATCATCAGCTGCGGATTAGTGAGGCCGATGTTCCTAAGACAGCGTTCCGCACTCGATATGGCCATTATGAGTTTCTGGTGATGTCTTTTGGTTTGACTAATGCACCAGCAGCTTTTATGGACCTGATGAACAGAGTATTCAGACCGTATGTGGATCAGTTTGTGGTAGTCTTCATTGATGATATACTGGTTTATTCGAGGAGTATGGAAGAGCACGTATATCATTTGAGGATTGTACTACAGACATTGAGAGATTATCAGCTTTATGCTAAATTCTCGAAGTGTGATTTCTGGATGGAAAGTGTTTCTTTTCTTGGACACGTAGTGTCTAAAGAAGATATTCAGGTTGATCCACAGAAGGTTGAGGCAGTATCTGAGTGGCCTAGACCTACTTCTGTTACGGAGATTCAGAGTTTTTTGGGTTTAGCCGGGTATTATAGGCGGTTTGTGCAGGATTTTTCCAGGATTGCAGCCCCTATGACTCGCTTGACTCAGAAGAACGTTAGATTCGAGTGGTCAAAAGCTTGTGAGAATAGTTTTCAGTTATTGAAGGAGAAGTTGACCACAGCGCCAGTATTAGCTTTGCCTAATAGTGTGGATAAGTTCACAGTTTACTGTGATGCCTCTAGAATTGGTCTTGGTTGTGTGTTGATGCAGAATGGAAGGGTGATAGCCTATGCTTCGAGGCAGTTGAAGAAGCATGAGCAGAACTATCCTACACATGATCTTGAGATGGCTGCAGTGATCTTTGCTTTGAAGATTTGGAGACATTATTTGTACGGGGTGACTTGTGAGATATTTACTGATCACAAGAGCCTTAAGTACATTTTTCAGCAGAGAGATTTGAATTTGAGGCAGAGGAGATGGTTGGAATTGTTGAAGGATTATGATTGCGAGATTCTTTACCATCCGGGTAAAGCTAATGTGGTAGCAGATGCCTTGAGTAGGAAGTCTTCAGGTAGTCTTGCTCACATCGGTGTTGAGAGGAGACCATTGATCCAGGAGTTGCATCTGATGGTGGATCAAGGTCTGATGATGAAGATTAGTAGATCAGGTGGATTGCTAGCTCAGTTTAAAGTACGATTTATACTGAGGGATAGGATTAAAGTAGCTCAGAGCCGAGATCCCATTCTGGAAGAGCTTGCAGAGAATGTTCGAGCAGGGAAGTTCACTGATTTCACACTCGATGATGATGGTGTGTTGTGGATCAGTGGTAGATTGTGTGTTCCTGATGTGGATGATTTGAGAGAAGAGATCCTAGAAGAAGCACATTCTACAGCTTACAGCGTTCATCCAGGTGTTACTAAGATGTACCACAGTATCAGAGATTTATATTGGTGGGACGGATTGAAGAAGGATGTTGCTGATTATGTTGCTAAGTGCTTGACGTGTCAGCAAGTGAAAGCCGAACATTAGAAGCCTTCTGGGAAGCTTCAGCCTCTTCCTATTCCCAAATGGAAGTGGGAAAGGATAGCTATGGATTTTGTGGTCGGTTTACCTCGTTCGAAGGATGGATACGATTCCATCTGGGTGATTGTAGACAGGTTGACGAAGTCTGCACATTTCTTGCCTGTGAAAGCCACATATTCAGTTGCTAGATTGGCGAAGTTGTATGTGAAGCATATTGTGTGCCTTCATGGAGTACCTGTGTCCATTGTGTCAGATAGAGGTTCGGTATTTACTTCTCATTTTTGGCAGAAGTTGCAAGAAGCGATGGGCACTAGGTTGGATTTCAGTACTGCTTTTCATCCTCAGACAGATGGTCAGTCTGAGAGGATGATCTAGACACTGGAAGATATGTTGAGGATGTGTGTCTTGGATTTGGGAGGTAGCTGGGATGATCATTTGTCACTTGTTGAGTTTGCATATAATAACAGCTACCATAGCAGTATTGGCATGGCACCATACGAGGCGTTATATGGAAGGAAGTGTAGATCCCCGTTGAGTTGGGATGAGATTGGTGAGAGAGCTTTGACTGGACCAGAGATGGTTCAGGATGCTGCAGAGAAAGTCGCCGTGATCAAGCGCAGATTAGAGACCGCAGTTAGCAGACAGAAGAGTTATGCAGATCCTAGGTGCAGAGATGTGGAGTTTCAGGTTGGAGATTTCATTTTTCTGAAAGTACTCCGATAAAGGGTGTGATGAGATTTGGCAGGAAGGGTAAGTTAGCACCGAGATATATTAGACCGTTTGAGATTCTGGAGAGAGTTGGCACTGTTGCATATTAGTTGGATTTGCCTCCGAGTATGTCACAGGTGCATCCAGTATTTCATATCTCGATGTTGAGGAAGTATATCTCAGATCCTTCACACGTGTTGCAACCTGACAGTGTGGAAGTGAGTGAAGATTTGACGTTTGTGGAAGAACCTGTGGCGATCGTTGATTATCAAATTCGACAGTTGCGATCGAAGCAGATTCCGATGGTCAAGGTTTTGTGGCGTAGCGACAGAGTTGAAAAGCATACGTGGGAGACTGAAGCTGAGATGCGAGCTTCTTACCCGTATCTCTTTCCTTCTTGATCTTGTTTTCTGGAATTCGGGGACGAATTCTTGTAAGGGGGGGAGACTGTAATATCCCGTGTTTTTAAAATATTTTTACACTGTACCGGGATATGCAGTGTTAATAATTTCTGTATTTTATATGATATTTTTACGAGTTAATATGTATTTAAAACCTATTTTATTACTGTGTATTATTTTTAGTGTTTTACGTAAAATTTTCCCGGGACTTGCATTTTCGGGGGAATTTTCACGTAAACAATGTAATATTAATTATTTTAAATGTATTTACGGACTTGCATGAACTCATACATATTTTTAAATTATTAAATAAAGCCTGTGTGTGTATATTTATTTAATTAGGGTTTATTATTACCCTAATATTTTATTAAGTATTTATTTGTTTTATTGTTATTTAATTAATTTTATTTAGTATAAATTATTAAAATATTAAATTTTATGTGTGTGGTGTATATTTGATGTGTGTAATTTAATATTATTTTATTATATAGTGTAAAGTATATATATATACATATATACATTAATATTTGTCAAAAATCAAAAGAATTGGAAAATTACCATTTTGCCCCCCGAGTCTCCTTCTTCCTCCCGATCCTTCTCCTTGCCGTCCGGGCGTCTATCACGCCGTTTCTTCACCGTGGGTGTGCCATCCGGTGTGCCACCGTCTTCCCCGACCAATTCCGTCGCCTGAGGAGGCCGTTTTCGGCGCCTGGAAGTCGATTTTGGCCAGAGAAGCCGAAAATCGATCCACCGTCGATCACGCCGATTCCGGCCACCGTTTTCGACACCGCTGGTCTCTTTCTTCTCCTTGAGCTCCGGTGAGTGTGATTCTAGCTTTGGTTTGAGCTAAAATGGTCTAGAATTGCTTAGGTTTCGATTTTGTCAATTTCGGCCTATTAGGGTTTTTGATTTTTTTGAGCTTTGAATTGGATGATTCATGAAAAATTCCTTCACAAATGTTGTTCATAGTAGCTCAATCTACATGTATGAATTTTTGTAGAATTTTTGGAGATTTTTTGGATTTTTGGGTATTTTTGAATATTTTAATATTATTTTCTAATTTTCGGAAATTAATTATTTAAATTATGAAATTGGAGTTTATGGTTAAATTAGGTGTTTAAATGAATTATAGGAATTTATTTGGAATTTTTATGAATTTCTAAGTATTTATTTTGAATTATTGAAGTTTATGTGATTTTGAGAAATTAGGGTTAATTGTGTTTTAAATTGAATTTTATTGGTTAATTGAGTTTAATTATTGATATTATTGATAAATATGTTGAGAAAATTAATTTTGGATAATTTTATGATTTTTGGTGAATTTTTGAAGTAATTTAAGTATATTTATATATATAGGGGTATTTTGATAATTTTACCCTAAATTGTCTAAAAATGTAATTTAATTGGTTTTATTAGTTATTTAAGGTATAAAAATGATTTCTACAAAATATTTGGTATTTTTAACTAATCAAAACTATTTTTCGTGAATTATTTTCTATTATATATATAATATACGGTTTTTCTAATAAAATGAGTTTTAATCGGTTTTTACAGTGTTTTAAGGTTAATTATGTAATTTTTACCTATGAGATGTATTACTATGTTGTGAGGATATTTTGGTATACTTGGAATATGTTCTGTGTTTGTGGACCCCGGTCGGTGGACTGTAGTTTGGAGTCCGACCGTGGGATTTTGATTGTGTTGAGCCTATTTCTCAAAGTGTATTTCTTTGCAGGGTCGGCTCTACTCTTTTGAGTAGAGAGATTTCCATTTTACAGGGGAGGTTCTGCCGGATTTTCGGTAGAATTCTCGTAAAACATGATGTCCAGTCGAACCCTAATTCTGTTTTCGTATTTTAATACTCTAGATTGAATTCTAGGATTTCTGTTAGGGTTTATTCTGATGTCAATTATTTATTGCTTGTTTAGTTGCGCCGAGACCGAGGGCTAGTGGACCAGGCCTGTCGGACCCGTCTCGTGGAGCGCATTAGGTGAGTTACTATACTATATATATATGCTTAGGATGCATGATTTAGAAATGCATGTTTTATGTTGATTAAATATGCATAAATAATTTGATTATTTCTTAAGTTTACATTAAGTATATTTTTGGTTTATTTTTGGTATATACTAAATTATATGCATATTTTGTGAATAAAATATATTTAAAATGTTTTTAAATATATTTCCAGCTTAATTTATAATTTGATTGAATGTATTTGATATATATATACTCGAAATATACCTGGTTTACTTTTGGTATATTTCCGGTATATATATGGATTATATTGTTATTTCATTTACATTCATGCATCATTTATTTTTGTGAATGAATGTTTTACATTATTAATGATGAAGGATATCAATAGAACGTGCTACCTAGTGGGCAGCACTAGGACCGAGTACGTACTGGTACGCCTATAGCTTTAGGCTATATTACTAACTTATTTGTGGATATTGATTGATTATGATTATTGATATGTGTGAGATATGGTTTGGAGGTGTGATTGCTGGAGCTCGGTTAACCAGGTGTCTCGGGGCCAATCACACTGGCAGTCAGACTGCTGGAGCTCGGTTGACTTAGTGTCTCGGGGCCAATCTACTGTCCAAATGGATTAAGTGGATATATTTGGAATAAGAGAGCCTGCATGGCCAGAGTGTTGTTTAACACTATTTTCTGAGGTTACGATATTCTAGGGTTCTATGTGATCCTTCATAAAAGATGATTTTCAGATAAAATATATAAAAATGATTTTATTGCATCTGTGTGTAATTGCCTGTATATATACATATTATATATACTGTTGACTGTATGCATTATCACTTAGTGTGTATGTATATATATTATAGTAATTCACTCAGTGAGGTCTAACTCCCCTCCGTTGACTATTTTTCAGGAGAGTCAACTTCCTCAGACCTCAGTAGCAGGTCGATACGCCGGATTTCTTCCGCTCCGGCTTCTTTGTGTAAATTATCTACTTGAGTCTTAATTATTTTATCTAGACACTGCAGTAGTTGTGAATTAAAGTGTTGGATTTCATGTATTTTATTTTAAAGAAATGTATTATATTGAAACTGGATTTGTATTAAAAGGATTATTATATATGTGATGAGATTTTGATTTAAATCCAGTTGATGTGGATAATATTATGATATTATGATTTTTATTTCCGCTGCATATTATACTGTTACTGTTATTATGGCATGATTTATTTTATTTTTAGGCTTGCTACAGGTTCCGGATTCGAAAGAATTCCCGTTCCCTAGCGCCGATCATGGCCCCTGTTTTGGGTCGTGACAAAAACATAAGTGGAGCTTCAGCATAATGCCTTTGCTTGCATATTGGTTTTTGTATATTGCATGGCAAATGAATTTTTTGCTATACTGTATGCAACTCTGTAGACTTCTTTTGTATAATTGTATAGCTATAGTATAGGGTCATTCATTTTATTAGGTTATTTTTTTTTATAAATCACATATTTATGCCTTTAATGGTCGGTTGGCCAAAATTAGGTAATTTTTGTATTTGTATCATAGTTTTAGGGTTTAAAATTAGTGACTTATATAGTGTTAAACATTGTAATTAATGAATTTTTAGTATTTACTTTTGTATATTAGCATTGGGCTTTCAATTATAAAGCCCAGTCCATTAAAGCCCAAACTGATTTAAACCGAGCAACCAAACTAAAAAAATTGAATATTTTTGCCAACCAACTGAGGAGGTTTTCATACTCCATTCAGTTTGGTTCGGTCTATAAAATTCCCTCTTTACAACCGATCGATTTCAACCCTGTTATAACTGAATCGAACCTAACCGACTGCTGCTTAGCCCTATCTATTATAATGATATTTTTTTAGGGGTCTGTGGTTTTCTTAAAAAAGCAAAACCGGTTATATGGTTTTTTATTTTTTATATTTTAATACCTTTCAAAATAATAATATTATTATTATTTTATGAGAAAAGCAATAATATAACATTAAAAATTAATGATAAATTTATTATATATAGGGATAATTATTATGTGTCCCCTATGTTTTAACCTATTACACTACTCCATTCTTAACATTTAAAAAATACTTATTCATCCTTAACATTTGCAAAATCATATACTATTTCATTTTTAAAGAAGGATTAATGAGTATTAATTGTTGCAAATGTGAGGGACGAATAAATATTTTTTAAATGTCGGGGATAAATTAGTGTAATAGGCCAAAATATAGGAGCACATAGTAATTATCACTTATATATATAATATAATTTATAATCAATTTAATTAATTGAATTTCTTAAAAAATATTGTAGATTTATTTTAATTTTTTTTTATTGTATTCATATTAAAATTAAAACATATCTGAACTAAACTTAATTTATTTTAAGTTTATTATAATTGGTTGAATGATATATAACTCATTGTATGATTTTAGTATTACAAATCTATATTATTTTTACATTAAAACAAATATTTTAAACAATATTTGTTAAAAGGAACTAAAATAAAAAAACATAGTACTTAAATATTGAAAAAATCATAGACTAATTTTCTAAAAAGGCCAAACCACATTATCAAAATTGTATTTATTCCTATTTTTATCTAACAAAGTATGTTTGGTATTAGTAAGAAAAATTACTATTTTTCATAGACCATTTAACTAGCCAAATATCTTTACATATGGCATAGATAAAGGGAAGAGAAGGAAAGGTTTTTTAAGAGGAAAGGAGGGGCAGGGAGGGGAGGGTAGTCCTTACCCTTGCCCTTGTATATGCTCTTAGCCAAAGGCAAGAGGTGTTAATGAAATTTTCTATCATATGTTGCAGCGCCAGGTTCAATATCTTCCTAGTCTAACAATGTCTGTCTGTCAGATGTGTCACTGCTCCGCACCCAATGGACGTGATAATCCTAATCTTGCACAGCATTTGACATGATCCAAGATTATTCAACTCTACTGGGTACCGCTTTTGTTTTCTCCAAAATCCTGTTCTGACAGAAGAAGAAATTAATTGTCTACAGAACTTGTAACTGCATCCTGGAAAGTTTCATTTCCATGTTCAGAACAATTTTCGCATAGCTCAAGATCATCTCATGCCCTCGTCATTTGAAAGTAATTATATCCTCTCAATCTCCACCAGCCTTTCAACTACTTCAGTTGCAGTTTTCACAGCCCAACCATCATCGTATCATATATATCTCTGCACAAAAAAGAAAATCACAGAACAAACCAAGTTAAAGGCAAAAATCATCAAAACTAACAGGCAGTGCAAAAATATATATAGAATATTACCTCAATCTAAGTTGCATAGAGACAGATACGTGGATACGAGGAAATACAGATACCGATATGGAGAAATTTGTTTTTAAAAAATATAAGATACGGACATGTAGGGAAACGTGTAAATATTAAAAATATAAAAGTATATATATAAATATTAAAAATATAGGGTATGTATATAAATATTAAAATATATTATTTTTGTAATTTTCAATTTTATATAGAAATAGTTAAAAAAAATATGCATCTAAATAAATATTGCCAATATTATAATTATTTTCAAAAAGTAAAGTTAACTGAATAAATAATAATAATAATAACACAATAAAATAAAATATAAATTAAATTAAAAATAAATATAAATAAGTTCTATAAACTACAATTACTAGTCAATAAAAATCATCCAAATCTATAAATAAAACTAGCATAAATATAAAAAAATAATGTGACTTATAGTACTTATGGATCTTTCTCAACAAATGTAGACTCTAAATTTGGTTCATCTAATTAAAGATTTACAAATTCAAGAACTCCTACATCTTCCATGCTGCCAAAATTATCTCCACCAACATCTCACAATGTTGTATGTTCATCATAATACTAGGAGGTATTCCTTGATAAAAGGTGAAGATTGTTATGGACAAAGACCAAATCCTTTGCATGTTTTGGAGCTAATTTATTCCTTCTATGTGAATGAATAAAGGACTATGTACTCCAATTTCTTTCACAAAAGGATGAAGAAGTAGGTTGTCCAAACACTCTAAAAGCTAGCCTTTGAAGTAAATGTGCATGTGAACCAAAACAAGCTCACCACTTTCTAGGATCCATATCATACATACTACTAATATGATCTGGATCTCTAAATGTCCACATTTAAGAGAAAAATCTGCATACTCATCATTAGCTTTTTACGATCATCTTCATTGGGAAATAACCTCCTAAAACAATCAACTCTTTTAGTGGATACTTCTTTATCCACATGAGGAGATGATATATTTTCTCCCTCTTGAATCCATTTATTAGTGTAATACCTTTAAAAGAAAAATTCATTAAAAAATTTCATTGAAAAATAATGTTGTAAAAAGAAATAAACTATTAAAATAATTTAAATAAAAACTCACCTTGGATTTAGTGAATGAGCTAAATAATGAAATGGAGTATTACTTTTTGCCCAGTGAGCAGCAAGAATAGTATGAACCACGTAGTAGTGAAAAATCAAGCATTTGTCTTTTCTCATGCTCATATATAATATTCTTCACACTTCCAATCATAGAATCCCACATCTCATAAACTAAATGAAGGCATGGCTTGTTTGTATCACACACTCTAATCATATCATCAATGGGCCTAGTAAAAGCAACAATATAGTTAATCTTGTCCCATCATTCCTCATCCATAATTTTTTCATGAACAAATTTAGCTTTTCCTTGGTCATCATCTCAATATTGTGTCCATTGATCACTTATAACCATTGCTTCTAAAGATCATCTAATAAGTTTAAATCTTTTAAGCATGACTACAATAGAAGCAAAATGAGTGTTTGCAACAGAAAGCAACTTTAAAGAGTTAAACTGATTAAACATAGCTAATCTCATTGAATGGTTCATTATAAAATTCTTAATTTGCAAAACATCTCCATGAATTTCAGTAATCCAATGACACTCAATATAGGTTTCTTAATTAGCTTCCACATTTTTAGCTGCACATATATTCTTCAAAGCAAGATTAAGAGTATGCATAACAAAAAGAGTCCAATAAATATGAGGATACATACCTTTAATGATATTTCCAGCACCTTTACAATTTCTAGCATTATCAGTAATAACTTGAACTACCTTTTGACTCCTAATCTCATCAATTACCTCTTTCTGCAAATTAGAAATAAAATATTTATCCTTTACTTCACCTAAACAATCCACAACTTTAACAAACATAGGGCCTGACTCAGAAGCAATCATTATATTAATCAAATATCTCCTTTGTGGATCACTCCATGTATCACTAACAATACTAACACCTTTTTCCAACCAAGTGCTTTTAATGGATTCCAACAATTTCTCTGCATGTGCTTTTTCTTTTTGAAGTAAAGTGGTTCTCAATTTATTATATCTAAGAGGAACATAACCACCTAATGGATGATTAGCAGCAAATGAATAATAACTCACATAATAAGGATTTCTAGATAAATTAAAAGGTAAACCCCCAGTATAAAACATTCTAGCTATTTGTGCATCAAGTTGAGCTCTAGTTTCCATGTCAAATGCTTTACCAAGAGGAGTATTACTAATTTTTCTCTTCTTTAAAGTATCTAAAGCACTTGATTCAATGAAAGTCAAAGAAGGACTAACGTTATCAGTATTAGGTAAAGAAATTCTTTTCGGTTTTGAACTTGAAATTTTAACTTCAACTTCAACTTCAGCCTCTAATTTTCTCATCTCAAATAAAATCCTTATCTCTAACCTTTTAAAAAATCCCAATTCCTTGTCCTTTTATTTTTAGAAGATGAGTCTTCACCCTAGTATAAGACCCTTGCTTTTCTTTATCACAAAAATTACATACCCACTTGAATTTACCTCCTCCACTTCCTCTTTTTTCAATTGAATTAACATATTGCCATAAAAGATTATAACTTTCATTGATATAATTCTTGGGAACTGGGCTGCTAGTGCTAGTATTATTGAAGTAGAATTCATATTCACAAAACTGCAAATTAATAAAAAAAATTAGTAATTTAAATTTATGCATTAAATTTAGAACTAATAATTTAAATTATTAGTAATTTAAATAATTATTAATAATTTAAAAATTAATAAAATATAATATAAAAGAACCAACATATATGGATAGTTAATTAAATTTCAATATATTTATAAAATAACACTATAAATATATCAATAAAATAAATATAAATAAAATTTTAAAGTTTAATAAAATTACAATAAAAAAATACATTTAGAACCATTAATCAGTAAAAATAATCAAAACTAGTAAATACTAAAAAAAAGTTATAAAATAAAAAAATATATGCATCAATTATTTAATTTAATTAATTCTCAATAAAAAACAAAATAAAAAAACCCACATCACGCGCATAAATAATAAATAAAAATAACATAAATAATAAAAAATTATAAAAAAAGTCATAAAATTATAAAAAAGTAGACATGACATGACCATCATCTACTAATTTAATTATCAATAAAAAAACAAGCACACCACGTGCATCAATTTAATTATATGTTTCATTGATTACCAAAGCAAACAAACCCACATAAAAAAGAAAACCCATCCCGTTGATCAAAGAAGAGAAGAACACAGCCACCCAAAATCAAAAACCTTCTACATAATAAGAAAATCCACCCTTCCACCTCCTAATAAAAAATCAAAGTTATGGCAATCAAAGAAATATGAAGAACCAGAAGGCAGCAAAATAGAACCATGAGAACAACAAGCCAATAGAAAAAAAAAATTGATATGGAGGAAAAAAAAAGTTTACTAGAGGAAGATGATTTTGTGTTCTTCAAATATGTATGAAGTAGGATGGTTTGAATTTGTATTGTTTAAATTTATTTATATTAAATTTGTTTGTTTTCCTTTTCAATTTAGGAATTCTTTTGCTTTTTTATTACAATCCAAATCAGAGAGTTATGACCAGCGCTAAAAAATGAAAATTTTTTCGAATACGGAATTCGTAGTAAGCTTTAAAAATAAAAAAAAATACATGCAAACATAATATAAAAATACATCATAATTAAAACTTTAATTAATATAAAATAAATTTATATATCATAACATAATAAATATATTTTCATACAATATTCGAATACAAGATCTTTAACTAGTGTAACACAATACTACTACAATAACACTATTACTATAGTGATTACTAAAATACAAGAAGAATGATGGTTCAGTATTTACATAAATCAGCCGAAGAGAAAAGAGTCTGGCGAAGAGTTCTATTAGAGAGGTTTGAAGTAGAAGATCCTAAAAAAAAATATTGAAAGGAATCAGACCTCACTGATTGAATTATTATAATATATATACATGCAACCTAAAGTCATATACAATCAAACATTAGTATAATAATAATAATATATATATATATATATATATATATATACACACACACATACATTTTATTCAGATGCTAAAATCCACTTTTATATAATAATAAATGCTGAAAAAAAAATTGGGTGAAGGATCGGAGTAGAACCCTAAAATATTCTACAACCTCGATCACTGAACCTCACTAGCCAATATGCTCACTTAATTCCAAAATATTTCTCTTCTCAATTTTTGGACAGTAGACTAGCCCCGAGACACTAAGTCAACCAAGCTCCCGCAGTCTCACTGTCGGTGTGATTGACCTTGAGACACTAGGTCAACCAAATTCCCGCAATCACACCACTCACTCATCACAAACCTTACTAATCAATTAATCAAATCTCACATTAATAATTTCATAAGATCAACCCTAGTATTTTAGCGTACTGATGTGCACACAGTCATAATGTAACTCATTAGATAATACGTTATACTGCTATCCTTAAAAATATTACTTTCGTAATCAAATAATGAAAATTCAATATAAAAAATATGATAGCATATATTATCAAAAATAAATATTTTCAATATTTCTATGGGAAATCATAAATATGAATATTAACAACAATAAATATGATTTAATGAAATGAGCATAATTAAATTCATATTTATTAACATATATGACCGCTCATAATATTAATCTACTTGAAATGTATATATATGATAATAACTTACAGTTGTGCGCTCCTCTAAAAGAACTAGACTGATATGCTCCTGTAGGCCTCGGTGTTGGCGCAACTATAGAAAAATAAATCAATAATAATAATATTAGAATTGAAATCCTAATTTTATATTTCTAGAAATTCTAAAGAACGACTCGACAAAATTTCAAAACTTAGGACCGCCCTGAGATCACATTTTAAAAGAATTCTACCAAAAATTTGATAGAGTTTTCTCTGTAAAATGGACATCTCTCTACTAAAAATGGAGCCGATTTTGCACACAAATACACTTCAAATATTCTTAAATGCTCAACTTTTCAGATTGGACCCCCAAACTGCACAAATTGTCCAATCGAGAACCAATATACATAAAAAATCAATAATATAATAATAAATATTAAAAAAATAACTAAATCCATAAAAATCAATAAAATATCAAAACTCAACAATTTAAACAAATAAAACATTAAAGATATTTATTTTCAAATTAATTAATAAAAATCTCAAATATAATTAAATAATATAATAAAAATCCATTTTTCAAATATTCAAAATTAAATAGCATAAATTACAAATAATTACTTAAATTGCTCAATTATATAATAAAATAGTTAAAAATCCATTTAATCATAAAAATAATAAATAAAAATATTATTTGAATATATTTTTGGAAATTATTATTAATTAGCTAAAAATAGTAAATAATTCATAAAAATTATTTTAATACTATTTGTTACTCAAAAATGATCCAAAACATAATAATTAACAATAATTTCAAGTAAAATACAAAATTTACTAATCTATACTAATTTTTCCAAAAATCCAAATTTTCACATAAACTTTCGAAATTTCATAATAAATAATCGGAACACAATTTCAATATACTTTCTTAACGAAACATACTTAAAATAACTAGCAAATTTTATTAGAAATAAAAAGCATTTTCCAAGCTGAGACAGTCCTCGTGAACAGTACTCAAACCGGAATGGTGCTCAAAATTTAATTATCTCCAAAATTGATTGTAAGCACATGTTTGGAAAGCTTACAACTTCACTTTAACTAATCTAAAGTCAATTTCACATAATTCAAACCAATTGAACACAAAATCAATAAATAACATTAAGAACCCTAAATACAAATCATCAAAATTAAAGCTTAAATCAAAGTTAATTGGATAAATTACCTTGGGGGAAACAAAGCCTAAGGAATGAGCTTTTAAATAAGACCAACCTTAGCCCCTATCATTGCTGAAATCGTTGGCGACAGCAGGAGGAAGGAGGAAGGAGGAAGGGAGGAAGGGAAGGCAATGACGATAGTGAGCTGGGGAGGCGGCAGGTGGTGTGCGGTGTTTCTGCAAAAATGTAGAAAGAAGGAGAAAGAAGAAGAAAGGAAATGGAGAATGAAAGGAGAGGGGAAGGAAAGAGATGGAGGGAAAGGGGAAAATTTTTTCTTTTTATATGTTTTTTTAATAAAGAGAAAAAGACAAAACAATATATAAATAATATTTTTAAATTAAATACTTACTTTTCTAATTAAATTCACCACAAAATATTAAAATATATTAAATACACTAAATTAATACTATTCAAAAATAATAATATTATTAAATAATATATAACAATGAATTAAATTTTTAAATCTTGATTAAATGCTAATACCATAATATTATAAAATAAATACTAACACTTGAATTTAATTAAATTACACAAAATAATTATAATATAACAATTTAATAAAATATTTATTAAAATTGTATATCTCAAAAATTAATTTAATAATTTATAAAATATCGGGTTGTAACAATCTTCCCCTTTGCAAAAATTCATTCTTGAATTTCAAATAAAAAGAATAAACAATAAGAATTCATCGAGGAAAAAGGTAAGGGTAAGCCACCCGCATCCCAGCCTCGATCTCCCATATGTGGTCCTTCACAAAACCTTGACCATCGGGATCTGCTTTGAATATAACTGACGAACTTGATAATCCACAATCGTAACTGGCTCTTCCTCGTACGTTAGGTCTTCATTCACTTCCACACTCTCAGGCTGCAACACGTGCGAAGGGTCCGAAATGTACTTCCTCAGCATCGAGATATGGAATATTGGATGCACTTGAGACAAATTTGGAGGCAAATCCAATAGATATGCAACCATGCCCGCTCTCTCCAAAATCTCGAATGGTCCAATATATCTCAATGCTGACTTCACTTTCTTACTAAATCTTATCACACCCTTTATCAGTGAGACTTTCAGAAACACATAATCTCCAATCTGAAACTCCACATCCTTACGCTTTGGATCCGTATAGCTCTTTTATCTGCTAGCTACAATTTCTAATCTTCTTATAATCAAAGCAACCTTCTCAGTTGCATCTTGGATAATCTCAGGTCTAGTCAATGCTCTCTTTCAAATGTCATCCCAACACAAAGGGGATCCACATTTCCTTCTGTACAGAGCTTCATATAATGCCATTTCAATACTGCTACTATGGTAATTGTTTTTATAAGCAAACTCTACCAGTGGCAAATAATTATCCTAACTACCTCCAAGATCCATTACACACATTCTCAACATATCCTCAAGTGTCTGGATTATCCTCTCAGATTGACCATCTGTTTAAGGGTGAAAAGTAGTACTGAAATCAAGCTTGGTGCCCATTACTTCTTGTAATTTCTACCAAAATTGAGAGGTAAACACTAAACCTCTATAAGATATAATGGAAATAGGCACTCCATAAAGGCACATAATATGCTTAACATACAGCTTAACCAACTTGCCTATAGAATAAGTAGCTTTAATTAGTAAGAAGTGAGTTAATTTGGTTAACTTGTCCATAATTACCTAGATGAAATCATATACATCCTTTGAATGAGGTAACCTAGTCACAAAATCTATAGCAATTCTCTCTCATTTCCACTCAGGAATAGGAAGAGGCTGAAGCTTTCTAAAAGGCTTATAGTGCTTAGCTTTCACCTGCTGACAGGTTAAGCACTTAGAAACATAATCAGCTACATCCTTCTTTAATCCATCCTACTAGTATAAATCTTTGATGTCGTGGTACATCTTAGTAACACTTGGATGTACACTATAAGTTGTAGAATGCGCTTCTTCAAAGATCTCTTCTCTTAAATTATCCACATCAAGAATGCTAATCTACCATTGATCCATAAAACACCTTCATCATTGAGTGCAAAATCAGTGAACTTCCCTTCACGAACATTCTCCTCAAGCTCTGTTAAAATAAGATCTCAGCTTTGAGCTGCCTTAATCCTATTCCTCAACATTGATATGACTTTGAAGTGAGCTAGCAGTCTTTCTGATTTATTTATCTTCATCATCAAACCTTGATTCACTAACTCATACAACTCTTGCATCAAAGGCCTCCTCTCCACACTAATGTGAGCAAAACTACCTATGGACTTCCTACTCAAAGCATCTGCTACCACATTAGCCTTGCTTGGATAGTATAGAATATCACAATCATAATCCTTCAGTAATTCCAACCATCTCCTTTGCCTTAAGTTCATATCTCTCTACTGGAAAATGTACTTCAAACTCTTGTGATTTATAAAAATCTCACAAGTCACCCCGTACAAATAATGTCTCTAGATCTTGAAAGCAAATATCACTGCAGCCATCTCTAGGTCGTGAGTAGGATAATTTTGTTCATGCTTCTTCAACTGCCTCGAAGCATAAGCTATCACCCTACCATTCTACATTAACACACAACCTAGGCTGACTCTGGAGACATCAGAATACACCGTGAACTTATCTTCTCCATTTGGCAAAGTCAGAACTAGAGCTGTGGTCAACTTCTCCTTCAGTAATTGAAAACTATTCTCATAAGCATCTTACCACACGAACTTCATATTCTTCTAAGTTAGGCGAGTCATAAGTCCTGGACAAATCTCCTATAGTACCTAACTAAACCTAGGAAACTTTGAATCTCAATAATTGATGTCCGTATAGGCCTTTTAAACACTACTTCTATCTTCTATGGATAAACCCGAATACCATTTTTAGACACAAAGTGTCCAAGTAATGCAACACTCTCCATCCATAAATCACACTTCAAGAATTTAGCATAAAGTTGATATTCTCTCAGTGTTTGTAGTATTGTCCTCAAGTGATTTACATGCTTCTCTATACTCTTCGAATACACCAGTAAATCATCAATGAAGATGACTATAAACTGATCCACAAACAGTTTGAACACTTTGTTCATTAGATCCATGAAAGCTGCTGGTGCGTTAGTTAACCTGAAGGACATCACTAGAAACTCATAATGACCATATCGAGTGCGAAATGCCATTTTAGGAATATTGGCTTCACTAATCTACAATTGATGATAACCCGACCTCAAGTCAACCTTGGAAAAGAACTGTGCACCCTGAAGTTGATTAAATAAGTCATATATCCTTGGAAGAGGATACTTGTTCTTCATTGTCACCTTATTCAACTCTCTATAATCAATGCACAACCTCAGTGTACTATTCTTCTTCTTTATAAATAAGACTGGTACACCCCAAAGAGAAACACTAGGTCTAATAAAACCTTTGTCCAGTTGTAACTACTCCTTTAATTCCTTTAACTTTGCGGGAGTTATTCTATAGGGTGACATCAAAATAGGAGTTATGCCTAGGACCATATTTATACAAAATTCGATCTCTTTGTGAGATGGTAAACCTAGCAACTCATTAGGAAAGACATAAGGAAACTCACAAGCTACCGAAACATCTGTAATAAACATCTTCTCCACTAAAGTATCCCTGACAAGTGCCAAGTATCCCTAACAACCTTTCCTCAGCATCTTCTTAGCCATAATAGCAGATATAAGATTCTAAGATGTAGAACTCTTATCACCCATAAACTTAAATTCTACTTCATCCGAAATTTTGAAAATCACCTCTTTACTCTGACAATCTTCAATGACATAGTGCTAAGATAACCAATCCATACCAAGAATCACATCAAACTCCATAACATCCAACAACACCAATTTCACTGACAACTTTTTGCCTCCTATTAACACTAGACATCTAGAAAGAGTAACGTCGATGTTTAACGAATCATTTAGAGGATTGGTGATAGATAAAGAAAATACCATCCTCGAAACTTGCCAACATGACTTTGAAGCAAAAATAGGGGACACGAAAGAATGTGTAGCACCTGGATCAATTAAAACTCTAGCATCCAAGTAACAGATTGGAAGTATACATGCAACAACAGCATTGGATGCCTGGGCATATTGCTAGGTAAGGGTGAAAACTCTGGCCTAACCTTGGCCTCGCTGCTGGCTGGTGGAAGCTTGACCCAAAACCCCTAGCACTACCTCTGCTACACTCATATTGGGCTACAAGCTATGATGTACTCGAATACTGAGCTGGAGGCAACTGATAAGGAGCTGGAGTTAAACTGACAATAGATTGTTATGGAAACTATTGTTGATAGCCAGAATAAGGACACACTCTGGTAAAGTGTCCTATCTATTTACATCTGAAACATGCTCCAGGAGCCATGCAACATAGTCCCTAATGGACTCTCTAACACATTTGACAAGCATTAGCTGCTAATCTCATACTGCTATAACCAAAACTCTAGTCGCCGCTATTGCTTATAGCACTTGAACTGAATCTAATAGGTTTACGTGGTCCACCATGGCCATGTCTACTACTCCTATGGACTCTCTATTGGGATCTTTGGCTTATTGATAAGATCCTCTTCGTCGACTGTTTAAACTAATTTGGAATGTAGTGTACTAGGTGCTCTAAGATCCTCCTATTTGGATACCTCCCAACTGATAATAATCAAGCATAACTCCCTGCTTAACCAATCTGAGCTCTATCTCCTTGGCCAACTCTATCATAGACTCAAAAGTTAGGCCTACAGTAGACATTCTAGAGAACGTAGAACCCAATCCAGTGACGTACGTAGTGGCTACAAAAAACTAATCTCTCATCAAGTCCTCTGCATACCGACCCAATCTAAGGAACTCTCTAGTGTACTCTATCGATTTGTCACCTCTAGCAATACCCGTTAGCCAGAGTCTATAGCTCATCCGCATAGGCTATGGGCAAAAATGCATCATAAATTTTTCTCGAAATTGAGCCCAAGTGAGTGTCATCATGTGTGGCTAGATGACATGAACAAACCAATCCAAGGTTGGCCCCTTAACAGACAACTCGACAATCATGATCCTCTGATACTTGGTGTGAGTAGTCTGAGTCCTTATCTCAATGGTATACAGAAAATCTAGAGGATCTATAGTCTCGTCAAATGATATCCTACTGACTCTGGCATAAAACAGCGCTACCTCAAAGTCAGACATACCTTGTTGATAAATAGGCCGCATTTGTAGTATAGCTAGAGGTATAGCAGCTTCCTCATTCTCTGGCTCTATAGTTCCTTGTCCTGTAGCTCTCTCTGCCTACGGTGACCTACCACTCCTTGAGGTCTACCTCTACCTCTACCTCTATGCTTAACTGGCGGCTTTAGAGGTAGAACATCATCCTGAAAGGACTCATCATCCTCGGCCTTAAGAACCGGTGGAGCAACACGTGCTCGTCTCCTCATTCTGAAAAGATAAAACTAATGAAATTCAGACAAAATAGATAATAAACAAATGATGAACAGACATCCTAATGATTACGTGAAAAACTATAATAAGGAAAACTTATCGAAGATATATTTGAACTAATTTACTGTAGCATTTTTAAAGAAAATGCAACTCTAATAACCTAGGTCCGCAACACTAGAAACCTAGTCTTTGATACCAACTTTGTCACGATCAAAACCAGGGAGTCATGATTGGTGCTAAAGAACGAAAATTCTTTCGAATTCGAAACCCATAGTGAGCCTTAAAAATTAAAAAAAAAACACATGCAAACATAATATAAAAATACATCAGAATTAAAACTTTAATTAATGTAAAATAAATCTTTATATCATAACATAATAAAAATATTTTCATACAAGATTCGAATACAAGATCTCTAGCTAGTACAACACAAGACTACCATAATAACAATACTACTACAGTGATTAATAAAATAAAAAAAATGACGGTTCAGTATTTACATAAATCAACCGAAGAGGAAAGAGTTCGACGAAGAGTTCTACTAGAGAGGTCTGAAGTAGAAGATCCTAAAAAAAATACTGAGGGGAGTCAGACCTTACTGAATGAATTATTATAATATATATACATGCAACCTGAAGTCATATACAATCAAACATCAATATAACAATAATATATATATATATATATATATATATATATGAATTTCATACAGATGCTAAAATCCACTTTTATATAATAATAAATGTAGAAAAAAAATTTGGGTGAAGGATTGGAGCATAACCCTAAAATATTCCACAACCTCGATCATTGAACCTCATTAGCCAACAAGCTCACTTAATTTCAAAATATTTCTCTTCTCAATTTTTGGATAGTAGACTGACCCCAAGATACTAAGTCAACCGAGCTCCCGCAGTCTCACTGTCAGTGTGATTGGCCCCGAGACACTAGGTTAATTGAGCTCCCACAATCACACCACTCACTCATTATAAACCTCAATAATCAATTAATCAAATCTCACATCAATAATTTCATAGGATCAACCCTAGTATTTTAATGTACTAGTGCGCACACAATCCTAGTGTAGCCCACTAGGTAGCACGTTCTACTGCTATCCTTCAAAATATTACTTTCGTAATCAAATAATGAAAATTTAAAATAAAAAATATGATAGCATATATTATCAAAAATAAATATTTTCAATATTTCTATAGGAAATCATAAATATGAATATTAACAATAATAAATATGATTTAATGAAATGAGCATAATTAAATTCATATTTATTAACATATATGAATGCTTATAATATTAATCTACTTGCAATGTATATATATGATAATAACTCACAGTCGTGTGCTCCTGTAAAAGAACTAGACTGACTTGACCTTATAGGTCTTAATCTTGGCGCAACTATAGAAAAATAAATAAATAATAATATTATTATAATCAAATTCCTAATTTTATACTTCTAGAAATTCTAAGAACGACTCGATAAAATTTCAAAACTCAGGATTGGCTTAAGGTCACGTTTTATGAGAATTCTACTGAAAATTTGCAGAGTCTCCTCTGTAAAATGAATGTCTCTCTACTAAAAGTAGAGTCGATCCTGCACACAAACACACTTCAATATTTTTAAATGCTCAACTTCTCAAATTAGGCCCCAAACTGTACAAATTGTCCAACCGAGAACCAATATACACAAAAAATTAATAATATAATAATAAATATTAAAAAATATTAAATCCATAAAAATCAATAAAATACCAAAACTCAACAATTTAAACAATAAAAATGTCAAAGATATTTATTTTCAAATTAATTAATAAAAATCTCAAATATAATTAAATAATATAATAAAAATCTATTTTTTTTCAAATATTGGAAATTAAATAGCATAAATTACAAATAATTATTTAAATTGCTCAATTATATAATAAAATAGTTAAAAATCCATTTAATCATAAAAATAATAAATAAAAATATTATTTGAATATATTTTTGAAAATTATTATTAATTAGCTAAAAATAGTAAATAATTCATAAAAATTATTTTATTACTATTTGTTATTCAAAAATTATCCAAAACATAATAATTAACAATAATTTCAAGTAAAATACAAAGTTTACTAATTTATACTAATTTTTCCAAAAATCCAAATTTTCACATAAACTTTCAAAAATTCATAATAATTAATTGGAACACAATTTCAATATATTTTCTTAACAAAACATATGTAAAATAACTAGTAGAATTTATTAAAAATAAAAATTATTTTTTGAGCAGGGACAGTTCTCGTGAACAGTACCCAATCGAAATAGTGCTCAAAATTCAACTATCTCCAAAATCAATTTTAAGCACATTTTTGGAAAGTTTACAACTTCAATTTAACTAATGTAAAGTCAATTTCACATAATTCAGACCAATTGAACTCAAAATCAACAAATAACATTATGAACCCTAAATAAAAATCATCAAAATTAAAGCTTAAATCGAAGTTAATTAGACGAATTACCTTGGGAGAAACGGAGCCCAAGAAATTAACTTTCAAACAAGACCAACCTCATACTCGATTGTTGTCCGAATCATCATCGGCGTGCCTCCAAAGCTTTCGGCATCATGAGACAATGAAAGGGAAAGGGAAGAAAATGGCAACGGTGGGAGGAGAAAGGAAAGGAGGAAGGGAAGGCGTCGACGATGGTGAGTTGGGGAGGCGGCGAGCAGCGGTGTGCAAGTGGCGCACGGTGTTTATGCAAAAATGCAGAAAGAAGGAGAAAGGGAGGGAAAGGGGATGAGAAGAAAAAGGAGATGAGAAGGAAAGGAGATAAGAAGGAAAGAGAAGGGGGGAAAGGGGAAATTTTTTTCTTTTTATATGTTTTTTTTAATAAAGAGAAAAAGACAAAACAATATAAAAATAATATTAAATACTTACTTTTCTAATTAAATCCACTACAAAATATTAAAATATATTAAATACACTAAATTAACACTATTCATAAATAATAATAATAATAATATTGTTAAATAATATATAACAATAAATTAAATTTTTAAATCTCGATTAAATAATAATACCATAATATTATAAAATAAATACTAACACTTAAATTTAATTAAATTACACAAAATAATCATAACATAACAATTTAATAAAATATTTATTAACACTGCATATCTCAAATATTAATTTTATAATTTATAAAATATCAGGTTATAACATTTTTTATTTGGTATTTTCCCAATCAAATTTAAATTTTGTTTTCTTTTTTATCCCTTCTTCTAGATAAATTTCTTATTGATTTGAGAATTGTTGTTGATTTGGAATTAATTTTCTTCTCCTTCCCACTAAAATGAACCAAAGAAATGCGTTTCCTAATTTTTAAAAATTACAGAAATGGCCCCAATATTATGTGTGAGGGCCGATTTTCACTGTGTTGGAGATGGAAATGTATGCAATATAGGGGAAACGCTTACTTCCTCATGTTTCCGTGCAATGTAGCCTTTTAGGATAGTTCTGTTATCATCTTTCAACTTCTCAAAGTGCTCACTAGCCTTCGATCTATATTCAGTCTCTTTCCTTTTATTCTTAGTAACAACATTCTACTTAGTAGTAGTAGGATCAGTATGTTGTGCTTTCATCTCAATTTAAGATTCAGCAACAGGGATAGGGACATCACCAGTAGCAGTATTACTATTACTGGGGGGAGTCGGAGTATCCATCCTATAAGTATAGGTAGCAACAAAAAAGAGTTATACACATTCTGTCAACGAAATTAAGAAGAAACACATAAAATAAAAACTCAACAGTCAATTAAAAAGCATCAATTGACTCACAAATTAGATTCACAATTCACACACAGATTACAATCACAATTGACTCACATATCACCATCATAATTCACACACATTTTGTCAAGTAGAAAAGCTTAGAGATATTAAAAAATAATATTTCTAAATCTCAATTTTTAATATGAATCAAAATAATTAAAAAATTTCTAAAAAATTATTCGATCAAAATCACATAAACTACTTAATATTGCAAAATTAATATAAACCAAAATTTTATAAAATACATAAAATAGTTCAATTTATCATAGAAAAATTATATACATGAAATTTTAATAGTAAATCAAAGCTCTTGTTAAATACACACAAACAAAGATTTTATTTTGTCAAAATAAATTAAAATTTCAAAATAATTGTCATTAAAAACTCAAAAAGTCAATAGAATGAAAATAAATGTATTAAAATTTCAAAATTATTTTAAATAAAAAAACAAAAACCACTTGTTAAAATTTTATATATAAACTCAAAAATTGATTGTTAAAAGTATTAAAATTTCAAACTAATTGTAAATCAAAAATCAAAGACTAAAAATAAAAGTATTAAAAGTTGAAAATACTTTTAAATAAAAACTCAACATCACCTTTTAAAAAATAAAATCAAAAGAACCAAATTATACCTTAACTTTTTCACAAAATAAATTTAGTGATAGAAAGGCTTGGAGATGTGGACAGATCAACTCATATCAGGACAGATCATGTTCAATCATGCTAGATTGGAAGCTTCCATCCATTTTATTGCAAGTGAACTTCCACCACATCAACTTATATTTAAAAATGAAAACGAAATATCAAATTAGATAAACATTCAAATTTACAGAAAAGAAAAAAACCAAATCGAAACTATATTTTCATATCTCACCTTATGTTTTGTAAGATCTTAATCATTTTTTTAACATGCATGCTTAAAAATGAAAAAAATCAAGTCATGCATGCTACAGATCTACTATTAAATTTTTTCTATCACTACAAATAAACATATAATGAATGGATTTAGGAAAGAGACACCATTATCTAGAGGCTCAGAGTGAAAATTAATCACAAAGGAGAGAAGATCAAATAAAATCACTAAAGGAGTGAAGATCAAATAAAATCACTAAAGGAGTGATTAAATTGTGAAGAAAATGAGACTAGGGTTGTAGACTTGAAGGAGAGGAGAGGTTGAGAGAAAATATAGAGCGACGGCTAAGGTTGGTAAGGAATGAATGAGTGAAGAGTGATTAGGTTGTTTTAGTTTTAGGTTTAGGTTTAATAATATATATTATATGGGTAAAATCTATAAACAGTCACCAAACTTTGCGCTTGATTTTATATATATATATATATTTCAATTTGTAACTTTTTGATTCCTTAACTTTAATTTTAGTTTCACTGGGATGTCACCCACAAAAATTCAGCCAATTTTAATGACGTGGCCACCAGAATTGCCACATTAGAAGCCACGTCAACATGAATCGACAAGTTAAAACAAAAGTAAAAAAAACTAAAATTACTTTCTTACTGTCGTGCAAGTTCTCTCTTTTTTATTTTTTGATTAACAGTGAAATAAGTAATCTCCAAAATCTTACTAATTTTGGCTTTTATTTATGAATTGTAAGTGTTTATGTTTATGAAATAAATAATCCAACTATATATGGAAATAATATTCATATATGCCTTTGTTATTTATTTTGGTTCTCTTTCAATATGCTGAGAGTATTCTCAATTTTGGGAATAGAGCAATGAAACCAAAATTCTTTTAGCAAGAGGTGCACTTTAATTCTGAAGAAGATGTTACAATTAAGCAGAAAGTGAAGAAAAGTGTTTTAAAAGACCTAGTTGCCTTGTTTGTAAGGCTAATATTTTCTCTAAATCCTTGTTTTCCCTTTATGGTCACTGTACATTACCAACTGGTTCAAATATGAAGAAAGCGCCTTCAGATTTAGTCATACCTCATTGGCCTTTTCCAATATTAGACACTTTTTGTTAAAATCAGCAGCTTCACCCAAACTTCTTTCAGTCACATTCCTAGTTATAACCACAATCTTTTCATCACTAGTAATACTTCTCTAACCCTTATTTAGGTACCATGGCCTCATCAAATCTTAATAGTGAAATAATGACATAGATTTTTAATCCCATGATTAGGATGTTTAGGGAGCTGATATTTGCCATAACTTTTAGGATGTTAAACACAAGTTTGTTTGCTTATTCTTACCCAAATTCTAATTCTCTTACAGGAAATGATAGTAATCATAAGATGAGAAGGCAGGAGATGCAGCTTGAAAAGTCTCTATATAGAGTGACCATCGTTCTTCTCTATTCCATCATTATGTGCGTTCTCTTCTTTTGAGGAACTCTAATATGCTACTCCATTGAATTATTGTTTCCAGTTCAATAGTTTAAAGACAAAGATGGCATGAATGACAATAATGAAATGATGTTAGGTTTACATTCGAAGAAATTATACAAAGGAACAACAACTGGAAGAAGATGAACAAAATTTACTTACTCTACTAAGTTTGGAATTTTAGGGAATTGGGGATTTAATAGTTTGACAGCTATAAAGGGTTTCACTTGTTATATGTTAGTAATTTTAGCTTTTACTTGTGTAAGTAAGAAAGTAATTTTAGCTTTTACTTGTACAAGTAAGAAAGTAATTTTAGCTTTTTTTTTACTTTTATTTTTACTTATTTTTATAACCTGATATTTTATAAATTATTAAATTAATATTTGAGATATACAGTGTTAAAAAATATTTTATTAAATTATTATATTATGGTTATTTTATGAAATTTAATTAAATATAATATTGATGCATGAGTGTATATGACTTTAGGTTGCATGCATATATATTATAATAATTCACTCAGTGAGGTCTGACTCCCCTTAATATTTTTTTCAAGATCTTTTACTTCAGACCTCTTTAGTAAAACTATTCACTGGACTCTTTTCTCTCTGGCTGATTTATGTAAATACTAAATTGTCATTTTTCTTGTATTTTAGTAATTATTGCAGTAGTAGTGTTATTGTGGTAGTATTGTGTTATACTGGTTAGAGATCTTGCATTCAAATATTGTATGAAGATATTTTTACTATGTTATGATATAAAGATTTATTTACTTTATATTAATTACAATTTTATTTTTGATGTATTTTTGGGTATATTTGCATGTGTTTTTATTTTAAGGCTTGCAACGGATTCCGGATTCAAAAGAATTCTCGTTTCTTAGTGTCGGTCATGACTCCCCGATTTGGGTCGTGACACTTATTGAGTAATGTTGACGTGGCTTTTGATGTGGCAATTTTGGTGGTCACGTCATTAAAATTGGCCAGATTTATGTAGGTAATATCCCAGTGAAAATAAAATTGAAGTTATGGAACTAAAAAGATACAAATTAAAGTTATGGTATTATTTTGTAATCAAGTGCAAAGTTTGGTGCCCGTTCATAGAATTTACCCCATATATATATATAGGGTTTTCAGACAATTCGGGTAATTAAAAATCAATATCAAACCACCCCCACTTACCCACACTTCTTGTACGCGACACGTCTAATATGCCTTCACCACCCACTTGAAATAGAGTCAGCCCAAGATTTCAGGTAGGACTGGGCCAGAAATCTCAAGCTGATCGATTTTTGCTTAGTCCTACTCCTGTGGGTTGGCATTGGTATGTGTGTATATATATATATTATCGAGTTTTTGGACGATTTGAATAATTAAAAATCAATACCGAACTACACCTGCTTACCTGCCTTTCCTATACCCGATGCACCTTCCCCACCCACTTGAAACTAAGCTTGCCTAAGATTTCAAGTTGAAAATCTTAGGCCAACCGGTTTTGGCCCGGTTGATTTTTGCTCAGTCATACTCCTATGGGTTCGCTATGGTATAAAATGCAATGTTGTCTGTGTTAATTAACACTTTGTGGAAATGATGATGCTTAAAAAGATGAGGAGCTTAGAAGGCATTGGAGTAGCAATTGCTTCACCTCCTATCGCTTTTATATATATATATATATATATATATATATATATTCAGATAATTCAGGTAATTAAAAATCAATATCGAACCATACCTGCTTACCCGCCTTTCTTGTACCTGACTGTCACGACCCAAAATAGGGGGCCATGACCAGCACTGGGGAACAGGAATTCTTTCGAATCCGAAACCCATAGCAAGCCTTTTAAAATAAAATAAAAGCATGCAATATATATTAAAATAAATAAAACATTATACAGTGGAATTAAATCTCATAAGTAAATTAATAATCCACCAACTGATTTAATAACACAAATCCATCTCGTATATATATAAAATCTTTCATACAAATTCTCAATTCAAACTTTTGAATTTTAAATCTCATACATATATAATACATATAGCTCACTGAAATAACTACTGCAGTGTTTAGAATACAAAATAAAACTTAGGTAAACAATTTACACAATAAGGCCGAGGCGGAAGAAATCAGGCATAAAGGTCTGCTACTGAGGTCTGAGGATGAAGACTCTCCTGAAAAATGTCAACAGAGGGGAGTCAGATCTCACTGAGTGAATTGTTATAATATATATACATGCATAGCTAAATGACAAACGCACACATTCAATAGTATATATAATAAATATATATACAGGCAACTACACACGGATGCAGCAAAAATCATTTTATATAATACTGAAAATAATAACTGTTTATGAAGGATCAAATAGAACACTAAATGATCTCAAACTCAAATAGTGTTAGACAACACTCTAGGCATACAGGCTCGCTTATTCCAAATAAATTCACTTGTTCCATTTGGACGGTAGATTGGCCCTGAGACACTAAGTCGACCGAGCTCCAGTAGTCTGACTGTCAATGTGATTGGCCCGAGACACTTGGTCAACCGAGCTCCAGCAATCACACTCTCAAATCACATCTCACATCAATCAAATCAATGAACAAGTCATCATCCACCAATAGGTTAGTAATTTAACCTAAATTCTATCGTCGTACCGGTACGTACTCAGTCCTAGTGCTACCCACTAGGTAGCACATTCTATTGATATCCTTCATTTAAAATAAACTCATACATTTGTAAAATAAATGATGCATGACATTAATTTAAATAGCAATATAAACCATATATATACTAGAAATATACTAAAAATAAATCAAGTATATTTCGAGTATATATATGTTAAACAAATTCAATTCAATTGATAAATAAACCAAAAATAAACCATATGTATACTTAGAAACATTTTAGGTATAAATCAAGGATAAAACATGCATTTAATCTAAAATATACCAAAAATATACTAAAATATACCTAAAATATACTTAAGCATTTATTAAATTATTTATGCATATTTCATCCAATTAAAACATACATTTCTAAAAACATGCATCCTAATACACGTATATATAAAATAACAACTCACAGTTGTGTGCTCCACGAGACGGGTCTGACGGGCCTGGTCCACTAGGCCTCGATCTCGGCGTAACTAACAAATAAAATATTAATATGAAATTAGAATAATTCTAATGAAATTCCTAGAGACTCGATCTAAAATTTCGGACATAGACTAGGAATAGGGATTTGACCGAATGTCACATTTTACGAGAATCCTACCAAAAATTTGGTAAAACCTCCATTGTAAAACGGACATCTGTCTACTTAAAAAGTAGAGTCGGTCCTGTAAGAAAACACACTTCAAATACATATAGCCACACAAATCCTCGATCGGACTCCCAAACTACAATTTCACCGACCGAGGTTCACAATTCATGAGACATACACAAAATACATTAAAATTCCATAAATGCCAAAAATACCCTTTATATACCAAAATATAGCAATTTACATATTTAAACATAAACAAAATAATTATTTTACCGATTTTTAGTTAAAAACCCTAATATTAATATAATATTATTAAAAATCAATAATAACTTGATAAATTCACAAATATTAATAGAAATTCATTTAATAAATCCAAATTACTTAATTAGCCCGAAAACATATTAAAAATCACTAAAAACTCATTTATTTACAAAAATAGTATTATATATACAATTTGAAAAATAGTTTTAATCAGTTAAAAATAATAAATAATTTGTAAAAATCATTTTTATACCTCAAATAATTATTAAAACCAATTAAACTTAATATTCAACCAAATTATTATCAAATTACCAAAATACCCCTAATGTATATAAATTCGCATAATATACTATAATTATTCAAAAATTCACTAAAAATTATATAATTACTCAAAAATTATTTTCTCAACATATAATTCAATAAAATCAATAATTACACTCAATTAACCAATTAATTTTAACAAAATACTCATTTAACATAAATTTCCAAAATTCACCTAAACTAAATAAAATCATAATAATTACACAAAAATTACAAATTAATTTCTAAAATTAATTTCAACCTCTATAAACATGATAAATCACAATGTCACAAATTATTTAATTAATTTATGAAAATTAGAAAATATTAGTAAAATAATAAAAAATTCACAAAAATCAAAAGAAATTCCAAAAATTCTACAAAAATTACAGGATGTAGATTGAGCTATTAGAAGCAACTTTTGTAAAGGAATTAAGCTTGAATAATCAATATTGAAGTTCACAAAAATAAATAAACAAAAGAGGCTGAAATTGAAACCAAGCTTAAATCCTTACCAATTCGAGTTTTCAAGCTTCCAGAAGCTTAGAATCGACTTCTATGGAGTTCTAGGAGCAAAACCATACTAGAATCATCAAGAACGGTGGTCAGACGAAGTAGAATGGAAACAATGAAGTCTCTTGGGTTTTTCGGCCAAACAACGTCGGAGAAGATGGTGGGAGGTGGCAGAGCAACTGAGGAAGGCGGTGGCACGCTGGCAAGCACACTGAATGGAGGGGGAATGATAGTTTGCGCAGTGATAGTGAGGGAAGGCATCGGGAATGGAGGTTAGAGAGGGATGACACAAATTGTAAATTTTCAAAAGTTTATATATATATATATATATAACAAAACTTTAGCAATTAATATTAAAGTATACTAATATTATAACTAAAAAAAATCCACACCCTTAATAAACATATACACACACACACACACACACATATATATATATATATATATATATATATATATATATATGCATGTATATGTATATATATTAATATGAAAAATATAATCATGCATGATGCCATAAGATTTAATAAAACGAGCTAGCGTAAATAAATAAATAATTATTTAGGTTTTATTTTTCCAAAAATGTAAATCTCGAAAAAATTTTACGTAGAAAACTTAAAATAATTAACAAATTAACTTTAATAATTAACAAATTAATTAAATAGTCAAATATATTTATTAAAATTATTAATACTGCATATCCCGATGCAGTTTAAAAATATATAAAATCTCGGGTTATTACACTGACGCACCCAACTCGCCTTCCCCACTTGCTTGAAACCAAGCTGGCCCAAGATTTTGTGCCAAAATTCCCGGGTCGGCCAATTTTGGTCTGGTCAATTTTTGCTCAGTCCTACTCGTGTGGGTTTGCATTAGTATAAAATGCAATGTTGTCTGTAGGGGTAAGCATCGATTGGTTTTGGTTCGGTTTCCAAAATTTTCAAAAAATTAAAATCGAACCAAAATCGACCTATTAAGTTGGTTTTCGATCGGTAAATTCGGTTAATTGATTAATATAAATAAATTCTAAAAAACAATAAAAATAAAGGTTTTTAAGTGGTGTGATGGTTGTGTGCACGTCTTTTCTCCCCCAATACCTCGATTTGAATCCCACATAAGGCATTTTTGCATTTCTTTTATTTTTTAAAAATTTTGTAGGTTGTGGATTCGAACCCACAACCTTATGAAAGGTATATGAACAACTCACCACATGGCCACATGTGTTTTAATGAGATATTTTAGTTATAAAAATATATATTATTGACAAATTTCAGTTTTTGGTCTGTTCGATTAACCAATTGAAATTTACAAATCATAAAAATGGGAACTGAACCGACTTGATTCTGTTCTGTTCAATTCCAGTTCAGTTTTTCAGTTCGGTTGATTTTTGCTCACCCTAGTTGTCTGTGTTAATTAGCGCTTGGTGGAAATGATGATGCTTATGAGGATGAGGAGCTTGGAAGGCATTGGAGTAGTAGCTACTATATATATATGTATATATATTATTAGATTTTTGGACGATTTGGGTAATTAAAATCAATATCGAACCGCAGTTATCTACCTGCCTTTCCTGTACCCAATACGCTTTCCCCACCTATTTGAAATCGAGCAGACCTAAAATTTCGAGCTAAAAATCTCAAGTCGACCGGTTTTGGCCCGATCATTTTTTGCTTAGTCCTACTCCTGTGGGTTTGCATTGGTATAAAATGCAGTGTTGTCTATGTTAATTTGCACTTAGTGGAAATGATTATGCTTAAAAGGACAAGGAGCTTGCAAGGCATTGGAGTAGCAGTTGCCTCACCTCCTATTGCTTATTGGCACAACTATAAAATCGGTATGCTTGATTTCATCTCTTATCTTTATACTGTTGGAGATGAAAAAAATTAGACGATGCATTAGCTTGTTTTAATCACATGCTACACAATAATCCTTTACTTTGCACTGTCGAATTCAATAGAGTATTATCCAAACTTATTAAAATAAGACATTTTGGGATTGTAGTTTTATTGTGCAAAAAGATGGAACTAGGTGGAATTTTAGTTGATCTTCACTCAATAAGCATTTTGATTAATTGTTTGTATCATTTACATCAGGTGGATTTGGGATTCGATGTGCTAGCCAAAATCTTAAAGCTTGGGTTTTCTTTTGATATTATAATGTTTAATACCTTACTTGATGGGTTTTATAGAGAAGGTAGGATTGCTCAAGCATTTGGTATATTTGATTGTATTATTGCCCTTGGTTATCGACCTCAAGTTTATACATATAATGTGGTTGTGAAAGGTCTACGTAAAATTGGAAAAACCAATATAGCCATCAATTTATTGAAAAGAATGGATGAGAAAGGTTGTCAGCCTAATGTGGTAGCATACAACATAATCATTGATGCCATTTGTAAGGATGGATTTATTTTTGAGGCATTTGCCCTTTTTTGGAAATGAAAACACAAGGCATATTGCCTAATGTTGTCACTTACACCTTTTTGATTCATGGTTCTTCCAATTCTGGCCTGTTGAAGAAAGCTTTATTTCTACTTGGTGAAATGTTGTGTGCTAAAATCACACTAAATCTAGTTACCTTTGGTATATTGGTCAATTGATTTTATAATGAAGGAATGATTTCAAATGCTCAAGGTATAGTAGGATTAGCCTGATGTTGTCACTTACAATTCATTCATAGATGGATACTATTTGCAAAACGATATAAATTAAGCCAAAGAAGTATTTACTTTGATAATAAGGAAGAATTGCATGTATGATCTTTATGCTTATAACTTATCAATTAATTGGTATTGTAAAAGGAAAAGGGTAAATAAAGTAAGGCATCTTTTTCATGAAATGAGTCTCAAAGATTTAATGCCTGATGTTGTCTCCTATACCTCTCTTATACATGGCTTATGCTTAGTTGGGAGGCCTTTTATTGTAAAATTGAGGATCGAACTATGAATAAAATTTAACAAATTGTAGCTAAAATAATAAAAATAAAGAAAATATAGAACACACATATTTTAACATGGAAAACTCTAAACAAATTGGGAAAAAACCATGAGCAAGACTAGAAGAATTTCACTATGAAAAATAATAGGAGTTATAAAATATTTCTCTCTATACCCCATGGAGAATACAAAATTCTCTCTATAAAATAGGGGAAAACCCACTCTTTTTATAATTTTTACTCACCAAAAGATTACACTAACTACCTATCCACTATAACTCTCACTCACTTGCTCACATTGCTCCCACGCTCACTACTTGTGTTTTTGTTGCATTTTAGGCTACCCATCCCACCAGCTATTTATTGTCGTGATCCAAACCCAGAGGTACGTGACCGACACTAGGGAATGAGAAATGGAAAAATGCAATCGAAACCCATAGCAAGCCTTGAAATTTTTTTGCAAATAAATGCAAATCACATAACAATAATATCAAATACATAAGTCAATACTCCATTACAATAATACTTCAACACAACACAAATCCATAACATTAATAATACAAGTTTCATAATCAATTACTGCAGTATCTAGAATTTGATTACAAAATGTTCAAATCAAATAGACAAACATAATGCTGCCGGTGAAAAAGAAACCCTACGCAGACGATAACCAGAACTAGGCTGACTGTAAGGTCCTAAAAAAATAAATTGAGGGGAATCAAACCTCACTAAGTGAATCAATTTTATAAAATGCACGTTGGTTTGAAAACATTTGTTATTTAAAAATAAAAATGAGATAAGGTAAAATAAATATAATATAAATATTAAAAATCATTTACTTTGATTTAAAACTCTAGTATAAAATCATATAAATTTATTATTTTGGCAGAAAATTTGGTAGAACACCTAAACCATCAAATTCTAACAGCCACTTGGCTCACTTATTCCAATTGGCTGTCGGTCCTAGAGAGCAAGCTCGACCAGGGTCCATCCACAGTCGATCTCTTATTCCAAATGATCATTGGTGCCCAAAGAGCATGCTTAACTAGGGTCCAACCAGTATCATACCTTTGCCCAGAGGGCAAGCTCAACCAAGGCTCTAAAAAATAATCACACATCTGCCTAAAGAGCAAAGCTTAACCAGGGCTCCCAAAATTAATCACACATCTACCTAGAGAGCAAAGCTCAACCTAGGCTTACATTTCCACAAATCTTGCCCATAGAGCAAAGCTCAACCAGGGCCCATAAATTAATCAATGGCCATAAAAACAATTATTACTGGTGCGCATGCAGTCCTAGTGATACCCACCAGGTAGCACGTTCTACTATTATTTTCAAGTCATTTAAATCATAAGAAATAAAATAAAATAACATAAACAAATAAAGTGGAATAAAACAATTTCCATAAACATTCTTTAAATACTGATAATGATAAAAAAGGAAATAATCATGAATATAGCAATACAAAGAAATTCATAAATAATTCATATCATCATTTTATTATTATTTAAATCATACAAAAATATAATTAAAATTGTCACAACACACATTCTATAAATCAACTCACAGGTTGAGCAGGCTGGGTGACGTATCCTCTACTGCCCAAATGCTACTTCTCTGGTTCCGAAGTTCTCTAAAATAAATAATATTTATTTCAAATATGCTTATATAAATAAATTCTTAAAATTCTCAAAAATTAATAAAATCATGAGATGATGAGGTTGACTCGATTTAAGACTCAATGCTATACAGACTCGGAATTAACATATACTGATGTCACGGTTTTATAAGAAATCTACCAAAAATTTGATAGAGTCTCCTCTGTAAAACGAACATCTCTCTACCGAAGTATAGTCGTTCTTGCATAAAAATAACATTTTTAACAGTCTCACAACTCAACAACTCAAGTTAGGCCCTCACATTACACTTATGCCCAACCGAGAACTACAATTCACAACATGTATAAAAATAATATAATTTTCTCAAATCACCAAAATAAAACATAAAAAATATTAAAGAAATCATTTTTTTTCAAAATAAATAACAAAATTCTAGTTTATAAATAATATTTTACTAATAAAATCCGTTAATGAAATAAAATTCTATTTTACAATTAAATTAGCATAAATTGTAAATATTAAACATAATATATAATTTTCTCAAATCACCAAAATATAACATAAAAATATTAAAGAAATCATTTTTTTCCAAATAAATAATAAAATTCTAGTTTATAAATTTTATAAATAATTTTTTACTAATAAAATCCGTTAATGAAATAAAATTCTATTTTACAATTAAATTAACATAAATTGTAAATAATTATCAAAATCACCCAATTATATCACAAAAATAATAAAATGCTCATTTAAGCTAAAAAATAATAAATAAATTTATTATTCGTTTAATTTTCCAAAATTACTACTAATTAACTAATAATTGAAAATTAATTATAAAAATGATTTTTGATACTTTTATTATTCAAAATAGCCTAAAACAGAATAATTAACAATAATTTTAATTAAAATTAAACAATTTATTAATTTCCAATAATTTCTCAAAAATACATATTTATACATAAACTTTAAAAATTCATATCTTCAATTCTATACATAATTTCATAAAACTTTCTTTACGAAGCTTAATCTACATAATATATAAAATTTAATAAAAATATAAAAAATACCTAACTTAGGACTATCCGGAACAATGTCATGAACATTACCCAATGCCCAAATAATTCAAAAAATTAAATAAAAATCACAGTAAGCAAGATCACAACCTCTAGATCATTTCATCTCAAAGCAATTATATCTAATAAAATCAAATTAAAACTCAATTTAGCAAAATTACTAAAAATAACTTAAAATCAATTACTCAAAATTGAGGGGCTTACCGGAGTTGAAACTCAAAATTGATAGAGCGCTTTTGAAGCCTAAAGGATGAGGAACGTTTTGGGACCAGCGGCAAGCCTTTGAGTGGTCGGAGTGGCACCAACAAAGCTCAAAGCAATCCGACAAGAAAATGGAACTGAAAAGAAAGAAGAAAGAGAGGGAGCAGAGGAGACGTCGGTGGCTGGAATGCTGCTGGGGGCTGTTGTCGGTGGCTTGGATGTTACGGTGGTGGTGGTCGATTCTGGCAATGGTGGTGGTGAGTGGTAGCAACATGGGGAAGAAGAAGAGGAAGGAACGGAAGGGAAAAGAAAATAAAGGGGAGGAGAGAGGGAAAGAAAAAAAAAGTTTTTTATGTCTTTTTTTTATAATATAGTATAAAAGGTACAAAATAATTATTTTAAAAATAATAATATCTCTTTTTTAATTATTCACACACACTTAAACATACATATACATATATATATACACTCTTTAATAATTAATTAAAAAAATTATTTACTAAAATTACACAAATATTACTAATCTTATAATAATTAACACTAATTAATTAAAATTAATAATCTACATTTAATATTAATAATTAAAAATATGTGTTTTTACATTTATAGCCATGACAATAGAATCATTTTTAACAAAAGTTACTGCTTGATGCAACAACTTCTGACTTTGTTATTTATTTATTTTATGTTACTGCACTAAATTCAATGTAGCAAATTTTGAAAGTTGGTTTGACAATCTCCCACTTGAAGATTTAATTGAGGATCAATCACATCTTCACATCATTCTTTCTATCTTACCTTTCATGTTGCTTAAGTTTGTGTTTAACCACATGAGAATCGACACCTAATAAACTTATCACTGTTGATAGATTTTGTTAAGAAATCTACTGAATTGTCTTTGGTATGAAATTTCTGCAAATTGACAGTTCCTTCTTCCACTTTCTATCAAACAAAGTGATATTGAACTCGAATGTGTTTTGATTTTGAATAAAAGACTATAACGAGATGCAAGGCACTCTAACTATTACTAAATAAAGAAACTTTCTCTTGTTTATGCCCAAATTCTTCCATTGCCATATTTAACCAAACTACTTCTTTACTGGCTTGTGTAGCTACCATATATTCTACTTCCGTTATTGACATAGCCACAACTGATTGCAGTTTTAATACCCAACTTATAGCACTGCCAGCAACTATAAATACATAACTCATTATGGATTTCCTTTTATCCAAATCACCTACATAATTTAAGTCAACATATCCTCTGAAAACAAAGTCTAATCCTCTATAATATAATGCAACATTTGATGTTCCTTTAATATATCTTAGGATCCTTTTCACAGCATTCCAATGCTTTTTACCAAGATTCACCATGTATTAACTAACCACTCCCACTGTATGTATAATGTCTGGTCTTATACATATAATAGTGAACATTAGACTTCCCACTGTTGATGCATATGGTTCTCGAGACATTTCCATCCTCTCTGCTTTACTACTAGGACTCATACTAGATGATAACTTGAAATTAGTAGGAAGTGGGATCGAAATTAGCTTATAATCTTGCATGTTCAATTGCCAAAAGACTTTCTTTAAGTAATTTTTTTGGAATAGCCAAATCTTCCTCTTATTTCTGTCTCGGTGAATTTGCATCACTAGAATCTTATTTGTTGGTCTCAAGTCCTTCATTTCAAATTCCCTAGCCAACTTTGCCTTTAATTCTTTGATATGAGATTTATTGGGGCCTACTACCAATATGTTATCTATATACAACAGTAAAATGACAAAGTCATTTTCGCTAGCCCTTTTGAAATATGCACGAGGATCTACATTAAGTTTGTTGTATCCAAGGTTCATGATGAAGGAATCAAATCTCTTATACTAACACCTCGACACCTATTTTAAGCCATATAGAGATTTGTTCAACCTGCAAACCAAGCTCTATTTTTCTTGTTCTTCAAAACCTTCTGGTTGGAGCGTATAAATCTCTTCTTTAAGATTTCCATGAAGAAATGTTATTTTCACATCTAACTGCTTTAGATGTAAATCAAATATAGCACACATTGATAAGTCCACTCGAACTATTGTAAGTTGGACCACAAGGGAAAATATTTTATTAAAGTTAATGCCTTCTTTCTGAGCATACCCTCATACTACCAATCTTTCACGATACCACTCCACTTAATCATCACTATTACACTTGATCTTATAGACTCATTTTTTACCAATTCAATTTTTACCTTATGGTAACGACACAAGTTCCCAAGTCTGATTGTTATATAGAGCTTTAATTTCTTTTTGCATTACCGCTATCCACTGAGATGTTTTTAGACTTTATATTACTTCTGGAAGAGTTGATGGCTCTCCATCTTCTGTTAGAAAATAGTATGCAACATTACTCTCCATAATATAATCATAATGCCAACCTGGTGCTTTTTTGCCATAAGTTGACTATTGAACTCTAGTTTCTTCAGACTCAACTAATTCTTATTCTTCATTTTATGATGCTGCTTCAAAAAAATCCTTTTGTTCCACCTATATCATTGTAGTCTCTGAATTATCTTTTAATGTGCTATTGTCACATTTTTCTTATAGCTTATCTTCTGAAAATATCATATCTCTACTAATGATGACCTTATAGGCAGTGGGATCTTATAAGCGATACCCTTTAACTCCTTCTGCATATCCTAAGAATATGAATTTTTTGAATATTGGATCCAGCTTTGTAGTTTCTTGGGCATTATACATCATGTATGCATTACTTCCAAATATATAGAGGTTTGAAAAATCAATAGGCTCACCAGCCATATCTCCATAGGTGTCTTTAACTCAATTACAGTTGATGGTGACTTATTTATTATATAACAGTTGGTGTTGACTGCTTCTGCCTAAATTGACTTCGTTAGACAAGTGTAGGTAGCAGGGTTTAGCGCGTGCCCAGGTGTTTGACAACCACGGCACTATGTGGGCTTGAGGCCCACTAAGAAATACGATATAGGTCTTGGGCATATTCGAAGATGGAGTTTCCACCCAAATGAAAGCCGGGACACACTGTACAATAACTAGATCCCATAGAGGTTCTTAGAAGCCGTCATCAGAGATCAGGTTCAGAAACTGGGTATGAGCATTTAAATGTTCACCCAACCTTACGGTTGGCCTTCGTTTGTGTTTTACATTTTATTACCATTTAATTATTTAATCATTTTCTTATTTACATTCAAAGTTGCACTTGCCTTGATTTACTTGCTAAGTTTTATAGTTAAGTCCAAGTTTGCACATTAATCCAATTTCATGCTTTTGAGTCCCAATGATCGACAAAAATAGAATAAATAAATTACAACCATACATTCGAAGTTAAATGGGAAAGGGATTAGCGATTACAACACTTTTAGGCAAAATAAAATAATAATATATAGAAAATAAACAAAACATATACCAAAAGTCAACCGACGAATAACATGAATACGATGATATAAAAGGAATAGCTAACAAAGGCGACTACTCAATGATGAAAATCATCAAGTAATTCCTGCAATAATCACATAGTTAGTTCCTTCTAAAATAGAAAATCATATATGACGATGCTTATAAAGATATGTTCTAAAGAAAAGGGGATTCATGTTACAAACTAAGGAAATCATCAAATAATCAAGATAATCACCATCATGTAATAGAATAGCCATGCTTAAGGTCAAAAGACACATGTCAAGTAGATGTCATGACAAACATCAATAGAAAAAGTAAAGCTGAAGGCGGGCTAACCTGTCAATGTGGAAATCACCTCACTGATGAGGCGATCGCCTCATTGACAAGAGGCGACGCTTCTTCATCAGGTTGATTTTGACTCTCGAAATGATTAGACTTCTACTTTAAATAATAATACATGTATATATACATCCAACAAGCATCAAATTACAACTACATGGAAAAGTCTTTGAGGATCACATCAATGAAATAAGGTATCAAGCAAAGTAAACTAAAAATATACCTAAAATACACTAATGACTCAATTATGCATAAGCAAGAACACATAAAATGATGAGCATGTTGAGTTTAAGTGCAAATTTTTACCAAAATGAGAGGCCCTCAGAGATGTATCCTTAATTGTAATCCTTACTAAGATGTGATTTCTACTTTGACATAAGCTTCCTTCATTTCTTCTCTTAGGAAAATCTGGACCTCCTTTAGCTTGGATCTCCCTTTTCTTTCAGGACATTTTTCTTTGCTTCTTCTTTTTTTAGAGCTCCCTTCCCTCTTTTTCCTCTATCTATCTCAATCCCCCCTTCCTCTTCTTTCTCTCTCCTTTTCTTTTATTCCCTAGCTTCCCCATGCCCCTAAGCCCTCTAGCTCATCATTAGCCTTCATAGCCTTTTTCTCTTCCCTAAAAATCTCTTCCTTATATAAACTCGGGTCTGGGGTGTGGGGCCCATACCACTTGGCCACCATGGTTGTAGCTACAAGTGGTTTGCCATAGAGGCGGCACCTCTTTGATGAGGCAATTGCCTCATTGGCAGCTGCCAAAGAGGCAATCACCTCATTGCATTGAGGTGATGCCCCTTTGGCCTGGGCCTGCATTGGGCTAGGTGGGCTTGGGCCAATTCTAGACAATTGGGCTAATTTTTTAGCTTTTTAGGCATTAGTTTTTTAAGTCCACTTTCCAATAGAGATTCAGGTTTCATTCTCATGTCCAAGTTTAACATTCTCATAATTGGGCTTGATAATGAGCCGATCAAACCGAGCGCCCCTAATTTGCCCCCTAACATGGGCCAACCGAATCGGGTGTGGTGCTCAATCTTATAGTCTTTCAGTAGCTTGGTCATTTTTACTCAAAATTGAACGTCATTGTCTGTAACTATGTGGTGCAGCAAACCATATCTGTAGATTATATTTTTCTTGATGAACCTCGTCATCTGTCTCGACCCAACAACAACATAAGATTCAGCCTCAACCCACTTGGAGAAATAGTTGATAGCCACAATAATATACCGATGACCGTTAGTCACTTTTGGCCTTACCTCTCCTATGATGTCAATCCCCCATACAACAAACGACCAAGGAGAAGTCATTCCCTAAAGCTCCATAGATGGTAAGTGGCTAATATCACCATAAGTTTGGCAATTGTGACATTTCTTCACAAATCTAACACAATCGGCCTCCATGGTGAGCCAAAAGTACCCCTGACGAGCTATTTTCTTTGTTAAGACTGTCCCATTCATGTGTGGCCTGCATATCCCTTCATGAATTGCTTCCTTAAGCCTTTAAGATTCATCCTTATCAACACATCTGAGGTGTACCCCGACTGGCATTCTTTTGTATAGCATCCCATTGTGACTTATAAACTGTCAAGACAACATTTGTAGGGATATCCTTTCTTTCCTATCAGCGTCATTCAGAAACTGCCTAGTTTCTAGATACCTTTGTAAATCATAGAACCAAGGTTTCTCAATAGCATCAACTGGCATCACCCACACCTCCTTGTAATAGGGGACTCAAAATTTTTAAGAATTAAGGGCCTAGCATTTGGCTATATCCCACTTTCCTACATGGAGGTCAGTATAGCTAAGGCATCAGCTACCTGGTTTCCTTCCCTCGGTAAGTGGACAAACTTACACTGAGTAAATGAGCACAAGATAGTTGCCAAGTACTCTTAGTACAGACGCAATCTGTTTTCCTTTATTTCCCATTCTTTAGTTGCTTGTTTTATGACTAACATGTAATCCCCGTAGATAGTAACATTCTCTGCTCCCGTGCTGTGCAATGCCTCTAGACAAAAAATGCAAGCCTTGTATTCTTCTTTAGTTGCTTTAAACTCAAGTCTTTTTGCCATCGGGATCATTTCTCCCTCTAGCATAACCAAAATTACCCCTATTCTGGCCCCTTTGTTGTTGATAGCTCCATCAAAGTACATTTCCCAACCTTGAATCTCTATCACCCTTAGATGTTCATTAGGAAACTCCAACTTTCATTATTAGTTGTCATCCACTGGGCTATGTGCCAAGAAGTCTGCTACCGCTCTCCCCATTTACCATCTTTTTGGCTCTATACTCTATGTCAAACTCTATGAGGAGAACAAGCCACCTAGCCAGTTTCCCTGTAAAAGATGGGGTTTGTTGGAGATACCTGAGGGGATCATGTTTAAAAACTGTCTACACTTTATAAGACTGAAAATAGTGTCAAAGTTTTTTTGTTGCCCAAATCACTGCTAGGCACGTTTTCTCCACCAGGCTGTAAGTAGTTTCCTAAGGCAGAAGCTTCTTACTCAAGTAATACATAGCATGCTCTACTTTCTTTTCATCTTCCTGTGCTAATATTTCCCCTATTGCGTCTTTCTCAATTGCCAGATACAAGATCAAGGCTTTACCTGGTCTCGACGGTTGTAAAATAGGAGGATTCATCAGATAATCCTTAATAGCTTCAAAGGCTTACAGACACCTTTCATTCCACATAATGGATTGATCTTTCTTTAAAAGCCTAAAGATGGGATTGTAGATGGCTATCAATTTGGTTATAATTCTGGTGATATACTATAAACGCCCTAGAAACCCTTAGACCTCTTTTTTATTCTTTGGTGCTGGCATATCCCAGATTGCTCTGATCTTATCTGGATCTACCTCTATTCCTTTTTGGCTGACAATGTGTCCCAACAATTTCCCAGATGTAACCCTAAAGACACACTTCTTTGGGTTTAGTCTGAGATTATACTTTTCTTCCCTTACCAAAAACTTATCTAGCGCCTGGAAATACCCTTCTTTAGTTATCGACTTCACCATCATATCATCCATATACACTTTTACCTCCTTGTGGATCATGTCATGTAGCAAAGAAGTTTCCATCCTCTAATAAGTGGCTCCTGCATTCTTTAACCCAAAAGGCATCACTTGGTAATAGTACATGCCCCATTCGGTGATGAAGGATGTCTTTAACTTATCCATCACTGCCATTATGATCTGATTGTACCCTGAAAATCCATCCATGAAAGAGTACATCACATTGGAAGCCGCACTATTAGTTAACATATCAATATGTGGTAGTAGAAAGTCATCCTTAGGGCAGGCTTTATTCAAATCTCGGTAGTCCACACACACTCTGACCTTTCCATCCTTCTTAGGAACAGGAACTATGTTTGCCAACCACTGGGTGTCCTCTACTACTTCTAGGAACTTTGCCTTCAATTGTTTTTTAACCTCTTCCTTAACAAAAAGAGCCCATTCTGGCCTCAACCTCCTTTGCTTTTGCTTTATTGGCACTATGTGGGGGTATGTAAGGATCCTATGTTCTAAGATCTCCCTGTCAATTCCCAGTATGTCTTCATAACTCCAAGCAAATACTTTCTGTCTCTTTTTTAAAATTTCTTTCATTTTTTCTCTCTCATCATGAGTTAAACCAAAAGCAAGCAATATATTTTTAGGATTATCGTCTGTGCCTAAATTAAATGACTCAGTTTGCATAGAATTAATGTCAAACATATGCATGAATTGATCATCAAAAATAGAATAACCATTAGGAAACACATCACACAAATAAGTAAATTCAGACTTCATTACATTCACTTTTGAAAAGAAAAGATTATCGGTCTCAAACAGAGAAGCAAAAGAAACATCATAGTCATTATAAAAGGTATTTATGATAGAGTTGAGAACATAGGTTTCAAAATCAAGTTCTTTGCTTTGATCATCAATGCCTTTCTGCTTTGAGGTAGCGTCATCCTCTTTAAACTCCTCTTCAACCAGTACTAGCTCTTCAATAAGGGCTTATTCAACAGTAACACCCTTGGCTTTATTCATGAATTTGGCAAAGATTTCAAACCATGGGATAACCTCCCCAGCCATCAAGAGAGGTTCTGGAGTCCTACTGTATGGGTACCTGGTGCCTTCTTTCATAAAGATCTCCCATAGAGTTTTCTTTTCAACCACGGCTTCCTTTTCCTTTTCTTTAGACTGGCCCCAAACATTTATCTCTTCCTTAGCTCCATTAGCCTCTTTAAACCTTATCCTGTGCTTCAAAATAGGCACCTTGTTTTCCATAAACTCAGAAGGTTCGCTCTAATTTTTTTCCAACCCCATGCTAAGCAGAAACTTCATACTACACATCATTTTCAGAACCTTTTCATCCGTCTTATCTTCATAAATTATACAGACCTCAAAATTGAGACTAAAGGAGATCTCATTAGGGATCAACTTCAATGCAGCTATAGCGACTTCAGTTTCAGTTGAGATGGTGACAACCCTTCCTTTATGAGGGAATTTAATTTTTTAATGGACAGTGGATGGGATGCCGCCCAGAGGGTGAAACCATGGCCTTACCAATAAAATGGCAAATGTCACCGGGATATCAATTATGTGCAAATCGACCCAAACTTCTATAGGTCCCGTTTTAATTAGTGCCCTGAATGTTCCTTCCATAGACCTTTTGGTGTCATCATAAGCTTTGATAACTACCTCAGAAGGCTTTAAGTCAGCCATCGTCAACCCTAACTTTGGTAGAATCTTCAATGGACACACATTGATGGCGGAACCATTGTTGACCATTACATAGCAAGTCATTTTACCTTTTACCTCAGCCTTGATGAACAGAGCTTTGTGGTGATTCCTCCCCTTTAAAGGCAGATCATCATTAGAAAATGTTACCAGACATTGGCAATAGTCTCCTTGCTTTACTCTTTTTCCTTCCCTTTTTCTAAACTTCTCACCTTTTCGGGCTCAAACTTGGCAGCCTTGGGTTCCTCTTTCTTTCTTTCAACCTTTCCTACATACCGACTTGGTTCACTTCCCTCATCATTCCATATGTCAACTTGTACTTCACCTTCATCATCGGAACTCCATATGTCCAAGACATGCACCTGCAATTCCATGGGTTTTCTACTTGGTTTTAAATTCTCAGGTTTAATTTTTAGGGTATTGTGGGAGACATCAATAAAGGAGTTTAAGACTTGCTCCTCCTTTAGATCGGAGTTGGCCATCAAAATGGGTGCATTTGGTGGTGGTACATTTTGGTAGTTGGGTAAGGGGTTGGTTTATGTGTTCCGTTTTCTGGTTTCTGGATTGGTAATTTTGCCTGAGTCTATTAGGTCTTGGATTTCATACTTTAATCGAGCATAACTGTTTGTATTATGTCTAATGGTCTGATGAAATTTACAGAAAAGCTTTGGGTTGGCACTAGGTAAGGGTTGTTATAAAAGTAAAGGCCGTAGCAAGTTCTTTTCAATGAGCTTGTCAAGGACCTTAGACATGGGACGTCCCAGATTTGAAAATCTCCAAGGCTGTCTAATTGCATTGACCTGCACATTATTGCGTGGTGGTCAAATGGCATTAATCTAAACGTTACTACTTGAACTGGCTCCCTCTTTGCCCCTAAATCCTCTTTCGAAGAATTTTTTCTCTTGAGCCAATCCTTTTAGACCCTAAATCTATACAATTCTTCAAAGCTTCTGATTCCCAGATCCCTCAACTTCCTAGACAATGTTAGGACACACCCTTCTATCACCAGGACTAACTGATCTGACTCAGTAGGCCTATGCCTCATCAAAGACAACTTTCCTCTCCAACGAGTCAGGTAATCAGTAAAAGACTTGTTAAAGTTCTGCTTGGTGTTCTGCAGATCTTTTAAGGATACCTCTAACTGAACATTAAGACCGTATTGCTTGATAAAGGTGGCACATAATTCCTTCCAATCTGATTGAACATGTGATTCCAAGGTGTAGTACTAACGGATTAGCGCTCCTTCTAATGAAATAGGGAATTGCTTAATGATTTGGCCTTCAGACAGCTTGGTAGCCTTCATGTAAGTCACATACTGCTTCAAATGCAAATGGGGATCTTTGGCACCAATGTATTTCTTCATATCAGGGAATTTGAACTTACAAGGTAGTAGTTCATCTTCCTTTTCTAGATTTAAATCATAATCTAGGGGAGCGACAATACCTTTCTCCTTCATCATCATCTGCATCTGGCTCATCGCTTGGTCATGTTCTTAGCCCACTCAGTTTGACCCACATCCTCAGTTAGGTTCACATTTCTTCAATTTGTCAGATTGGCCAACACTGTCACATCATCTTCTTCCCTGCCTCTAATTAGGATTTCCTCATCAACATCCATCAGATTGATTGGTGGTGCATTAGATGGTTGTGCTGGCTAGTTCTCCTTGATGATCTTAGTAATTTCTCCCATCATTTCTCTTATCATAGATTGGGTTTTTGCCATTACTTCATCTTTTAACTTTGCCCTAAATGCTTCTGGATCGAACCCTCCTGCCATTCTTATTTCTAAATTTCTGACCAGACGACCTGAACTAGTTCGGACTTACCCTGTTGAGCTTAAAGGATCTATAGTGCTGCAAAACCATTGGTTAGAATCATGCATGACATGTATGCATGATATGTAAGTCCATTTTATTTTAAGAAAAATTAAGGAACAAATAATCATAAAAAAAAAAAAGATACATAAAACCAAAACATAAAGCTCAGACGTGCAAACTTTTGCCCTTATTTCTCCCACACACATATTCAATGGCGAGTATCTTGTCCTAGGATTTTTGGCTTGAGTTTTAATTATCAACGGGGGATAACAAAATCAACATATGCAAGAAAACTCTCAAAATGATTTAGACAAGTAATGGGTCCTTTAAATAAAGCCCGAGTCTATTTCCTATGAGCCAAGGTCTTTAGCACCATAAACTCACTTGTTAAGGCCCACTTAAAATGGGTCATGAATAGGCATGAGAGGCCCTTATTGACTACTTTATTTATAATGGGCTTTGGTTGGACATGAGGGCCCATTTCACTTTGGATTGCTTATTGATAGGCTCAATATTTATTTTAAGGGTCCATTATATGGCATAATACACATGCATGCGGGAAAATTCCTAAGGATTGTTACTAGGTCATTACATGGGCTTGAGTTTTAGGTAAAAAGGCTTCAACTCCCACAACGATATACGTCTATATACGTCTCCCCATTCAGGGTCAAACAATGCGGATTAGTACGTGTCCTGAGTGACAATAATCAAATACTCCACCACCAGGTTTGAGTGAAATGTAGGTAGCGAAGTACTAACTATTGTTGGGTTAATTAGGGACTGAAGTGCTCATTGTGTGCAAAATGTGTAGTGAATGCATAAATGCAAAAGAAATAAGAAAATAATTAAAGATGATAAAACACAAAACACTGGAATCATTTTCTACATCCCCAATAGAGTTGCCACTATAGGTGGCGGGGTTTAGCGCATGTCCAAGTGTTTGGCGACCATGGCACTGTATGGGCTCGAGGCTCACTAAGAAATACGATATAGTTCTTGGGCCTATTCAGAGATAGAGTCGCCACCCGGTTGAAAGTCGGGACACACTGTACAGCAACTGGATCCCACGGTGGTTCCCCAAAGCCATCATTAGAGATCGGATTCGAAAACTGGGTATGAGCATTTGAATGCTCACCCAACCTTGTGGTTGGCCTTCGTTTGTGTTTTTCATTTTATTACCATTTAATTATTTCCTCATTTACATTCAGAGTTGCACTTGCCTTCATTTACTTGCCAAGTTTTATAGTTAAGTCCAAGTTTGCACATTAATCCAATTTCATGCTTTTGAGTCCCAACAATCGACAGAAATAGAATAAATAAATTACAACCATACATTCAAAGTTAAATGGGGAAAAGGATTAGGGATTACAACGCTTTTAGACAAAATAAAAGAATAATATACAAAAAATAAACTAAACATATACCGAAAGTAAACCAACAAATAACATGAATATGATGATATAAAAGGAATATCTAACAAAGGTGACTACTCAATGACAAAAATCATCAAGTAATTCCTACAATAATCACACATTTAGTTCCTTTTAAAACACAAAATCATATGTGACGATGCTTACAAAGATATGTTTTAAAGAAAAGGGGATTCATGTTACAAACTAAGGAAATCATCAAATAATCAAGATAATCACCATCATGCAATGGAATAGCCATGCTTAAGGTCAAAAGACACATATCAAGTAAACGTCATGACAAACATCAATAGAAAAAGTAAAGCTGAAAGTGGGCCAACCTATCAATGTGGCGATCACCTCATTGACAAGAGGCGACGCTTGATCAACAGGTTGATTTCGACTCTCAAAACGATTAGACTTATACTTTAAACAACAATACATGTATATATACATCCAACAAGCATCAAATTACAACTACATGGAAAAGGCTTTGAGGATCACATCAATGAAATGAGGTATTAAGCAAAGTAAACTAAAAATATACCTAAAATATACTAATGACTTAATTACACATAAGCAAGAACACACAAAAATGATGAGCATGTTAAGTTTAAGTGCAAAGTTTTACCAAAATGAGAGGCACTCAGAGATGTATCCTTGATTATAATCCTCACTAAAATGTGATTTCTACTTTGACACAAGCTTCCTTCCTTTCTTCTCTTAGGAAAATCTGGACCTCCTTTAGCTTGGATCACCCTTTTCTTTCAGGACGTTTTTCTTTGCTTCTGCTTTTTTTAGAGCTCCCTTCCCTCTTTTTCCTCTTTCTATCTCAATCCCCCCTTCCTCTTCTTTCTCTCTCTTTTTCTTTTATTCCCTAGCTTCCCCATGCCCCTAAGCCCTCTAGCTTATCATCAGCCTCCACAGCCTTTTTCTTTTCCCCAAAAATCTCTTCCTCACGTAAACTCAAGTTCAGGGTGTGGGGTCCATACCATTTGGCCACTATGGTTGCAGCTGTAAGTGGTCTGCCATAGAGGCAACGCCTCTTCGATGAGGCAATTGCCTCATTAGTAGCTGCCAAAGAGGCGATTACCTCATTACATTGAGGCGATGCCTCTTTGCCCAAGGGCTGCGTTAGGCCAGGCAGGCTTGGGCCGATTCTAGACAATTGGGCTAATTTTTGGGCTTTTTAGGCTTTAGGTTTTTAAGTCCACTTTCCAATAGAGATTCAATTTTCATTCTTATGTCCAAGTTTCACATTCTCATCATTGGGCTTGACAACGAGCCGGTCAAACTGAGTGCCCCTAATTCACCCTATAACATAGGTCGATAGAATCTGGTGTCTACAAGTAGTTCCTAACATTGCCCTTATTCTTTCTCATAGGGTTTTGTTCATCCGCTCTACCACTCTATTATGTTGAGCAGTGTATGTTATAGCCTTTTGATGCCTTTATGCATTTAGAATTTATCAAATTCTTCACTGGTATATTCTCTTCCATTGTCTGTCCTCAAACACTTAATCTTGTTTTTGGAATCAAGTTCCACCCTTCAAATACATAAGCTTTCCTCTTAATAGGATATGTAATCACTCAATATTTTTAAATTATTAAAATATATTTTGAGATATGCACTGTTAATAATATTTTAAATATTATTTATATATTATCATTATTTGTGAATAATATTTGTTATTTTACGTTAAATATTTTCTTATGTAAAATAATTTATTTGGGAGTTCTATTATTTAAAAAATATTAAAGTTATTATTAATATTATTGTTGTTGTTGTTGTTGATGTTGTTGTTGTTGTTGTTGTTGTTATTATTATTATTATTATTATTATTATTATTATTATTATTATTATTATTTTCATTATTGCTAGTGTGCATGTGTATCATGCATGTGAATTATTTTTATTGTTATTATTATTAGGGTTGTTATTTGTTGATGTATTATTATTATTATTATTATTATTATTATTATTATTATTATTATTATTATTATTATTATTATTATTATTATTATTATTATTAGTACTACTACTACTACAACTATTATTATTATTACTATTATTTGTTATTATCCTCATTATTTAGTGTATGTGCTTGTGATGTGCATATGTTGTGTGTGTATTTGTGTTAGTGTGTGCTATATATATATATGTATATGTTAAGTTATAATATATATATATATATATATAAAGAGAATGTCAGTATTAAAAATTTGGTCAACCCTTCCTCCCCACTTATTTCTTTTCCCTTTCTTTTCTTTTCTTTCTCTTCTCTTTCTGCGTTTTTTTCTTCCTTCTCTGTGCAACTTCCAGCAACCAACCACATCGCTCAAGCCACTACCATCAGCCACCCCTTACCTCCATTATTTCCCTATCTTCTCTTCTTCCTCCTATCACTGTCAGTGTGCCTTTATCGTCATCGGATCATGCAAAAACTGAGACTGCAACAGTGAAGTTCCATGATCGCCAGCGACTTCCTTTGGTCACCATAGCTCACATTCTTGAGCTTGCCGGACTCCTTGAGCTGTGAGGATCACATTTCCAAGCTCAGTTTGAGCTTAACTCCTTCCGATTGTGAGTTTTATCTAGATTTAAGTTTATGTCTAATTTGGTTTTTGAATTTTTTTAGCTTGAATTTGTATGAACCATGCTTAGTGTCTTTGTAAATATTGATGTGGGAAGCTTGAGCTACTTAGATATATTTTTTGTTTGATTTTTAGAAATTTTTTTAATTATTTGGGTTTTGGTTTTCAGGCGAGTCACTATTCCGGTGACCCTCACCGAAAAACTTTTGTATTTTTAATAAATAGTATGGATTATTTAGAATAGAGTTTGTGAAGGAAGTTTATTAAAATTCTATCCCGATTATTTATTATGAATTTTTAAAGGTTTATGTAAAAAATTAATTTTTGGAAAAATTAATATAAATTGATGAAAATAAAAAAGTTAGCCTAATCTACATTGATTTCAATTAAATAATGCATTCAATACAATCCCTAAGTTAGTCTAATCTACATTGATTTTAATTAAATGGGCTAAATCTACATGTTTTTAATAAGTGAGCCTAAAGGGCCTAATTCCTTTTATTTTTAATTAAATGAACCTAAGTCTATTTATTTTAATTCTAAAAATAGGCCTAAATCTACAAATTATGGAGTATTTAAATTAATGAGTCTAATTCTACATGTTTTAATTCTAAAGTGATATTAAATCTATAAATTATAAAAAAGGCTTAAATTAAGTGGGCTAAGTCTAAATTAATTAAATTAAATTAGGTGAGTCTATGTCTAATTTACTAAATGGGCTTAAATTATCTCTAACCTAAAAATTTAATTAATTATGGGCCTAAAATGCATTTTAATTAATTAAACCTAAAAAAAAAACCTAAATTTAAATGGGTTAAAGTCTAATATGGGCCTAGGGCCCAAAATACATAAACACAAATAAATAAGCCCAAAAACAATAATAAATATCAAGCTAAACAAATAAAAAGATAAAAAAATTAATTTAGCTTATACTAAAACTCTAATTTAATTACAGTGACCATAAACAATAAAATAATCAATCAAGCACCAATTTTACCAACTTAACTCTAATTTAATTAAAAAATCTAAGGATTTCTACAACCATTAATTTTAATTAATTACCCAATGAAAACCCTAATTTTACTAACCAATTAAATTAAAACACAAAAACACACACACACACACCAAATTCCACTATTCCTACTATTGGGGATATTACAATGATCTACTGCAAATAGGAATAAAAACTAATACACCCCAAAAAACACAAAATAAAATAACCAACAAAATAATAGCAAATAAATAAATAAAACTTTTAAAAAATTATATTCAAATACAAAATTTAAGCCATGGCATTTCATGGATCTTCATGAGTTTTGTTCTTATTCAATCACATGCTACTCCACAGCTTAGGTTACTCCCACCATAATTATGAACACAAAAGCAAAATAAATAATGATTAGAGCTTAAATAAAATAAAAATAAAAATTAACTAAAATTAAAATCAAACTAAATAATCAAATAAAAATAAAAGAAAAGGGTAGAAGAAGGGATGATTAATGGATGCAGTATTGATTAGCTCCTCAGAGTGTTATCAATCACCGTTGCTTTTAATTTATCTTCAAAACTTGATGTCCTCCTCTTCAAAAGTCTATTGCTCTTGCTCCAAAAACAAAGAAAATCTCAAGAAAAATATTATACATACTGCCTCAAAAAAAATATGAAGAGAACTTTTTAATGCCAAAAGAGAGATAGTCCAAAGAGAGCCCCCCCTTTTTCAAGAGCCTAAACTATCCTTATATAGGAAAAGAGCCAAAAACCCTAATCCTATGTACTTAAGAGTTCCAGTTTTAACAAGACTTTATTTTCTAAAAATCTAAAAAAAATAAATTTTAGAAAATTTTTAGCCAATCAAAATTCAGGAAAAATATTTTTAAAAATTAAAAAAATAGTGCAGGACCTTATCAGAATAGTATAATTTTGATCTGTAAATAATTTTTTTAACATTTAATTATAAAAAGACCCCTAAAAGAATTAAAAATTTTCAATTAGGTCCTTAAAAAGTATTACAATTCAATCCTTGAAAAACATTAAACCCTTTCTTTAAAAAATGCATGCAGACTTTTAGGGTTTCAAACTTTAAGTATTGAAGACCTATTTCTGATATTTTAATTATTGGAATCATCGGTCGCATCCACACTTTATCATCTCGAAATTGGGTGCTTATAGCACTGTATAAGGCTTTGTACTGAAGGAAGTGTAGATCCCCTCTAAGTTGGGACGAGATTGGAGAGAGAGCGTTGGCTGGACCTCAGATGGTTCAGGATGCCGCCGAGAAAGTTACTATGATCAGAAGGAGGTTAGAGACCGTAGTTAGTAGACAGAAGAGTTATGCGGATCCGAGACGTAGAGATGTGGAGTTTTAGGTTGGAGACTATGTGTTTCTAAAGGTGTCTCCGATGAAGAGTGTGATGAGGGTTGCCTACCCTTACCTCTTTCCTCAATAAATTCTTATTTCTGTTCTTTTATTGAATTCGAGGACGAATTCTTGTAAGGTGAGAAGATTGTAATGACCCAATATTTTTAAATTATTAAAATATATTTTGAGATATATAGTGTTAATAATATTTTAAATATTATTTATATATTATCATTATTTGTGAATAATATTTGTTATTTTACGTTAAATATTTTTCTTAAGTAAAATAATTTATTTGGGAGTTCTATTATTTAAAAAATATTAAAGTTATTATTAATACTATTGTTATTATTATTATTATTATTATTATTATTATTATTATTATTATTATTATTATTATTATTATTATTATTATTATTAGGGTTGTTATTCGTTGATGTATTATTATTATTATTATTATTACTACTACTACTACTACTAATACTACTACTACTATTATTATTACTATTATTTATTATTATCCTCATTATTTAGTGCATGTGCATGTGTTCTGTGTGTATTTGTGTTAGTGTGTGCTATATATATACATGTATATGTTAAGTTAGTATTATATATATATATATATATATATATATATATATATATATATATATATATATATATATATATATATATATATATATATATATAAAGAGAAAGTCAGTATTAAAAATTCGGTCAACCCTTCATCCCCACTTATTTCTTTTCCCTTTTTTTTCTTTTCTTTCTCTTCCTTTTCTGCATTTTTTTTCTTCCTTCTCTACGCAACTTCTAGCAGCCAACCACATCGCCGAAGCCACCACCATCAGCCACCCTTCACCTCCATCACTTCCCCATCTTCTCTTCTTCCTCTTATCACCGTCGATGTGCCTCTGTCTCCGTCGAATCACATAAAAATCGAGACTGCAACAGTGAAGTTCCGTGATTGCCGGCAACTTCCTTCAATCACCATAGCTCAAGTTCTTGAGCTTGTCGGACTCCTTGAGCTGTGAGGATCACATTTCCAAGCTCGATTTGAGCTTAACTCCTTCCAATTGTGAGTTTTATCTAGATTTAAGTTTATAGCTAATTTGGTTTTTGAATTTTTTTAGCTTGAATTTGTATGAACCATGCTTACTGTCTTTGTAATTACTGATATGGGAAGCTTGAACTATTTAGATATATTTTTTGTTTGATTTTTAGAATTTTTTTTAATTATTTGGGTTTTGGTTTTCCGGCGAGTCATTGTTCTAGTGACCCTCACTGGAAAACTTTTGTATTTTTAATAAATAGTATGGATTATTTAGAATATAGTTTGTGAAGGAAGTTTATTAAAATTTTGTCCCGATTATTTATAATATGGATTTTTTTTTGTTTTAACATTTAATTACAAAAAGACCCTTGAAAGAATTAAAAATTTTCAATTAGGTCCTTAAAAAGTATTATAGTTCAGTCCTTGAAAAACATTAAACCCTTTCTTTGAAAAATACATTCAGACTTTTGAGATTTCAAACTTTAAGTATTGAAGACCTATTTATGATATTTTCATCATTAGAGTCCTCTATTGCATCCATACTTTATCATGCCGAAATTGGGTACTTACAATTGCCCATTTGTCGCTGTTTACTTGACAAATTGCAGCAAAGCAAACTACCACTCAATTTCTTAATTGAAAGTTAGGATACTTACCTTTGCTCTATAAAGTGTTTGCTTATGAACTTGTTATACTCGGATGTACAACATTGATTTATAAGGACATATCATACTCGGTCGTATGATATTGACTATACTCAGTCATATAATATTGATTATACTCGGTTGTATAGTCTTGAGTGAAAGGGATACATTGCACTCGGCCATACAATATGGACTATACTCGAACATATAGTCTAAATGGAAGGATACACCACACTCGGTCGTATGATGTTAATTGAAAATACATTGTATTCGGTCGTACAATACCGACTACACTTGGACATATAGTTTGATTTAAAATGATACATCACATTCTATCGTATAATGCTAATTATACTTGATTGTATAATCTTGATTGAAAATACATTGTACTCAATCATACAATGCCAACTACACTCGATCGTATAGTCTGAATTGAAAATACATTGTACTCGGTCGTATAATGCCAACTATACTCTGACATATAGTCTGAATTTAAAATATATTGTACTCAGTCGTACAATGTCGACTACACTCAGACATATAGTTTGAATTGAAAAAAATACATCACACTCGGTCGTATGATGTCGATTATACTCGGTCGCATAATCTGAATTGAAAATACATTGTACTCAGTTGTACAATGTCAACTACACTCAGATGTTTAGTCTTATTTGAATGATACATTGCACTCTATCATATAATGTTAACTACACTCGGTCGTATAGTCTTAATTGAAAGATATATTGCACTCGGTCGAACAATGTCGACTACACTTGGTCATATAGTCTGAATGGTTTTATGTGATTATGCTGCAATCCATAATTGCTCATGATTAGCTGCAACCCTTTCATTGCTTACTGATGATATTGCAATCTATAATTACTCACGATTAGCTATAAACCTTTCGTTGCTCATCGATGATGCTGCAATCCATAATTACTCGCTATTAGCTACAACCCTTTCGTTGTTCACTGATGATGCTACAGTCCATAACTGTTCAAAAATTAACTATAATCCTTTCATTTCTCACCTTTGATAATGCTTTAATTCATAAATGTTTACTGATTTTAATTAACTATAACCCTTTTATTGCTCGCCTTTGATGCTGCAATTCATAATTGCTTGCAAATTGACTGTAATCCTTTCATTGCTCGCCTTTGATAATGTTACAATCAATAATTGCTCGTGATCAGTTGCAACCCTTACATTGCTCACCTTTGATAATGCTACAGTCCATAACTGGTCACTGACTATAATTAACTGCAACCCTCTCGTTGCTCGCCTTTGATGCTGTAATCCATAATTGCTTTCAAATTAACTGCAATCCTTTCATTGCTCACCTTTGATAATGCTACAGTCCATAACTACTCATGATTATAATTAACTGCAACACTCTCATTGCTCACCTTTGATGCTGCAATCCATAATTGCTTGCAAATTGGCTACAATCCCTTTATTGCTTGCCTTTAATGCTACAGTCCATAACTACTTGCGAATTTTATCTTTGTTTGTTTGAGTCGAATGCTTTGAATTCTTTATGCTGACTGACTTTGAATTTTGCTATATTGATTGATTAGAATTTCTCTGCTGACTGATTTTAATTTCGCTATGCTAACCATCTCTACAAGTTGGATGCACTTTCTTCTGGATTTGCAATTCCTACAGACTTATTGAAGTTAGTTTCAATCATGATGAATGAACAAAAGTACCTTATAGTGTTGAAAATTTAAGAGAAAATTCATCACTTTTTCATGAGATAGCATGCACTCAGTGAATTTTTCTATTTTTAATTTACATGACTATTATTTATTTGCCATTTATAAAAGTCAGAGACATCATTAACCATCTTATGCTGAGAGCATGTCTTTTACCAAGTGGAGAGCTTACTTTCACATCTAATTTTAGGGAGAATTTACTAAACAAAACTCATGGAAATTAAGCATAAACATATCAAATTTTGAGTATCAAAACAATCTTTGAGTTATTTTTGTGTTTTCCTTCCTTATCTAAGTATTCCCCAGCCTTTCTCATATTACTCAACATGGATATCATTGGAAAGGTCCTTTGGATACTCATACTCTTACAAAGCATTGGAGTAAATAGAGCAGTTTTTGACATGGTCCTCTTTTAGTATTCCCCCGCCTCTTGTATTACTCAGTGTGGATACCATCGAAGGTTCACGTTGATACTCTTGCTCATGTTGGAGCATTAGAGTAAATTATGTTTGCTCTTATTTTGATTTTCCTCTTAGTATTCCCTCGCCTTTTTCATATTACTCAGTATGGATACTATCAAGGATTTTTGTACTCATACTCATTTATGAGCATTAGAGTAGATTATATGCACATTTATTATTTGAAAGACTGAAATGATACTTTGAAATTCAAGAAATTTATCTTTATGTCCACAGATTTTGTTTTTGAATTTTCTTCCCCTTATTTGGGTGCAAAGAAAGCATTAGATTGATTGGAGTATATAAAATCTCAGCACAAAACTGTTAACTAAACATCTTAATTATGCAAGGCTAATAAAAAAGAGCCATTATGATAAAAAGTAATGAGATAGGCTTTTCGCACATGATCTCATGAAGTGGATGAATTTACTTTTAATTTTTGAATTTTATGATTGAGATGGTACTTTATTATAGAATTTAAGAAAAGAGATTTTTGTTACTTCCATTTTTATTATCTTAATGAGTGTTTGCCATGCAAGATGATACTTCTGATGAATGATTAGCATTTGTAACCTTTCCCATTCTTGTTGATGTATCGATTCCTTTCACCTTCTTTATTCTCTTTTGTTCTTTTTTGCACAAACTACTATAAATTAGTATAGTCTATTCGCAAATGAAGAAATTTTGTCAAAATGAAATGTTATTCTTTTTTTGCATTCTTCCCATTAGATTTGTCTTTGATCGCAGAGTCATGATACTCTACCATTGAAGTTGTGGCTTTCTATTTCTGCCATTCCATTAATGCTATGGTAGAAGACTTCATTCCTCTTCTTGATATCTCCTGTAAAAAAAGTTCAAGAGTTAATGATCTTATTTCATGATCAAATGATTTTCTAGAGTGCATTCATTTCAAGTTTTGACTGCATCCTTCCCTTTTATAAGGCCGATGAATGTATTGCTGACATGTTGGACCTTCTCATCACTATATTCCATACCCTACACTGGTTTAACTATTGTGGAAAGATATTCCAAATGATGCTTCAGATGAGACTGTGGAGATAGATGTTGAATCTATGGAGCTTAAACATCCTATCCAGCCTCTTAAGGTTATTAGGATGTTGCTTCTGCAAATATCATTGTCGGTGATATTCCCTTACTGGATAAGCTCATGATTCATTGGGCTCCTGAGGTCTAAAGTCCCATTGAGCATTAGGTTCACCTTAATAGTGTTACCTTTTTCTCTCAGATGTGAACATTCTAAATACCTTTCTGCACTTTTGTAACATTAATTTTGATTGTTAATAGCAAAGTATTTGCACAATCTCACCTAAACTTAAAGACTTTATTATGCAAAGCAAGTATTTCACAATAAATGTATGCAAGTGTATGCATATTATGTATGACATGCATGATCTTAATAGGTCTCATGTTTGGAACATAGCCATGTTGTTGTTTTTGGAGTGTAAGAATGAGGTGCTTCATCAACAACCTATAAGTTTGAGCATTGAATGCTTTGCTGTTGGTACTTCTGATGTTAGAGCTTCTGATACAGTTCATTGGACTGAAGACTAGGGTAGCAAGTGGGGTCCATGGCTTTACAATAGAGCTTGTGATTGATTGATGAACTATTAAACTTTTCTTTTTATTACTGCTTTACTCTTTTCTGCCCTAAGATCTTTTTCACAAAATTTGAAGTTCTAGTGTTGTATTTATTGTTTTGGCCCCAAGCAGCCCTAGAGTTACATTTTGCCCCCAGCTTTATTTTAAATCCATTGTAGCAGTCTTGTTCTTTATGTGTGCAAGAGACTTAATTTGGTCACTGATGTTGTTGTCCCTTTATTTTACTAACCCTATTAGTTGTAGTCTCATGTATTAAAGATGTAGAGGAGTGGGCGAACTGATTGAAGTGAGTTCTTGATGATGAAATCAATTAGACTTGCACTTCAAAGAATTCTTTAATAGAAAATGAGGCTTAATACTAATGCAATAATTGATAACAGTTACAAGGTATGGGCTGCAACGCAAGTTATTGAGCCACCTGAATTCTCAAGGTATAAAGGGATGCTAGGCTTACAAGAAAAATTACAAAAGGGGTGGCAAAAAAAGAAAACATAACTAAAATAATGATCTCATAGCTCTGATTTAGCTTTTATTATGTATTATCTTTTTGTTCAAATACTTATGTAGTCAGATAAGGACGAATATGTGATATTTGGATAAAAATTTCAAATTCAATTTTAATTATTCATTAGGACAAAAATGAGAACATTCATTACACCACATGATACAACTCTTGTTATTAGCCAATCCTGAATTTTTTCTCTCTAATTTTTACCTTACTGTTCTTTTTTCTTTCTTTTTCTCTCTCTTTGTTCCTTCTCTTTTTATCATTCTTTTTATTTTTTCATCAAATTTCCTATCTTCAGAAGTTACATCATGTGATATATGAATATTCTTTGAATTTGCATTTGTGTCCATGCTAAATGAATCTAATTGAATTGAATTTTATGTCAAACCTACAGATGCATTCATAATGCATAGTACTATTATACATAAGTAAGCATGATCAAAATTCATATCATCGGTCCCTAAAATAAACAAGTTCTAAAGAAACTAAAATTTTATTCAAATAAGACAATAAGAAAATTTATTTCTTATTCTAGATGCTAGGGATGCTAGGTCTCATAGCGGTTATCCTTCAAGTGGTTGACATAACAATTATTCTTGCATCTTCTTGCCAACTATCTCTATGACTTCATCTTTTTATTCCTCAAATGTGCATTTTTCTTTCTTATCTAGCAACTTCTCATCAATAAACTGACCCTCCCATCCTGTAGGCACAATCAACTCGAAGGGTATGTCAAAAGAAGGTGGTTTAGTATAAAACACCTTATAGTCGAACTTGCCTGAAGGCTGACCTAATAAGTCTTATGCTCTTTCCACATCTTTGGGTGCATTAAGAGATTTCTCATTGGTTTTAAGGTCTAGATCCTCAAAGGAGCTTAGCACTTCTTCCTCACTAACTCTTGAGTTAATCATCATGGTAGCTAGAGGTGGTACATTTTGGTAGTTTAAGAAAGGATTATTTTTAGTGCTTGGGCTTTCAAGGTCTATGATTTTTCCAAAGTTTATAAGGTTTTGAATTTGTGTTTAAGGTGGGTACAAGTGTCTGTGGAATGGCCAGTAACTTGGTGGAATTTGAAATAATTGTTCGGGTTATAGCCAATGACATTTGGGTTTGGTGGTTTGGAAAAGGTAAGAGGTCTAAGCATGCCCTTTTGCATTAGGCTATCTAGGACTTTGGACAGGGGTTGCATGAAATAGGAGAATCTCCTTAGTGTTTGTACAATACGCACTTCTATAGTTCGGCTAGTGCTTCTGTATTGTGTGCCCCCAGTTGGGTAGTTTCTTACTCTAATGGCTCTGGAGCTCTTCTTTTTCTCACTCTCAATTTCCTCAACTTGCAAACTATCGTCATAAAGATCTATAAATGTTTTAGGATTCATTATTTATAGTCTTTCAACTAGATTGGGTGACACATTTTTGACTATCATCCTTACCTGATCCTTCTCAGCCAGTTTATTTTTCATTAATCCTGCCTTGTTTATAAATCTGGTCAAGCAATCAGAAAATGATTCATTTGAGTTTTGCTTAGTCAGTTCTAAATCCATGATAGACACTTCCAATCTAGTGTTATAATCATACTATTTCAAAAAAGCAGTATATAGCTCTCTCCAGTAAGCTCAGATAGACTTTTCTAACTCATGATACCAATTAATAGCCATACCCTCCAAGGATAGCACAAACAACTTGGTAACTATACACAAAGGAGCCTTAGTGGTGCTCATGGTAGTTGTGTATTGACTAAGGTAGATCCTCGGGTCTCTAATACCATCAAACTTCTGCAGCTGTGGCATCTTAAATTTATCAGGCAACTTGTCCTCCCCAAATTGCATCACATCATCAAAGTCAAACGAGTATCCAATGCCCTGCTTCTCATTAACTCCTCTATCTTAGACATCTTTTGAGTTAGTGCTTTCATCTACTAGGATTCCAACTTTTGCATTTGCTCAAAAGATTCTCTTTTTACCTTTTCAACCATATAACTCTCAACATCCTCCAATTTCATTTCCCCAACAGGTATATTCTTAGCAACATTGTCATTGTTAGTAGGTGGTGCGCCCATAATAAGCAAAATGGTCATGATAGGAGGTGCAACAGCATCAAGTGGTGGCATTAATCCAGCCAAGGCCTGTATTAACTCATCTTGCATCATCACTCTCATGTCATCCATTAATACTCCTTTGACATCCTCTAGGGTCTAGTTTCCTCCCTCTTGTTGTTCCATTTGTTTGATTTGTTTAGGTTGTGCAACTTATAGGTAAAGTAGATTGATGGGACACCTTTATAGTCTGCTAAGGATCTCTTTCGCAATCAATTATGGACTCGAATCCATTCTCACTAGTCTACCACCCTTTTAACTCTAAACACAGGAAGACCCAGATGAATCTATTATGGTTGAAAAATAAATTTTTAGTATGATGCATGAGGTACATGTATGCATGATGCAAGTGTTATGCAACAAGTAGCAAGTAACAAGTCAAGTTAGGTGTACATACATCCATTCAATGATGAGTTTCTTTTCCTAAGATTTTTGGTCTTAGCTTAATATCAATAGGGGTTATCAAGAATCAACGCACATGCCAAATCTCTCAAAGAAGTAAAACACATAAACAATATTCTAGATATAAAAGATTAGCCTAATCTTTATTAGTCAAAACGGGCTTTTAAAGTATGGGCTTGCACCTTTATAGATAAAAATACCTCATTGAAACATTCACAAGAAATTTGGGTAGATCCTAGGGGAAGTTACTAAGCCAATATATGTGGTTAGGGTTCGGTGAAATTGTCACGACCCAACCGAGGAGTCATGACCGGCACTAGGGAATAGGAATTCTTTCGAATCCGAAACCCGTAGCAAGCCTAAAAAAATAAAAATGCATGCAATAAATAAATAAAAATACACCAAAATTTAAAACTTTAATCGATATAAAATAAATACTCAATGTCATATAATAAAATAATAATATTCATACAATATTTAGAGACAAGTCTTTATCCTAAAATAACATATAGCTGATACAATACACTACTACTATAGTTTTCTAGAGTATAAATAAAGTTCAAATATGAAATTTACATAAAATAGACGGGGCGGAAGAAGATCGGTGTAACGCACTACTAGTACGGTTTAACAAAAATGACTCTCTTGAAAAAATTGGTTGAGAGGGGATCAGACCTCATTGAGTGGATTATTACAATATATATACTCGCACCTGCTAATGTCATATGCAATCAAGCATCAGTATATACATATATAAATACATACAAGCATTTCACACAGATGCTAAAATCCATTTATATATATATATAAATGCAGAAAATATTTATTTAAGTGAAGGATCAAATAGAACCCTAATATATTCGCAACCTCAATAAAAATATCAACATCCAATAGGCTTAATCAAAACTCCAAATATTCATTTGTCCAACTCAAAGTAGTAGACTGGCCCTGAGTACAATAGGTCAACCGAGGATTCACAATCTCACTATAGGCATGATTGGCCTCGAGTACACTAGGTCAATGGAGGATCCACAGTCATCCTTTTCTAATAACCAGTAATCTCCATATTCTCATTCATAATCAGACATTAGAATTTCAACCTAATTCTAACAAATTGTTGCGCAACAATCCTAGTACAGCCTACTAGATAGCACGTTCTATTAATATCCCTCAATAAATCGCATTTAATGGAAAATAATAAATTGCACAATTTAAATATAATGGCAATCATTTAAAAATGATATAACATTTCTATACTAAAAATATACCAAAAATATATTAAATGCATATGTTGAATATATGTCAAGTATACTGAATATATATACTAAAACATGTTAACGTTGATATGTCACATATATACAAATTATATATTAAAACAAACTAAGTAAAATGTCACATATACCAAAAATATACTTAAACTATACCAAAAATATACTTATACATTTAATAAAATAATTCATGTTTAAACTCATATTAAAACATGAAAACTCATAGTCATGCATCTACATGCAATGTATATGTAAAATAATAACTCATAGGTTTACACTCCTCAAGACAAACTCGACGAGTCTGGTCCAATAGGCCTCGGTCTCGGCGCAATTAGAAAATAAATATTCATAAAAAATCAAAATAATTTCTAACTTACACTTGTAAGAATTCTAAAGCAAGACTCGATTTAAGAATTCAAAACTCAAACAAAACACAAAAACTCAGGATCGACCCAACATCATGTTTTATGAGAATTCTACCGAAAATTGGCAAAATCTCCTCTGTAAAACGGACATCTCTCTACTGACAGTAGAACTGATCCTGCAAGAAAACACACTTCTAATAATGCAATAGCTCAACACCTCGGGTTGGGACCCCAAATTACATAATTTCCAACCGAGGTTCACAATTCACAATAAAAATAAATAATTCAATATTCAACAATAAATATAATAAAAATTATTAAAAATCCTTAAAATAATCAAAATGCCACAATATAATATATTTAAACATCAAAACACTAAATATAAATATTTTCACATTAATAAAATAAAAATTGCAATTAATTTATATAATATTAATAAAATCCCAATTTTTCAAATATTCAACATAAAATAGTCAAATTCACATTTAATTACTCAAATAGTTTAAATTTATAATATAAATAGTTAAAACCCATTTAATCACAAAAATAGTAATTAATTTATTATTTGAATATAATTTTTGAAAATTAGTATTAATTAGTAAAAAATAGTAAATAATTTGTAAAAATTATTTTAATACCATATAAAATTCTAAAATCATTTAAAAAATATTTTTTAACTATAATTTCAATAAAAACACACAATTAACCTATAATTCCAATATTCACATAATATTAAAATATTCCCAAAAATTATATAAAATTACTAAAAATTATTTAATCAATACTAAAATTACTAACTTAATTTAATAACACTAATTTAACCAAATTTCCATTCAAAATAATTAAATAACATAATTATCAAAAATTCAATTTAAATTATTAAAATATTAAAAAATACCCATTATTTAAATTAATTCAAAAAAATATACAAAAAAATATAATTGAGTAGATTGAGCTACCTTATCAACATTATCAAAGAGAAAAACCATGGATCAAACACAATCAACTTAAAAAAAATTCAAAACCCTAAATACACATAAACTAAAACTTGATAAAACTCAAAACCAAGAGGGATTAAGCTCAAACCGAGCTTAGAATCAAAATCACCAGAGCTAGGAGGTTCAATCAAGACTGTAACCACGAGCTGAGGTGGCCGAAAAAGCTACCGGTGTCCATGGAAGCTTATCTCGGTTCCTTCATCCCCAGCGACTTTGATGGCAAGCTGAAGGTGGTGGATGAAGTTTGGAGGTGACTAGAGGTGGTGGTGGTTGCTAGTGGCACAGTGGCAGCTCTAATGGCTTGGGGTGGTATTGGGTTGCTTCGATGAGGAAGAAGAAAACACAGTGGAAGAAGAGCAAAAAAAAATAAAAGGGAGAGGAAGAAAAATGTGAAAGTTGACCCATGCATGTCCTTTTGACCATCTTTATATATATATATATATATTAACTTTAACTTTAACACTTTTCACATATACATACACTAACACACACACACACATGCACAACATAACCCATTAACACACTAACATAATATAATAATAATAAAATAATAATAATACTATCACATGCATAATAGTAATAAAATAATAATAACACATGCATGCAATAATACTATTAACAATAATAATAATAATAATAATAATAATAATAAATAAATAAATAACAACAACAACAACAATAATAATAATAATAACAATAAAAATATTAATAATAATACTATTAAAAATATTAGCAATGAAAATGATTTTAAATATTTTAAATAATAAAACTCATAAAATAATTATTTTACGTAAATAAAATATTTAGAATAAAATAAATGGATAATATACACAACTCATGATAATATATAAATAAAATTTAAAATTTTATTAACATTGCATATCCCAAAATAATTTTATATTATTTAAAATACTGAGTCATTACATAAAGGTCAAGGTTCCCTTAGCAAGATGTCCTCTTTTAAGACTTGAGTTACAGGCCAAGGTCAAAGGGGCCTGACATCCTTCGTAAACTCGAGAGAAGACTATTCCCCTTTAGGACTTGGGTTACAGACTCTGGTCAAATGAGCCCGGTAATCTCTCTTGAACCGAGTTAAGGCTAAAAGTGATAGTTAGTCAATCTATATCTCCATAAAGCTAATGGAATCATAAACCAATGCCATCAGTTAATAGGGACATGCAAAATGAATGCAAAAATAAAATAATAATTAATAAAATAATTCTAAAGAACACAAGTAGAGTCAGTATCTCTTATCCCTAGTGGAGTCGCCACTGTAGACAGTGGGGTTTAGCGTGCGTCCAAGATTTTAGGAACCATGACATTATTTGAGCTTAAGGCTTTAGAGAATACACTAACCACTATCACAAAGACATGGCGTGGAGATGAGGAGTCGCCACCCAGGGTAATAATTGGGACAAATCAAAAAAGTAGTAGTTAATTCCCTAAAAGAAAGCTAGCACCACAACCAGGAGATTCTGAATATGGAATACCAACTTCTTTCAATCTCGTGTTCTTTTAGAATTACTATATTATCCTCTATTTACATGCAATTTCATATAAACCCTTATTCTAGCAATTAACTCCAAGACAAACTAGTCATGAAAAATACAAGTAAATAATGCATTTAATACAATCCCTAAGTTAGTCTAATATACATTGATTTTAATTAAATGGGCTAAATCTACATGTTTTTAATAAGTGAGCCTAAAGGGCTAATTCCTTTCAATTTTAATTAAATGATCCTAAGTTTATTTATTTTAATTCTAAAAATAGGCCTAAATCTAAAAATTATGGAGTATTTAAATTAATGAGCCTAATTCTACATGTTTTAATTCTAAAGTGATATTAAATCTACAAATTATGAAAAGGCTTAAATTAAATGGGCTAAATCTAAATTAATTAAATTAAATTAGTTGGGTCTATGTATAGTTTACTAAATAGGCCTAAATTATCTCTAAGCTAAAAATCTAATTAATTATGGGCCTAAAATGTATTTTAATTAATTAAACCTAAAAAAAACCTAAATTTAAATGGGTTAAAACCTAATGTAGGCCTAGGGCCCAAAATACATAAATACAAATAAACAAGCCCAAAAACAATAATAAATTTCAAGTTAAACAAATAAAAAGATCAAACAATTAATTTAGCTTATACTAAAACCCTAATTTAATTAAAGTGACCATAAACAATAAAATAATCAATCAAGTAAAACCAATTTTACCAACTTAACTCTAATTTAATTAAAAAACCTAAGGATTTCTATTACCATTAATTTTAATTAATTACCCAATGAAAACCCTAATTTTACTAACGGATTAAATTAAAACACACACACCAAATTTCATTATTCCCACTATTGGGGCTATTACAATGATCTACTACAAATAGGAATAAAAACTAATACACCCCAAAAAAACACAAAATACAATAACCAACAAAATAATAGCAAATAAATAAATAAAACTTTAAAAAAACTACATTCAAATACAAAATTTAATCTGTGGCATTCCATGTATCTTCATGAGTTTTGTTCTTATTCAATTATATGCTACTCCACAGCTTAGGTTACTCCTACCATAATTATGAACACAAAAGCAAAATAAATAATGATTAGAGCTTAAATAAAATAAAAATTAACTAAAATAAAAATCAAATAAAAATAAAAGAAAAGGGTATAAGAAGGGATGATTTAATGGATGCAGTATTGATTAGCTCCTCATAGTATTATCAATCACCATTTCTTTTAATGGAGCTTCAAAACTTGATGTCCTCCTCTTCAAAAGTCTATTGCTCTTGATCCAAAAATAATGAAAATCTCAAGAAAAATATTGTACGTACTACCTCAAAGAAAAATATGGAGAGAACCTTTTTAAGCCAATAGAGAGATAGTCCAAAGAGAGCCCCCCTTTTCAAGAGCCTAAACTATCCTTATATAGGAAAAGAGCCAAAAGCCCTAATCCTATGTACTTAAGAGTTCCAGTTTTAACAAGACTTTATTTCCTGAAAATCTAAAAAAAATAAATTTTAGAAAGTTTTTAGCCAATCAAAATTCAAGAAAAATATTTTCAAAAATTAAAAAAATAGTGCAGGACTTTATCAGAATAGTACAATTTCGATCTGTAAATAATTTTTTAACATTTAATTACAAAAAGACCTCTGAAAGAATTAAAAAATTTCAATTAGGTCCTTAAAAAGTATTACAATTGAGTCCTTGAAAAACATTAAACCCTTTCTTTGAAAAATGCATTTAGACTTCTAAGGTTTCAAACTTCAAGTACTGAAGACCTATTTATGATATTTTAATCATTGGAGTCCTCGGTCGCATCCACACTTTATCATCCCGAAATTGGATACTTATAGCACCGTATGAGGCTTTGTACTAAAGGAAATGTATATCCCCTCTGAGTTAGGACGAGATTGGAGAGAGAGCATTGGCTGGACCTCAGAAGGTTCAGGATGTCGTTGAGAAAGTTATTATGATCAGAAGGAGGTCAGAGACAGTAGTTAGCAGACAAAAGAGCTATGCGGATCCGAGACGTAGAGATGTGGAGTTTCAAGTTGGAGCTTATATGTTTCTGAAGGTTTCTCCGATGAAGGGTGTGATGAGGGTTGCCTACCCTTACCTCTTTCCTCAATAAATTCTTATTTCTGTTCTTTTATTTGAATTTGAGGACGAATTCTTATAAGGGGGGAAGATTGTAATGACCCAATATTTTTAAATTATTAAAATATATTTTGAGATATGTAGTGTTAATAATATTTTAAATATTATTTATATATTATCACTATTTGTGAATAATATTTATTATTTTATGTTAAATATTTTTCTTACATAAAATAATTTATTTAGGAGTTCTATTATTTAAAAAATATTAAAGTTGTTGTTATTATTATTATTATTATTATTATTATTATTATTATTATTATTATTATTATTATTATTATTATTATTATTATTATTACTACTACTACTACTACTACTGCTACTGCTACTACTACTATTATTATTATTACTATTATTTATTATTATCCTCATTATTTAGTGCATGTGTTGTGTATTTGTGTTAGTGTGTGCTATATATATACATGTACATGTTAAGTTAGTATTATATATATATATATATATATATATATATATATATATATATATATATATATAAAGAGAAAGTCAGTATTAAAAATTCGCTCAACCCTTCCTCCCCACTTATTTCTTTTCCCTTTCTTTTCTTTTCTTTCTCTTCTCTTTCTGCGTTTTTTTCTTCCTTCTCTACGCCACTTCCAGTAGCTAACCATGTCACCGGAGCCACCACCCCTCACCTCCATCACTTCCCCATCTTTTGTTCGTTCTCCTGTCACCGTCAATGTGCCTCTATCGCCATCAGATCACTTAGAAACTGAGACTGCAACAGTGAAGTTCCATGATCGCTGATGACTTCCTCTGGTCACCATAGCTCACGTACTTAAGCTTGTCAGACTCCTTGAGCTATGAGGATCACATTTCCAAGCTTGGTTTGAGCTTAACTCCTTCTGATTATGAGTTTTATCTAGACTTAAGTTTATGTCTAATTTGGTTTTTGAAATTTTTTAGCTTGAATTTGTATGAGCCATGCTTAGTGTCTTTGTAAATATTGATATGGGAAGCTTGAGATACTTAGATATATTTTTTGTTTGATTTGTAGAATTTTTTTAATTATTTGGGTTTTAGTTTTCCAGCAAGTCACTATTCCAGTGACCCTCGTTAGAGAACTTTTGTATTTTTAATAAATAGTATCGATTATTTAGAATATAGTTTGTGAAGGAAATTTATTAAAATTCTATCCCAATTATTTATTATGAATTTTTAAAGGTTTATGTAAAAAATTAATTTTTGAAAAAATTAATATAAATTGATGAATTTTGTATTTTAATTGATATTATTGTTAATTATTATATTTTAAGTAATTTTGGAAAGATAATTAGTATTAAAATGAATCTTAGCAATTTTGAGTAATTTTTAGTAAATATTGAATATTATGTGAATTTTGGAATTATAGGTAAATTATGTGTTTTTATTGAAATTATAGTTAAATAATATGTTTTAAATAATTATGGAATAATAAATGGTATTAAAATAATTTTTATGAATTATTTACTATTTTTAACTAATTAATACTAATTTTTGAAAATATATTCAAATAATAATTTTATATACTATTTTTGTGATTAAATAAGTTTTTAACCATTTTTATTATATATATATAACCTATTTAAGTAATGAATTGTAATTTTACTATTTTATGTTAAATAATTGAAAAATCATATTTTTATTAATATTATTTTATTTAGTTAAGGTGAAAATAATTATATTTAATGTTTTTGTTATTTTAATAAATTGTATTTTATGGATATTTGTGGAATTTAATGATTTTTATTACATTTATTATTTAATATTGATTTTGATAAATTGTGAACCTCAGTTGGGAATTTGAGTTGTTTGGGGTCCCAACCCGAGGTGTTGAGCTTTGTGATATTAGAAGTGTGTTTTCTTGTAAGATTGGCTCTACTTTTCAGTAAAGAGATGTCCGTTTTATAGAGGCGACTCTGTCGAATTTTTGATAGAATTTTCGTAAAACGTGACATCAGGTCGATCATGAGATTTTATGTTTCTAACTGAGTTTTAATTCTTATGTTGAGTCTTTCTTTAGAATTCTTAGAGTATACGTTAGAAATTTATTCTTATTTATATTATTATTTATTTTTCTAGCTGCATCGAGTCCAAGGTCTATTCGACCAAGCCCGTTGAGTTAGTCTCGAGGACCGCAAACTTATGAGTTATTATTTTATATATGCATTGCATATAGGATGCATGAAAGTGAGCTTGCATATTTTCATTATATGTTTAAACATGAATTATTTCATGAAATGATTTAGTATATGTTAGGTATACTTTCAGTATATTTTTGGTATATTTCGATATATATGCAATTTATATGCTTGTTATATTTTCAATAGACACTTAGTATATTTTTTTAGTATATTTTTGGTATATTCATGGTTTATTTTGGTATATGTGTGGAATATATATATGGTATATTTTCAGTATACTTTTGGTATATTTTTGGTATGTTTTTTTAGATTGTATGTCATTTTATTTTAATTATGCATTTTATTATTTTTCATAAATACACAGTTTTAGTAAAGGATATCAATACAACGTGCTACCTAGTGGGCTGCACTAGGACTATGTACATATCGATGCGATAGAATTTAGGGTTGAGTTTATACAATCATTTAAGGTGAAATTTGATTGATCGATTATTGAGATTTGATGTGATTGAGTAGTGTGATTGCAGTAACTCAATTGACCTAGTGTCTCGGGGCCAATCATACTGACAGTGAGATTGCGGGAGCTCAGTTAACTTAGTGTCTCGAGGCCAATCTACTATCCAAAATATAATAAAAGAATTAATTTGGAATTAAATGAGGTTGCGAATATTTAGGGTTCTATTTGATCATTCATTTAAATAAATGTTTTCTGCATTCATATATATAAAAGTGGATTTTAGCATCTGTGTGAAATGCATGTATATATATATTATTATACTGATGCTCAATTGTATATGAATTAGGTTGCATGTATATATATTATAATAATTCACTCAATGAGGTTTGATTCCCCTCAATATTTTTTTCAAGAGATTCTCCCTCTTCAGATATTAGTAGTATATCTCTTTACCGGTCTTCTTCAGCCTCAGCTAGACTGTGTAAATTTGTTATCTAAACTTTATTTGTACTCTAGAAAACTGCAGTAGTAGTATATTGTATCAGCAGTATATTATTTTAGGATAGAGACTTGTCTCTGAATATTGTATGAATATTTTTATTTTATGAAATGACATTTGAGTAGTTATTTTATATCGATTAAAAATTTTAATTCTGGTGTATTTTTATTTATATATTGCTTGTGATTTTATTTTTAAGGCTTACTATGTTCTGAATTTAAAAGAATTATAGTTCCCTAGCGCCGGTCATGACTCCCGGTTTGGGTCGTGACAGGATACAACTAACATCCCTTAGAGTAGTCATCAATTGTAATATCCCGTAATTTTAAAAATATTTTTACACTGTACCGGGATATGCAGTGTCAGTGATTTTTGTATTTTATATGATATTTTTATGAGTTAATATGTATTTTAAACCTATTTTAATTACTGTCTATTATTTTCAGTATTTTACGTAAAATTTTCCCGGGACTTTCATTTTCGGGGAAATTTCCACGTAAACAATGTATTATTAATTATTTTAAATGTATTTACGGGTTTGCATGAACTCATACATATTTTTAAATTATTAAATAAAGCCTGTGTGTGTATATTTATTTAATTAGGGTTTATTATTACCCTAATATTTTATTATTTATTTATTATTATTTGATTATTTTATTTATTATTAAATTATTAAAATTTATTATTTTTTTTCTTTTTTCTTTTTTTTTTTCTTTTTCTTTTCCTTTTTCTTTCTTTTTCTTTTCTTTTCTCTTTCCTTTTCTTTCTTTTTCTTTTTCTTCTTCTTCTTCTTTCTTCTCCCGTGGGTGCCGCCGGACCACCATTTTTGCCACCGTGGTTTCTCCCTCCTCCGGCCACCGTTTTCGACACCGCCGGTCTCTATCTTCTCCTTGAGCTCCGGTGAGTGTTATTCTAGCTTTTGTTTGAGCTAAAATGGTCTAGAATTGCTTAGGTTTTGAGTTGAATATTTCGGCCACTTTTGGTTTTCGATTTTTTTGAGCTTCAATTTGGATGATTCATGGAAACTTCCTTCACAAATGTTGTTCCTGGTAGTTTAATCTTCATGTATGAATTTTTGTAGAATTTTTGGAGATTGTTTGGATTTTTGGGTATTTTTGAATATTTTAATATTATTTTCGAATTTTCGGAAATTAATTATTTAAATTATGAAATTGGAGTTTATGGTTGAATTAGGTGTTGAAATGAATTATAGGAATTTATTTGGAATTTTTATGAATTTCTAAGTATTTATTTTTAATTATTGAAGTTTATGTGATTTTGTAAAATTAAGTTAATTGTGTTTTTATTTGAATTTAATTGGTTAATTGAGTTTAATTATTGATATTATTGATAAATATGTTGAGAAAATTAATTTTGGATAATTGTATGATTTTTAGTGAATTTTTGAAGTAAATTAGGTATATATATATATATAGGGGTATTTTGGTAATTTTACCCTAAATTGTCTAAAAATGTAATTTAATTGGTTTTAATATTTATTTAAGGTATAAAAATGATTTCTACAAAATATTTGGTATTTTTAACTAATTAAAACTATTTTTCGTGAATTATTTTCAATTATATATATAATATACGGTTTTTCAAATAAAATGAGTTTTAATCGATTTTTATAGTGTTTCAAGGTCAATTATGTAATTTTTATTTATAAAATGTATTTTTATGATTTACGGATATTTTTGGTATATTTGAATATATATTCTGTGTTTGTGGACCCCGGTCGACAGATTGTAGTCTGGAGTCCGACCGAGGGGTTGTGATTGTTTATGGTGTTATTTTCGAAGTGTATTTTCTTTGCAGGGTCGGCTCTACTCTTTTGAGTAGAGAGATGTCTGTTTTACAGGGGAGGTTCTGCCGGATTTCCGGTAGAATTCTCGTAAAACGTGATATCCAGTCGAACCCTAATTTTCGATTCTGTATTTAATACTCTAGATTGAATTCTAGGATTTCTGTTAGGGTTATTCTGATGTCGAGTAATTATTTCTTGTTTAGTTGCGCCGAGACCGAGGGTTAGTGGACCAGGCCCGTCGGACCCGTCTCGTGGAGCGCATTAGGTGAGTTACTATATTATATATATATGCTTAGGATGCATGATTTAGAAAATGCATGTTTTATTTTGACTAAATATGCATAAATAACATGATTTATATTCAAGTATATTTTTGGTATATAATAAATTATATACATGTTTTATTAATAAAATATATTTAAAATGTTTTTAAATATATTTTTAGTTTAATTCATGATTTGATTGAATTTATTTGACGTATATATACTCAAAATATACCTGGTTTATGTTTGGTATATTTTCGGTATATATATGGTTTATATTGTTGATTTATTTAAATTCATGTATCATGTATTTGTGAATGAATGTTTTATTATTTATTACTGAAGGATATCAATAGAACGTGCTACCTAGTGGGCAGCACTAGGACCGAGTACGTACCGGTACGCCTATAGTATTTAGGCTTTATTACTGACTATTTGTGGATATCGATTGATTATGATTATTGATATATGTGAGATGTGGTTTGGGTGTGATTGCTGGAGCTCGGTTGACCAAGTGTCTCGGGGCCAATCACACTGGCAGTCAGACTGCTGGAGCTCGGTTGACTTAGTGTCTCGGGGCCAGTCTACTGTCCAAATGGATTAAGTGGATATATTTGGAATAAGTGAGCCTGTATGGCTAGAGTGTTGTTTAACACTATTTTTCTGAGGTTGCGATATTCTAGGGTTCTATGTGATCCTTCATAAAAGTTGATTTTCAGACAAAATATATAAAATGATTTTTCTGCATCTGTATGAACTTGCCTGTATATATACATATTACTCATATACTGTTGACTGTATGCATTATCACTTAGAGTGTATGTATATATACTATAGTAATTCACTCAGTGAGGTCTGACTCCCCTCCGTTGACTATTTTTCAGGAGAGTCAACTTCCTCAGACCTCAGTAGCAGGTCGATACGCCGGATTTCTTCCGCCCCGGCTTCTTTATGTAAATTGTCTACTTGAGTCTTATTTATTTTATCTAGACACTGCAGTAGCTGTAAATTACAGTATTGGATTTTATGTACTTTATTTTAAAGAGATGTATTATGTTAAAACTGGATTTGTAAAGATTATACATTTATGAGATTATATATGCGATGTGATGAGTTTTGAATTATATCCAGTTGTTATGGATGATATTGTAATATTTATGATTTTATTTTCCGCTGCATATTATATTTTTATGGTTATTATTGCATTTTTATTTTATTTTTAGGCTTGCTACGGGTTCCGGATTCGAAAGAATTCCCGTTCCCTAGCGCCGGTCATGGCCCCTGTTTTGGGTCGTGACAAAGTTGGTATCAGAGCGAAGTTCGTTTCAGAGTGGAGTTCTGTGTCAGGGCTTAGTTTTGTGAGTTGTGGCCCTAGTTTTAAAGTTGTGTTTTCTGTTGGACTACTGCAGTGTATTAGGTTCGAGTATGTCTTGATGAGTATTCCTTGCTGTAGTTTTCAGCGTTATTCCTCCGTTGTCTGTTTTGTCTGAATCTTTCCGTTTGTCTTTTCAGAATGAGGAGGCGAGCGCGTGTCGCTCCACCGGTCATTGAGGCCGAGGATGATGAGTCTTTTCAGGATGAGGTTTTACCTCCTGAGCAGCCAGTTAGACGTAGAGGTCGTGGCAGGGGTAGACCTCGAGGAGCGGCAGGTCGCCGTAGGCAGAGAGAGTTACAGGACGAGGAGCCGGTTGAGCCTGATTTTGATGTTCCTGTTCCTCCAGTTGTTCAGCCTGTTCAGCCTGCCTATCAGCAGGGTATGTCTGACCCTGAGGCAGCTTTGTTCTATGCCAGAGTTGGCAGGATTGCGTTTGATGGTACTTCTGATCCTTTAGATTTTCTGCATGCGATTGAGACTAGGACTCGGACTGCTCATACCGAGTACCAGAGGATCATGATCGTTGAGTTGTCTGTCGAGGGATCAGCCTTGGATTGGTTCATTCAGATGATCCAGCCTTATATGATGACGATGACATGGGCTCAGTTTCGAGAGCGATTCATGAGGAGATTTTGTCCAGAGCCTCTTCGTTTGAGCTATCGTCTTCGATTGACTAGTATTTCTCGTGGAGATCGATCAGTAGAGGAGTATACCCGAGAGTTCCTTCGTCTGGGTAGATATGCTGAGGATCTGATGCGAGATCAGTATTTTGCTGTTACTACCTATGTTACTGGTTTGGGTTCAGCTTTTGCTGGTATGCCCACAGCAGGTCTTACTCTCGAGTCTGTGATTGAGCTAGCTAAGGAGATCGAGCTGAGGTTAGTTAGGCAGGGAGCGATGCCTGATTATTACCAGTTGGGAGTTCAGTCGAGTGGATTGCAGGCTACTCCGTATTCGAGTTTTCATGTTGGTTCGAGTAGTCAGCAGCGAGGTTCGACTCAGCAGAGTCAGAGACAGCAGCAGCGAGTGCATCGGAGCAGTAGACATGGTCGTGGAGGTCAGCGTAGATCATTCAGATTTGGGTCAGGTGCTTCGAGCAGCAGCAGTGGTCGTAGTTCTGGATCAGCGGCCAGTGTTTGTCAGACTTGTGGTAGAGTCCATCAGGGACCGTGTTATCTGACACCGTTGACATGTTTCAGATGCGGGCAGACAGGACATTTTGCTAGATCGTGTCCTTATTCTGGGTATCAGCAGCAGCAGATTCCGCGATTCCCACAGCAGTCGATTGCTAGTGCAGCACCTATGCCATTTCAGTTACCACCAGCTCAGCATCAGAGTTCTACTCAGTTTGTTCCACAGCAGAGTCGTGGTAGAGGTACGAGAGGAGGTACCCGAGGTGTTGGCCAGGCTTCTACCAGTCAGCAGGGAGGTCGAGGCCAGGCCAGAGTCTTCCATCTGACTCAGCAGGATGCTCAGGCATCTAATGCAGTCGTGGCAGGTATTCTTTCTGTTTGTTACCTGGATGCTTTGGTTTTGTTTGATCCGGGTGCCACGCATTCGTTTGTTTCTCCTGTTTTTGCTTCTAAATCTTGTTGGCAAGCTTCGAGGATGGCTTTTCCCTTGTCTGTTGCCACTCCTCTGAGTGATTCTTTGGACACCGATATTGTTCTTTCTGGTTGTCCAGTTCTCGTGGGAGATAGAGAATTACCCGTTGATTTGATTTTGTTGGATGTGATGGAGTTTGATGTTATTTTGAGAATGGATTGGTTATCCCAGCATTATGCCGTGGTTGATTGCAGGAATAAGGAGGTGATTTTCAGAATTCCTGGTGAAGTAGAATTTAAGTTTGTTAGTGACAGGAGTTCAGCACCTCAGAATCTTATTTCTGTTATTTCTGCTAGGAAATTGTTGAGGAAAGGTTGTCAGGGGTTTTTGGCATTGGTTAGGGATACATCAGTGGAGAAGTTGTCACTCACAGATGTTCCTGTTGCTTGTGAGTTTCCTGATGTTTTTCCCGAGGAGTTGCCAGGTTTACCACCTCATAGAGAGATTGAGTTCTGTATAGATGTGGTTCCAGGTATTACTCCTATATCTATGCCACCCTATCGTATGGCTCCTGCAGAGTTGAGAGAGTTGAAGGAGCAATTGCAAGAGTTGTTGGATAAGGGTTTTATCAGACCTAGTGTTTCTCCTTGGGGTGCACCAGTCCTGTTTGTGAAGAAGAAGGATGGTACCCTGAGACTGTGCATTGACTACAGAGAGTTGAACAAGGTGACAGTGAAGAACAAGTATCCTCTCCCGAGGATAGATGATGTGTTTGATCAGCTCCAGGGTGCACAATTCTTTTCTAAGGTTGACTTGAGGTCGGGTTATCATCAGCTGCAGATCAGTGAAGCTGATATTCCTAAGACAGCGTTCCGCACTAGATATGGTCATTATGAATTTCTGGTGATGTCTTTTGGTTTGACTAATGCACCAGCAGCTTTTATGGATCTGATGAATAGGATATTCAGACCGTATGTGGATCAGTTTGTAGTAGTCTTCATTGATGATACTGGTTTATTCGAGGAGTATGGAAGAGCACGTATATCACTTGAGGATTGTACTACAGACACTGAGAGATCATCAGCTTTATGCTAAATTCTCGAAGTGTGATTTCTGGATGGAGAGTGTTTCTTTTCTTGGACACGTAGTGTCTAAAGAAGGTATTCAGGTTGATCCACAGAAGGTTGAAGCAGTATCTGAGTGGCCTAGACCTACTTCAGTTACTGAGATTCGGAGTTTTCTGGGTTTAGCCGGGTATTATAGGCGGTTTGTGCAGGATTTTTCCAGGATAGTAGCCCCTATGACTCGCTTGACTCAGAAGAATGTTAGATTCGAGTGGTCAGAAGCTTGTGAGAATAGTTTTCAGTTGTTGAAGGAGAAGTTGACCACAGCGCCAGTATTAGCTTTGCCTAATAGTGTGGATAAGTTCACAGTTTACTGTGATGCCTCTAGAATTGGTCTTGGTTGTGTGTTGATGCAGAATGGAAGGGTGATAGCCTATGCTTCGAGGCAGTTAAAGAAGCATGAGCAGAACTATCCTACACATGATCTGGAGATGGCTGCAGTGATCTTTGCTTTGAAGATTTGGAGACATTATTTGTACGGGGTGACTTGTGAGATATTTACTGATCACAAGAGCCTTAAGTACATTTTCCAGCAGCGAGATTTGAATTTGAGGCAGAGGAGATGGTTGGAATTGTTGAAGGATTACGACTGCGAGATTCTTTACCATCCGGGTAAAGCTAATGTGGTAGCAGATGCCTTGAGTAGGAAGTCCTCAGGTAGTCTTGCTCACATCGGTGTGGAGAGGAGACCATTGATCCAGGAATTGCATCTGATGGTGGATCAAGGTCTAATGATGAAGATTAGTAGATCAGGTGGACTGTTAGCTCAGTTTAAAGTACGATCTGTGCTAAGGGATAGGATTAAAGCAGCTCAGAGCCGAGATCCTATTCTAGAAGAGCTTGCAGAGAATGTCAGAGCAGGGAAGTTCACTGATTTCACACTCGATGATGATGGTGTGTTGTGGATCAGTGGTAGATTGTGTGTTCCTGATGTGGATGATTTGAGAGAAGAGATTTTAGAGGAAGCACATTCTACAGCCTACAGCGTTCATCCTGGTGTTACTAAGATGTACCACAGTATCAGAGATCTATACTGGTGGGATGGATTGAAGAAGGATGTTGCTGATTATGTTGCTAAGTGCTTGACTTGTCAGCAAGTGAAAGCCGAACATCAGAAGCCTTCTGGGAAGCTTCAGCCTCTTCCTATTCCCGAGTGGAAGTGGGAAAGGATAGCTATGGATTTTGTAGTCGGTTTACCTCGTTCGAAGGATGGATACGATTCCATCTGGGTGATTGTAGACAGATTGACGAAGTCTGCACATTTCTTGCCTGTGAAAGCCACATATTCAGTTGCTAGATTGGCGAAGTTGTACGTGAAGCATATTGTATGCCTTCATGGAGTACCTGTGTCCATTGTGTCAGACAGAGGTTCAGTGTTTACTTCTCATTTTTGGCAGAAGTTGCAGGAAGCGATGGGCACTAGGTTGGATTTCAGTACTGCTTTTCATCCTCAGACAGATGGCCAGTCTGAGAGGACGATCCAGACACTGGAAGATATGTTGAGGATGTGTGTCTTGGATTTGGGAGGTAGCTGGGATGATCATTTGTCGCTTGTGGAGTTTGCATATAATAACAGCTACCATAGCAGTATTGGCATGGCACCATATGAGGCGTTGTATGGAAGGAAGTGTAGATCCCCGTTGAGTTGGGATGAGATTGGTGAGAGAGTTTTGACTGGACCAGAGATGGTTCAAGATGCTGCAGAGAAAGTCGCCGTGATCAAGCGTAGATTAGAGACCGCAGTTAGCAGACAGAAGAGTTATGCGGATCCTAGGCGCAGAGATGTGGAGTTTCAGGTTGGAGATTTCGTTTTTCTGAAAGTATCTCCAATGAAGGGTGTGATGAGATTTGGCAGGAAGGGTAAGTTAGCACCGAGATATATTGGACCGTTTGAGATTCTGGAGAGAATTGGCACTGTTGCATATCGGTTGGATTTGCCTCCGAGTATGTCGCAGGTGCATCCAGTATTTCATATCTCGATGTTGAGGAAGTATATCTCAGATCCTTCACATGTGTTGCAACCTGACAGTGTGGAAGTGAGTGAAGATTTGACGTTTGTGGAAGAACCTGTGGCGATCGTTGATTTTCAAGTTCGACAGTTGCGATCGAAGCAGATTCCGATGGTCAAGGTTTTGTGGCGTAGCGACAGAGTTGAAGAGCATACGTGGGAGACTGAAGCTGAGATGCGAGCTTCCTACCCGTATCTCTTTCCTTCCTGATTCTGTAATCTTGTTTTTAGAATTCGGGGACGAATTCCTGTAAGGGGGGAAGACTGTAATATCCCGTAATTTTAAAAATATTTTTACACTGTACCGGGATATGCAGTGTCAGTGATTTTTGTATTTTATATGATATTTTTATGAGTTAATATGTATTTTAAACCTATTTTAATTACTGTCTATTATTTTCAGTATTTTACGTAAAATTTTCCCGGGACTTTCATTTTCGGGGAAATTTCCACGTAAACAATGTATTATTAATTATTTTAAATGTATTTACGGGTTTGCATGAACTCATACATATTTTTAAATTATTAAATAAAGCCTGTGTGTGTATATTTATTTAATTAGGGTTTATTATTACCCTAATATTTTATTATTTATTTATTATTATTTGATTATTTTATTTATTATTAAATTATTAAAATTTATTATTTTTTTTCTTTTTTCTTTTTTTTTTCTTTTTCTTTTCCTTTTTCTTTCTTTTTCTTTTCTTTTCTCTTTCCTTTTCTTTCTTTTTCTTTTTCTTCTTCTTCTTCTTTCTTCTCCCGTGGGTGCCGCCGGACCACCATTTTTGCCACCGTGGTTTCTCCCTCCTCCGGCCACCGTTTTCGACACCGCCGGTCTCTATCTTCTCCTTGAGCTCCGGTGAGTGTTATTCTAGCTTTTGTTTGAGCTAAAATGGTCTAGAATTGCTTAGGTTTTGAGTTGAATATTTCGGCCACTTTTGGTTTTCGATTTTTTTGAGCTTCAATTTGGATGATTCATGGAAACTTCCTTCACAAATGTTGTTCCTGGTAGTTTAATCTTCATGTATGAATTTTTGTAGAATTTTTGGAGATTGTTTGGATTTTTGGGTATTTTTGAATATTTTAATATTATTTTCGAATTTTCGGAAATTAATTATTTAAATTATGAAATTGGAGTTTATGGTTGAATTAGGTGTTGAAATGAATTATAGGAATTTATTTGGAATTTTTATGAATTTCTAAGTATTTATTTTTAATTATTGAAGTTTATGTGATTTTGTAAAATTAAGTTAATTGTATTTTTATTTGAATTTAATTGGTTAATTGAGTTTAATTATTGATATTATTGATAAATATGTTGAGAAAATTAATTTTGGATAATTGTATGATTTTTAGTGAATTTTTGAAGTAAATTAGGTATATATATATATATAGGGGTATTTTGGTAATTTTACCCTAAATTGTCTAAAAATGTAATTTAATTGGTTTTAATATTTATTTAAGGTATAAAAATGATTTCTACAAAATATTTGGTATTTTTAACTAATTAAAACTATTTTTCGTGAATTATTTTCAATTATATATATAATATACGGTTTTTCAAATAAAATGAGTTTTAATCGATTTTTATAGTGTTTCAAGGTCAATTATGTAATTTTTATTTATAAAATGTATTTTTATGATTTACGGATATTTTTGGTATATTTGAATATATATTCTGTGTTTGTGGACCCCGGTCGACAGATTGTAGTCTGGAGTCCGACCGAGGGGTTGTGATTGTTTATGGTGTTATTTTCGAAGTGTATTTTCTTTGCAGGGTCGGCTCTACTCTTTTGAGTAGAGAGATGTCTGTTTTACAGGGGAGGTTCTGCCGGATTTCCGGTAGAATTCTCGTAAAACGTGATATCCAGTCGAACCCTAATTTTCGATTCTGTATTTAATACTCTAGATTGAATTCTAGGATTTCTGTTAGGGTTATTCTGATGTCGAGTAATTATTTCTTGTTTAGTTGCGCCGAGACCGAGGGTTAGTGGACCAGGCCCGTCGGACCCGTCTCGTGGAGCGCATTAGGTGAGTTACTATATTATATATATATGCTTAGGATGCATGATTTAGAAAATGCATGTTTTATTTTGACTAAATATGCATAAATAACATGATTTATATTCAAGTATATTTTTGGTATATAATAAATTATATACATGTTTTATTAATAAAATATATTTAAAATGTTTTTAAATATATTTTTAGTTTAATTCATGATTTGATTGAATTTATTTGACGTATATATACTCAAAATATACCTGGTTTATGTTTGGTATATTTTCGGTATATATATGGTTTATATTGTTGATTTATTTAAATTCATGTATCATGTATTTGTGAATGAATGTTTTATTATTTATTACTGAAGGATATCAATAGAACGTGCTACCTAGTGGGCAGCACTAGGACCGAGTACGTACCGGTACGCCTATAGTATTTAGGCTTTATTACTGACTATTTGTGGATATCGATTGATTATGATTATTGATATATGTGAGATGTGGTTTGGGTGTGATTGCTGGAGCTCGGTTGACCAAGTGTCTCGGGGCCAATCACACTGGCAGTCAGACTGCTGGAGCTCGGTTGACTTAGTGTCTCGGGGCCAGTCTACTGTCCAAATGGATTAAGTGGATATATTTGGAATAAGTGAGCCTGTATGGCTAGAGTGTTGTTTAACACTATTTTTCTGAGGTTGCGATATTCTAGGGTTCTATGTGATCCTTCATAAAAGTTGATTTTCAGACAAAATATATAAAATGATTTTTCTGCATCTGTATGAACTTGCCTGTATATATACATATTACTCATATACTGTTGACTGTATGCATTATCACTTAGAGTGTATGTATATATACTATAGTAATTCACTCAGTGAGGTCTGACTCCCCTCCGTTGACTATTTTTCAGGAGAGTCAACTTCCTCAGACCTCAGTAGCAGGTCGATACGCCGGATTTCTTCCGCCCCGGCTTCTTTATGTAAATTGTCTACTTGAGTCTTATTTATTTTATCTAGACACTGCAGTAGCTGTAAATTACAGTATTGGATTTTATGTACTTTATTTTAAAGAGATGTATTATGTTAAAACTGGATTTGTAAAGATTATACATTTATGAGATTATATATGCGATGTGATGAGTTTTGAATTATATCCAGTTGTTATGGATGATATTGTAATATTTATGATTTTATTTTCCGCTGCATATTATATTTTTATGGTTATTATTGCATTTTTATTTTATTTTTAGGCTTGCTACGGGTTCCGGATTCGAAAGAATTCCCGTTCCCTAGCGCCGGTCATGGCCCCTGTTTTGGGTCGTGACATCAATAAAGGACATAAAGTACTTTGCTCCTCTTAGGGCAGTACTGGCGCTTGTCATACATCAGAGTAAACCAATTCTAGAAAAAATTTTCTTCTAGAGTTAAATGTGTTAAACTTCATACGATGTTGCTTGCTTGTAACACAATATACATAAAAGGGTAATGATACCTTTATGAGACTAAAAAGTAGCTTCTACTCAATTATAATTTTCAATCCTTGTTTTGACATATGGCAAAGTTTGCAATGCCATGCCATTGTAGATTTTTCACTTGAACCATCTGAAGAAACACATGCTTCTACCTCTTGCAAAGTTTCTCCCATTAACATATACAAATTTGTAGTTGTCTTTTAAGCCTTCATTAGTGCAAGCACTCTTCATATTATTTTCATAATCCCTTTCTCAATTTTAAGCCTACACCTGAGATCATATACCACTCCTACAAACAGTAGATTTTCATTTGAGCCCTCCACATGTCGTACATTTTTAATAGTGTGAATTATGCCTTCATGCATCCTCAATTTGATAGTTCCAATACCAACGATCTGAGATAGGATCATAATGAGAAAACTAATCTCTTTGACCAGTCATCTGCCAGGTAGCTACTATGTCAAGGATCCACACATCAAAAAATTTCTTTTTATTTTTGCCAGTCATCGCTACTTTATTGCATATAGCGATGTTATCATTTGATGTACTTGTAACATTTCCTTCAAGATTAAAACCTTTTAAATTCCAACAATCCTTCTTCAAGTGATCCTTTTGCTATAATTGTAGCACTTAAAATTCTTCTTGCTTCTTAATCTTGATATGCCTTGTCTTTACCTCCCACTAGAGTCAGGTTTCGTTGATCTTCCTCTCATCACCACCAAAGCCTTTGCTTATTGCGAATTAACCATCTTGTCTTCCTTATTTTATGCATACTTTCTTCCTCTACGATAACAATTGTAACCTCATCAAAGACTAGATGATTTGTGACAACATTATTTATTAGATAATGATGTGTTGATCATACAAATCAGGCAAACTCTGAAGTAGAAGTTCAGTATGTTCATTTGTCTCTACTTTTATATCCTAACAATATGAATTGAGAAAATAAAGTATTTAGAGTATTTATATGCTCCATTACCAAAGTAGATTTTATCATCTGAAGAGTGTAACATTTCTTTTTAAGGAAAATTTTATTGTGGATTGACTTAGCCTTATAGAGTCTGGTGAGTTAACCCTAAATCTCTTTTGTAGTTTTCTTTGCTTTTACACTTGATAGTATGTCATTTGCTAGTGCCAAATGAAGATCTGCAATAACATTCTCGTCCATCTCGTTCCATTTATTATCATCTGTGAATCCTCATTCCATTTATTATCATCTGTGAATTCCTCTAGCCTTTTGCTGATAGCCACTAGACAATTATCTTTTCTCAATATTGCCTTCATTTTTAATTTTCCTAGTAAGAAATTTTTCCCATTAAACTTTTTAATCTCGTACTTTACTGCCATTGCTTTTATCTCGATACACGAATCAGATGCTCTGATACCACTTGTTATAAAATTGAGGATCGAATTGTGAATAAAATACAATAAATTACAATTAAAAAATTAAAATAATAAAAATAAAGAAAATATAGAACACACAAATTTTAACATGAAAAACTCTAAACAAATTGAGAAAAAACCACAACAAGACTAGAAGAATTTAACTATAAAAAATAATAGGAGTTATAAAATACTTCTCTCTATACCCCAAAGAGAATACAATAAAATTGTCTCTATGAAATAGGAGAAAACTCACTCTCTAGATATTTTTTACTCACTAAGAGATTACACTTACCAAACTCACTCACTACCCATCCACTACAACTCTCACTCATGCTGCACTCACACTCACTGCTTGTGTTTTTATTGTACGTTAGGCTGCCCATCCCATTGGCTATTTATAACCATGGTAGTATAATCATTTTCAATAAAAGTTTGCTGCTTAGTGCATCAACTTTTGAATTTGTTATTTACTTATTCATTTTTTATTTTACTACATCAAATTTTTGAAAGTTAGTTTGACACCTTTGGTTGCATACAAAGTCTTTAAGGAAATGTGTGCTAGTGGTATTCATTTCAATATATTAACTTTCTCAATTCTGCTAGATGGCTTATGCAAACATGGGCATCTTGATCAAGCATTAACCCTATTCCATAAATGGCAAAAGAGTATGTTGAAGCCCAACATTATTGTCTATAATGTTCTAATTAATAATATATGCAATGTTGGGAAGCTAGATGATGCAGAGCAGTTATTTTTAAGACTTTAGGTTGAAGGATTGTAGCCTAGTATTTATACATATAATATACTAGCCAATAAACTTTATAGAAAAGGACTACTCGATGGTGTATACAATGTCTTTAGAGAAATGGAAAAGAATGGCTGCTTACTAGATAGTTGCTCTTACAATGTGATTATTTAGAGATTTATCTGACATAAGGATCTGTCTGGGGTAAAAAACTTATTGGTAAAATGTGAAAGAAGGGGTTTTTATAGATAACACCACATTTAAAATGGTATTAGATTTGTTAGGTCAAATACCTTCTTTCACACTTGAACTTACCGTATTGGTCTATTGCACACCCTAACTTTTTTTTTCCTATTACACATATCAACTTTTATTTTGGACTTACTTCACATATCAGTTACATTCTTTTGGACCTATTGAACATTTAAGTTGCCAGGGTGGACAAGTACATGAGATCAAGCTCTTAAAGGTGCATTAAAGCACTTTATAATATGACGTGGCTAATTGGTGGCATTTACTCTCAATAACTTCCCCAAATTAACTCTACCATCTTCCCCAAGCTTTGAAAAACAAAAATCACTTCTTTTGAATCTTTCTACTAGACATCTCGTCATTTTTATAAATTAATTGGTTTTTTAAATCTTCTTCATTTTGTTCTTTTGTTTGTCGATTCTGCTGAACACTTATGTTTAATAGAGGAGGCACATTTCATTGCTCCAATCTGCAACTATGGTGAAGTGGCAACCACAAGAACGTCTTGGACCAGCACTAATCCTCGTCAGTATTTTTTTTGGTGTAGAAACTATGGGGTAAGTGTACTTCATTTCTTTATTAGTAGAGACTATTTGGGTAATTGGGGTTTTCTTTATTTTAGAGAAATTGCAAGAAATGTGTTAATGAAAGCTGTTTGGGGTTCTTTCACAAAATAATTACAGTCATTTGGAGCATGCAATTACTTCTTATAGTTAGACCCAGCTGTTCCATATCAGTCAAGGCATGTAATTCTAGGTCTGCTATAAAAAAGAGAAATTGAAGTGGAAAGAGATAAAGCAATAACAGCTAAGAAGATGCAACGAAAGTTCATATTTTTGTTAATTATAATTGTGTTGGTATTAATTGTTGGAAGAAAGTTGTGAATGAAAGTTATCCATTAGCAATATTAAGGTAGGTTGTGTTTTTAGGTGTTTATAAGTAGTTAAATGTATGTATATATGTATGGTTGTTTGTAACCCATTTGGTGTTTTAGTGTAATTATTTTGTAGATGTTTTGTAATATAACAGCCACTTAATGAATGAATTATTGAACCAATGTTGGTATTATTTCAAGGTCTATAATATATGAATTTGCATTCTTTAATTATTCTATGATTTTAGTTCAACATACACACTATTACAATGGCTTAAAAACTTGCTTATCCAAATATGAATATTATAAGTAGTAAAATGAAATGGATTTACAACACAATGCTTATCATAAGAGTACTTAACATTAAGGTTATGATAATAGTACTCAATCTTAAACTTGTACATCATTAGCTTGTAAGCCAAAATAAGTAGCAATAAGAGACATATCCAACTTAAGTAGCAAAAAGAAATAGAATTAGTAGAAAAAGGACATATCCACTTTCTTCTCTAAAAACATTATACAATTACTTAAGTAAAAAGAGACTTGTCCATCATAAATTAACCTACATTAATATAACATATAATGTCTCAAGCATGCTGAGAATCACTTTGAGAAGGTGCTGCAGAATCAATTTGGGATGGAACTTGAGTTTACGTAACTTCTTAAGTAGAATGCCTTATACTATATTTTTGCTTATCTTTTTATTGTTGAAGCTGCCTATTTGTCATAGCTAATTTCCCATTCCACCTCAAACTGATAAAGGTATCAAGATTCAATTTCCTATTAAACATGGCATATATAGCATGGGAACATGGAATGCCTTTAAGTTTCCAGTACCTACATGTACATGTCTTTTTGTTCAAGTCCATTGTATGTCTATAATTACCTTCAACAACCTCAAATCCATGCTCTTCATTGAACACTATATTGCATTCACATGCCTTTTCTTTATTCTTGTCTATCTTTGCCTGAATAATTGGTGCTATTATAGTCCCCCATTTATTAGCAAATTTTCTCATGTCCCTACTTCTTTCCATCACTTTAACTCTTATTTCATCTAACATGGTGTAGATAGTCTTGAATCTTGCTTTTAATATCCATCTGTTGAAAGTTTCTATTATATTATTTTTTACTGCATCACACTTGGTTAAAGTACTAATAAAGGCCTTACACCATTGCTGATGGGGGTAGCAAAGTAAGTCCTCCACTATTCATGTTCCTAACTTAGATAATTATTGAAGATTGTCCTTGAATTGTGCTTCAAAGGTTGAATAAGCACATTGCCAAAACATCGACTTCTTCTCTTCTCCCCTCCACTTTTTTCTGCAAGCAGATAGAATGTGTTGAGCACATATTCTATGCTCACACTCTGAAATAACTTCATTAACTGCACCTATTAATCCTTTGAAAAAAAAAAGCAAAATTATTAGAAATTAGTAATATGCATTTAATATAAAAGAGAGAATACTTAATAAATTAATACAAGTAACCAATACCTTTTTCATATCAGTCACAATGACCAGTCCGACTCCATTTTCAAGCTCTAAATCTTCTTTTAAGACTTTAATGAACCACTTCCATGTTTTGGTGTTTTCAATTTCCATGACAGCCCATGCAGTTGGAAATATATGATTAGTTGCATCTTTAAAGATAGCTGCCAACAATTGACCCTGTGTTGCTCCTTTTAAAAAACATTTATCTAAGCCAAGAACTCTCCTACACCCTTGCTTTCAACCCACTTTCAATGATTTAAAACAAACATAGAAGCTTCTAAATATCTGCAACCCTAGTTCTAAACCTCTCTCACACTTAACAAAATATGTTAAACTAGGGTTTGACCTTCTTATTTCATCAATGTAGTCATGCAACTTAGCAAACTCAATTTTAGGATCTCCAATCAATGCTTCTAACACTTTATTTTTGGCTCTTTTACACTCACTTTTCCAAACATAAATGTGTAGATCATTTTTCACCAAATCAGCTAACTCTTTGAGCTTAATGCTTGGCTAAGATAGAATTTTAGCTTTATAATGCTTAGTAATATAGTTTGAATTATAATGATGGTTCTTGTTATACCTATGACATTTATAGCTTAGGTCATATGTCTTTTAATAAAATTCTATAATTTTCTATCAATTGAAGCATATAAAATTCTATAATGATGGTTCTTGTTATACCTATGACATTTATAGCTTGGGTCATATGTCTTTTAATAAAATTCTATAATTTCCTATCAATTAAAGCATATAAATTCTAAGGACAAGTTTGTTCTCTACACTATGCCTTAACCTTCTCTGATTGGTTAGGTCTCAAGTTTAGCTTTATACCTTTACCGATAACATACTTATAAACAGCTTCGCGAAATTTTTTAATATTAATACAAATCATACCCAATTCCTTAGTAAGCAAAGTTGTCGCAGAATCATACCTTACTACTTATGATGGTCTTTTTTATGACTAATCTATATCTTTATCATTAGACACAGTTGCATCACTTTCATGCTCTTCACTATCATACACTAGTTCATCACATCCTACTCTGTTTTCATTTCTATTTTTGTTTGCTTATTTATAACCTACATCAACACCTCTCTGCCCTAAGTGTATTTCCTCAACAAGTCGAGCAATTGGATTATTTAAGGCATTTCTCCTTAAATTTCTATTTTGCTCTCTAACTAATCTTAATTCTTCATCAACATCAGTAACATGCTAGCTCTTTTTCACTCTCACTAAACTCTTCAACATCTTCAAAACTACCCTCGCCATCCTTATCAATATCACTGCTACTCAAGTTATCAACCTCTACATTTATTTCTCCAGACTCAGAATCCCCTACATTTGGCATTTCCTCTACTTCAATGTTATTAGGATCTCCTGCCAATATAGCCACACTAACTATATGACCAATATATAAATCCACTGTATCCCTATCCTTGAACTTCTTAGCTACCTCTATAATAACTACATCCAAGTTTAGTAATATGAACTGATTCCAAGTAGTTGGCTTATAATAAACACTTCAAGCTTATGTATACCCAAAATACCTAACATACCATAATAACTCAGGTACACTTAACTTATTACAGTCCATGTTTTTAACTATGATAACCCCACCAACATATTTTAACCCGGGTTCTCTCACAAATGAGCCACCATGATGCCAACTCACCCAAATGTATCTCTCATCCATCCTGTAGTAAAAAACATGCATATTAATACCTAATAAACAAGTCAAAAAAGGGCAAAGCTTTTTATAGTAACAAGATAAGAAGCATGGACCACATGCAAACATATAATATTCAAACACAAAAGCCAATGACTTTACAGTCTTTACTGTATAAAACCACAAGCCAACAACTAGCTTTTGTCATAACACCCTTATTGTGCTCTCAAATAACCAAAAAACCAAACACAAGACAATATAAATAACTTAATAACCATGTCCTAAAACATACCTAAATATTCTTTTTAAGATGCAATTCAGCAGCAGCAAGCAAGACAGGTAGAGCTCTTCTTTTCAAAAGGTTAATCTTTTCTAAATCTTCCAGCTACAAACATGTTTTTGAAAAGACAATGCTTCCTGAAATGCTCTTTTTATAAGATTTTTTAGCTATTCTCTCCAGCTAGGTTCAGCAGCAACAAGCAAGACAGGTAGAGCTCTTCTTTTCAAAAGGTTAATCTTTTCTAAATCTTCCAGCTACAAACATGTTTTTGAAAAGACAATGCTTGCTGGAAATGCTCTTTTTATAAGATTCTTTAGCTATTCTCTCCAGCTAGGTTTCAGTCATTTGAGCTGAGAGAAATTTTAGGGATTTAGATGTTATGTTTTTAGGGATTTGTATTTAGGGATGCGTTTTAGGGTTTCTAATTTAATTCAATTAGGTATTTCTCCTTTTTTTGGTAATAAAAACTATTATTTTGTTCACTTTTTCTGACATAAGTCCTCCACGTTGTCAATTTTATTACATGTCAAATCACGTCGATAATATGCACTTGCCTCTAGTTTTTTATATGTGAAGTCCAAAATAAAAGTTTATACGTGTAATGGAAAAAAAAAATTGGGATGTGCAATAGATCAATATGATAAAGTTCAAGTGTGAAAGAAGGTATTTGGCCGATTTGTTGTCTAATGGTGATATCAATTTGGAAGAGCTACCAGATCTGTTCGAAGATCGTTGAGGTGAAGTAAATGTGAAATGAAATGTTCATATAAATGCTTCATGACATCATTCTGTATTACTATGAGTAAAATGCCGCTAGTTTGTTTGTTTTTGCTTTTGCTTTGCAGATTTTACCTCTTGTTAGAGACAACGACTGTTTTTAGTTTTTATTCGCAAAGAATGAAGCGATACAGTGTCAAAACTCTGCTGGTGTTTTCCCTTTATGAAATGTGCTTTTTTTCTTTTCTTTTCTTTTCTTTTTTCCCAACAGCTTGGTTCGTTGGTGGAGAGATTAGTGAGTATGAGAGCATGGATTTGGGTCGTAATTATTTTGTGTTTGCAAGATGAGAGTAGAGGTTTGAGGTGACTTCGCCATGGATTAAGCATGGAAGCTTGCTTTCTTTGCCTTCAATCGGACTCTGCATGCGCTTTTTATTATTTCGTTTAATTACAGTTATAAATAACTACAAATATAGTTGTCAGGCGTTCTGAATTTGCTCAGACAACGTTTGAGCTATTAGAATTATAAAAAATTATACATCAAAATTCATTTAAAAAAAAAAGTTGAAATTAAACTATACAAATCTCTACTTGAAATCAAATAAAGATTCACCAGTTGAATTATAATTTTAATTTATTAATAGTTCGATATTAATTTAGTTAAAAAAATATATTATAATTTATTTCACAAATAATTTATTCTTAATTTTTCACGAATACTTTTAATTTATAATTTATATTTTTAAAAATTTCATTAGATTCATAAACAATTTGAGAAAAATAGTGACATAATAAGTTCAACTTGACAATAAATAAATCAAATTCAAACTAATTAATTTCTCAATTAATTAGTTTACACATATATGGATCATATTTTTTTAGATTACTTGACGGGGGTATTTGGTTTATATTTTGGAATTGAAAGCAAAATAAAATTTTAATGAAGTATTTGATTTATAAGAGAATTGGAATTGGAATCAGTATTATTTATGAATAAAAATATGTTTATACTTATTTACTAAAAATTTATAATATTATGATTATCTATTATAATAAAATATTCTTAAAATTTTTTGTTAATATTTATTGAAATATTATTATAATTTTTAAGAATTATAATAAAAATTACTTATTGTTTTAATAAATATCTTTAAGGAATATTTAAATAATTATTCTTATTAATTTATATATTTTATTTCATTGCTTTAAATTGTAATAAAATTAAAAATATATCTAAACTTAATTTACTGTGATTTTATTATAGTTAGTTGAATGCTATATCACTCAACATGTGATTTTGCTATCAAAAATTCATATTATTTTAATATTAAACCATGGATTTTGAACAATATTATTTAGAAGAGTAATAATGGTACAATATATCAACGAGAAATTTTCACTTATACTGAGTACAATATATTTATTGGTTAGATGTTAATCATAAATATATGTATCTTATTTTTATTGGTCAATTGTTTTATCCTTAATTATGTGTCAGAAATCTAATCAAAGAGTGTATTGCATGTGTTTTATAGGTTTTGAAATCGTACCTTTTTTTTTTAAATACAGCTTAAAGTTATCGTTACTCGATAGCAATTTATAAAATTGAGCATACTACCATCCATAGGGCTTGCCCTTGAATATGCTCTTAGCCGAAGACATCTATGTGATCACATTAATGAGGCAACAAGAGGCGTTATTGAAATCTATCGTATGCTGCGGTGTCAATTTCTTCCAAGTCTCTAGCAATGTCCATTAGATGTGTGGCACCCCTATCGACACCACAACCCTAATCTTGCACACCATCTGATGACTATCTTAGATTATTGGATATCAATTTGTTATCTCCACATTCTTTTTTTGACGAAGAAGAAATGTCTGAATAACTTGTAGCGGCATCCTGGAAAGTTTCATTTCCAAGCTCAGATTGGTTTTCCCATGGTTCTACTTCTGCAAGATCATCTACTACCTCGATGTTTGAAAGTAATTCTGTTCTTTCAATCTCCAGCAGCCTTTCCATTGCTTCAGCTGCAGCTTTCATGGCCCATCCATCATCACCTATATCCCTGTCAGAAGGAAAAAAAAAACTTAGAACTATAATTGACAATGCTGATACCTAAGATCTTACTTGTTTTCTCAATGTTCTACATTGTCAAGAATAAACAGATTTAAATGAAAAAATCATCAGAACTAATAAGCAGTACAAAAATATAGAATATTACGTCAATGGATCCAGTCCAACTGAAGTAAAGGCTGCTTCCATGAGAACTGCAGGAACCAGGGGATCCTTTGAGAAGTACTCTGCATATCTTGTGGCTTCCACTAGAAAGTGCAAGTCTAGGACAAACTATTCTTGGCACATGGGCATGAAAGAAATCAACTCAGGAACCAAAATATGCAGTCAGAAGTTCTCTATACATTGAAATAAAAGATTAAATACCTGATCCAAGGTATCAGGATGCCGGAAATTCAAGTCTCCTGTATCAGTTTCCCAAAATTTTTTGTTGTTTGAAATGTAGGCAAATATGGCCTCAATCAACTCTCTTATTAGCTCCATTAACCAATCTTCCTCAAAAACATTATCTTCAGAAAGTTTATTTAATTTCCTCAGTTCTAAAAATAACACCTGAAGCACAAAAAAAAAAAAAATAACACTACAAGCAGAATGCTGACTGGACCTTTAATTGAAATAAATTGACGGATTGATACAAAGTCTATATTCCAAAATCATAATCTAAAATGACAGAAACAAGACAGGAATCCCAAGAAAGTACCTGAAATACAGAAGAGGGCATCGGACCATGAACTGGGTGGGAACCGGTCTCGCTATCAGCTTGCATTTCTGGAGCCAATTTACAGACCACAAGAGACTGTGCTCTACCAATAAATTGCTTGAAGAACTGAGCTCTGAGTTGAACAGATGCCTCTTGAATGACTATTACATAAGAATCAAGTTCCTGCAGCTGAAAACCGACCGACTGGCTTTTTGTTTGCTCAGAATCGATACATTTGATGCCCGTGAAGATGCTTATAACAGTGCCAGAGAAAAAATGTTCAAGTGTTGATAGATTTGCCAGAATAGAAACTTGCTGTTTCACTGACTCTGCCACAATTACTCTAGAACCGCTTCTTTTAGGCACATTTACATCCCAGGCGATGGCTTTTTCAAGGATGGCTGTGTATTCCAGGAAGAGGTCAACAAGTCCAGACAGAATTGAACATTCCATTTGAAGGGCAGCTAAAGGAGTAACATCTCTTGTTATAACCTGCAAAAGAGTTACAAACTTCCGACCGCTGTTAGTAAGCAGGCAATATTCTGGTCGTTGCTCAACCACTATATAAGAGCAGTCTTCATTTACATTTCCTGATACAAGGTATCTGCCCAAGACCCAAGCATCAGTTGCTGTGAATATGCCAATAACTTTCTTAAAATGGTCAACGTGTTTCGCCAAAACTTCTTCCATGCAAGTGCGAAGATGCTTGATCAACAATGGCTTCAACACCAATCTTTGAGTTTCTAATAAAGAGCAATATGAGGTTGCAAATTGCACAGCTTCTACAGCAACAAACAGCCTGCCACTTATTTCTGACATACATTTAATATATTTAGTAAAAGTAACAGCAAACACCTCAACTTCTTCGTGAACCCACTGAATCAATTCTGATGCATAAGCAAACGTTTCTCCATGAAGCATTTCAGAGCTCCTTGCTGCTTGAGAAATCATGGAAAACACAAATCTTGAAAGTTCCCTAATGTACACTCCCTGGAGATATGATTCTGATCTCTGCAAATTATGTATTCCTGAAGCTATACGTGAGTGGTAATATTTCAGCAATAGCTGATTTGCTAGATGACTGTCGCCAAGTCTGCGAATTCCAACAAGTGCCTTCTGTAGTTCTGCAGCAGAAGTTCTTGAATTTTCAGCCACAAGAGCTAATTGTAAAATAAGCATGGCCCTTCTCCCAGAAATTTCATTGCTATATAACATCAGCACGTCTGATGGAATATTGTCTTTTAGCAGCGTCTTCTGCAAGTTGTCTTCCTCCATTTCTAAGATTTCTACAGCTTCATCAGTTCTGTTTTCAGATAGGAGCACGTCCAAGGTTTCTGAAACATTTCTGGCGTCAGCCTCCAACTCATTTCCAGGGTAAGAGTCATCGCATACGGATTCTTCTGTGACTAATTCCATAGTTTCGTCTGATAAAACCTTAAGATATGCACCATCCATTAAGCCTTCTACAAGCCTTCTATGCATTGCAACATGGGTTCTTAGTTGCGTTAATTCCTTTTCCATATCTTTCACTTCCTCGTTTATTCTGCTAGCAATATATAACACATGGATTAATCAAGTTCACTACATAAAAGACAAGAAAAAGAATGTCACAGACAGGAAATTAAATCAAGAAAATGTACCCAACAAAAGCCGAATAATTAGCAAAGATATTTGCATGAAAATCTTCATCAGACGCTTCCTTTATTTCCAGTAATTCCATACAAAGCCGATTGATCCCCTATAATCAACCAGCAAAAAACACACTATCTGTAAACAATAAAAACAGAATATGAAGAGCTATTAATACCAGAAATCACAACTTTTATGAATTTGTGTATAATTATTTAAACCTCTAAAATTTGATAAAAATGTAATAATTTGACTTATTCAAAATTAACAAAAGAATGTACATTTTAGTTTGAACCACTGGTATTCAGGGTCTATTAGGTTCTAAATAATCAAATTCTACCTAGGTAGGACTATCAAAATGAGAAAAATCTTATATTAACTAATTTAATATAACTATATATACTACAATTCAAAACTAAAATATCGCTTAAGTGAGTATAGTTCTTCTAGTTGATACCAATAGTTTGTGCAATTATTTTTTTAAAACAATGGTTGCACTTAATTGTGTTAAAATTGTAAATAATTCGCTAAACTAATATTTTTTGATAAATTTTGAAGGTCGAAATAAATTTATAACTAAGTCCAAAATGTTGTAATTTTATCCCAATAGTTAAAGAAAAAGATTGAAACTAGTGTAACCTTTACCTTTCCGGTCATGGATTCTATCTCGGACTCCTGATCATCTCTGTCACTCGAAACCGATGAGGTAACAGAGCTTGCATCAGACTCAGTTGCATTCTCGGAATATTGCTGGTGGTCTCTAAACCGGAACCTGGAGGAAGCTGTAGATGATTCCATGCAAAACGATTTCCTGTGAAAGTAATTAGTGTACACAGCTGTGTGGAATTAGTAGTGATTGATTACGAATCAGGAGTTGGTGAAAAGAAAAGGTATTGATTGAAGAATGCTGTCGTCGTTTTCCGCCATTAGTCGCCCAGTGCCTTGGTTCCTTCGCAATATTGTAACAAGGCGCCTCTTTTTGTCTTTCTTGTCTGTTTTCTGTTATATAAATAGCGCCATTGTTATGCACGTAAAATATGGGTTTAAAATTACATTTATTAATCAAATTAATATTATAACTAAGTTTGATAAATAATAAAAGAAAATAATTTATTTTAAAATATTAATTTATTAATTGTCAAATACATATTATTTTTATATGTTTCTGTTGTCCTCCAACTTTGATTTTGATTTATGAAATTTGAGCATGGTGTGAAGTTGGGGCAAGCGCAGTTCGATTTGGTTCGAAAAATGCAACTATTCGCAATTGTTCTACTATGTTTAAGATTTAAAAATTAAGATTTTAGAATTGCTTCAAATTTTCAATAAAATTTAATTTGAAAATTAAAATTTTTATTTCAGTTCAATTCCGAAATTAGTTTTCTCCAAATTAAAAAAAAAATACAGATATAATTCAAAACAAATTAAAACTACAAATCATTTCATAATTTTATTAAATAATTTTGATAGTTTTATTATCATTATTTTTTACTAGAAAAATTTTATTTTTAATATATGTTAATATATCATACAATCATTATATTTTTCTATGAAAAAAATTTATATAAATAATATATATCATAAAATAATAATAATAACAACACCACAACTATTAAAAAATTATATTATGTTACAATTTTATTGGGGATGCATTTAAAATTTTCAAAATAAATTATTGTAGACACCTTCAGTTTGACCGGTCTACAACAAAGGCCCAATGATGAGAAAATACAAGTTTGGAATGCAACAGGAACCTAAAACCTCTCAGAAATGGACTCAGAAGCCCAAAACACGAAGCCTCTAAGCCCAAATACCAAATCCAAGCCTAAACCACAAGCTAAAACTCATGCCCATCACCTTTTAACTCGCTAAGCCCATATCTAACCCAGGTGAAGAGGCACCTCTTCACCTTGGCCATCGATGAGGCGACGCCTCATCGAAGAGGCAACGCCTCTTCATACCCACCAACTGCTGCATTAAATGTCATTAATGACAGTAATTAGGGTTGACCTGCCCTGACTTAAAACATTTTTGGATGCCAAAGGAAAGAAAAAAAAGAGAGAAAAACAAAAGGAGGGGTATGGGGAATGGTAATGAGAAGGTGAGAGTGGCTTTGGTAGGAATTGGGAAAGAAGAAAGGGGAGAGGTTTAAAAGGAAAAGAAGAAAGAGAAAGAAAGGACTTTTAAGACTTCTTGGCATTTTTGGACATGAAGAGAAAAAAGGATAGGCTTCTGGAGCTAAAAGATAGAGAAAAAACACAGAGAGAAAATGAGGAAAGAATAGAGGAAGAAGAGGAAGGAAGAAGGGGATTCTTGAACCAAAAGACTTCATTTCTTAAGAAGAAGGAAGGCTTCTTTGCATTCTAAGCAATCAAGTTGATCACTCAAGCTCTGAGAGCTCAATCGGGTGCATCAAGCTTTGTCCAAATCAATGAGGTTCCTTATTTCTAACTTCCAAGTTCTTTATTTCATCAAAACTTTGTTTTAATTGGTTTTTGCTTGTTCTCTTATATTATATTGCTTGTTCAAGGTCATGTGTGAAGCATGATTGCCTGAAAATTTGAGTATTTATCGTTGATTTTAGTATATTCGCATATGTTTTTGTTTATTTGCATGAATGCTTGAGTTTCTTAGAGTTTAAGAAATGTAGTATATCTCTGTGTCTGTTGAAAAGGCATCGCCCCTTCATGCTAAGGCGATCTGTAATCGCCTTCTAGTCATGAGGTGTCACCGCTTTGTCAGAATCCTGCACCACTATACTTTGATTTTTAATGCTTATTTGATATATTTTGTATGATTTTTGTATTTGTCTTGTTATATATATGTTGAGATGTTGTACGATTATGATGTTATTTAATATCGTTGTTGTTATATGAGTATTGCGATTGTTTGTGGATTATTTCGTGTTTGTATTCCTACTTTCTATCAATGTTTTTTGTTAATTATTTTATAAATAATGTCGTTATCTTGTGAGATGGAATAAACTTGTATTTGTCGCAGGGATTATTTAATAATGTTTGATTATCAAATAATTATTGGCCGAATACCCTTTTCGCTCATTTCACATATCAAAATTTTTTTAACTAATAGCACATATGAATTTCTATTTTAGACCGCTGAATTTCTATTTTGCACATCCATGTCAAATATTTCACCCCTAAACTTTATACTTTTGGTCCATTTCACCTATGAACTTTCAAAATTAACCAACTGCACATATGAATTTCTATTATAAATTTAATAAAATATTAGTGATGAATTTAACTTTTTTATCGTTATGCTAATAATTTTCATTTAATTTTAATTAGATAAATATTTTTATTAAAATTGATCAACTTGGCTAAATTAAAATAATTTATTAGAATTTTTATATTAAGATTGGCTAAAATTATTGAATATTAACTAAACTAAAAAAATGTAAATGAGCCATGAAACTTGCAAATAAGTTCAAATATAAGCTTGCAAGTTAACTTGTAATTTTTATGTTTAATAATTTAATTTTAGATATATAATATATAAATTCTTATTGTAAAAATATTTTAAAAAATATATTATTAGAATATAATTATAATTTTTTTAAATATATTATAATTTATTTAGTAAATAATTTATTTTAATTTTTAATGTCCAATTATATAATTTTCCTATTAAAAAAAGACCGAATACCTCTTTCGTCTATTTCACACGTTAACTTCAAAAATTAACCAATTGAACATATGAACTTTTATTTTGGACAGATTTCACCCATGGACATGTCAGCTCACATTAACACGGCAGCTCTTCTTTTATCAACCACGTGCCTCATATTCATTGGGCTCACGCGCTTGTCCACACTGTCAAATGATGTGTGAAATAGAATAAAAAAATATCATCCATGGGTGAAATTGATTCAAAATAGAAGTTCGTATTTGCTATTAGTTAAAAAAAAGTTGATGTGTAAAATGGACAAAAAGGGTAAAGTTCAGGGGTGAAAAAAGGTATTCGGCCAATAATTATTTGATTAATTAGCTCTTGAGAGGTTTTATTTGTATAATTAATTATTTTGCTTTTGGTTTGTTTTTGGTTTATGTATGGTTTATTTTATGTTTATTTTACATTTTCTTTATACAAAATGTTGTAATCCTTAATCCTTTTCTCCTATTCATTTGAAATGTATGGTTGTAAATTTTTATATTTGTTTTATTTTTGATGTATATTGGGCTATAAACATGAATTTGGATTAATGTGCAAATTTGGATTAAAAATATAAAATTAGAAACGATTGCAATCTATATTAAAACAAGAAAATAATTTAATAATCAGAGATAATAAAATACGAAACACACATGAAAGCCAACTGCAAGGTTGGGTGGATATTCCAAAAATTCATACCCAGTTTTCGAATCCGATCTCTAATAATGACTTCTGGGAACCTCCATAGAATCCAGTTGTTATATAGTGTGTCTCGACTTTTATCCGGATAACGACTCCATTTCCATTTTAGGCCTCAAGCCCATTTTATATTTTCTAGTGAGCCCTGAACTCTCACAATACCATGGTTACTAACACTTGAGCGCGCGTCTAACCCCGCCACCTACAATTATATTATAATGTTTTGGAATGGTATTTACTAATTTAATATTTATTTTTTTGTTATTTCGAATAATTTGATTGACGAGTAGAATTTTTATTTCAAATAATTAAAATAATATTTATTATTTTATACTACATGTTAAATTAATAGGTCCAATATATATATATATATACTAATTCTATTAAATTAATGACTCTAACTTTAATTCTTAAATTTTGAGTAGTTTAAGATAGATCTCGGTTCAAAAAATTTAAATTATTTGAACTATTCTTATGAAAATTTTTAGGATAATTTAATTTGGAGAGAGTCAAACAGTTAATAAAATTTTTCGGTTTTAAAAATTTTCAGTTCAATTTTTCAAGACAGTTTAAATTCTCAAAAACTCATGCTTAGCTCTAGTGTCATAGACATTAACCAACTTGAACCTCTAACTTTAAACGGTTGATTTTGTAAGTTAAATGATCTAAATTTACTATGTTTTTAATTGAATGTTGAGTTGATTACTATGTTTTCTAAATTTGCTTATCTTGTTGAGTTGCATGCTACGTGTTTGCTATTAGGAAAGTCAAAGAATTTGGTTGGAACAACTTATGGTTGGAATGTGATTCGTCATAGGTGGTTTTTTTATTCAATTCTTTCTCAGTTGAGGTTTCTTGGATAATTCGTCATTTATGGGATGCTTGTTTACATGATCTTAAAAACATTAATTTTGTAGTCTCTCATATTTTTTATGAAGGAAATGCAGTGGCAAACAAATTAGCTAAATATGGTGCACAACAAACCGTTACTCATTGGTGAACCACAATTTCAGATTCTTGCACTAGTCTTATTTTTGAAGATTTTAATCTTGTGAAGTGTTTTTGCTTTTGTTAGTTTTGGCTATATATTCTGTTTTTTTTTTATAAATATTTTTTCCTTTCATTAATATGTTTTTTAGCCCTTTTAGATGATGAGAATGCTAAGATTGTGACAATCTAGTTGGGATAATTGGGTGCATCCACTAATATTAGGCCTCAATCTTTTAATTAAAAAAAATTTGAATTGTAAATGTAGCTAAATTAATACTAAAATTGCCTTTCTAAAAGAAAGACATTGTAGAATTAAAGAACAGAAAATCCTTAAAATGAAAAATCGATAAAAACATTGGAGAATTAAACAAATAACTAGAGAATTGTTTACAATGGCTAAAAGAATTAAAGAATTTAAATAATAAGTGAGTCTCAAATAATAAAAGCAAAGAAAATTGAAATTGAAAATTGTCCATTGATTGTCGAAATTTACTATTTAGAGTTGTCTGTGAATTGAATGTGTGTTCAATTTTCCCTAAGCTTGTTTTTATGAAGTGGTCGTCACGGTAAAAAAAAATATAGATATTCAAATATAGGGAGTGAAATTCAATGAGAAATTAAACAACTTAAAAACAGCTCTATCAAAATTTCGGATATTATTGTCCGACTAACCATGACCAACCACTTTCATAATTAAATAAATTAATTAATTAATTATTAAACACCTGATCATATTTTTGGGTTTGGACCATAATTAAACTTAAATTTTGGTGGAAACATTTTCTATATATCTCTTTTGGAAGCCAAATTAGAAAAATCGTGTCCTTAATATTGAAGTTCTTTTCAATTTTATTAAAAATGTCAATTCTGTTCTTTTCATAATGGAAAAGCAAAAATCACCAGATATCAATGACAGAATGTGTTGGTCAAATGAATTAACATGGAATTATTTTGTGTTGGATGTTCGTGCGGATTTCTCAATTATTTGAATTTTGAAATATGTGCAGCATGTTGTCAACGAACCGTTTTAAAAAAACTTTCTATAATATGAAAACAAAAAGGTGACGTAAAACGTAATCAAGTAGCAAAAATGGAAATAAGTTAACAGAAAATTATTATTATTTAAATTAGATTTTAAGTTCAAGTTTTAATATACACAGTAATATTAAATAGTTGTTGAAAGATTTTTACTATCTTTTTTACTTTACTCATGTTGATTTAAAATAGTTAAAATTCATTGGACTTTAATACCGGTATTCACAATAAAAAAAGTAAAAATTAAAGGCATATAAGATACAACATAAATGGTGAATTTTTTTTATTTATTAAAAATCAATGTAAAAAATAAATTTAAATTTACATATAAATAATTATTTTGTATTAAAAAATTTAATGGTTACTTTAATTTATAATTACTCTCTAAAAAATTTAAAATAACCGTAGAATGCATTTCGTATTAAATTGTACCACTTAATAAAATTTAAAAAGAATTTACTATTAAAATTTATATTTTTAATTTTGAAAGTAAAAATAATATAAATTTTAAATTTTATGTTCACTAATATTTGATTTAATCTATTATTTTAATATTGAATATTTAATTAAAAATTTGTCGCGATTCTACACAATGCACGGACTATAAAATTAAAATAATAATTATATAAATATTTTGAATGGAATAATAATTAAATAAATTAAAAATAAAATAAATCACATTAATTTTATTTCTTTAATTTTTGTTGCCATAATTTTTTAGTTATAATAAAAAAAATTTAGAATTATTAGATTAATATTGAAGTATGTATAATACTATTTTAGTTAAAAATAATATTAAATAATTTTTGTAATTTTTTTATTTTTTTAATGGTTTAGTAAAGATATTTGAGTGATTTAAAATAGAAAAATACATGATATATAAATAATTTTAGAATTTAAATAATATTGAAATATGTATAGTAGTTTATTAGTTAAAAAATAATATTAAATAATTATTAAAAATACTTTATTTTTAATAAAAAAATTAACATTTTTAATAGTTTAACATATTAGTTTTTCATGTGAATATTCAAATATAAAGATAAACACTTGTTAAAATTTTGACTTAATCATTTGAGGGTTCAATATTTAATATATATATATATATATATATATATATATATATATATTATTTTTCATCATGTAATATATAAATTATGATCTTATACAACAAATAAATGAAAAATTATTATACATATTAAAATTACATTTATTCAATAAAGTGGTTCAAATTTTGTATTTCTTAAAATTTTTTAAAATAAACTTGTGATTTATAATTTTATGTATGAAAAATAAAAATTATAAAATTTTTATCCCCGAAAAAAAAATTAAATTAATGTAACTGTACCGAATACGATGCCATAGTTTGTCGTTCGTTTTACGTCGGCTTCCAATAAGCCATAAATAATTTCAACTTAGAGCGGATAGTCAAGAGCAAGAACAGTCGCGCAGTCGCACTCCATAAACACGCAGACCTCTCTCTCTCTCCAAACAGAAAATGTGATATGCAAAAATGAAGCCAACAGACCTCCTGAATCTCGCCGTCGTCGCGGTTTTGATCCTCGCCGGCGTAAGCTCCGCTCATTCAGGAGAGTTCAACGGTGACTACTCTAAACTATCCGGAATTATCATTCCTGGTTTCGCTTCTACTCAGCTCAGAGCTTGGTCTTTTCTTGACTGTCCTTTCTCTCCTCTCGATTTTAACCCTCTCGACCTCGTTTGGCTCGACACTACTAAAGTAAACTCTCTATTTTTTGCAGTTGGCTGCGATTTCTTACGTGATACTCGATGCATCATGCGATTATCGCATATAAATTTTGGTGTGTAGGTTTTGTTAGGTGATAGTCAATGCATCTGTTGCTATTTGAATTATCAGAATCTAAGCTATGGTGAAATGATTTTTAATAGCTACTGTATCATGCAGCTTTTTGCTGTTTGTTTAGTTACATTCATTAACGAATTATATGCTGCTATTTTTGCGGTTTTAGAAAATGATTGAAATCGAAGTTCAGTTTGTGCAGCTTTAATGAAGGCAAATTGAGGCTGTTCGTAACGTTTAAGAGATCATGATTGCATAAGCACTAATGCTTCCTTGTTTTTGGTTGAATCAGTAGCTTCTTGTTTCTATGGTAGTTGTTGTCGCATTTTTTAGCATCTAAACTATAGAATTTCTTTCAATAGCTAATGATTCCTTCATATGATTCCTTAATACGCTTGAATCAAAGTTCAGTTTCGCTGCTTAAATAGAGGGAAAGATGTTATTGGATGAATTATTTACTATTAGTTGTTGTCACATTTCTTAGAATCGAAAACTGCAGGAAAATGGTGTTGGATAGTTAATGGAGTTAATGGAGTTTGTGATAAATAATTATTCCTTTCTCATGCAGCTTCTTTCTGCTGTAAATTGCTGGCTTAAGTGTATGCTGCTCGATCCTTATAACCAAACAGACCATCCTGAATGCAAGTCACGGCCAGATGGTGGACTTTCTGGAATTACTGAGCTTGATCCTGGTTATATAACAGGTTTTTTTCTTATTTATTTATTTTTGTTTATTATATTTCTTTAGGAAATCTAAAAGAAATGCTAGAATTCAATTCAATTCTATTTAGTTGATTGTCATGTTTGCAAATCCTGTATTTGCTAGTATTCAATTGTTTCTAGTTAAAAAGGAAAAGAATATTGAATCAAATGAATTTGTGTCAAAATGATGTTATCTTGCAAGAAATCAATTCAGTTGAATCTTGCACGTAATTTGTTCCAAACTAAGTCTATACTCTATATGTTGTATATGTATAAGTTGGTGATTATGTTTTTATTTTAGGATGAAGTGCAATTTCTTTTTTAATGAATGATTAGTGCTTTTCAATATAGGTCCCCTTTCTTCTGTGTGGAAAGATTGGATTAAGTGGTGTATTGAGTTTGGAATTGAAGCTAATGCAATTGTTGCTGTTCCATATGATTGGAGATTGTCGCCGTCAATGCTTGAGGAGCGAGACCTTTATTTTCACAAGCTCAAGTTTGTATATGTCCTAAGTTGCTTTTCTTGCACCTTTGGATATTTGATTGACAGATTGTGATTGTTATACAAATTTTCTGATTGGTTGGTTTAGACAGGGTTTACTACATTTCTATGACTATTTTAGGGCTTCAACATCTTTTATGTAAGTCTTCATACTACATGTGTTAGCCCACAACAAAATTACTTCATAGGAATTAGTTTGAAAGCTTTGATAAGCATGATGAAAATGAAGGTACAATTTTAGGATTATATGGAATCAGTTAACCAATAATGATGTCCAGTTTGTAACTGTTGTTTGTAGCTTTGAAAGTTTTCTTTCCACAAGATTTTTTCTGTGCTTTTTCTGTCAAATCCTTTAGATTACAATGGATAAAATCAAAGCAAAGGAGTAGTTGCTGTAGTTGCACGAATAGCCTGTGAATTAGGATGTCTGTGCATGTAATACATATAAAGTTGCTTCTCATTCTGAATTAGTTGGAATTGATTAAAATATTAAATATTTTTGTGCTTCAAGGAGATAAATCAGGCAGTTGAACTGCCCCTGATTTAGATTCTAACAGTTTAATGTACTGTTGCATCCTTTAACAGAGTATTTATTCATACCTGAAATCTGTGCTAATAGTTGTGAAATGATTTCTCGATCAATATGTCACATGAGAGTGATTTCAGAGTCATGGTTGATTAAAGGGACTTGACCTTTGTTGCATCATCATTTGCAGGCTGACATTTGAAACTACATTTAAGCTTCGTGGTGGACCCTCAATTGTACTTGCCCATTCTTTGGGTAACAATGTCTTCCGCTACTTTTTGGAATGGTTAAAGCTAGAAATTGCACCAAAGCATTACAATGAATGGCTGGACAAACATATTCATGCCTATTTTGCTGTTGGTATGATACACTTGCATCAAAATCCATTTTCCTAGAGTGCAGAGTTCCTTTGATAAAATATATCAATTACCTGATATTGCTGTGTTGCTTGATTCCAGGAGCTCCTCTTCTTGGTGCAACTGAGACGGTGAAAGGAACATTATTTGGGGAAACATTTGGTCTTCCTGTTTCTGAGGTTACCCATTAACTTTATTTGTTTTATAAAGCCTTCTTTAGTTGTGACAAATGTTTATTAACTACCTTCATTTTTATTACTATTTTTTTAAAAAAAATTCTAATGTAAATACTTTCCCACCTTTTTTTTCCTTTTCTTTTCATAGTTGCTTCAAAATGCACAAAATGTTTAAAAATAGTATACTTATATTAGGCATATCAAGCCACCAAAGATTTTTGATGATCTAAAAGTTTGCTAAAAAGTGCTTCTAAGAGACCATGAGCTTCAATAAAATAACTGTAAGGTGTTCCACCGGTAATTTTAGTTAATCTTATAGTTGCATATGCTTGGTGGATTGTGTTAATAATAATGACTTTCACTAGTTTGTTAGATCTTAGGCATCTCTCATGTTGTTATCTTGCACCACTGGATTTGGATAGCTGTTTTAACACATTCTCTTGACATACTTGGCAAGGTAACAGGGAACAGCTAGATTGATGTTCAATTCATTTGCTTCCTCATTATGGATGATGCCATTTTCAAAGTATTGTACAGCTGATAGTCCATATTGGAAGCATTTCTCTAGGCCATCTAGCAAAAGTCATCGCACATATCAATGTGAGGAACACGAATTTCAATCAAATTACTCTGGATGGCCAACAAATATGGTCAATATTGAAATCCCTTCTACCAGTGGTAAGACTTGAACTTAGAATATCATCTCAGCAAGGCAAATATTATTATTAAGCTCATCTTTTTCTATTCAAATTCCATATCTCCAGCAATGCAATTGTATCCATCAGTTACAGAGGCAACTCAAACCAACTTGTCTAGCATGGAATATGGATTCCCTACTACCCAGTTATCTTTTTCAGCACGTGAAGTATCAGACGGGACCTTGTTTAGAGCAATAGAGGATTATGATGCTGATAGTAAGAGGCTCTTATATCACCTACAGAGGTGGGTATGTTTTTACCTATTGCAGACGGGGATTTTTTTTTTCTTTTGCTTGTTTTTACATCATTTTTGAAATTGCCGACTAGATGTGATGAGAATCATGAGATCCACTAAAATGTTGCATAATTATGCATTTACCTTAAAACTTCCATCACATTTTCTTGGGTAATGTTCCTTTTTGTAGTTGTCTTAAACTTTTCTTTAAGTCCCCTTCATGGAATCCATTTTAGATCATGTCTTCATTTCCTAGCCAATCCTTATTATATGGTGCTATGACGTATATATATATGTGTGTGTGCGTGTGTGGAAATGCAATGTTTCCGTGAAACGAATTCTGTAACAGAATTAGCTCATTATTAAGGGTGTAAATTCTATTATGCCTTCAAAATCATGTGAAGCAGCAAAAGGATTGGTTCAACATGCATTTTCACATGGACAATCTATTGTGGTTTAACTTTATGTTGACAATGATACATCTAACTTTCCAAATGTTCCCAACTTTGAGTGTGACCAGATCCATAACAAACTACTGATGGAATGATTTATCCGTTCCCTTTTTCTTATAGATTTAAATTTGCTGTATTATATTATTTTCAGGTCATATCATGATGATCCTGTTCTAAATCCACTCACACCTTGGGACAGGCCGCCTATTAAAAATGTTTTCTGCATCTATGGAATAGATTTGAAGACAGAGGTATAATTTCCATCAAGTGAATGTGATATTTTCTGTTTTTCATGAGTTAAACTGTCTTGGGCTGGTGTAATAGCATTCACATAGTAACAGTTTTTCTTTCTCCATATTTGTGCCAGCAGTGCCTGCTGATGGAATCACTTTCTTTCTACTACCTTTTGTCTATTAAATCTATGTCATTATTCAACTTGGAAATACTGCTGATTGCATGCTAGATTAACCTGCTTGAAACCTGTTACAGAAACATGAATATTTTATTATGTGAAAATCATGTGCACAACTGCTTTCTCCTCTCTCTCCCCTTGTGTTCTCTTCAGCCCCCTGATTGAAAGTCACCATTATTATGAATGACAGAGGCATTTATGTATCTGTCTTCATTGCATTAATTGGTTATTTTTTTGTACATAACTATTATTTGGACAGCCGATAGCTTGTTGTCATCCTAAGATAGTTCATTCTTATGACTAGGGCATGATGGTTTTATCTTGGCAATGGCAAAACAGGTTGGTTACTATTTTGCACCAAGTGGCAAGCCTTACCCTGATAATTGGATTATAACAGATGTCATTTATGAGCTTGAAGGAATTCTTTTCTCAAGGTATATGCATTTTACTGTTTCTATAATAATATAAATCATAGTACATGTACAAGTTTGTGTTCCACACTGGTTCCCAAGATGTACTAATGTCATGTCCAATCTAACCCGAAGGAATAACATTTAGGTTCCCCTTATGAATTGCTGCAGATGCACCTTTGTTTTGATTAAAAAGGCAAAATGCTTGTGTCTCTTATAATGTAAGATAAATAGTGAGACATTAGTACTGAATACAATGCCAATTACTCAGTGATTCTTGCTATTCTCATTACCAGATATATAGCATAATAGAAGAAATTTTGAAATTGGCATAATTGCATAAAGAGTAAACCATATTATTGGGTCTGTTGTTTGTCATACTAGGCAGAGAACTGCATATCTTCAAATTATTATAGTCAAGAATATAGTGTTTGATCTTAGTCCTTTTTGAAAAGAATGGAAAAGAAAAATCATACTCTTTAGATGAAAAAATGAAATGGAGGTAAAGGCTGATGAATAGTCAAGTTATTGGTGGGATCATTACTCATTTTTTGAACAAATTGAGTTAAGGTGTTGAAGGAATTTATCTAAACAGAAGAAGCATAATTCTGTCTGGGAAATTTACTTATGTAAAGAGCTGAGGCCAGCTGGAATGAAACAGAAAAAGAATGTCTGCCTTCAATCCTTGTGGTCTTTTCTGAAAAGTGTTCTACTCCAAATTGGTGTCCTTTCTTCCTATAAAATGTTGGCGATTTTAATTAATGTTTCATTGCTTCAGGAGCATCATTACCTTTGTCTATTGATCTGATGCAGTCAAAGAAGACTAGTTTAAGGGATTTAATTCTTGAATTTGGAATTCGAGATCTTTTTAAATTTTTATTCAAGGAGTTTCAGTTTTATATTATTCAGGAAATTTTATTGTAGTTAGCAATATTTAAAGCCTTCATAATTATAATCCTTGCAGTATTGGTTTATGACTTCCCATTTAGTATTATGTTACCATTGTAATTGGAATAGGTTTAAAAAAATTTTATGTATTAGTTCTCTGCGTAAAAGTTGTAGCCATATTTTTTTGGTGGAAAACTAGGTCCTACACCACCATCTATTTCCAACTTTCCTCATCTTTGTTGATGATAGAAGGAATGCATTTGTCTAAAGTGTTAACCATGAAATGTTTGCATGTTTTCTTCTTCATCATGGTGTTTTGAAATGTGTGTTTACATATCTACATTCTCTCTAAACAGATATTATTGTAGCAGTTGTTGGCTGTGGTTATATCCTTCATGAGCTGTAAATTACGGATATGTGTTGCTCTTGTAGGTCAGGAACTGTGGTTGAGGGGAATCCTGGTGCTGCAAGTGGAGATGAAACAGTTAAGCTCATGAAATGTCGTATGTCAATAAGTATTTAAATTTGCATGCATGGCTTGCGTTTCAATTCATTTTTCACCTCTCTGCCAGGTACCATATAATTCTCTCTCTTTGTGCAAGAACTGGCTTGGACCAAAAGTTAATATAACAAGAGCTCCACAGGTACTTAAAAGTATGGTCAGTATAATGTGAGTCTACATGGGCATCTGTGTACGATAGTGTGTGCGGAGAATAATAAATAAATAAATATAAACGGAAATAGTATTTTGAACTTTCTATAATGTAAAGCTGCTCCTATTTTTAACATTGTTAAGGTAGTTATTACCCATTTGAAGTTTCTAATTAGCATAGCTCCAGACTTTTCCTTGAACTTCACATACATTATAATATGATTCATAGACAACACTTCCCTGCAGTAATTTTTTTTAGGCTTGGGAAACTCCTCTCCTGGTGCGGACTTGTGTTAAACTAAATTGTAATACTATAAAATTTTAAAGGCCAAGGACAGAATTTTAGCTTGATGTATTGATCATTTCCTTATCACTAATATGCTTGCAAATAGCTTTCTATGGAGTTATATACCTGAAAAATGAACTTTTCTTTGAGAATTTATTCTTTTGTTGGTTCTTCTGAATATTGCAGTCAGATCATGACGGGTCTGATGTACAAGTGGAACTGAATGTAGAACATAAGTATGACTCAGATATACTTCCCAACATGACAAGGAATCCGAAGATGAAGTACATTACATACTATGAAGATTCTGAAAGCATTCCAGGAAAGAGGACGGCAGTTTGGGAGCTGGATAAAGGTGCATGATGCACCCTCTATTGTCTATGAACTGTAGATGTCACTTATGAACCGACAGTAACACTTATATAGGAATTTGACATCAATTTATTGACTTGGCTATCTGACATTTATAAGGCTCATGGCCCTAGAAGATTTAGTCATTGGTGAAATCAAACGTGCAGCTTTCATACACTTCACATTATTTTCATTTATATCCTTATTCTATCTAAAGCTGAGATTGGTTTGTGAAATTTGGAAGTACTCATTTGGGTTGCATCTTAAGTGCTAAAATTTGTAGGAATATGAGCATGTAGGGAATTATTTTGTATGAGAAGCTTCTTTTATCCTTGAATTAGGTGTTGTTACTCCACCTGTTCCTGTAAAAGTACTGGCTTCCAAAATAATTAATATTTTCTTGAAATAGATTTTTCTGCTTTTCCGCAACATCCTTCCATGAGAAGTTGATCCTGCATTTGTCATATCTTACTGCATGTTTGATACCAGAAAGGATTCATTTCTTACAACTAAGTTGAACTTATCTTCATGTAGCAAATCACAGGAACATTGTTAGATCCGAGAATCTGATGAGGGAGTTGTGGCTTCAAATTTGGCATGATATCTATTTTGGTGAAAAATCAGGATTTGTTACAAAAGGTGAATTTCGCACAATATTTTGTTTCCTTTTCAAAGGCTTACCTTGTTTGATCACTAATATATCATCTGCAATAGCTATGCGTGGACCTTTGAGGGATGGAGACTGCTATTGGGACTATGGGAAGGCTCGGTGTGCTTGGCCTGAATTTTGCGTATATAGGTTTATATTTTTGCTTCATGAAAAGACTTCATTGTCTACCATTTCTTTCCTGTTTCTGCTCCTAATACTTTTTGTTTGATATATCCTGTGGGCAGGTATATTTTTGGGGATGTTCACCTAGGACAGAGTTGTAGGTTGAGGAATTCTTCAGCTGATGTACTTTTGCATTATGTATAGATTAGAAGGTAATCACTATCTTCAGTTGACTATATCATGTGATGATATCTTCAGCACATGCAGTGTCGTGCTTACAAATTCTGCTTTGCGTCATTACTTTGTCCCAGGGTCTGGTAACTGTAGTGGTTTTCCATATGAAGTTCTCTGTTGTCTCAGTTAGAAATCTGTACACTGATATTTATAAATTTAGTTATGCTTTTACAATTATTATTATTCTCTCTTGTCTCAGTTACTGACATTGAGTGCATGTGGTATCTCTTACAGATTCTTGTCGATGGTTGCTGCAATTGGTTCGTGTGCTTTTGGATGGAATTTGAGCTGATTGGTCGTTCTTTAATTCATCATTTGCAAATGATACTCAGGTTCAGAACGGTCCATGATCTTCACAGAACCATATTCATCAACTGAATGATTACTTTCCCCTTGCCTCCGAGCCATTTATAGTTCCAGATAGAATATCACTATTGGGAATTTTCATCGGCGTGGATCAATTAGATGCTTGTTGAGGAATTAGGAGCTGGTCTAATGGAGAGAACTAAAAAAAGTTTTGACCAATGAAGGGGACTTGGCTCGTCAGTTGGTGGGGGTAGTAAATAGAAAACAAAGGATACAACAGATGGATGGCATGGCCTGTGCCATATCTTGAACCACATTTACTGATTAGTTGACACATTTTTGTCTAACGGATTCGACAATTCCCTGCAGAAAAAATAAGGAAAAAATATTGTTTTGAAACACTTCACCTTTAAAAAAAATTGTAATACAAGTTTTCATCTCTAATATTCTTTTTATAGAGTAATAAAAAATCATTCTTTCAATTTGAAGAGCTATGAGATAGATGATTAGTTGGTTTACTTTTGACTCGAAATTGCTTTTGTAGTGGAATTAACATAAACGAAAGAACATTGAATCCCACTGGGTTAAATTCTTGTTCATGTCAAAACAGCCAAAGTTGCCTGATGAGCAATTGGAGTATATATTGATGAGCAATTGGAGTATATATTGATGAGGATATGTTTAATGAGGTGTCATTAGTTGGTCATTGCTTCAATAATCAGTCGTTCTTCTTGTTCCATTTCATCTTGCCTCAAATTCATGATGAGGCAATGCTAACAAAGTCCCATGAAGCTGATGAGAACTTGCCATCGTCGGAAAAAAGAGAAACTGCTCGAGCAAGGAAAGAGAAAGGTTCCTCTGTGCTCGGGTTCTTTCTTTTGTATGGAAACACTTGTCCATAGCATCTGAAACATAGTTTTTTTTTTTTAACAACTTTGTGATTTCATTTAACCAAATACAAGATACAGTTTTCAGTATATAGAAATTACTGAATGATAAAAAAGTCTTTTTTATCTGGAACATCAATATATGATACGAACGAAAGTGCGAATTAGATCTAATAATTTTCTTCAAATATCTTCCATTTCTGACTTAACTCCATAATCTACTAACCGAAAGCTTCATTGGACAAATAAGAAGACAAATCAACAACACCAAAACAACTAACAACAAAAAAAATTATTTAAACAATGGTCAAAAAAAAAGGGAATAAAATTCGATTTTACCCTTAACCTTTTTGAAAAGTTCAAATTGCCCTTTTTTAACTTTTTTTGTCAATTTACCCCTGAATTTTGCAATAAAAGTCAAATTGACCCTAAAAATTTCATTTACACCCCCTATTGTCTAAGATGTAAACAAATAACATAGTAAAATTGCAAAAAGCTCCATGATAGTTTAGTTAGTTAACAAATTAGTACATACTTTCATAAAAACATTTAGTAAAAATTTAAAAATTTATTTTCTAAAATTAAATTTAAACCCTTAATTTATTTATTGTATATTATATTATTAAACATTAATTTAGTCACCAATAAATTTTAATAATTTTTTAAATATTAAAATTTATTTCATTTATTAAGAACAAATACTTATTGTAGGAAAATATTATCACGATAATTAACTATATATACTAAAATATATAAAATTTATATAATTTAAATTTATGTATCAAATTAAAAATAATAATACAGTATATTAATATGATAAAAAAATTCTTCTAAAATAATTAACTATAATATATTATTTTAAAAACTTTTAACATATAAATAATTTTTAAGATTTGAAATAATGTTATTTGTATGTAAATTAATATGCTAATACATATATTGTAATACTTCAAAAATTCTGATATATAACATTAAAATATTTTGATATTATATGTACTAATCGATAAATTAATAATATAAGTAAACAAAATAAATTTTAATTTTCCAAAATTATTAAAATATTCTTGTCTGCTTATTACGTCCAACGATTAAATTTGTAATATGTAAATTTATATTTGTTTTTTACCTGTAAATATATATTTATTTTTCATATATCAAATTTAAAATATTTAAAAATAAATTATAAATTTCACCATCAAATAAAATACAATTGTAATGGAAAAAATCTTGGGAGGTTTATTTTCACTTGGACCAAATAGAAAGACTTTGTTAGATAGCAACATAGAAGTTAAAGTTTTGTAAGATGTGGTATGTCTTGTCCTCTAACAAGTAGATTTGTTTTCTTTCGCTTTTTGCTTTTTCTCTTTGGCATTCTCTTTCTTTTATTTTATCATTTAATCTTATGCTTACTATTTAGTCTCTTAAGAATCATTGTGCTCAGCTAACTCTAAATGATGAAGAAACGGGAGGTCTGGAATTTGAAGAGAATGAACAAGGCTCTGTTGTTGATGAGTCCTTTAAACTGTCATTGGTGGGGCGTTTCCTAACTGATAAACCAGTGGATTTTAAGTCGATACGGAATATGATGGCTACCTTATGGCAACCGATTAAAGGGGTTTTATTAAAGAATTGAAGCCCAACCTGTTTCTATTTCATTTTTTTCATATTCTGGATTTGGAAAGGGCTGTGAAATGTGGTCCTTGGACTTTTGATGGTAATCTCCTTGTTGCTAAATGGCTTAAGGAAGAAGAACAACCTTCTAAAGTAGAGCTTTTTCATATTGAAATGTGGGTTCAGGCACATGATCTTCCTTGTGGTCTTATGTCTGAAAGGATATGTTGGGATATTGGAAATTCTATGGGTTCTTTTATTGAATCAGACCCTAATAATTTTGGTGGAGGCTGGAAAAGCTATATGTACATTAGAATTCTATTTGATATCTGTAAGCCTCTAAAGCGGAAAATGCGAATAAAGAAAGCAAATGGTTCTTGGGGTTGGATCACTTTCCAATATGAATGGTTGCCAAAATTTTATTTCTTGTGTGGAATTATAAGTCATACCGATAAGCTTTATGAGAAGTATTATGACTACTTAGATAAGAATGTTCTTTTCCCTTATTGAGCATGGTTGCATGCAAGGAAGAGGAAGGTGAATGTTGGCATTGGTGAACATTAGCTCTGGCATAGTGCCATCGGTGGTAGTGTGGGTGGAGATAGTGGTAATGGCGGAAGTGATGGAATGGATATGGACAGTTATCATGTGGGGATGGAAGAAAATCATGGTAAAAGCATTGATGGTGGGTGTGGTAAGGAATTTGGCAAGAATTTAGGGATTTCTAATGTTTATGGGAATTTTGAGATAAATAAAGAAAGTATAGTTGAGGAGGGGAATTCGAAAAATGATTTCACTTATGGAATGATTATAATTAATCCTAAACGTCGTCATACAGAGGATGAAGAGAGGATGGTTATTGCCACTGATCATGGACTTGATAACAAGGGTCTAAATGAAGCCTATCTTGATCCAAAAAATGATTTAGAGGCAAGTCTTGCTCAACAAGCCCACTAATATGAACCCTAAAAGGGATCAAAAAGTGCTTAAATATGAAGAATTCAAGCTAATTAGCTTAATTTCCTATTTAAAAATTAATTAGCTTAACATGGATGAATTTTGGAGTTATTTCTATTTTGGAGTCAATAAAGAAGAATCAAGAATATGTGAGAAAATTCTAGAAGATGTGAGAAGATTTAAGAATATTTCAAGTCAAAGTCAACAAGTCAAAGTCAAATAGTCAACAAATCAAAGTCAAAGGTCAATGGTCAATATGTGACATGACATATGACATGGTAGGCTTCAATACTTAGTTGTCATGAGTTGTAATGAGTTGTCAATTTTGACTTTTCAAAGATGAGTTGTTATTAGCTGTCCTATTTTGAAGGAAATCTCCTTAATTAAGAATTTTTCTATATAGGTATCTTTGGGAATAAGGAATTGTCATGACCCAAACTGGGGGCCATGATCGACGTTAGGGAACAGGAATTCTTTCGAATCTAGAACCCGTAGCAAGCCTTAAAAGAATAAAAATATAACTATATCATAAAATATAATAAAATAAATATATCATAATTAAAATTTTCAATTTAATATGATAAAATAAACTCTTTCATATCATGAAATAATTTAATACAATATTCAGAGTAAACATCTGAATTAAAATCTCATACAACAAAATAAATAAAACTCACTACTATTACAAATACAACTATTGTAGTTTTCTAAAGTACAATAATAAATAATTAAGTAGGTAATTTACATAATAGGGCTGGGGAGGAAGAAATCCGGCAGATAGGCCTACTGTTGAGGTCTGAAGAAGAAGACTCTCCGATAAAAATATCAACGGAGGGGAGTCAAACCTCATTGAATTAATTATTATAATATATATACATGCATTACTAAATGACAAATGCAAACAATCATATGTATATAATAAATATATATACAAGCATGTACACACAGATGTTGAAAATCACTTTACATATAATACTAAAAAACATCAGTTTATGAAGGATTAAATAGAACCCTAATGATCGCAACCTCAATTATCAGTAGAAAACACTCAAGTCATACTGGCTCACTTAATTCCAAATAAATTCACTTAATCCAACTGGACAATAGACTGGCCCCGAGATATTAAGTTGACCGAGGTCCAGCAATCTAACTGTCAGTGTGATTGACCCCGAGACACTTGGTCAATCGGGCTCTAGCAAGCACACCATCAATCACATCACACATTAATCATATCAATCAAGTCATGATCCACAAATAAGTTATCGCACCGGTACATACTCGGTACTAGTGCTGCCTACTAGGAAGCACGTTCTATCGATATCCTTCATTTAAAATAAAACATACATTCAAATAAACACATAATGCATAAAGTCATTTGTAATAATCAAATAAACCATATATATATATACCAGAAATATGTCTAAAATAAACTAAGTATATTTCAAGTATATATATATATGTAAAATAAACTCAATCAAATCATGGAATATACTCAAAATAAACTAATAATATTCTTGAAAATAATTTAAATATAAATCAAAAGTAAAACATGCATTTATTTTAAAATATACTTAGAATATACTATAAATATACCTAAAATATACTTAAGCATTTAATAAAAAAATTGTGCAAAATTTACATTTAAAACATATAATTCTAAAACATGCAACCTAAAGCAATGTATATATATAATAACAACTCACAGGGATGCACTCCACGAGACTGGTCCGACAGGCCTGGTCCACTAGATCTCGATTTTGATCTTGGCGCAACTAAACAATAAAAATGATCATGAAATCAAAATACATCTAACTTAGACTTCTAGAGACTCTATCTAGAATTACAAAATACAAACACACACAAAATTAAAATTAGACCCGATATCACATTTTAAGAGAATTCTACCAAAATTTCGGCAAAACCTCCTCTATAAAATGGACATCTCTCTACTAAAAAGTAGAGTCGGTCCTGCAAGAAAAATACACTTCTAATTTAGAAATTCTCACAAACCTCAATTAGGATCCCGAACTACAAAATTTCCCCAACCGAGGTCCACAATTCACCAAAATTCACATAATATAATAAAATATATTAAAAACCAAATATTACCATAAATACCCTCAAAATATCAAAATCTAGTATATTTAACATTAAAACACCAAAATAATTATTTTTCCAATAATTACTTAAAAACCCTAAATAATAATATAATATTATAAAAATCATATTTTCTCTATAATTCAATATAATTTAATAAAAACTCACTTTACTAATCCAAATAGCTTAATTAGTCTAAATACATATTAAAATTACTTAAAACCCATTTTATTATCAAAATAGTATATAATATATTATTTGAAAATAATTTACGAAAATTAGTATTAATTAATTAAAAATAGTAAATAATTTTTAAAAACCATTTTTATACCTCAAATAATATTAAAACTAATTAACATAATATTTAATTAAAATTACCACCAAATTACACAATTAACCCTAATATTCAAAATTTAGACATAATATATTAATATTACTCAAAATTTCAATAAAAATTATTTAAATACACAAAAATTATTTTCTCAACAAATATCTAATTATTATCACCAAAAACATATAATTAACCCATAATTTCTATCAAAACATATATTTAACCTAAATTTCCAAATTTGACATAAACTAAAAATAATTATAAAAATTACAAAAAAATCAGAAAAATTATAAAATCAATATTAACTACTAATAACACCAAAAATCAAAATTTCATAATTTATATAATTAATTTACGAAAATTAATAAAATAATAATAAAATATTCAAAAATTCACAAAAATCAAAATAATTTCTAAAAATCACACAAAAATTCATGGGAGTAGATTAAGCTAGTAGAATCAACATTTGTAAAGGAATTTTTCTTGAATAAACTTTTAACACCCTAAAAAAATAAAAAACCCTAAGTGACCGAAACTAAAAATTCAAGAAACAACAAAAATGGAGGGATTAGAGCTCAAACCGGAGCTAGGATCGAGTTCACTGGAGCTTAAGGAGCTTAGGGACATTGAAATCACGTGAAGAGGTGGCCGAAAAAGCTTGGAATGTCGGTGAGCTCGAGTTTCGACTTCTTCATGATGCAAGAGCCACTGCCGGCACCGGGGAAGACAGGGGAGGACGACGGAGTTGCTGGTGGAGCTGGAAGGCCGAACGGCACACCAACGATAGGGGAACGGCGTGACAGATGACGGGAAGGGGATGGTGGTTCTGGTGGTTTCGAGGAAGGAAGGATATGTGTTTATGTTTATTTTGTTTTTAATGTATAAAAGTATATAATATAGTATATAAACTTTATAATATTATATTATATTATAATATTAGTCTACTTTATACATAAAAATCCTCCACCAAGTATATACATTATATATATATACATACATATAATAACACACAATAATAATTAATATACACACATAAAATAATAATAATAAACCCTAATATATGTGTGTGTATATATATCATGACACATATATTAATCATGAAAATGATGTAATTTAATAATAATAATAATAATAATAATAATAATAATAATAATAATAATAATAATAATAATAATAATAAACATCATTTTAAAAATAAAATAACATTAGTACTTAAATGTTATTATTAAAATACTTATTTTCAATGTAGTAAATATAACGTAAATAAATTCCAAAATAATAATTTTTAAAATGAATATTTATGTAGAAAATTATAATTAAACATAAAATAATAAATATTAATCGGAAGATAATAAAATAATCACATATAACTTTAAATTTTATTAACACTGAATATCCTGTTTTAAAATAAAATAATTTAAAAACTAGGGTTATTATAGGAATAAAACCTTTTCCTTCAAGAATTAGGTTGGTTACATGTCTATATAAGGCCTAACCCTATAACAAATGAATTTAAGCATTGAAATATTAAAAGTGAAGTTTTCCCTTAAACTTTGTTCTTTTAAAACTTTATAAGTTTACTTGAATTATTTCACTTTTACCTTTCATTACAATTGCTAGGTTAGATTAGACTTAGAATTGTGTAATTTTTCATCTTTTAATAGCTAAGTATCTTGCTTCACTTTAATAAGCAGGGGGTTTAGCCCCATCAACACAACCTATCATTGATGATCCTTGGGCTAATATTCAAATTTAGATACTCGTTCTATCTCTGTTATAGGTAGGGTTTGTATCACCCACCTAGTCCAATGACAATATTAAGTTAGAACTGTCGGGGTTTAGGTAGCCCACAGATAGTTCAAATCTTAGCAAGCCTGGTTACCAAACTTAACCCTTACTTTATTTTTCTGATGGAAGTGAAGTGAGCAGGATTAAGGTTGATTGGGTCAAGTCTAAAATTGGCTTTCAATGTTATTTTATTATTAAAAAGTCTAGAGGTGTAGTTTGTCTTTCTTTACTGTGGCATGAGTTCTCTATAGTGCAGCTTCTTAGTTTCTCTTCCAATTACATTGATGTAATTGTTAATGTTCATGACATGGTTCCTTGGCATTTAACGTGTTTCTATAGGTGTCAGGAACATCATCGTAGACAAGAGTTTTAGGATCAACTTCGTGGGTTGAAAGATAGATCGCCTCTCTATTGGTATTGCATTGGTGATTTTAATGACCTTTTTTCCCAATTTAAGAAGAGAGGTCGATTCAATCATCTTCATACTCTTATTCATGGCTTTAATTCTATTGTTGAAGAGTGTGGGTTGGAAGATATTGGTATGATTGGTTACCCATTCACTTGGGAGAAAAGTAAAGTTTCTGAGTTTTAGATTAAGGAATGGTTAGATCGATGCCTTGCTAATGTAGATTGGAGGTGTTATTTTCTCAAGCTTATGTTAGAAATATTGAAGCTCCTATATCCAACCACTCTGCTATCTTTTTGGGTTTTTGATTAGTTTTATCATAAGTTCCTAAAAAGAAATTCAAATTTGAAAATGCTTAGGTCAAAGAAGATTAATGTCACAATATTATTATAGATAGTTGGACTATAATATGGGGGGTGATTTGGTGGCTAGGTTGAATAAGTGTGGTTTTACTCTCCAATGTTAGGGTTTCGAGTTTTTCATGGGCTTCGACAGTATATTGATAGCACTCACAAGCTTCTTGGTAGGTTGAGACTAAAAAGGGATGCTGCTTCTATTCAAAGATTTAATGAAGTTCATATGCAGTTAAAGAGGTTGTTGGATCAACATGATTCTTTCTGGCATCAGCGTACAAAGCAACAATGGCTTACTTTCGGCGACTAGAATTCCTGATTCTTTCATTGTTATGCAACTGCCCGTAAGAGGAAGAATTGTATTCATGACCTTAAAGGTGATGATGGCAAATGGCTTATTGCGGGTAATGGCTTACATAATCATATTGCAATTATTTTTCTTCTCTGTTTAAATCTAATGGTTGTGATAGAGATCCTGTTTTTAATGTTGTCCAAAATAAAGTATCTAACGCTCATAATAAGTATCTTGTCCAACCTTTTTCTGCTAATAAAATCAAAGATGCTATTATAGGTATACATCTTAATAAAGCATCGAGCCCTGATGGTATGAATTCGGGATTTTACCAGTCATTTTGGGATGTGATTGGCAAAGATGTGTTGGATGTGTGACTTAAATGTTTAAGTGATGGGATTATTCCAGCAAATTTTAATTCTACTTCAGTTACTCTTATCCCAAAAAGAGTCCATACCGTATTACAGACTTAAGGCCTACCACTTTATGCAATGTCATATACAAAATCATGTCTAAAACTCTTGTTAATAGGTTGAAGATTATTTTTCCTTTTTTTATTTATGAAAATCAGAGTGCATTTATTCCCAAAAGATTGATCATAGATAATGTCTTTGTTACTTTTGAGATAAGTCATTATCTCAAAAGAAAATCTAAAGGTAAGGAAGGTTGGGCTGCTTTGAAAATCAACATGTTAAAGGTGTATGATCACCTTGAATGGAGCTTCTTTTAGGGTATGATGGATATAATGGGTTTTTATGAGAAGTGGATTTGCCTTATTTTGTCTTGTATTTCATCTTTTAGATATTGGATCAATTTAAATGGTGATGACATTAGTCCAATTATTCAGGAAAGAGGTTTAAGATAGGGGGATCCCCTTTCCCCCTATCTCTTTATTTTGTGTGCTGAAGGGCTTTCATCTTTAATCCGGGATTGTGAAAGAAGGAAGGAGATTCATTAGTGTAAAGTAGTGAATGAGGCTCCTATTGTGACCCATCTATTCTTTGCGGATGATAGATATTTATTTTTTAAGGCCAATAGTAGTGAAAGCTCATACATTAAGTGTATTTTGGGGATGTATGAAAAGGCTTTAGGGCAGATGTTGAATTTTCAAAAATCCTCTATTCTATTTATCAAAAATACTAGTGATGGGGTGAGAAGGACTGTGTGTCAAATTTTGAATGTTCCTAGCTTATTAAGTCAAGAGAAATATCTAGGCCTTCCAGATTTGGTAGGAAGAAGTAAAAAGACTGTGTTTACCAATATTCGGGATAAGGTGCGTCAGAGGTTGCAGAGTTAGAGTAAGAACTGTTTATCTCATTTTGAGAAGGAAATTCTTCTAAAGACAGTTGCACAGGTTGTCCCTTTATATGCTATGGGGATTTTTCTTCTTCCTCAAACTCTTTGTGAGGACAATGAGAGGGATATGAATGGGTTTTGGTAGGGTGGTCAAAGAGGTGGAAAGGGTAGGGGTATTCGGTGGATTGTATTCACAAATTTGATAGTGGTTTGGGTTTCCACAAATGACATGAATTTAATCTTACTATGCTTGGTAAACAAGGTTAGTGGTTGCTCACTTCTCCTAATACTTTGGTAGCTAGGGTTCTCAAGGCTAGATACTATCCAAGATCTTCTTTTCTTAAAGCTACAATTGGCCATAATCCAAGTTATTCATGGCGTAATATCATGGCCTCTCAATTTCTAATAAAAAAAAGGTGTAAAATAGATAATTGGTGATGGTTGTAAGGTTTCTATATTTTCTGATCCATGGCTTCCTAATGACGATAATCCTTATATTGAATTTATAGCTCTAGAAGGGTTGGATTCTATTACTGTTAATTCCTTATTGTGTGTTAATCATCTGGCGTGGGACATGGATACTATGAGGGATATTTTTCTGGATAAAGATGCCAATTTAATCGAAGGGATTCTGTGAAGTATTAGATGATATGAAGATGTTCTTTCTTGGCGATGGGAATCAAGAGGTACTTATTTAGTTAAAAGTGCTTACCATTTACTTGTTTATGATAATGCAGAAGTTCCTCAGTTCTCTTTTATTCTTAATTGGAAGAAATTTCGGAAGGTTAAGAATGTTATTTGGCGTGCTTGTAAAGGGTGTTTTACCTATTGTCTCTATTTTACGTAGTCAAGATGCTGATCTCTATCCCATTTGTTCTCACTGTCATGGTGCAATGGAAACAATTTTACATGCTCTAGTGGATTGTCCTTCAGTCAAAGAGGTGTGGCAGGGTTCAGAGGTGGGTTGTCTAGATGGGCAGTTGTCAACTTTATGGGATGGTGGAATCATGTTCTCAATAACTTTTCTTTAAAGGTGCATGCTCTTGTGGATGATTTGGTCTAGTCACAATGATTTGGTTTGGTCGTAATGATTTGGTGTGGAATCGAGTTCAGCGCTTTAGCATTCAAATTATTATAGCTGCAAATTCTTGTTTGATTTAATGGCTCAATGTTGTTTTGAGTTCTCAAGGTCAGTTACATTCAGCTGGCAATAACATTTCCAAATAGGAGAGACCTCAGGTTAGTATTTTCAAGTGTAACGTAGATGCTAGTGTTTTTCATAATCTGCATCGTGTTTGTGGTGGTAGTGTGATTCATGACAGTGATGGTAGGTTTATTGTTGTGCGTTAGTGTTCTTTCTTTGGCAATTTTTCCCTCGCAATTGCAAAAGCCCTTAGTTGTAAGGAGGCTTTAAGTTGGTTAAAGGCAAGGGGAATTTTGCTGGTGGAGGTAGAGTTTGACTGCCTTTAGCTAGTTAAAGCTCTGAATAGTGTTGTTCCTGATTATTCAATGTTCAGGTTACTTGTTCGATATTGTAAGATGTTGTCTCAAAAATTTTCTTTGCATAAAATTAATTTTATTTCATGGTCAGTAAATCAGGAAGCACAGGTCCTTACACAAACTGCTAGTTGTATGTCTGATTGTCTTATTATTCATAAGGATTGTCCTCATTTTATTGTTGATGTTATTGCTTCTGATTTAGTTTAATGATTTCATTTTTTCCTTTAAAAAAAAAAAGTTGAAGTTTTGCAATATGGTTGGCGTTACTAAATTTATAGTAACGGTGTAATTATATAATCATTTTTAAAATTATTAAATGAAAAATATATTTCAGTTTTTAATGGTTGTATCTTTCCATTGTTCATTAGGATGGACAAACTTATTCCTATTAAATTGTTTTTTCAAAAAGAATGAAAAAAAAAAAAACTCAATATTGACTTTATTTAATAATATTAAAACAAATTCAAAAAATTTCAATTCAATTATAAACATTACTCACATGAATGCATTTTAGTTAATTAAAAAAATAATCAAACCATTTAAATACTTTAATTTATTTTAATATTTTATTTATATCTAAATGATAATGTAGTATTAAAAAAATAACTAAGAAAGTTTAGAAGAAACGGAAATATAAAAATAAAATAAAAGGGCATGCAGATTTAAAGCAATACAAAAAGACCTATAAAGAAGAAGGTATAGAACAATTCTTTTATTCCTTTCGTGCCAAGAATTTGGTTAGTTTCCAATTTTATTTTAAGAAATTTCCTGATGCTACTTGGATTGGATTAATTAAGATAGATTTTTATTTATTTATTCGTAATTACCTATTCCTTTTCGGAAAAGGAAGAGATCAAACCGACAGGCCACATTCATATTTGTAATGTTGTTTTAATGTTTCCGTTACAGTTTACTCGAAACCTCAAAACTCTCTCAGCTTACTACTTTCTCTGCAAAACCCATATCATATACATTACAACAATACAATACCCATTCCAAGATGACTAGGTTAACAAGAATGCAACGCCATGATGGGAATGCCAATATAGTCAGGACAAGAAAAGTAGACAACCATACTACTACTTCCACTGATGGTGCCAAGCCAAGAAACGGCCGAATGGGTAGCTGTATCAGTTATCGAATAGCTGCTGCTGTTGATGGTACTACTGATGGCGATGAGAATTTTCTGACTGCTGCTGCTGCTCCTCTTCGTTCGCTAGAAGACTATTTGGTTCAGTTATCTGATCAAAAGGGGAAATTGAGAAGGGTGGAAGCTTTGTCCGTCATTGTTCGCGGCTTAAAATTGGAACTCAATGCCGAGTTCGTGGACAAGAATTATGCTATGTTATTGTATCAGTGTCTGTTCTGCATACGAAAGGGGAAAGGTTGTGCCAAAGAATTGCTATTGGCAACAGAAGCAATTGGGTTGCTGGGGATGATTGTTCAAGATGGAGATGAAGATTGCTCCCATAAGATCTATGAAGACTCGCTTCCTGTATTATCACAGGCTCTTGTATCATATGGTTCCAATAATAAGTCCAAGATTTTGGATTCTCTGGCTGTTGTTACTTTCTTTGGTGCAAATAGCGCAATTCAGATAGAAAAAACTATGCAGATCATATGGAAATTTCTTAAAGCAGACTGTGATTCAGATAATCAAGTCGGAGGAGTAATGCGAAAGCATTCAGCAGGTGTTCTAGCTTCAGCAATTTCTGCTTGGTCCTTTCTTCTCACCACCATAGAAGGGTGGAGGATTGACCTCAAGTACTGGAATGGTGCAATTTCTTACCTGTCAAATCTACTAGAGGAGACAGAGGATGAACGTGTCTATACGGCGGCAGCTGAAGCACTGGCTCTGATATTTGAGACAGAGCGCCTCGATAAGTTCTTATCTACCGATCGAGCAAAGGACTCAACCAATGACGAGGAACATTTGTTCCAGCAAGAGCTGAAAGATAACATAACGGAGAAAATAAGGAGTCAGGCTATGAAAGAATTTGAAGATGTGTCAAAACAAGAGGTAATGGTCGGTGTTCTGAAATTCTTTGACACTGCAAGTGAATCCTTGGAAACATATGCAAAGATCAGTGAAAGTGAACTGGTGCTGTCAACACTGTCGCAAAGAATACAGCTGAACTTCATCAGGAATTTTCTGGGAGAAGATGGTTTTGTGAAGCACATGAAGGAAAATAAAATCCTGCAGTATTTGTTTGAGTTTACACCAGAACTGGACAATTCTTCTGGCAGCGATGCGCTTTACTCGCCAGATAGAGAAGAGGTGACACTTCACTTCTACCAAAAGGAATATGGTGCTATGCTAAGGAAACAACGGCTAAGGAGAATGACATTGTCCTCTAACTCATACTTGAACAAAGCAAGGACTCGCTTACTCAACAGGAAGAGGAAGTTATCACAATGCAATTATTCTTACTCTGATGATTGAAGAGCTCAAGTTCGTCTACGGCTGGTTCAGCTGTTTTTGTGTTTTTTGTTTATCTTTAATTACAGTGACAGTAAATTCAGTAAAAACATTAGTCATGCTGTATCAACTTATGCAATGCTTGCAAACCATTAACTACTGTTAAGTGCAAAAAATTTTAGTTTGGATAAACTCTTTCTGCACATTGAGCTTTTTTCTGCACGTTGAGCTTTCTCCACTGCACAATATTCACCTCTTTGCTAATCGTCAATTGTTTGTAAATGAACACCTGCATGGTTCCAAGTCGTGGAATGGAAATGGAAAAGAAACTATCTTTCCCCCACATCTACGCACAATTTAAATGTTACAGATTCAAGAAAATCTATGCAGTACTTTTTCATAGGACAAAGAACGGAAGCATATATGAAAACACAACAAATCACTTGTTGCAGAAAATTTTGGCTAGCTGCTCTTTTTGATGATCTCAAAAGAATATTTGAGTTCCATATGACATCTTCTGTCATCATCTACAAACTGCACAGAATTTAAACGAATTTAAAGTTAGTTCAATAGTGCTCAATTTTCCAACGCAAAAGGATGATATGGTTAGTAATCTTAATTCAACTATCAGATGCATGTGCACTTAAAGACTACAACGTATTGAACTTATTAGACCAATGCATTGTTAGGAACTAACACTTTGGTGTAATAGAAAAAAATAGCATCCATAGCTTAGCTCAGGTTTAGTTAATCCATCAATTTCTTTAGTATTTTTTTTTGGGCCAAACAATTTTGTTATACAACGATGACCATGACTGTGAACGATTATTTTGAAAAAAAGGGCCAAACCAGAAGAATTTGTTAGTTTCAATGAGGAAAAATAGTCATATGATGTTGCATAATATATATCCATTTTCAAGACAGGAGAAGAAAAAGTAACAAGCATAACAGAGTTTTCCAGAGAATTTAACTAAAGGCACTATCTAGCCAGAGCAAGCATAAGCTCTCCAGCAAATCTTAATTGTCATATAATCAATGTAAGCATCTATGTGCAGTTGGACATACCTTAAGCTTTGCTGAGTAAATTCCCCTTGCCAGTACACCTGATGGAGTAGTCTCCTCCTCCAAGGTATAAATATATGGCTCCTTCTGAGGGGCAAAAGTACCCAACATTCCTTTATTTTTATCAACTGACAGACAATGGAAAACATCCGTAAGCATAAAAATTATACCACCAAACATAGTAAACTCAAGTCAAACAAATGGCTAGGCAAAAGAAAAAAAATGCATGCCATTTTCTGGTGGCCAATAGCATCTTAAGCTCACAACATTTTTCTCTCTATCAAGTTATGAGCTTTTATTCAGAGGGAAACATAATCTGAAAGTGTACTATTTAACCATACACTTAAATATTGATGCTGAAATGAAAAAACCATGAAAAAAAAAAAAATTAATCGTTCAATGATCACATAGCATCGCATTTGTCTAAAGCACCTTCCTGTTCCATTTCTACCACGGCAGCTATTTTACTATTTAGATTCATAGATTCTTTTCCAATTTTGCAGCTTCCAAAATGCTTGGCATAAAATAAGAGGTTTGATGCACTACGTAGCCTGACATGAAACTAAAGAAAAGAAGACAAGCTAAAATGGAAACAACAGTTGGTCACATTTCACTTCATGTCATTGTTAGGAACTCCCTAAAACTAGAAAATTGAGAAAAAATATCTGCATCAGTGAAATAACAAGTGGAGCAGGCTATTAATTTCAAGTGTAGAAGACTACTAATTTAGAACAGCAATGCAATAATTTTAAATGCAGGGATATAATAATTCCACACCTTGGAGTCCTCCCTTCCACACAGTATTAGAGTAGGTTAGGCCAGAAACAATATTGTGCAAAACACTGAATGTAAACTTGAGTTGATATCGAGATCCCTCTTTGAGAGTAAAAAGGACACGGCCACTCTGATTTGCATCAACAGGCAAAGGGGTATTGATTTCCCCGATGTCATTGGATATTATTCCTATGGAGTGAAATTTCACTTCTGGCTCCATTTGGCCTGACAAAACAGAAATATAACTCATGATGATTCAAAGGACGACCAACTCAGCCGAAAAACAGAAGATGGTGAATAAAAGGCTCAGCCAACGAACCATTTATCTCGCTTTCAACACAACCAAGCAGCTTCTCTTTCCACCTCCTTAAACTATCATCATCCTGGAAAGCAATTTCATACCAAGAGTATAGAATATCAATATGTCAATGAATCAATGCTAAAAACAATTTCAACTCATTTATCCATTTTGGAATCACTTGGCTATGCTAATTATTTTAAGCCATCAAATACAGAAAATACACATTCTGAACTGTAGAAGTAATGGCTATAAAAGTTGTAACTTTACATCATTCATGCAGCCAAATATTATGCAGATTTTATTGATTAATTATGGTTACTAACACCAATTATAGGGGAACCAGAAAATCAGAGAAAATTTAGTTAATCCCAATGAAGACTAAAGAATCAACCCCACCACCAGCAAAAAAAAAAAAAAAAAAGGCAACAGATTAAAGTTCGTAGCTTCTATGCACAATGCACTATCAGTAAAATAGTGTTCCATTAGTAAGTGTCCAAATTAGAGCGTAAACTTGGCAGAAAATTGTTGAAAGTTACAGCCAATGTTGCTTGGCTTCCCAAATTGAAACACCCAGGTGTGACAATTTCCAACACAATTGGTCCTCTTAGGTTTCCACTGCTAGTTCAAAACTCCATATTTGTCATTGAACACATTTTATGAGCAACCAATCAACACACATCAAAAAAAGTAGAAAGGTCTAATCAAATTAAGAACTTGGAAAATAGCAGAAAACAACATAAATGAAAAGGGTGGTGATAAAAATAACAACGATAATGATAATAAAATATAAAAACCTTGTCTTTATCAATCTGTTCCTTGAGAGAGAGCAAAGGCCCAGGTACAAAACCAGCAACAGGACCTCCATTAGTAACCTCCTCATCTTCCTCATTCTCATCATCATCAATAAAAGATTCGTCGGCCTGTGGATTCTCTACCATTTCCTTTTGCTTTACTTCTTGTTTCTCACCTTTTGTTGATGATGGACCTGCTGCTTCCAGTAGTCCCTTCTCACCTTCCATCTCTACACTCTAAACCCTTCAAAGATTTCACCTTTGCTCTTCAAAACCCTTCAAAGTTTTCAACTTTGCTTTCAATATACCCCCCTAAAAACTAAAACTAAAACAACCGTTTTTTTTTTTTTTTATTTGAACTGATAACAACAACCCTTTTCAAGACCTCAAAAATCCAAAAGTTGAGGATTTAGTTTAGGACATAAAAGTTTAAACTAAGACAGACACAGGCAGTGATCTTTGGTTTTCTATCTCTCTCTCTCTCTCTCTCTCTCTCTCTCTGGACAATCCACGCTACAGAGTTTGTTTGTTTGTCCAATTGTCTTTGTCCTGTCTTTATTTTTCACACTGAACAGTGTCAGGTTCAAAGTGGTGAAGAGTGCGGAGTCAAAGAAAACGGAAAAAAAAAAAAAAAAAAATCTTTCATTATGGTACATGTAAATTTATCTATTTTGTGCATGACCAACGTTTATATTCAAGTTTTCTTATTTCACATTATACACACAAAGTTTGTACATTTTAGTACTATTTTTTTTTTAAAAAAAAAATTGATTTTATACATTTCTAAATTTATAACATACTTCAACAATGATTATTTCAGGATGATTAAGTTAAAAAGTAAACTAATTGACATCCTATTATGTTTTCTATTTTATGAAGATCAAGCAAACACGAAATTGTTGAGCAAAAAATTTTATAAGATAATATTAACCTTATACTTAATGATTAACATTTTTTTATAATAACTACCCTTTAATTTTATTTTTTAAAATTATCAGTATTTAGAATTTATTACACTTCAATAAAAAAAGACTATAAAAATTGTAAAAATTTTCTAACAACTATCATGAAACATCATTAATTTTATCTTTAGTAATTAAATTTTTCAAAAAAATATATGTTAAAAATAATACATTCGTTTTGATATTTATACAATCAAAATCATCTAAAAAATAAAATAGTTGATTTACAGTTAGTAAACTATCTTGAGCAGCATACTTTTGGTCAAGTTAGTAGTGTAATATTTTATTCATATAATTGGAAAATATCAATTATTATTATTAATATTATAAGTGAAAAGATGTATCAATTGCGTTAATGAACCAAAAACATGTGGACCATAGATCAATTAATCAAACGGCATAATAGCTGAATAATTTCTTATTGGCGAGAGGGCATAAACATTTTCAAAAAAACAAAAGAAAAAGCCCTTGAAATATATAATATTTGCAATCCAGTCCTCCTCTCAGTGGTCACTGCATTGAACACAAGAAAGCTTTTCTCGTGAATCTATGGCTCTTTCACTAAAGAGCTCAGCAATGTGACCAGCACGAAAGTGCCGTGCCTACTCCACCACCCAACAATGCTCTGCATCTGCCTCCATTCACACGCACACCCATCAATTCTTTATTTTTATTACTATTGTTTTTATTATTATACAAAACATTCACCAAATTCTTTTTCTTATTATTTTTTCTTTGATTTCTATTTTAGCTTATTTATTTCTTTTTGAAAGAAAAATCTCAACGTTCCTAAAATTATTTGATTAAAATTCTAAGATAGTCAGTTTAGTTAAATTTTTTTTCTTACAAAAATTATAAAAAATTTTATTTGATGTTTCCCATTTACCATCTATCACTATTAATAAATTTATTATTTTTACAATAACTATATCTATTATGTATCTATGAGCTACACTGAATTAAAAATTCAATTTTAGAAAAGCCTTACCTCCTCTTGTAAGTCCATCCAACTCCAGCTCAAATTTCAAAATAGTCAACTTTTACAGCTATCCAATACCGGGACATCATATGAAAAATAAAAATTCTTGTGATGCTGGTAGTTGGCAGATAATGTTTTGGCACAATAAATTCACTTGTTGGAAGAGATGCATCCTAACCAGTGTCATTCCTTGATTAAACTGTTTCTCTTCTAAGGTATCTAAAATTGGTAGGAAAGAAAAAAAAAATTGGTATGATGGGAAAGCCAGGCCTCTCTCACCTAACCACCATAAGCACCCACCAGTCTCAAAATATGATTATGAACGAAGTAGCCCGAGTGGCAAGTTTCCTGCTGCGATGGATAAACACAACACCATCAAATCTTCAAATAAACACCATTGCCTATTTGGCCATCTCTATCATGCAGCTAGAATGAAGCGTCAACGCGAACCTTCAATCATCAGCAATAATGTTTATTTGAGACGAAATTGCCAATCCCAACAGCCATTGAATGATATATACTATGCAACTAAACTGCACATCAAGAATAAGATTTTCCTCTTTTATTCCTATTGCAATTTATGCTACAAACTCAAATGAAAAATATATATTTCGGCAAAATATACCAAAGAATGCACAGTTAATCCAGAGCAGAATTTCTAGGTAATGATGGTCATCTGAACGGTTCAACTGGTGCTGTATCTCCAAAAACGGTTGCAGCTACAAAACATTCAGCTGCTTCTTCTAAAGAGGATGCACTGCCCTCTGCTTTATAAAGCAAGCCAAGATTATACCATGCAGATGGATTCATTCTGTCAAGCCGTAAAGCATCCATTAGAAATCCTCTGATTACTTCATTTGATTGACCAAGCTGTCTGAGAACCACAGCTGCAGATACCAAGCTTGGGACATGGGCTGGATCGATTTCCAGAGCACTAGTGAAGGCTGTTAGTGCTTCTTTGTGGAGGCCCTTTCGTTCATAAAGTACACCTGCGATATAATTAAAAATAAAAACTGAGTTCTGAACAAACTTAAGCCACAATAATAGATTCTGAGTCTGCATTTTGCCTTCACATAATCTAACTTGGTTTAGCATAGATAAGGTAAGAAAAATAACCACATTCTCTCATTTCCTCTGGTCAATTACTAACCACTTAAGATGAAAAAAAAAAGGAAGAAGAAGCAAATTGCTATGGCCCAAACCATCATATCCTTCTCAAATTTGGCATTGAGAGACATCAAAAAACTCCAGTTAGTTTAATTACATGATATATGGTTTGAATGATTATGTCATGAGTTGATAGCTCTACGTGCACTCATCAATCCTTGAATAACAAGTAATTTTATCAGCTTAATCAAGACACCATATTTTGTATTTTGAGTTTATAAGGGCTTTGCATGCCATGTGCATGATATGTAAGCTACAGCTTGAGAACCTAAAAACACTTTATGCAAAAAAGATCTAATGAACCCAAAAGTAAAATGTCAATTTACCAGCAGTGTGACATCTAGAAACTGAGTAAGAACTGATGGCCTTGGATTTGGAAAGACAAATCTCAGCATCATGCCACTGTGACAGGCCTATATAGACAGAAGCCAGATCATGCCAAACTTCTAATTCCAAACTTCTAGTAAGCTTTCCATTACCCTGTAAAATTTATGGTAAAATATTATTAACAGTATAACGTAATAGTCTTGCAGCATATTTTCTTAAAAATTTACAAGTTATGATGTATGGAAAGTTCAACCGGTAGATGTTTCCACGTTCCGGTAATATTTCCTTATTGGAAACTTCCAAAACTCCTCAGAAACGTTTTAGGAACTCATTGTTTCTGCAAATATCAAAAATTAGGAAACACATTTCCAACTTCAAAAATATATTTCTTTAGTATTTTCCTAAACAAAAAAGAAGATAAATTCAAAAAGAATTCTATATTTTTCTTCATTAAACAAAATAATTTATAATTACAATATCAACTGCTAGTAATAAATAAATTTCTTTCAATATTTATGTATAAAATATATATATATATATATATATACCCCTATAATTTTAATATTTATATGTTTCCTCCACATTTCTGTTTTCTATATTAAAAAAAAAAAGTTTTATGGTATCCATTTTCACATTTCCATTTCTGTGCTACATAGTTTACTTGTAACTAAACTATGTTTTCAAAAAATGGTACAACATTACCACAATTGTCTTCTGTATAACTTCCCATCTAATCCATCCAAATCTTCACAAACCTTACCTAGTGTGTGATTTTCCCCTGTTTCTCACCCTCCCTGCATATCCATATTGACCTAGAATTGAACCCAAAATACATCATCACCTAGACCAAAGCCCAGGGACGATTGGATCTAACTAATAGACAAAATGGAAAGCAAAAATATGTGAAAATTATTTAAATTTTCTAATAAGTTGATCAATAAGTTAAATTATTCAAGATTAAACTACACTGTGGCTGGGAGGAAGTGACAAACCTTATGTGGCTTCTTAGCAGCACCAAAGCTCTTAGTCTGAACTTGAAGAATGCCGAGCAGCTGTCCATATGTCTTAATAGCACCCTTTAACTGACCCTGTGCAATTTGAAGTTTAGCTAGAGTTCTCAACAGTTCTCCCTGATCCCATTTTGCAGTCTGATCCAGGGCCGCACTGATAATAGTTTCAGCATCCACATATCTTTTCTGCGCTGATAAGATCCTCGCCAATAATAACCATCCTTTGATATTAGATCCATTTTCCAGCTTCAATGAACAGTCAGCATAAAAAAGTGCTGCATCTAGTTTTCTTTGCTCTGCATTTTCCAGGCTGAGATGATACAAAATATGGGGGTCTTCCATCCTACTTGTTTTTCCTGCCAATTCAAGGACCTGGAGTGCCTCAAACTGTCTCATTAACCTCTCAGAATTAGAAGTAACTGATTTAGAATGTGCTGAAAGGGATACACCTAGAAAACAATTGGCAATACTTTCCAATTGATTGCATCCCCTCTCCAAGTTTTCAATAGCTCTGCGAGAATTTTTAATTCCTTCTTCTGCAAGTTTAGGAATGTTCCCACAAATTTTTGAAGCCATTAATAAGGCAGGGACACACGTCGGGTCCTCTCTACTGTGTAACAATTTCCTGAGTAGATTTAAAGCAACCAAATCCTCACCTGCACCATGATAGCACAGAGCAAGCATATAATACATTTCTCTCCGATGAATAATACCAGGAAGCAACTCCTCAACTTGATTGGCTAATGCTTTTAAATCCCCTGACACTGAGAGAGCAAAAGAAAGGTGATCCAAGATTGATTCATCCCATTCAATTCTTTTAAGAGAAACTTTCCTTAGTAGTATCATTAACAGAAGTATTGCCTCTTCTGTATTGTTTCTAGGTACAAATGAACTGTCCATCTGGGAGCGGAGATTTGGAGGGCTTGCTTCACCTCCACTGTACAGAAGAAAAATGGCAAAATCTTTTTGAATCCTTGCAGTTGTTTCTGCATCAAGATTCCAATTAACAAGGAGAGCCCGCCGGTATGACATGATTGCTTCACGTGGGGAATCAGAGAGCTTCCATAGTTCTGGAAGCAACTCAACAGCATTATTTATGGTCTCCTGCAATTTACAGTCAGCAGCAAAGTTTTCAGGCAAGCCTTCTGGTAATGAAGTTTCAACAATGTCCAGAATAACTTTGCAAGATTGAGCAGCTTCTGCAAGAATGATTCAAAATACAGATTAGCCACAGAATTACAATTCTTAAGTATGTCTTATGTCTGTGTACTCTTTTTCATCATCTTGATTCTGTTTCATACAAAGTGAAGGGGTTGTGTGTAAGACATAGTACCATGCTTATTTGCTTACAATGACGTCACAGAACCATTTTATGACAAGTAACACAATTATAGTCTTGGGGCTTTTGTTACATAGTAAATAAATACGTAAAGAGTGCAGCGAGGATAGGTTCTTAGAAGCAAGTTTTTGCAATTGAAAAAAAAAAAAAGCAATGAAAGGTAGATGCAAATAATGCATGTGTGCGCTTAATTATGATACACCCTGTATATCACTTGGCTTATTCACCAGACGCTCCTAACTACGCAACTTCCTAAATTACATTGCTTGAGACTTTATATATGCTTATTGGAGATACAAACAAGGATAGTTTGGGAAACACATTCCTTAAATAAGTAAATGATGTTCCTTTAGAAGAAAAACAAAAAGGGATGGAAGGAACATTATGCATTGAGCAGTAGAAGTATAAAAGAAAAAGGTTCTCTGAAAATCAGGTAATGCAAAGCTGATGATCTTCTCAGCTTTATTCTATCCAAGTCCACTTTCACAAGGAAGCATAAGGTTGCCTTCTGCAGTTTCTGTTACTTTTCTTAGAATTTCTTAAGAGTTATCATAAAGCTGTTACCTTCTCAATATCCAGGAAAATTTGCATGACACATGACAGGAAATTCTTCATCCAATATGTTATGATATCATAATGGAAGATTTAGAAATTCAGAAACACAACAAATATCGGTGATGCAAGTCTAAAACATTCATGGAAAATAACATGCTAAAAAAATTCATATCATAATAAATTAAAAAACAAAAAATAAGGACGGAAAGCTCAAAGGAATACAAAAGCAACATATGTTGGAACTGGAAAATAGAAAGTACCACTAAATCTCCCAAGATGTTGTAATGATTTTGCTTTTAAAAGGACCGCTTCAAATAGCAAATTGACAGCATGTATTGACATTGGAGGGGTTGCAAAGTTTTGTGAATGCCTTTTACGTTGTTCTCCTTTTCTAGAAAGAGCAGCTTTCATCTTGGGAGTTACTGCAGCAATATCTATTCCTTCAAATACATGTAAGGCAGCCTCTATGTTTCCTTTTTGATATTCTATTCTTCCCAATAAGGCTCTTGCTTCCTGTAAGTTTCAGAAATCCTCTTTTTCAAATACAAAGGGCATTGAGAATAATTCAAAGATATTGACTTATTTCCATGAATCATTAGATACAAACCAATAATCAAAAGACATCAATTTAAAAGCTGATTTCAGAATAAAGAAGAAAAATAATGGGCTGCATGATAAACTAGAGGCAGATAGCAGATACATATCAACGGCAATCTAGTTATAAAAAAATGTCAATGCAAAAAAAAAGACAATTTTATAAATATCATTAAAAATAGCTTGAGGAACTCAATTTAAGTTTGCACAGGATTTAAAAAGGACAAACCAACGTTGCGCTTTTCAAACATGGAAAATGATTTTAGGTGCTTCATAAGTTTAGATTCTGCAGTTGGTGGCATCTATTGAAAAATTGCCACTAAGAATATGAAACAGAATGTTATGGTAAGCACATGATAATCTGTGATCCAAAAACAATAAATGGCCTTTGACTGCAGCTGACAGACCAAATAGTTTAGTAAAGACATTTGTAGTGGTTAAGTATTCAGATACTCGTATGGAGTGCCGGGTCTAATTAGGTACATGTTCTGATGTGAATATTTTCAAACAAATACTTGCTTCATCAATGACCAAAATGAAAATATGCAAGCCAACCTGAAGCCCTAGAAAATTTTAATTATTAGATAAGAAAGTCAAAGCAGAGCACAGCTTGTTAAGTATGTTATGTGATGCCAACTTAAATTGAACCAGAATTAAATAGGGCCACATAGATTGATCAAGAAGAGAGGATAAAAGTTAAACATAGATTGATCAAGAAGAGAGGATAAAAAGTTAACCTCATAATTCAAAGAACCACGTTCACGAAGAGTTAATTCAGCTTCCTCTATATTGCTAGCAGTGGTATCGGGCTTTGAATCAACCTCACCATTTTTAGAAGAATAGCCACCTAATGAGCAATCCTTGCTTGAACGAGATTCGGATGAAGGTGCCATTTCATCTACTGGCCTTGGTTGCTCTCCAGAGCTGAGGCACTTCATTATCTTACCTAAATCTTGCCCAGTGATGCCTCTCCTCCGCCTTTCTAACTTAAATTTGCTCCTCATACTGCCTCACGAAAATCAATAATCTTCACACACCACAAAGATCCATAAATTAGAACCTCACAAGGTAAGATACTAACATACAAACTTTAAAAGAGACCATAATTTAAAAGGAAAAGTAGTACAAATTAAAGCATAACAATCGGTTAACCAATTCTGAGAAATAAAATTCAAAATATCCAATAAGAAACTGATTATTGACTTCAACACATGATAATCAAAACTTAAGAGATAAAAGACGCCAACTTTACCATAATTAAAACCCAAAACCCCAGATCAAGAATTCAAAACCATAGAATTGCCTATCAAAATTCAAGAAACACATCAAAATTTGAACAACCCCACCTGAAAATGCAGCATCAACATCTCAAACTGAACCCCAGATCAACAAAAAGATCAAAACTTTGGCAAGCACCCTTGATATAAACCAAAACCAAAATTAAAATATAAACTTATCATCTCAAAATCAACCCAAGTCATATATAGAACAATCAAAAGAGATTAAAAAGGAAAAAAATAAAAAAGCACTCACCTTTGATTCTTGCAAAGAGAAAAAAAGGCACAGAGAGCATCAGGACCAAGACCCATGTCCTGAATTTAATGCAAAGCAAAACCCTTCTCTTTAGAATTCTTTAGCAATCAAATCAAGAAAAACCCATCAATCCATAACAAAGCAATAGCAAAACAGATAGCTTCTATCTCTTTTTTTTTACCTCGCTGAAATCGTTTTCTTTGATTAATCTTTGACCACTCTTTGTATAATTATGATCTATAATTTTTCTGGGTTTAATAGTGTCAATAAAACAGGGAATTAGGAATTTGAAAAAACAAAAAAAAAAAATCAAAATTTTAAAAAAAAATATATGGATCGTGAGCAACAAGATTTGGGATCAAATAAATAAGAATTAATTAATGAAAACATGAAGGGTTTTTTTTTTATAAAAATTGGCAGAATAAATTCTGTTAATGGGACCCACTTTGAATAAATAAATATTTACCACGGTGGCATGGCATAGGCTTTGCTTTGTGCCACGTCAGATGTTTTTCTTCAGTTCCTTCTGTTGCCTTTTGTCTCTTTTTAACGGTTATTAACGGGTTTCACAGCTCCTCAATTTGTTCAAGACATATCATATATTCCTTGTTGTCAAGACGTTTGCTTTTTATTATTATTATTACTATTAGAGGTAATTATTGTATTTCTGTATTTTAATTTATTATCTTATTTTATTTTTTATATTTATAAAAATATTTATTTATTTCTAATATTTGTAATTGTTAATATTTATTAGTTTTTTTAAGGATAAAATATTATATGATTTTATAAATTTCAAGAATAAATAAATATTTTTTAAAATGTTATGACGAAATAGTATAATAGGTCAAAATATATAAGATATACAGTAATTATCTCTTATTATTATTGTTATTATTATTATTATGATTATTATTATTAAATATTTTAGAAAAATATTTATTTTTAAAAAATTTATTATTTTTTTATCTCATTATAGTTATTCAAATTATAAAAATTATTGTCTATAAACGAAATATTATGTTAAACAGTTAAACAGTTAAAATTTTTATATTTTCAATAAATAAAAATATAATTATTAAACGTAACACTTCAAAATGAATAAAATTTATTCGTAAAGTTTCATATATTTTATTATGAAAGTGTCAACAAAGCTTACAACTTAAATACATTTTAAAGAAAATTTGATTTTTACACGATTCTGAAATATATAATTTTTATTTGGGAAATAAATTCTTTAAATTTTTTTTAGAAATATTAAGTGTTTGTGAGCAAGAAAATAAAATATTTTGGTTATTACTACTTTTTGTCTTTTTTTTTCCCTTTAAAGTAAATTCCAAATGAATTGTGCTAAACGACATTTTTTTTTACTTTTTTTTTCCATGCAGAAACCCTACAGCATTTTTGAGGAAATAAGACAAAATCTGTTATGTGTTCCTAGGTCTTTCAAAAGGTTTTATTAAGTTCTTCTTTTATTAATTTTTTTATTTTTATATTATATTTTTTGCCATTATAAATTCGAGAAAAAAGAAGACAAAAGAAGTACTCGGTACTAAGTCTGCAATGCTGATATTTTATACTATATTGAGATTTCATTTTTTATTCTCTACATATATTAAATTTTTTAAATCTCAACTACTATATTGCATTAAACTTTTATAAAAACTTCAATATGTATGAGAAAATATAATATAAATAAGTATGCAATGATTTTAATTAATTAACATAAATATATGATAGTTCAATAGAATAAAGTATGAAAATTTATACGCTTGAAATTAGGTTCAGCCAAAATAAAAATCTAAGAAACTAATTTATTACTTTTATTTTTTGAATTTCATACTATCATAAAATAAGAGAGGCATGCTATTTTACACCATCAGAATTTTTTTTTAATATTTTTAAAATTCAATAATTTAAAGTGTCATCTGAATTTTTATTTTTTATATTTTTTATTCACAATTTCCAATCAATTCCTCATCTGCATATTTTTACGTTATTAATTACTATAGTTTAGAATATTGGTATATATGAGCTGTTTGTGATTTATAAAATTAATATGAATGTTGCAGGCAGGCTTATATAATATACAATATCTTTTTAATATAATAAAAAGAATTTTTATTATTTAATTACTCAATTTTTTGTAAAAAATTTTAAGCTAACATTTCAATACTATTTTAGTTAAAAAATCAAAATATATTAGTCGTTAATCCGCGCATCATGCAAACTTCATATTAATATATACTTTATTTAATAATTTTAAAATATAAAAAAATAAAATAATTCAAATGTATTTGGTTTATAAGTTAATATAGTTCATTTAATTATTTTAAATAATTTAAATATATTACGAAGTAGTTTTAATATAACGAGTATTATAAACTAATTAAATAGTTTTAATAGAATTTAAAAAATAGAAATTTACCTCTTTCAGTTATAATTTTATCTTTTTTAAAAAATATCACATTTCACAAGTTTAATATATACATCTATAATAATATTAATAATATATATAAATGCATGATGAGGGAAATACAAATAAAATTACAAAAATATTTGTACTTATTATTTTATAAATATTGAATAATTTAGTTATTTACTAATAAAAATAAAATTAAAATAATTAAAATATAATTCTAATTTAAGTTAACTTTTATTTTATTTCTAATAACACTTCCCTTCTCTTTTAAAAATTCACTTTTAATAGCTTCTTAATTTCTTCAACATGGTCAATAATATATTTCATGTGCTCTTTCATAATTGGCCTGAAAAAAAAGATATCATACTACTTACATTCACGTATAGAAATCACAAGCAAAATATTGCTTAGTTCTTCGCAAGTGCTTTTTTTTTTAGAACACGAAGGAGTAGCAGAAGTGCGCATATTTAAAGTCCTTATTGAGACTCTTGGTAACAGGCTTTACCACCTCCATATCTTTTCTTGAAATCTGCTTTCATGCATTCCAAAAATGCAATAGAGATCTGCTTGCTAACAGATTCTTTTGCAACAACACAATATGCTGCAAATAGCGGAAGCAATGGAACCTTCCCTCACTATGTTTGATTGAAACCAATTACTTATATGCCAAAATCGTCAGAAACTCACATTTCATTTTGATATGTAAGACCATATAAAGATATGGTGCATTCATAGCTGTTGAGTTCACTAAAACTGCTAGAACTACAGCCATCAAGACTAAAGTCATATGAAAGAATGTAAACTTGTAAATAACTGAAAAGAAATTTTAGTAAATTCTTTACTTGCAGTCTATTTATTATGTATGGTGTTTCATCATTGTTTGTGGCACATCATTACAACATCTCCTTCAATCCTTATATTAAACTTGATTCAGTTGCTTCTGACAAATTACCAATTTCTATTTCCATTACCATTGAAAAAAAAAAAAGTATCCAAACAGAACAAAAATAATTAACATGATCATTTGATGGATTATTTAACAGAGCAAAAATCCCAAACTCAATAACTACTAACAAATTCAATTAGCTCATTAACAACCATAATAATCAACATCAACATTAACCAAAAAAAAAACATGAAAATGAGAAGAAACTGTAATAAAAATGAAACAACAACTATATATATATATATATATATATATATATAAATACTGAACACAAACCTCATTCAACACATTAGGGTTTATGAAAAAGATTTTGTGTATATAACGAAAGTCCATTGGAAGCACTGCTTTTCTTTTGGAGAACTGAAATTTTAATAGAAGGGTAAAAAAATATTGAGATCAGAAGACTCCACATAATCAATCTTCAATTAGATAAATTTTCTATTGAAGGAAAACCTTAATGAATCGATTTCAATAATAACTAAAACAACAAAACAAAAAGTTACCTCAAATCAAAGAGAAGGTAGAAGAGATAAGTTCAATTAGGTAAAAAAAAAAGACGAGGGATGAAGGGAACAGTAATTGTAGAGAATAGTAATTGTTTCAAAAATCATAAGATGATATTATCATAGGAAAGAAACAAACAAGGAATGAAAGCGGCTTCATTGTTGCCTAAGCAAGTGATTTGTAGGACAAGAGGACGAGGAGGGATAGATGATATAGGAGAAAAATAAAATACATTTTTAAATATTTTTAAGAGAAAAATATTATAAATTTTTAAAATTCAACACATAAGTATTTAGAGTTAAATGCTGAATTATGAGGAGGAGTACATGTCAAAATTTGGACTGAATGATTTTAAAGCTCAGCATTTACTAAATATATAAATTAGTCGTCTATTTTCTCTCTTCATTGTTTTTTTAATTTTCATCAAAACTTTTATTTTTAGCTATTATTGATCATCTTTTAAATCAGTAGTAATTTTTTATTTTTCCTTTCATTTTTTCATCTAATAAATACAAATTTTTTATTCATTTAATTTTTTTATTAGATTTTTTAATATTCATCAATATATTACCTTTTATGAGATTTGGCTGTTTATCAATTGTGGAGTATAATAATTTTTCAGTTGTGAAATTTATGTTAATATTTCTATAATTGGATTCACTTAACAATTAAAAAATAGTTTCATGGAGTTAATTAAAGTAATTGAATGAAGCGTATGAATTGCAGAATTGCACTTCAAATAAATATTGTCAACATAATTAAAAAGTAGTAACAAAAACTTTTATGATTTATGTAAATTTTAATTTTGGTGTTATAATTTAAATAAAATTTTGTTTTAGTGTTTTTTAATTTTGAATCAATGAAATTCATCCATTTTTATAAAAAAAAAAAAAAAGAAAAAAAAATCTTCCGATGTACGTACTAAGACAACACGGCATTTTGGTCCTTTTTAATGAGATTTTAATCTATTTTTATATCTTTTAATTGTATATTTTTTTATAAACAATATTATAACATTAGTGTATTTATTTTGAATTGTACTTTTATTATAGAAATCTCATTGTAATCAATTAAAAAAGGTTCATTTCCTTCAAAAAAAAAATTAAAAAAAGTTCATATGTTGTCCATGAGAAACTCACCATTAAATATTCTATAAATAAAATATTAAAATTTAAATTTCACAACTCCCTTCTCTAATTATTTTGATGAAAAAAAATTCCAATACATCAAATCATTAAAATATATAAAATATCTCACCTGACACACCTGTCACCGCCAATGCAGACCATGTTTGAAAGATAAAATAAAATAAAGGAACACATTCTTTTTTTTAATATACAAATTGAAAAACAATAGGGATAATTGTTATGTACTCCATGCGTTTTTATTTATTGTATTATTTTATATATATAATTTAAAAAAATATTTATTTATTTATAATAGTTATTAATCTTTCGTTAAGATGAAATAGTATATAATTTTATAAATATTAAAAATAAATAAATATTTTTTAAAATATTAATATTAAAATAATATAATAAATCAAAATATATAAAATACGGAGTAATTATCTCAAAAAAATAACATAAAGACAGCACAATCTATAGAATATCTTTTTTCTTAGTTCTAAACAAATTAAAATATACACTAAAAATAAGGGTGAATTATTATTCCCTTTAATAAAATTTATAATTTAATTATAATAACTAATAATCATCAAAATCAGTCGGTATGAATTATTACGTTTTGAATTTAAATATTAATATATTATAATTCTATACAAATTAAACCATATTAACTATAATTTAATAAATATAAATATTACTAGTTAAAAAAAAATTAATTGTAATAACCTATCATATCCGCTACTTTTAAAATTCTAACTAAAATTCTTTTATATTTTGATTTCCTTAACTAAAACACTACGCATTTAAAAAAAAATAAACTATCTTTATAAGCTATTAGAATGAATAAAATATTCTTCCACTAAAACGATAAATTATTAAAAAATAAGTGCATATTTTTATATCAATCATATTTAAATAAAAATAAAACCAACAAAAATTTACTTTATTTTTTCTTATTTTTAAAAATATTTTAAAGAGTTTCATATTATCTTAATTTATTTCATATTTAAAATATTTTAAATTGATAGTATAAGTTTTTAGGATTATTTTAGACATTATAATAAAATATCGCTTCATCAAATATATTTTTTCTCATTGACTAACAAAAAATATAGTTAAAATTAAACGGATGTTTTAATAGATGAAAATAAAATATATAAATATTTAATTGGTCTTGCAAACAATGATAATGAGATAAGTTATCATGTCCAAATCCGAGGAAGGAAATATATTTCACTCAATAATAACAATAACAAAAATTTAAAATTTCATAATAAAATATTTATTTTTTCACAATTCATTACCGTCAATTATATGTGGATAGTTAGAAATTTATATATATAATTTTTAAAAATAAAAAATGAGCAAATTCTTATTAGATTTTTATGTTTAAAAAACTATTGAATTTAGTTTATATTTAAAATTTATACATTTTAAATATTGATCATACAAATTAAATTTAATATTCCTTTTACCACATTATAATTGAGAGAGAAATCTAATCCCGTGTTAAATCAGATATTCTATAATATTTTGGCCATGAAGCTAACAACACGGGACAATTTAATACTATGATACAAGATGATAAATAAATTAATATTATAATTAAATTATATTCCTATAAATAAATTCACTTGGTATCACGTCTCAAGCGCTTCAAATGCCGTGACAGACGGCAACGTATTCAAAGGAGGAGGTCAGCTTCAAGGCTCCTGGAATTGGAAAAATTGTTCAGTGAATTCATTTCGCTGTCTAGAAATATGAATTCTCTATTATAAATTTAAAATAAAATATAATTAAATAATATTTATTATATTTTTAATTTTAAAAATTAAATATCTAACAATAATTATCTAATAATAATTACTTTTAATATATTTATAATTTTTTTTACTTTTTTGAATAATGATATTTTAAAAAAATTTATATGTTATAAATTTTTTTATATAAAATTTTAAATTATTTTTTAAAATAATAAGTAAAACTCACTTAGTCATATTTTTATATATATATATGATTGATACCTAACTATACGTTAGAACAGAATAGCTCACATCTCCTTTTTATCTATAATATTTGTATGAAAATTTAAATAAAACCTGATTTAAGCACTGAAGTATCTTACTACTGGTGGAGGGAGTTTACCCAGGATTGACTATTGATTTCATCAAAGTTAAAAATACAACATATTCAATTGGGTTCAATTTTGGTGGAACCAAAAATCGAATTACACAAAAATTAAAATTAAAATTTTTGATAATATCAAGATGATTTCAGCTGTAAGTCAATTAACATAAAATTCATAATTTAAAACATTAAAAAAATTTATAAATATATTTAAAATAATCATTATTAGATATTTACCTTTTAAAGTTAAAAATTATAATATTGTATAATTGTTATACATATCAAGTTTACAGTAGAAAATTCATAATCATACGTGACAAATTAGATTCACTCAAAAAGTTCTCCAAAAATTGTGCGTTTGTGTTGCAAGCCATCATCAATTCAATCAAAATCTACGATAGAAAAAAAATTTTGTTTGGGATGACAAATCTATCTAATAATTTAATTACTTTGTTGTGATTTAAGTGCAAATGCATAAATTTGAAGTGATTACTTAGTATTATTATGTGGCTGATATTATTTTGTTTTGATTCTATGATTAATTATTTTATTGAATTTGACCGAAGGATTACTAATTCCACGAAAACCCAATTATTTATTTGTTTGCAATGGCATTTTTCCACAACCATGTTAATAATTGTTTGTACCAATATTCAATTTCATAGTCAATTTCTTTGAAAATTTTATGAGTATGTTGTTAATATTTACTGCATTTATTGAAATTTTTTAAATACAACACAATCCCGCACTATTAGAATAAAGAGGGAAAATAAAAAAAAAATTTGAGTTTGAAGTCTTGTTGTGTTTTCTCTGCATACATTAAGTGATTATATGATTAGTAACCTCAAGCATGTTATATTGTACTGTTTAAATCAGGTCTATTATTTTATGTTTTTGCTTGTTTGCTACACTGGAAGCAGCCGCTATAATGTTTTAATTTTCTTTTAATGAAAACTTTAATTTTTTTTTTTTAAAAAAAAGATTCATAATAGTAGTGGTATCTCTTTTTTTATTCTTTAATTTGTATAGTTTATTTTTGAAGTATAATTTTAAAAATATATATTTATTATATTTAAAGAAAAAAAGTAAAAATTATAAAAAAAATTAAATTTAAATTTTTAAGAATTAAATTTTGTATTCTAATACCAAACAGATTTTTAATATCGAAAGCCAAAAGGTGCTTCATTGCATGTGATATTACAACTTTTGAATTATAAAATATAATATAGCATTACTGGCAAATAAATGTTAAAAAAAAAAACAGGAAAATTACATTCCACCCTTTCGTTAGCGATTAAAGGGAATGTGTAATAATTATGTTTGACTTGATTAATGGATCAAATGTTCCCTTAAAATAATATGAATAATAATATCATGCATCATTGCTCACATAAAAGAAGCTAAATTATTTGGTCAAAAAAAAAAAAATAGAGAAGCTACAATGAATTGACAGGGCACAATGCCGCTTCCTTACATATGAGCTCACTGTATGTTTGTTCAAAAAAAAAAAAATCTGATTAAAAAATTGTCATCCTGCGGCAATAAAAAATTAAATTAATTTAATACAAAGATTAAATTATATAAATCTTAGTTCATTATACAATAGAATATACATTTTTTAGATAATTTAATTTCATAAATTAATAATAATATATATTAAATTTATTGGTACCAAAAATTATAATTTTTTCAACATTTTACATATTTATAACAAACTTTAAAACTAATTTCAATTGACATATCAGCTGTAATTTTATAATTGTAATTTGGTCCAAAAATTAAAAACTAATATATATATATATATATATATATATATATATATGATATTTAAGGTGAATTAGCTAATCTTATTATTATAATTCTATATTCGTATGAAGAGTTAAAACTAGATAAAGAAGGAGATTAACATAATGTTTACAAATTAAATAATTTTTATTTTTATTTTATTTTTTAAAAATTATTCAAGTTGAAACATTAGTTAAATGAAATAAATGTGAAATTTATAGAAATAGAAATTAAGTACTTTACTTCAGATGCCATATGTGTATTTTATTTTTTTTATTTTCACAAAATTTTAATTATGCTTAAATTAAGAATAATATATGTCAAACTATATTAATTTTACCAAATTTTAAAATTAAATATAAATTTATGAAAGTCAAAACAATTATAATTTTTAACAATAATGTACCTAAAATTTAAATTTTATATTTTATATCATTTTTAAAAATTAATTATTATTGGACTACTTTCTTACTCACTATTGCTTTTTTTTTTTTTTTTTTTTTGTGAACATCACTATTGCTATTGCTATCATTGAGAAAATGAAATGACAGAGTGGTGCAGCCGCCCCTTTTCCTTTTCCATGAGAAAAATTTGGATAGAGTTGGCACTTTCTAATTTTTAATGCAAGATATTTTTCACAATCGTTTGTAATTAGTATGACTTTGATTTATAATTTTGTCATTTTGATATTTAAATTTATCTAAAATTTATTAATTTAATAATATAATACATTTATCACTTTATATACTTATTACTTTTTGTTAATTTGACACATTTATTTATAATTTTTTATCAATTAAATTTTTAAAATGTGACACATACTAATTTGTTATTTTATATCATATTGCTGATATAGGTTTCAAAATTATATTTTAGATAAATTAAGGTGTTGAAATATTAAAACGGTAAATTAATGTGTTAAACTAATAAAATAAATTATTAGTATATAAGGCCACAAATCTATTATTTATATATATATATATATATATATATATATATATATATATAGTGTTTTATTTAATGGGCGAAGAGCAAATTTTATCCTTAATGTCTTTAAGTATAATGATAGATTTGGTCATAAACTTATAATATAATCATGAGGTGATTTATATCATTTTCTAGTGAAATGATCAACACATATTCCTACAATCCAAATTGTAGGAATATGTTTAAATTAATTTATGTGTTAGTATATATTGTTTTTTTTATGCTTTTAAAAACACATTCTTTCTATTAATTTATTATATTTATAAATTAATTAAGGTTTTAAAATGTTTTCTATACTTTTTCATATTAAAATAATTTTATATTATATTCATTTCTCACGAATAATTTAAGTGATAAAGGTATAGACATTCATATGTATAATATTTATATTTTTATGAAATTAGTTAAAATTAATATTTATATCTATTAAAATTGTCACTAGAACTCAAGGCATAGAATAGCCATATGCGGGAACTGTAAAGAGTATGAATCGCCAAATTTTACATTTTGTCAATGTAATTGAATAAATAGTAAAAAGAGATTTTATGATTTGAATGATGTTTTATTTTGATATTTCTATATTGTACCATTATTGATATTAATATTATTTTTTGTCAAAATGTATTTAAAATTTCCATTCAATGAAAATTTTATTTTCCATAAAAAAAAGATATGAGATATGAGTTTTTTTTTTTCAATATATAAAACTAATTTTTATCTGATTTTTAAAATTTATTTTAATTTTAAAATTCATCAATATTTAAGTTGACAATTTTTTGATTAATTAAAAAAATGTCAAATAACCATTGAAGCTCTAAGAAAACCCAATAAATTAATGGGGAAGGATTCAAAACATAGTAAAGCGAGAGCCAAACCATGGTTGACATACAGATAATAAAGAAAGTGGCCAACTTAACAAAGACTCAATTTATAGGCTGGGCTTTCTATTTTAAAAAACCAAACCGAAAGTTGCTTGACCACATCTTGCCTTCAAGATTAATGTTTAAGACAAAGATAATATGTTTCTTTCCTTGATAGAGAAATACATTTTTAGATAAAACTCTATACGAAGAATATAATTAGAGTTCTCCCATACATAAAAGAAATAAAGAAAAATAAGTGGGAACCACCTTGAGTCATTTTTAAATTTAAATTTTATGAAGTATTTATAGTTTCATTTTTTTCATTAAATTTTATCTTTTATTTTTATTTTTCACCACACAACAACGGTTAGAATCAACTAATATAAAACTATTTTCATTTAAATAGCGTCTCAAATTTGAGTTATAATATATTTTAGGATACTTTTCTACCACCCTACCCTTATGATCTTATTAAAGTTGAAATTAATAATGAGCTCATAATATTACTAGTTTAAACTAATATATATATTATATGATTTGAACCACTGATTTTCAGTGTCTATTAAACTCTAACTAATTCAGTTGGATTCCATGAATACTACAATTTAATTTCCCATACATTTATTTTTTATATTATAATTTAATTTTTTAACTTTCATTCCATAAAGAAAAAGTTACGATTATGCTTCTAAAAATGTTAATGAGTATATTGAAAAAATTAATTAATCCAATTAAAATTTAAAAATTGGAATTTTGTAGAGCACAATAAATAATGTAAAATAAAATTAACATAAATATGGATGTATGGATTTACAGAGCTAATTTACGCATCACATATCAATATCAACCATAAAAAGAAATTGGAATATGTGCTTTCCCTGTTCCAGTGCCTCTCCTAAATGAAGAAATAGGAAATCCGTGATAAATTTGCTAAGTGGGTTTCATTCTTACCAGTCTTGACAGCAGTTGTTTTTATTTTTTATTTTATTTTTTAACAGTGATAAGTTTTTTTAACATTTTTCTGCTGAATCGATATAATTGTATTTAATAGGATATGAAACGCGTCGGTCCATCCGTATAAAATATTGTTAGTTTGATATCAATTATTATTTGAAAAAAAGTTAGTAAATACTATTTAAATTATCCTCCATATATTTATATTTCACGCAAAAATATAGGAATCATTTAATTTATTTATTTTTATTTCTTAATATAAATGAAATATAGCATATATTATAGTGAAAATTATGAAAGAAGAAAATATTTTTCAATTATATAAATCAGAAATTTGAATTCATTTTTAAAAGTAGTAGTGTAAATAATAATAGAGAGCATAATTTTTTTTTTGTATTTTTTTTAAATTAGAGAATTACTCGACTTTCAATTTTTTAGTTGATCTTGTATGTAAAGTGTTTTAATAGTTTCTCTTTAGAATTTAATTTCATCAACATTTTAATTTATTTTAATAAATAGAATAACTTGGTCTATTTAATTTTAAAATAGATAGATTAATAATTTTATCTTTTTAAAAATAAAAGAATTTAAAAATATATTTATAAAAATGTTAAAATATTAACAAAATAAAGACTGATAAAAAAGTATTAATTAAGTTCTCATAAAAAAGTGAAATTTACTCAAATAAATATAAACTATGTCATATATACGGGCCAAGTCATTCGGTATCCGATTACTTGGATCAATCTAATAATAAATTTTATTAAATTTGAAATAAATATTATTACTTAGGGAAATTAATTTAGTTGATAATAAGCATATTTTTTTCATTCATCAAACCAAAAAATGCAATTAAAACCAAAAAAAAAAAAATCCAAACTTAAATTTAATCCAATCCAATAACATCCAAATAATATGAATATTAAGTAGTAAAAAACTATTTTTATTCATGAATCAAACTTAAGTATTCATCATAAATAAAATAATTTTCATGTTAATTTTCGAAACTCTACTGAAATGTAAATAATTTAATCGCTAATAGATAAACTATTCTAATACATACAACACTAATTGGGAGGGTAGTTTATACTAATTATTTATGTCATTGTAATCAATTAACACCATCATCATAAATATTGAAATTGTCGGTTGAAAACTGCTAAAATTCTAATTTTTATTCCATTAAAATTTTGTTTACATTTTCGGTCTGAAAATCGTCGATAAATTGATCTACACAGAGATGTCAGTGTATTGAGATTTCTCGAACTGACAAATATAAAAAAAAAAAAAAGAATGAAATTGAAATTAGAGTTTTAAAATTTTAAAATAATAAAATTAATATTTATGATAATATTAGAATCTGATTAAAAAGTGAAGAACAATGCGTGTAAATTATTCTTAATTGTGATATGAAAAAAAAAGGTGATTAATACGTATGCTATAAAATCAATGGGTAAGAAAAATCAAGTTAGGTATAAACTCAAAAAGTAAGGAAATTATCAATTGTAGCTAAATAGGAATCTATTCCATTATGCCTTAAAACCTTAAAAATGGAAAAAAAGCCAACAAAAACCTCATCAGCATAAGAGGGCTATTATCGTAATTCTATCTTTTGTAAATGGCACTCATCGTAATTAATTTACAATGTTAGGGGTATTTCCATAACCCAACTTCTATAAATACAAACTAATGCTTCCTTCATTTTATTCCTTCTGTTCCACTTTCTCTCTCCTTTTTCTCTTCCTCAAAGTCTTCTCTATCTCTATTCTTTGGTTATTGTGTTTTTTCTTTTACTTTTTTTACCTCTCAGTCCCGACATTTTTCATTTTTTACTGTGTTTTGGGTTTTTTTACTGTATGCGGAAGGTAATTTTAAATATTTACTGCGTCTTTGTGTGTTTTTTTTAAAATTACATTTTCTGATTATATTTTTGGGGTTCTTATTGTGGGTGACGTGGCATGCATCGATACGTCGAAAATGAATACCAAAACGATGCGTCTTCCTCCACGCCGTGTATTAACGTCAAATAAGCGTAAAGACAGGGATGGTTTTGATTCTCTGAAGTCGTCTCCACTACAACCACCTGCACCCTCAAAATTAGCCAAGCCGATTGTACCTCAATTCACCGGCTCCAATTCCTCTAATCAGCTTCTAGCCGGTTATTTAGCTCACGAATTCCTCACTAACGGCACACTCTTTGGTCAACCGTGGGACCAACCTCAAGCAGAATCAGGCATCGGCTCCGACTTCGAGTCTAAACATATCAAGCCGAGCCATAAAGGAAAAGCAGCCGAGCCGATTAATGAAAAGGTCAATTATCAAAGATACGTGGAAATATCAGGTCTGTTGAAAGGGGAAGAAGGGGCCCACATACCTGGCGTTGTTAATCCTACCCAGCTAGCACGCTTCTTACAGATATGAATGCATCTACGGAGGGTTGTTTCTAACACGTGGAATGAACGCATTGGTCGTTCATTCTTTCTGCGTGAACCTTTTTGTTTTTTAACAACTGCGTGAACCATTTTGTGGTTAATTTATTTTTGGTTGTAATATGAAGATTATGAACATAGGTAGAATTACTAGAATAGGTTAAGGATTGATTTTTTTTTTTTTTTTGTGTTGTTTTTGAAAGATGGTTGTATGGAGATATGATCTTTGGTGTATAAGTAATATTTTTAATGAATATTTCTGTTTTAATTCTGTGGTCCAATAATATAATAAATTTAGCATATGATATGCTACATGTGAAATAATTTTTAATTTTACCTATTTATTGTGCAATTAAAAAAATATAATAAAACACACATGATTGTTCTAAGAACTAAGATGAAAAAAACCTTCAGAGCTTTATCATCATATAATTTATCAATTAAATTGATGGATTTTACCTTTATTGTGGTTAAGTTAGAAATTAAAGTCATCCTCTATAAGTAGTTTAATTGATAAAAGATATAAATATTCAGATTGAGAAAGGTAGTATTCGAATCTCCAACTTCTCATCTCTTTTCTTTTATAATGTTGAGAATTAATCATTTATACTAATATAAAAAAACATAATTTTTTAACACCATAAAAATATTTATATTATTTTTCTGTTCAACTTAAAATAAAAATATTCACTTTAGTATAAGTAGAGGTATGGGGTCAAATAGTTTCCGTTCGAATTTTAAAGGTATACAAGATTTGAACTAAATATATTTTTACCTACACACTCTAAGATATATATATATTAGGAAATAAGCACGTATTTTATATGTGAATAAAAATCATTTGATTCTTGATATATAGTAAATACATAATCAAACATCAAACATATTATTATTATATAAAAGTTTTAAAAATAATAATAGTGTTATTTTTTTTATATAATAATTTGATATTAACTTAACATAGTTATAATTCATTACAATTTTCATAAATATTTTATTTAAATAATTATATGATGTTACTTTAATATTTCTTATAATTAGTTTTTCTCAAGTTAATCTAATCAGAATAGAAAATATACTTTCAATTAAATTAAATTTTTTATTAGAGATAAAATAAAAGTTAACCTAAATAAAATAGGAAATATACTTTCAATTAAATCTCTATATTTTAGTTAATTTAACTTTTATTAGTGACAAAATAGTTTTTTAATTAAAATAGAAAATAAATTTTTTATCAAATTAAAATTATATTTTAATTAATTATATTTTATTTTTATTAGAAAATGACTAAATTATCCAATTTTTATATAATAATGAGTGAATATTTTTTTTATAATTTTGTTTATCTCCCCTTCGTATATTTATATATACTTGTAAACAACTACGTGCTTCACAAGTGAATAAAAAATTTATTTGACTTGTGATATATAATAAATAAATAATTAGACATATTATTATTATTACATAAAAGTTTTAAAAAAATTTCACACGTGAAAAAAATTATTTGACTCGTGATATATAATAAATAAATAATTAAAGATATTATTATTATTACATAAAAGTTTTAAAAATAATTAGCATTATTTTTTTTTATATAACAATTTGATATTAACTTAATATAGTTCTAATTCATTACAATATTCATAAATATTTTATTTAAATAATTATATGATATTGTTGATATGTCATATTTATATGTATATTTTATAACTATTTTTGTTATAATTTTTAATGTTTTTAATTAATTCCAATAAGTTATAACTCATTTTGTTTTAATTGGGATTATGTTTTAAATTAATACATTTTGCATTAGTATTATAAAAATTGGGATAGAATGCTGAGTTTGTTCATGAATAACAAGTTTTAAGCCTATAGATCAAGTCTGGATCTTAGTGCAAGTTATGGCCCTTGAAGCCCGCGCATTAGAAAGCCCGGTTTGCTTCTTCAACATACCCTGTGAGAAGAAGGTGTGCGCTAAGATAGTTTGTGACACGGAGAGACAGCTCTCCCTATGTTAGGAATTGTGTGCGGAGAAGCGTTTGAACCATCAACGCTGGGTGAAGCACACCCTGTGTCCAGGGGCGTGTGATGGATAGGCAGCAAACACACGAACTATGTTTTGCCTGCACATCCCGTGTCCCCTTTTTTTTTATTCAACATGGTATGAAAAATGGGTCGTGTATAAAGGCGTGCTGAGATAGCAAAGTTCATATTCTGTCAGCTTGTCTGAAATGGAAGACTATACATTTTCTGAGGCCATATTTGGAAGGTTTTGAAGAGCAAGGAAAAGTAACATATATAAAGTAAAAAGAACCTAATTTTGGGGAGATCTTGGACAGGGAGAAAAGAGGCGATAGTCGTACACAATGAAAGGCAGAGGAATTAAGGAACAGAGAAATTTTGGAGTAAAGATTAATTCCAGGATTTTCTTACATTCATTTATCCTGTCTTTTGATTATTTATCCTGTCTTTTGATTATTGACATTATATATAACAAAACTCATACAGAGTTTGGGTTCGTGTAGCTTGAATAACTACTTGTTTGGATCTTAATTAAGTCAGTTGATTATTTTTGGTTAAATTTTCAGGTTTTGCTTATTTTATCTTGCGTTTAATTTAGGCCTGATTAAATGCATGTCTATGGATGAATTTATGACAATGAAAATTGCATGATTTGTTAGCTCCTAAACCTGAGATTCTTAGGACCCTTGATCATGAAAGTAGACAAGCCTTTTGGGGATTAATAGGTTGTTAAAGAACTTAATGAACCCGAGTATCTCATTAGACCATAAGAGTAGGTTGTGATTGCTTTGGTATGCTTGAATGACTTTGAAAGAAGCTTTGAGTATTTATGAATAGTCTACCCTTGATTGAATTTATTCCATTGAATTAGATAAGTCCTGTAAATTAAGCAAGTGTCTAGTGAACGAATCCAAGCTCTGGTTTTTAATCCCCAAATTTTAATAATCTTATTTGTTACATTTATGCTCTGTTTATTATTAATTTAATTTTTTGATTTCAAATTTATCTATTTTATTAGCTTGCAAGAGATAGAATCACACTTAGTAATGAGAATTAATCTTCCTGAGGGAATGATACTCACTTATCACTTTATTACTTGTAGTGATCCGTACACTTGCAGAAATCAATCAACAAGTTTTTGGCACCGTTGCAGGGAGATTGGCAAATACCTATATTAGGATAGTTTTTGTTTCTACAAGACTAATAATTTTATTTAACTGTGTCTAATTTTCATTTTCAGGAACCTGGTTTCTATTTATGCAAACAAGGTTCCAAAATCCTAAATTAGAAAGGCTTAATCTAGAAATTGAAAAGACTTGCAAAAAGAACAGGAAGAGATAAAGATAAAAACTCAGAGCAATGGAAAACCAAGGAGCCCAGGATCGAGCCTTGGAGAAATACAGAGTACCACACTAAACAGGGAGTTAAAATTGTATTGTGAAACCCAGTATCGATGCAAACATTTTCGAGATTAAACCAGCATACATTCAAATGGTTGTACAATACCAGTTTGTAAGACTACCTTTAAAGGACCTTAATGCTCACTTGGCTTCATTCTTAGACATTTGTGATACCTTCAGGATGAATGGAGTCAGCACAGACGAAATTCAACTCAGACTTTTCCCTTTCTCTTTGAGGGATAAGGCTAAGTTGTGGTTAAATTCTTTGACTCCAAATTCAATTACTTAATGGGACATCCTCTCCAAAGCTTTCTTGACAAAGTATTATCCACCTAGAAAGACTACTAAGTACCATCAGGACCTAGCTAGATTCAAACAACAGCAAGGAGAATCTCTTTATGATGCTTGTGAAAGATTTAAAGACCTACAGAGGAATTGCCCTCATCATGGAATTCCAGACTGGTTGTTAATGCAGACATTTTATTAGGGCTTGTAAGAATCTCTTCATATCACAATTGATGCCACTACACAAGGGTCTTTTATGAGCAAAACACCAACTAATGCTTATGGCCTCCAATAACTACCAATGGCATGAGGAGAGAACTAACCAAGGAAAGTAGTTGGGATATATGAGATTGATAGTCTCAATATGGTAAATGCAAAATTGGACTCACTCATAAAGAAGTTAAAGAAGCTCAATTTTATAGGGTATCCATCTCAGGTGTTTTCCTGTGAAATATGTAGAGCAGGGCATGCTATCGTTGAATGTCAATAAGGTGAATCTTATTCCTAAGGTTTTTTAATTTAGCAACTTAACGCCCTAAAAAACTTTAATGGCAGACCTCAGGTTAATCCTTACTCAAATACTTATAACCCTGGATAGTGAAATCACCCTAACTTTTCTTAGTCAAATTAGGGTGGCAATCAAAATTCCAGCTCTAATCAAGGATACAAAGCACCACCACTACCTGGATTTTCATAAAAGAACCTAGTTCCCCGTCCTAAACCTAAATCTAGTCTAGAAATAATGATGGAAAACTTCATTAAGAAGCATGATAAAGAGTTCAAGTAAATGAACTTACGATTGGATCAATTGGCAACTTATAACATGATCTTGGAACATCAAATTGCCTCTTAAGCTAGCTCTTTAAATTTTTAGCTAATGGGTCACTTCCCAAGCTAACTTGAGAACCTAAAAGAATAGGCTAAGGCTGTAACCTTGAGAAGCAAAAAGCAATTACCAGAAGTGGAACTTAAGAATAAGGAGTAAGAAGTCGAGTCAAAGAACCCTCCAAAGACATTAGTAAATCCGCAAGAGCCAAGGAATGTGAAAATTCCTTGCTTACCATTCCCACAGAGGATGAATAATTCAGTACTAGATAAGAAATTCTAGAAAGTCTTGAAGGTGTTTAAGCAATTAGATATTACAATTCCCTTCCTTAAGGTAGTAACACAAATGCCCAAATATGCCAAGTGCCTTAAGGACATTTTATCCAATAAAAGGAAATAGGATGCACATGAGACCATACCTATGAATGAAGAATGCAATGCTATTATCAAAAACAATTTTCCCTCGAAGCTCAAAGATCTAGGGAGTATTATTATACCTTGTGTAATTGGTAACCTTTTGATTAGCAAAGCTCTCTATGATTTGGGTGCTAGTGTCATTATTATGCCTTTGTCTATATGTAAGAAACTTAACCTTGGAGAGCCCAAACCTATAAATATATCATTGCAGTTGGTTGATAGGTCTATAGTCTATCTAAAAGGAATCCTGAAAGACATTCTAGTCAAGATTGGAGAATTTTATATCCCTTATGACTTCGTCATTTTGGAAATAGAAGAAGATATCTAGATACCAATTATTCTGGGGAGGCCATTCCTAGCCACTGTTGGAGAAATAATTGATGTAAAACGAGGAAAAATCAAATTAGAAGTTGGAGAAGAAACTATTGAATTTGATGTCTTTAAGATGGCCAAGGACCCCTCGTTGAAAAAGACATGCTTTAGAGTTGATGCAATCCATAACTATGTGGAAAAAGTTTTCAAGAAGCAATATCCTCAGGATCCTTTAAAAACAAGCCTAACTAGAGATAAAGAATCTAATGAAGAAGATCCTAAGGTAGCCATTTTCATAAAAATTTTGAATGCCTCTAATGCATTTCAAAAAGGTAAGTCAACCAGGTATGAACTTTTGCTCCCTCATGATTTATATTCTGCCTGTGCCTTAAAAGAGGAAGATGCACCCCGGGTTGATTTAAAATAACTTCCTCCTGACCCAAGGTATGCCTTTTTAGGACCTAACTCTACTTATCCAATAATTATAAATGCCTAGTTAAATGATGAACAAATCGATAAGTTGTTAAAAAGAGTCAGAGACCATAGGAAAGTCATAGGATACACTATTGATGACCTCAAGGGAATTAGCCCTTCCTTTTACATGCATAGGATCCATTTAGAGGAAGGGCGTTCACCTTCTATTGAGCATCAGAGAAGACTGAACCTTAACATAAAGGAAGTGGTTAAAAAGGAAATAATGAAATTGTTAAATATTGGAACCATTTACCTAATCTTTGACAGTAATTGGGTTAGCCCCATTTATGTAGTCCCTAAGAAGGATGGTATGATTGTGATTCAAAATGAGCATAATGAATTAATCCCTACTAGGACAGTCACAGGGTAGCATATGTGTATAAATTATAGGAAGCTAAACAAGGCCACTAGGAAAGACCACTTTCCCTTCCCTTTCATTGACTAGTTATTAGAGAGACTTACCCAACATTCCTATTTCTGCTATCTAAATGGATATTCTGGATTTTTCCAGATTCCTATACACCTCGAGGACCAAGAAAAGACCATGTTCATATGTCCTTATGGCACTTTTGCTTATAGATGAATGCCCTTTAGGCTATGCAATGCCCTTTCCACCTTTCAGAGGTGCATAGTGGCAATCTTTTATGAGTTCATTGAAAATATTATGGAAGTGTTCATGGATAACTTCTTTATATATGGTTCCTCATTTGATGATTGCCTTAATAATCTATCTAAAGTTTTGTAGAGATGTAAAGAGGTCAACTTGGTTATGAACTGGGAGAAATGCCACTTCATGGTTACTAAAGGAGTTGTTCTGGGAAATTTGGTGTTAAACCAAGGCATAGAAGTGGACAAGGCAAAAGTTGAAGTAATTGAAAAGCTTCCACCTCCCACTAGTGTTAAAGGAAACTGCAGTTTCCTGGGGTATGCAGGGTTTTATAGAAGATTCATCAAGGATTTCTCAAAGATTGCAAACCCTCTTACTAATCTGCTTGCTAAAGATGCCCTATTTATTTTTTATAATAATTGTCTTGTTGCATTTTTCAGGCTAAAAGAGGCACTGGCATCTGCTCTAATTTTATAATTGCTTGACTAGAACCTTCCCTTTAAAGTAATGTGCAATGCCAGTGATTATGTTATTGGCGTAGTTTTAGGGCAAAAAAAAGACAGATAGGCCTATGCCATTTACTATGCCAGCCACACCCTTGATGAAGCCTAGATGAATTTTGGTACAACTAAGAAAGAACTTCTTGTTGTTGTTTTTACTATTGACAAATTGCACTCTTACTTGATAGGTAGCAAGGTAATTGTATTCACTGATCATGCAGTTTTGAAGTACCTCCTCTCCAATAAAGATTCCAAGCCCTGTTTGATAAGATGGGTACTGCTCCTCTAAGAATTTGACTTGGAAATAAAGGACAAGAGTGGAGCTGAGAATGTGGTCATTGAACACCTATCTAGATTGGAACTGTCAAGGAAAGGATTTGAGCTACCAATTAATGACTACTTAAAGGGAGAACAGTTGATGCAAGTACAAGCTTTAGCACCCTGATATGCAGATTATGTCAATTACCTAGTATGTGGAGTGTTACCACCTGACCTCTCATACCAATAGAAGAAAAAGGTCTTCTATGATATCAAGCACTATTATTGGGAGGAACCTTTTATATACAAGAGGTGTGGGGATGAATTAATTAGGAGATGCCTACTAGAGGATGAAATCCAGGATGTGCTGACTCACTGCCACTCTCTCGAATGTGGAGGACGCTTTAGCTCCACTAAAACTATAGCTAAGGTCCTTCAAATTGGATTTTATTGGCCAACCCTTTTCTAGGATGTTAAACCATTTGTATTGCATTGTGATAGATGCCAGAGAATAGGGAACATTGGAAGAAGAAATGAAATGCCCCTGAATGGAATCCTAGAAGTTGAAATTTTTGATGTTTGGGGGCTGGACTTTATAGGACCTTTTCCAAGCTCACTAGGAAATAAGTATATTCTAGTTTGGGTTGATTATGTGTCTAAATGGGTAGAAGCAATAGCATCCCCAACAAATGATGCTAGAACTATAACTAGATTCTTAAAAAAGAATATATTCTCTAGGTTCGGGATACTAAGAGCAATCATAAGTGATGGAGTACATATTTCTGCAACTATTAGTTTGAAAGCCTGTTGAGGAAATATAGGGTCACCCACAAGATTGCCACTCCTTATCTCCCCTAGACAAGTGGTTAAGTGGAGATTTCAAATAGAGCAATTAAATCCATCTTGGAGAAGACAGTGGCAGCATCATGAAAAGACTGGTCCTCTAAGTTAAATAATTCTCTATGGGCTTACAAGATTGCATTCAAGAACCCCATTGATGCTTCTCCATTTAGACTTCTTTATGGAAAGTTATGTCATTTGCCAGTGGAATTAAAACATAGAGGATTCTAGGCAATAAAATTTTTAAACTTTGATATGCAGATGGTTGGTGATCAAAGACTTCTCTAATTGAATGAGCTTGAGGAATTTAGACTTAATTATTATGAGAATGCTAGGATTTATAAGGAAAGAACAAAAAGATAGCATAATAAACACATTCTGAAGAAGGAATTTAAAACAAGGGATCAAGTCCTATCGTTTAAATCTAGGCTCAAACTGTTTCCAAGAAAATTAAAATTAAGGTGGTCAGGACCTTTTACTGTTAAGAAAGTATATCCACACAGAGCAATAGAAGTATGGAGTCAAAAATCTGGTTCATTTAAAGTCAATTTCCAAAGGTTGAAGCTCTATTATTAGTCTGAGGCAATTACAGCAAGTGCATCTTCTGCACTTTTTCCATCTACATGATCAGTGATACACTAGGTCGAGCTAATGACTTTAAAATAAGTGCTAAATGGGAGGCAACCCATTATTTTTATTACCTCTTATTCTCTCTATTTTTTTTATTTTTTTATTTTTATTTTTGTCAATTTTTAAGACAAGCCTCACCACATGGGGTGTACTTGGTCCCGTGTGTGTAAAATTTCCATTGCATGATTTGTGCTTCTCCAGCCTGACCCGTGTCTTCATCAGGCATCAAGCACGGATAACACCACAAACTGTGTTCCAACCCATGTATGTAACTTTCTCCGAACATGGTCCGTGCATCTCCATTCCACCTCGTGTCTTATCGAGCTTTAGACACGGATCTGCGCACAATCTGTTTCTTCAACCCGTGTGGGCTAAAATTCCAGGACATGGCCCTTGCTTTCCTTGCACACCCTGTGTCTCAGTCGATTACAAAGCGCAGAGAGCCACACGCCCCTGTCGCCCAACCCGTGTTCACCGAAAGCTTTGAGATGGATCCACCACACCACTCGACACGATCTATGTCATTTCCCTATGTGCTATCATCTCTCAACACGGGTAATCAACACACCCTTTGTGATTTTTAAATTCTTCAGATTACCCATTTCTCTCCTACGATTTTCAGTTACCCATCTGCAACTTTTCAACTCCTTTCTCTCCCCATTACCTTTATCATTCTAAATAATTTCTAATTGTCACAACCCAAACCCGAGGGCATATGATCGACACTAGGGAATGGGAAGGCATAAGGCCCCGGAAACCCGTAGTAAGCCTAAAAGAAAAGATAAACAACACCTTATAATTTAAAACTTTATTTTAAAATAGAACACATTATCAAACTAATTTTTCTAAAATTTAAACGTAATTGAATACATAACCAACATATTTTCAGCGTCACATATATAAATCAAACTTAAATCGTTATACATAAGCGTGGCCCATATAAATAATTTATACAAATATACTTAAACCATATAATTCTTAATACATATACTACTGCAGCATCCTAGAATAATACAATAGTACATCTTACAATGACCTACATAAAATAGCCGGTGATGAAGAAATCCGGCGTGGAGGTAGTCTGAGGTCAAACTCCCAAGCTCCTGAAAAAAATAAATTAAGGGGAATCAGACCTCACTGAGTAAGTCAATAAAAGAGCTGTACGGTTCGAAAACTTTTTTGAAAACTATATATTTATAGTGAAAATAATTTATAATGTATAGGTATAGCTTTTGAAAAATCTCGGTAGAACCCTAAACCCAAAAATCTAAATGGCCAACCGGGCCCACTTGTTCCAATCAGACTGCCGGTCCCTGAGAGTAAAGGCATCAATCGAGGCACTAAGTCGCAGTCATTCACTTAATCCAAATATATGGTACTGGTGGTCCCCGAGAGCTAGGGCATCAACCGAGGCACCCATCCCAGTCCATTTTTAACCTTACAATCACTGACGATCCCCAAGAGCATAGGCTTCCACCGAGGCACCCATCCCAGTTTAACATTCACCTGTCATAAATATTTTGGATCCACCTCTCAATCTCTACCATGTGCACACGATCCTGGTGAGGCCCACCAAGTAGCCCGTTCTATCAAAATTTCTCAAAATCGATTTTTAAATAAATAAAAATGCATTTTAAGTCTTAAATAACAACACTAAATTAAATAAATCATATGTTAAATATAAAAATATGAGCACATGCATTCTCTAAGTAAACACACACACAAATCATTCTATTGACTTATAAGATGAATGCGAAGGCTGACGACCATGTGTCTGCCTCGGTCTCACGGTTTCTGCTCTGATATGCTCTAGAAAGAAAATAACAAATCGATTTTAAAACATAACTATGGAATAAAAATTGAAAATCAACAAAATAATGAATTTTCAGGCTGACTCAAGGAAGACCGGACAATACTCGATAGACAGGATAGAACCTAACTAATGGTAGAAATTTTTTACGAATATCACGTTTTACGAGAAAATCTATCGAAATTTTGGCAGAGTCTCCTCTGTAAAACGGACATCTCTCTACCAAAGGTAGAGCCAAACCTGCATAGGAAACGTACTTCTAATAACCACAAACATACACACTCAAGTCAGACTTCCAAAACTACACTTAGTCCTGACCGAGATCACAACTCAACAAAACATCAAAAATGATATCAGTTATTTCCCAAAATACATATTACACATACATATATACTAAAAATATAAAATCTCAATTAAAAAAAATTAAACAACTCAATTTGCGTTTCATTATCAAAATATAATTAAAGTCTAAATTAAAACCATTATACCCAAACACGCTAAATGCAACCTTATATTCAACTTTTATTACTAAAATAATGTATTATAAATATATATATATAATATTTGGAATTAATATTCAAAATTAACACTACTTAATTAAAAATATCAATTAATTTATAAAAATTGTCTAAACCTCTTAAATAATGATAAAACTAACTAAAATATATATTTACCTATAATTAGCGTAAAATTACATTTTTACCCCTAAATACATAATTTACATAATGTATTATTAGTAGTAAAAAAATTTCTTAAAATTATTTAATCATCTAAAAATTATTTTCTTAAAATTAAACTTCTTAATATAATTAAAACATAAAATCAACTAATAATTTCTTCTAAAAAAAAATATCATTTAACCTAATAATCACATTTGACATAAACTCAAAAATATTTATAAAAATAGTATAAAAATCACAAAAATTATAATTTGAGTTCTAAAATTAATAACATTTATTAATAACCTCAATTATTAAAATTTTATAATTTTTACAAATAATTTTCAAAATTAATAAAAATATTAATTAAATACCCTAAATTTACAAAAACTTATAATTAACACCAAATTTCTAAAACCTTAAAAACAATCCCAAACATTACCAATATAAAATCTTAATTACTCTAATTTCACTAATTAAATTAAAGAAAAATCCAATAGATTCAAATAAAAATTAAATAAAATTATACAAAATTCTATAAATTAAGGAAAATTCAGAAAAATACTTAAAAAATTCGAATTTGAACAAATAAAGGGCATAACTCAACATTTAACCAAGAACAACTCAAGATCAACACCCAATTCCATTTAGTAACCAGAAAACGACCTAAAAACAACCTAAGAACAATCCAGCACAACTCACCTTCAACCTCCAATTCCGACGTCGGAGGTGAGTTACAGCAGTGGTTTCTGGCTTGGTCTGACGCCAGAAAGGATGAGGGAAGCTGGGGAAGCTTTGGTGGCACCAGATAAGCTCGGATCGAAGGGGACCAAAGGTGAGGAAGAGAAGCAGCAACAACAACACCGCCTGGAAGCTTCAACTCACGGCGGCGATGGAGTTTTGGTGGTGGAGAAAGAGATGGCGCAGTGAGGAAGAAGAAAGAGACAGTGATGGGCGGAGTTGAGGATGGCAGCAGCTTGGGAGGACGGGAGGTAAGCTTTCTTCTTTCCTTTTTTATGTTTTTCTCATTTTTTTGTTTCTATATATATACATATACTTATATATATATATATATATGTATGTATGTATATTATATTCTATATATATATATGTAGGTACACATATATATAAATATGTATATATGCATGTACATACTAGCACATAAATTAACCATGAAGTTAATATAGTTTAAAATAGTAATAATAATAATAATAATAGTAATAATAATAATAATAATAATAATAATAATAATAATAATAATAATAATAATAATAATAATAATAAAAATAATAAAAATAAAAATAAACAATGAAATTTTAAACAATAAATAGATAATACTCACATATAATCATCTCATAAATTAATAACCCTAAAAATAATATTAACAATTGTATAATATAATTCAAAAGTGATTATTAGTAACAAAGTTTTGGAAATTACTTTATTTAAATAAAAATATAGGGTATTATAGTCTCCCCTTCTTATAAGAATTCGTCCCCGAATTCAAGAAAAGAAAGAAAAGAAGAATTACAAGGCTAAGAAGGAAAGAGATACGGGAAAGAAACTCGCATTTCAGCTTCAGTTTCCCAAGTGCAATCCTTAGCGGAATGGTTACTCCATAGCACCTTCACCATCGGTATCTCCTTAGTATGTAGCTGTCAGATTTGGCGATTCACAATTGCCATTGGGTACTCCTCGTAAGTCAGATCGTCGCTAAGCTCTACGGCTTGAGGTTGCAACACATGAGACGGATCAGGGACGTATTTTCTCAGCATGGATACATGAAATACAGGATGGATTCTCGACAGTTCTGGTGGTAACACCAACCTATATGCCACTTTACCCACTCTAGACTGAATCTCAAACGGTCCAATATATCTAGGAGCTAGCTTACCCTTCTTAGCCAAATCTCATAACTCCTTTCATTGGAGACACCTTCAGAAAACACCATGTCTCCAACCATAAAGGATACATCCTTTCTCCTAGGGTCAGCATAGCTCTTCTGTCTGCTGAAGGCTGTCTTCAATCGCTGCTGTATAATGGGGACTTTCTCTGAAGTCACTTGCACCAACTCTGGTCTTGTTAACTGCCTTTCACCAATCTCCCAACACAAAGGTGATCCGTACACTTACGAAAATCGACCAACAATTGCTTCAATATTTTTTATAATTAGTTTTTCTCAAGTTCACCTTATTAGAATAGAAATTATAATTTCAATTAAATTATAATTTTTGTTAGAAATAAGATAAAAGTTAACCTAAATAAAATAGGAAACATACTTTCAATTAAATCCCTATATTTTAGTTAATTTAATTTTTATTAGAGATAAAATATAAATTAACCTAATTAAAATAGGAAATAGAATTTCCATCAAATTAAAATTATGTTTTAATTAATTTAATTTTACTTTTATTAGTAAATGACTAAATTATCCAATTTTTATACAATAATGAGTGAAGACCTTTTTGTAATTTTATCTGTCTCCCCTTCATACATTTATATATATTATAGATTAGTAAACAACAAAGTGTTTCACACGTGAACAAAAAAATTATTAGACTCTTAATATATTGTAAATAAACAATTAAATATATTATTATTACTATTATTAAATAAAAATTTTAAAAATAATAGCAATATTATTTATTTATATAACAATTTAATATTAATGTAATAGAGTTATAATTTATTTCAATTTTTATAAATCTTTTATTTAAATAATTATATAATATTCCTACAATATTTTGTATAATTAATTTTTCTCTAGTTTATAACTAATTTTATATAAAAAAATATTATGGTCATAATTAATCATAAGATAATAAAAAATTATTAGTTATTTTTAATAAAAAATTTAAAAATAATAAAATTTATATTTTCTTTATATAACAATTTAAATATTACAATTCCATTAAACTTATAATTTATTACAATTTTAATAAATTTTTTATTTGAACTATAACATTTTATTTCTTCAATATTTTTAATATTAATACTTTGATTTACTAAAAAATTAATTTAATGTAATTTTTTTAAGTTCAACTAATAATTAAATAATAAATATTAATTAATTTAATTTTAAATATTTTTTATTAAATTTTATAAAAATATCTAAAAATGATAATTACACTACTTTTCTTAAAAAAAATATATTTTCAAGCAACTTATATGCTCTCTTTGTTATTCAACAATTTTTAATTTATAAAAATATCTTCTTTTAAAGCAAATTATATACTTTTCCTATTTTCAAAAAATTCATTAATTTTGATTTTAATTATTTACTTATTAGATTTAATATAATAAAATTTATAAAATTATGTCATCTAATTTGATTTATATTAGAAAAAATATAAGTAGACCTAATTAAAAATAAAATATATATTTTTAACAAAATTATCGCTAAACTTTTAATTAATTTCATTTTTATTAGAGATAAAATAGAAGTTAACCTAATTAGAATAGGAAACATACTTTCAATTAAATTAGAATTAAATTTTAATTATATATATATATATATATATATATATATATATATATATATATATATATATATATATATATATATATATAATTTTGTTAGAGATAAAATAGAAGTTAACCTAATTAAAATAGAAAACATACTTTCAATTATATTATAATTATATATTAATTAAATTAATTTTTATAAAAGATAAAATAAAAGTGAACCTAATTAAAATATATAATATACTTTTAATTAAATTAGAATTTTTGTTAGATATAAGATAGAAATTAATCTAATTTAAGAAATATACTTTCAATTAAATTACAATTATATTTTGGTTGCTTTAATTTTTATTAGAGATAAAATAGAAATTAACCTACTTAAAATAAAAAATAGACTTTCAATCAAATTAAAATTATATTTTAATTAATTTAATTACTTTTATTAGTAAATAACTAAATTATTCAATTTTTATATAATAATGAGTGAAAACTCTTTTGTAATCCTTCATATATATATATATATATATATATATATATATATATATATATATATATATATATATATATATATATATATAATAATAATAATAATAATAATAATAATAATAATAGCAATATTAATAGTTTATATGTTGTTGTAGTTATAGTTATAGTTAGTGATAGTCTTTGTATTAAAAAAGTATTATACTTATACTCTCCCGACTTTGAAGAAGACTCCATTGAAAAAAAAAAATACTTACCTCCTTCCTTACCTATTTGAAAAAACTTAAAATAAAAATACAATTTATGTAATTTCTCCACTTAAAATATAAAGTTAACATTATTAGTTTGTTTCAGTCCTAAAATGACAAACTCTTTTAATATATAGAAGTGCATATTATTATTATTTATCCTAATATTTTTTAAGTTGACATCAAAAGTTAGGTGATGATATGTACATTTGATCTATCTATAGTAAAAATCATTATTAAAGTATTACAGTCACTTTGTTAGAGTAGTAACATCCCCCAATTAAATTTTTACCGAATTAGAATCAATTCCAAGGCGTTTGATTTGGATGATTGAGACAGCTGATAGAATTTTTTTTTTTAAATTAGTTACAATTTATGTGTATGATAAAATTTTAAAATTAGCAATTGATAGCTGTTTTTATTCAAAAATAGCTGCAGATTTAATAAGCTCTATTTTGAAACTTTTTTTATTAGTTGATAATTAATTTGTATTTATTTTTTTATTTATGACTTGTTTGGCTAACCCTTGCTGATAATTGTTACTAATAGTAGTTAGCTGATCAATGTTAAATGTTTGGTAAAACTATTTACAATTGTTGTTGTTTATGTTCACTGTCTATTATAGATATTAATTAAGTTGTCTAAAATTTTCAAATTTTGCATTTATTTTTATTTAATTATTTTTATATTCAATTGTATTCAACTATACATATTAATTTCAAAAAAATTATATTTATAATTTTAAATATTAAAATTGTGTAATTAAATATGATGATGATGATGATGATAATAATAATAATAATAATAATAATAATAATAATAATAATAATATTTATGTGTAAAAAATGCATATAATAAATTTGTACATCTTTAAAACAATTGTTTAAAAAAATTAATTAATAAAATATGAATAAATAAAAAAATTGACTAAAAGGTGTGAAAGGAAAAAATTAATATATAAAAATCTAGTTTTTAATCTAAATTTAAATAGATACAAACAATTAAGTAATTATATTTAAAAAAATAGAGACAATTAAGTAATTATGTTTAAATGAGTAGGACTCAATAGTTGTCAAATCGAGAATCGAAACCTTTAATTTATGAATTGAGAATAGAAATGAATTGTAAGATTTAGTTCATACTAATAATATTAATTAAAATAATATATTTGACATAAAGATTATATTTCATATAATGTATTGTTTAATTTTAATATATATTACTTGATACTACTCATTATTAAAATTTTTTAATTATATATATATATATATATATATATATATATATATATATATATAAAGAAGAAAGTTAAATATAAAAGTTAATATTATAAATATATTACTGGTTTTTTTTATCTCATAAACATCATATGAAACTTAAAATAAATAGCTAATGTGAAAGAAAGAAATAAATAAAAGAAATAATAAAAATCTAAATCAATGTTGGTAGTCTTTCAAATTAAAAGAATGAACTAAAAGAAGAATTATAAAAAAATTTATGAAGTTTATTATATTAGCTAGTCTCATTAAGTTTGGGAAACACTTAAGGAAAAATAAGTTAGGTTTGTGTTTTTATTATAAGATTTTCAACATTTAAGTGATTTTAATTGAAAAATCAAGACTTTTTCCATTCCCTAATTATATATTTTAAATAAGATTCATTTTATTCAATAGACGAAAATCATTGAGTATCGTAGATTTGTATTGAATCTTATAATTCACTATCGACTCGTACGATTTAGTATCGATTCTTATACTTTTCATATTTACCTATAGATTCGCATTAAATTTGGAGTGAACCGACTCAAATCGTAAGATTCTAACGACATAAAGTAGAAGTTGTTCATAAAAAAATTTCAAATTAGAGCTGATATGAACAACTAATAGGTGTCCCAACAACTATCAACTATTATTTAAAAATATTAACTAAATAATAATTTTGTAGTTGTTGGGAACTGAACAACTATCAACTCCTCTTCAAGTGTTATGTCAAACACCCTCTTAGACTATTTTACCCTCATTAAAAATAACTCATAACAAATTCTTTCATTTAAAAATTAAATGTATGTAATTATTTTTTTATAGTTCATAATTAAATAAATATTATTTTAAATTATAACTAATAATAAATATTTATAATATTTACACCTATAGTTATTTTTCTAAAAAAATTATACAATACTATTTATATTTAAAAATTCATTTTTAATAATTTCTATTAATTATTTTATTAATATATAAATCAAAGATAATAAATTTTTATTTGTTACCATATATTATTTTTAAATAATTTACATAACTTAAAAGTATTAAAGAAATATTTGAAGTTATATTTACAAATAAATTATACTCTTAATGATTATTTGAAATACTAATATCAACAACTAACAAAATTTTACGAAACAATTCATAGTTATCAGCTACCGGCTATTCATTATTCACAATTGTTGTAAGCTATCAACCACAATAAGTAGATGAAGCATATAGATTCTAATCTTGATTTCTCTTTGTTGTTGATTTTTCATAAAAAAAATTTGTATGAATGATTGTCGATAATTTTTAGATCAATGGTGGTTCTTTATTTTTTTTATGTTATTTAATTCTTTTGCACTGAATAAATACATATATTTAATCTATTTAGTTTTTCATTGAAATCTTTGATTTTTTTTCTTTATGGAGTTAATAATACTTTAATGGGATTTTTTTAATATCATTTTTTATTATGAAATTTTTATTTATTTATTTTTAATAATTAGACTCATTTAAAGATCATATAGTCATTTTATGACTAAATAAAGCTATTGAATGAAGTTTACAGATTGTCAAATTGTAAATTAAAAAATGTTTGTCAAAGTGATTGAAAAAAAATAATTAAAAATATCACGATTTGCATATAGTTTTTTTATTGTACTAATATTTCTATTTATTATTAATTTTCAATGAATGGAATTTTTTTTTTAAATAAAAGATAGAATAAGAACTTATCATTCTATTTTGGATCAAAGGGTCAAATTGGACCCTCAACTATGTCTCGAAGTCAAATTAGACCTTAAAGTTCTTTTTTTTTATTCTAATAGGAACTTTTTCTTTTAAAATTATATCATATTGGACTTTATCTTAAAATATTTTTACAATTAAGTCCTATAAAAATTTTAATTTTAATGGTTAATTATGGAAACATTATTTAGACTAATAAATGAATTGATATATATATATATATATATATATATATAACCTAATTATAAAATTTTTAAAAAATTTAAGCCTATTTTTTAACATTTTTTTTAACTTTTCTCAAAAATTTATTTTAATTTTTTTTATAAACCTAAAAAAATTTTAAAAACTTTACAATTAAGTGATATACATATAAAAAGATTCACCAATTTTCATTATTAACTTAAAAAAATTTTAGTTAGTCAACTATTAAAATTAAATTGATGAATAGAATTTTATTATTGAACTATTAAAATTAAATTATAAAAAATTGATGAATTTTTCATGTGTATATCATTCTAAAGTTTTTAAAAATTTTTAAGTATATAATTTTTTCTAAATTTTTTAACAAAATTTTAAATTTTTTTCCAAAAATTATTATATAAGATTTTTAAAACTTTATAATTAGGTGATATATTTTTTTAAGGAAAATTTACAATTTTATTTTTTAATCTAAACAATTTCTCATTAATTAATCATTAAAATTAAAAATTTATTTGATTTATTTAAGTTAATTTTAACAAGTTTTTAAAATAAAATCCAATATGATACAATTTTGAAAAAAATGCTCTTATTGTGAAAAAAAATAAAAATTTTAAGGTCGAATATTAATTATAGGGTATAGCTCATGCACGAGAATTTATGCATACATTAATCTTTGGAGACTCACAGTGAAATTTCAGGGCAATATATTAATTGGGAAAAATCAGAAATTTTTTTCGGGTCCTCTATCACGCATAGGCTGGTTGCTCATTTGTGTTCATATCCAACATGAAGTTGGGGTCCTTTCCTTTTCGTTATGTAGGGTTCCCCTTTTTAAAGGTACACCAAAGCACTCTCATCTAGTTCAGATTGCCAATGCCATTCTCAATAGATTTGATGGGTGGAAAGGTCGTCTTTTATCCATGGCGGGGCGTATATGTTTTGTTAATTCAGTCATTACTAGTTCCTTCATTCATAGTTTCATGGTGTACAAGTGGCCTCTCCGTTTTATCAAGAAGATGGAAAAAGCTATTCGGAACTTTGTGTGGACTGGTTCAGTGTCAAATAAGAAATTGGTGGTAGTCCCTTGGAAACAATGTTGTATGGAGGTTTGGGCATAAAAAAATTAAAACATCTTAATTTAGCTCTCCTTCATAAGTTAACGGGTTCATTCATGGAGCATGATGGCTTTATTTTTAATTTTCTTTGACGTTATTTAAATGGATATAACTCTCCTCATCGGCTAATTTCTTTTATTTGGGACTTCATTAAAATCATTTTCCTGCAGATCCAACAAAATGCCATTTGGATTATTGGTAGAAACTCTAAGGTCAGTTTTTGGCATGATAAACAGCTTGGTGCAAGTCCTGCAGGTAAGTTACATCTTCCCCTTCACCGTAGGAAGTTTTTGTCTGGTTTGGTTTCAGATTCCTTTATTGACAATGAGTGGCACTTACCACATCTTTTAACCATTGCTTTCCCAAGTATAGTGGCAGAGATTTATTCTTATATCCCGTCGGAGTTGGATGGAGATCGATTATTATGGAAAGAGTCCATGAATGGTTGTATTACTCGCCGTGATGCTTATCATTATGAACGCCAACCTCCTCCTGTTAAGATTTGGTGTCGTCTTCTTTGGCAAAATTACATCCCTCCTTCCAGGTCTTTATTATGTTGGCAGCTTTTTAATGGGAAACTTCCTACTGATGATGTTCTTATATATCACTTCTATGTGTCGGCTCTGTAGTAATAGCTGTGAATCAGCTTCTCATTTATTTTTATACTGCTCGTATGCTAGACATATTTAGACTGCTATACGCGATGCTTTTGGCATGTCGCTTCTAGCATGTGATAACGGCCTTGACTTGTTCCAAACTTTGAGTAGCCATCAATTTAGTTCGCAAGTTCGTCCTCTTTTTCTTACCGCTATTTGAACGACATTTTGGTGCATTTAGAATGCTCGTAACAAATTAGCATTTGATGATATTCAAGTGCCTCCATGTATGTTGTTAATTTATTCAAATCAAAGAGCTTGAATGTCGCATGGGGTTTACTTGCTGCTTGGTCTAGATGTCTTCGACAGATTACCAATATGACTTTGTGGTTACTCATATATTTCATGAAGGTAATCTGGCCGCTGATCGTTTAGCAAAGGAGGGTGTTTCTTGCACTCACAATTGTTGGTGGTAATCTGCACCATCTTTTTGTAATAGTTTACTAGCCAAAGATAGGATGATGCAAGAGAATTTTAGATTCTCTTAATGCTGTTGTTTAATTTTTGTAGACTTTTTTCTTTATCTTTTAATAATATTATTGACAGGTGCTAAAGGTGTCATTTAAAAAAAAATTAAAACAATTCTATTTGCTAATTACGGTATCCTTATATAATTATAAAAATAGTGTGACATTTTTTTTAATAAACTATGTAAGAATTTAGTGAAAAAAAATTATAAATTATCAAATAGAAATTCTAAATTAACCCATTATTAATTGTATTAATGTCAAAAAAAAAATTGATTTACTGTTCATTTGAATTCTCAATAATACATGTCGATAATATATTTTATCTAATTAATTATAATATTAATAATCATCATCATCATCGATTATTATGGTTTAATGATCGCCAAAAATTTAATTTGTTATTTAAAATAATTAATTTTATTTATTACTTTTTTTTTTTAAAAAAAGATTAGTTTATGGGCGCAACATCTGTAACTTCATAGGATCGTGGTGCAAAGAAAAATTATAATATTTTGAGTAACCATTTATAAAGTTGAAATATAAGTGACAGAGTGAATTTATGAGTTGGAAAGGAGATTAGAAAAAAAAAAAAAGCAAATAAATCTCACTCTCAAGTACATGCTTTTAACACTGAAAAAATTTTATTCTCAATCTGAATTTATACTTAGAATAATTTAGTTAATTGATATATCAAAAAAAAAAATTATTAATGAAAAAGTTAAAAATGAGTTACTAATTTTAAGAGGCAATTGGAATATGAGATTTGAGATTCAATATTTGGTTACATCAAAAATTAAATTCTTACCTTGTTTTAATGCGTAGGATCACATTTATAGTGCTTAACACCCATAAAATAATTGTTAAAAAAAAACCCATAAATAAATTTAATATTTTTTCTTTTATTAACATTAACAACTACTCCCTTCATTTCAAATTAATTGTCCTTTCTTTAGTATTTCACTTGAATTAAAAAACTATTTAATAGGCTTAATTATAGAAAAAAATAATTGAATGAAACTAAATTACCCTTCTCTAAATATTAAAAAAACTTATAGAATTTTATAAAACCAATTAATATATAGATAAAATTAACACACGGATAAAATAAAAAATAAAAAATTAATGTTGCATAATATATAAAAGTGATAAATAATTAAATTTTTTTTATTTGAAAAAGTGACAATTAATTTGAAATAATAAAGGAAGTAACTGTTGTAATCCGATAAAATAATAATAAATGCCACTTCTATGAAAATTGTAAAAATTTAACCCATGTATAAAAAGTAATTTAAGTTTTTTTAACCATAATTTAAGTTTTTTTTAACAACTAATTTAAGTTAGTTTTTTTTTAACATATAATTTAAGTTAATTTGCCAATAGATTTCAGGTCCTATTAATTTATGTGGGTGCTTTATTTCTGAAAAGGAATAATATATTATAATATACATGCATAATAGAAGTACAAAAATAATTTTATATTCTTTCAAAAAAAAAAAGATAATTTTATATTATAAACACAATTCTGATGATATGTACCAAACATTCAAAAACAAGCTAAGGTCAGGTAGGAAACAACAATTCTGATTTTTTTTTAATTAATTGATGAATTTTATTTTTTTTTAAATTACTTAATGTATACAATTGTAAATAACTTTATTTTGAAAGGTTAATCATGAATAATTGATACATTAAAAATAATTTAAATTACTACACAAATTGGTTTTTACAAGTGGGTGATATGTCAAATCTTGGATTTTGAGTCCTATTTTTTTAAAAAAAATTATTTAACGTCAAATAAGACGAGATATATGAATTTGAAAGCAAAGTCGTCATTTCTCTTATAATGCACTCATTATTAAGGTGATAAATTTTATTAAAATATTAATGGATAGAAAAACTCATTTTTAATTTCTCATACCAAACACAATGTGAAAAGATGAATTAATCTAGAATTTCAATTTAATTTAGTAATATATCTCTAATTCAATACATACTACTACAGTAATTTTACTTTTTTAAATTATACTTTATTATGTAATTAATTGCTAAAATGCAATCACGTTTGTGTAATATTGCATAAAGCACACACAACAATTAATGTGAAAACAATTATAATTCTCATTTCAAAAAAAAAAAAAAAAGGTTTATAATTCAATCAACAATGGCATATCAAAATTCTCAAATTATTTTCTGCAAGATTTAATTAATAATATTATTCGAAACAAAATTTCTTGTCACATCAATGATAAAACAAAAACAAAAAAAAGTGGGATTTTCAAATCTGCATATGCTATTATATATATATTATTCTTTTCAACTTTATAAAGTATATTTGATCTTTTGAAAAATGCTACAATAAAATGCTAAAATGTGGAGAAATTGTGGATAAAAGAATAGATGTGGGAAAGCCTCAAATACCAGTTAAAGAAAAAATAAAAGTAAATAAAAAAAAGTAAGAGATTCTATAAGAAAATGTAAAATCTTTTGGGGACCATTACAATCTAATCTTGTATAGCCAATGGCATGTCATTTTTCCTTATAAATTTAATAAATTAGAAAATTTATAGTTAAATATTGTAAAAAAAATTATAAATAGATTTTAACTTTAATTTATTATTATTTTTGTTGGACAATTATAATGGTAGGATATTAGCAAGGAAAGGGAATCTATCTAAATCCAATTATCCAAAGTATATTATCAATGTTTTGAGCAAAATTAAAATGTCTGTTTTATTTATTTATTTAAATTTAAATACAAAATGAATTCAAAAATTAAAGTGTTACAAATTAAATAATCAAAATTTACATAAATTTTCTAATTAAAGGTAACAAGCAAAACTTGGTAAAACGAAACGGTGTCGCTTTGACGCCATGGAGGGGCGGAAAGAACGTCACCGTTTTGATAGGTTAAGAGGAGAAGAAAGGGTTTTTGGTGGGTTTTGCATTCGCCCAGTGGGCCAAAGCAGTTCCTCTACATCTTGTTACTCACTCAGTCACTCTGATCCTTTCAAAAGCTTGTCCAAAAGAGTTGAAGAATTCAATCATTTTGTACCATATAAAAGCTATCGGCCAACATTTCCATAAGGAAAAATTTACTTCTTTGCACTGGACTTCCATTTATGATGCTAATGTTTCTTGAGGTGAAGTAAAGTTCGTTTCTTGATTCTAAATTTTGCACCTTTAGTGCATTTCTCCTCATTTAATTTGATAAATAGTGGTCATTAGATGTAACCCACTTGCTCCTTCAAATTGTAATCTCTGTTAGTTGAGTGACATTGCCACACTATCTATTAAATAATTGGTTTTATGACAAAGTTGGTAGTTTTTTTTTTTTTTTTTTAACGGAAAATTCATATTATTTAAACTTTGATGATCTGCATAATAGAAAAGTCATTCTCTTTAAATCAATGACGGTAGAAATTGAACTTTTCAACTCAGGATACCTTTTGAGAAAAGTTATTACTTAATTATTTTCTCATAAATAATTGGTTGTTTCCTTTTAGTATTATTTTACTGTGAGAGGAAATTGTTATACAGATTGAGTTTAATGGGGTGATGTCTTTAGTTTAGGACTTTATTGAAGATGATGTGTTTTTAGTTTATTTTTCATTGTTGTTTCTTTGCTGACTGTTGTTGTTTTCATGAGTGAGTCTATTATGTGCTGGATGGGATAGAGAGCTGAATCATCATCTGTAATGCAGTTGAGGTGGATTTTTAGTGGTAGGACTAGAACAGGTATTGAATTGCTTATGGGTAATGGCCTTCTTATCATTCAAGATAATCCTTTCCATCATTTCATTTTATTGCTAATATATGTTTAGTATTCCCTTAAGTTACAACATTCCTGCATTTTCATGCTGATCCACTCCTCCTTAATGTGAGCACGAAAAGATGTCTTTCCTGCATTTTATGTGAAATGGTCTTTATATTCATACTTTAAGCACTTGTCACCATTATAATATGTCTCACCTTCTTCCATGTATATGGACACGGCATAAAGCCTTGTTCTTGTATTTCTGTTTCAACTTCAAGGACGTCTGATTCAGAGAGTGACCCTAAAACTATCTCCAAGCCTAAATATAGACCTGAAATGAGAAATCGTCGTCCTCAAGCTGTAGATGATGATAAAAAAAGGAAGATGAAAAACCTGGAACAAACTTCCTAACTGTAAAACCTTGCATGCCAAGGCGTGGTCATAGGAGTGAATCAGCTGCAGTCGAAGATTTTGTACGTGACATGCTTGAACGAACACTTGCATCGTATGGACAGCAGAACTCCAACTATCACTATTACACATTTTTTTAATATCTCTTCGTATCAATGAATGAAAAATTAAAATAATTCATAATTTTGATTTGATTTTTAGTAAAAAATTAAAAATTAAAAATAAATTATATTTTATATTTTTATTTTTTTCTCTATTTCTTTAATGTGGATATATGATTTAATTTAAACTAAATTGAAAATTTTAAAAATTAAAAACTTTAAAAATAATATTTTATGATTTACTTATAGTTAAACTTTTTGGTGTTCTCAATCTTTTATTTTTATTCACATTTTTTTTATATGTCTTAATATCTATATATCTAAAATTTTAAAATTAAAAATTAAAAGTTAAAAATTTAATTTAATAATTTTTAAAACCATACATAATAATTTTATTATATATAAGCACTATTTAATCGTAATTAAAAATTTAAATAGATGGGACTTAATTTGTTATTTTTAATTTTTAAAAAAAATTTATAAACTACATTTTTCTAAATTCTAAATTTTTTTAAATGGAATATTAATGCCTAAAACAATACAAATTTAAATTTAATTTTTGCTAATTTATATATTTTAAAATTTAATAAATTAGACCTATATATTTAGTTATTGTATACAAATTTTAGGGTGAATCAGTTAAAAAATTATTTTGAACTAAATCGAATAATTTTAAGAAGCTAATTTGGATTAATTGATCAAATTTTTGAAGTTGGTGTAATAATTGATAAAAAAAGTTAATTTTTAATCTATTTAACCATTGCATTCAGTTTAGGGAACAAATTACTACTTTAGCCGACTATAGCCAATACATGCCCGCCACAAGTCGCAGGTCCTACATGCAACGATATATGAGTGGTGGTACAATTTATGAACTATTAGTATTTAAAATTCACTAAATTCTAATTAATCTGATTTGACGTGGGTAAGATTATAAGAGTGACAAAGGTTTTTTAACAACTAATTTAATACAACTGCATATACTAGAATATGAACCCTCAACCTCGTTTAAGTAGAAATAACCCTTGATCAATTGATTTAAACGGTTGTTGGTTGGAGTTGAACAAGATTTTTAGTGTCAAGTAATTAGCTTAATATTTGTGACAAATTGGTGATGATATTTTTGTGCAATTATCATGAGGAATATAGTAAAGTATTCATATGGAGGTAGGGTGAGGAAATTTGTTATTATTTTTGTGCAAATATAGTCCATAAATGGTATGTGACATCCCGGGGATATGAAGAAATCTACTATTAATTATGCTCTAGATATTTGCCTTGATGAATTTTTGTAGTATATACCACCTCATGTGAGTCCACAAAACTTAATTAGAAAGATTTCCCATTTGGATTTGCTTCCCATATGTAATTTATAAGATTTGATTGGCTAGTATATATATAAAGAAACATAACTTATGCTTAAATATTGCAGAAAGTTTTATATTATCATACAAAATAAGCCTCAGACAGACAGACATATATTATTGGCATCCAAACAACTTAGCTTGGCAGATTTTGCATTTGAGACATTTGTGAAGAGATGGCAAAACTATTCTGCTCTTGCTTTCTTCTTGTTCTCCTCTTCTTGGCAGCAGGTTAACCTCTCATCTTAGTTTGAATGCTATTTTTTTTTTTAAAAAAGTTAACGATAAGGTCAGACAATTTGTTAATTCATGAACTGGATAATAGTAAACAGTTTTTTTCTTTTAAATCATGCAAAAATTAAGTTCAACAAATAAATAAGAGCAGGAATCAAACTCTGCATGCATACATGCATGCATGTAGATTAGAGATGACTTGCACAAATCTTTAATTGTTAAACCATTTTTACTCTCGTCTATTGTGTGTTCTTGGCAAGGGTGTGACATGTTCGCTTGTTTTGTATGATTTATGGCAGCTCAAGGTGGACTCGGCCAGACAGGAGAGCTAAATAAGTGCATAGCCAGCTGGGCATGCAAAGACAGGAAAACTTGCAAGGATGAATGCAACCAAAAGTACCCTCAAGGATATGGATCATGCATTGGAAACCCAAAAACCTGCTTATGCAGTTATGACTGCTAACAAAAATTGCATAAGCTTCTAAGTGAGAAAAAAGGGATTGCATCGTAAGACAATAAACAAGATGCAATTATTGATTAAGTCTCATATGATTATCTGTTGTTCTTGAAATAAATGTCAAATTTTGCATTTGCAATATTAATGATATAGTTGAAAATAAATGCCACAGGCACACCAATGTTTGCTTGCAAATGAAATGTTTGAAAAATACTCCATCCATTCTATTCAAATTGAATTTATTCCACTCCCATTGACGTTTTTAAATTACTAATAAAAAATAAAATTTTCATTCCAATTTTAACAATATCTTGATTTTAAAGTAAGTTTTTTATTGAAATAATCGTAATTCACATTAACTTTAAGTCTTTTTAAAAGCGGATTATATAGTCATTTATACATAAAGTTATGTCTATTAAATATGATTTTTAATTTTTATGCAACTATCTCAAACGACAATTGCAATGGAACAGATAAAGTATTATTTGTTGGATGTCATTTATGCTATGAAATCACCATAGATGATGCACATGTGTGTTTTGGGGCCATTACAATCTAATCTTGTAGATGTAATTTTTCCTTATACATTTAATAAATTAGGAAAATTATAAATAAATTAAAATTTTAATTTATTGTTTCATAGTCACAATCACAAACACAAAATGTTTATTGAGTATATTGTGATGGATATAGTTTTTGTACCTCTCATTTCTAACAACCAACTTTACTATTACACTAATCACTCTATCAACCACTAAAAAAAATATTCTTAAACCTTGATTACTAATAAAATTACTTATTATCAATTTCTTTTAATTTAAATGAAAATATTTTTTTTTTCAAATAAAATATCAAATTTAAATTCTTTATGTGAAGAAACGAATATTAAAATTTTTTATCCTCTAATAAAATTCATTCAACTTGATTCAAATTAATTATAATTTTTATAATTATTGAATATTAAAAATAAAAACACTTGTTAACAAGTTTCTTTTCACAACAAACTTGTACTTCAGCTTTTAAAATTAGACAATTCAAGTATCAATTTTGTTGATCCAAAGAATTTTATCCATGTTGTGGTCAACTTTAAAATGTGTTTCTATTTATTTATGGGGAAATACTTATATACCAAGCCAATAAATAATAGACATTTAAGAAAGTGGATCCCATTTTATTCCTCTAATATTTTTTTAATGTTAATTAATATTTATATTTTATAATTATGTTAATTTTGTTAATTTTTTTGGAATTTAAATCCAAGGATGCACTACATTGAACCCATCATACAATAATTTAAATTTATATGGTCTGCAAATAATTTTTTTTGTTTTTTTATAATTATGAAAAAAATTAAAATTTCAAAAAAATAAATATTAATTAACATTGGGCAGAATATTGGAGGAATAAGATTGGTCTACTTTCTTAAATGTTTCTTATTTATTTGATTGTATATAAGTTGGGACATCCTACGTATGTGGGTAAAAATTTTTCTTATTTTTTTTACCAATGCACAAAGAATAGAGGAGAGTATGAGACTCAATGCAAGTTCTTTAAGTACCGTTGGAAATCATTTGACCTATGGGGCCGAGTTCATCGCTAAATATCTTTTTATTTAGATTTATTTAACTTTAAATACAAAATAAATTCAAAAATTAAAGTGTTATAAAACTATTGCACATGCTAATAAATAAAAAACAAATTCAATAATCAAAATTCACATAAATCTTCTAATTAAGGTAGCAAGTAAAATTCGGTAAAATGAAATGTTGTCGCTTGAAGCCATGGAGCTGCTGAAACAATGTCACCGTTTTGAATGGATAACACTTGAGAGTTGAGAGGAGAAGAAAGGAGTTATGAGTTCATCACCGTTTTGCTTACAAACTCTGTCCCTTTCAAAAGTTTGTTTGAAAGAGTTGAAGAATTGAAGCATTTCTGTACCAAATATAGGCTACCTGCTAACTTTTCCACAGGGAAAACTTTACTTCATTATAGTGGGCTTTCATTTCTCCTGCTAATATTTCTTGAGGTGAAGTAAATTTTGATTCTTGATTCTCAATTTTGCATTATTAGTGCATTTTTCGCCATTTAATTTGATAAATAGTGCTCAACAAATGTAACCCAATTGCTCTTTTAAGCTGTAGTAACTGTTAGTTGAGTGATATTGCCAAACTAACTGTTAAGAACTGCTGGTTTTTTTTTTTTGGCCAAAATTGCTTGTTTTCCTTTTAGTATCATCTTGCTATGAGACCTGCCTGAGGAAATTGTTATAAAGAATTGAGTTTAATGAGTTGATGTCTTTAGTTTAGGACTTATATTGTAGCATAAATTGATTTGAAGCACAACAGAAAACAAAAAAGAGATTTTGAGTTGTAGAAGGCATATATTTAGCTCTAATTTATACAGCAAATACAACTGAAATGAGCATAGAATGGAGATAAAGATCATAAACAACTTGAAAAAAAAAAACTCTTAAAAATCAGGTCTTCATGATTATTTGCTAACTAATTCTTGTTTATTTCAGCATGTTTATCATAAGTTAACAGCAAAGCATCATCATCAGTATCCTAGTCATCAATACATCAGCTTAAAACATGAATACTTCTTCCATATCAGCAGCTCCTGAGGTATTGTATCCAACAGTGACAGGCTTGAACAGACATTTGCATCAATTTGACAACAAATCTCAAAAGTGTCAGAGAATAAAGAAAATATAATAAAAGACAGAGTTGATGATAAGATAGATTTTGAAATCAGCGATGATGATGATGATAATAATGAGAAACTTGAAGATGAATATAACATTGGTGAAGGAAAAGGAAAGAAACAGAAGATGGCAGTAGAAGAGGAGGACCCAAATTGGCCATTGGATGCTGATGTTGGTTGGGGAATTAGAGCATCTGAGTATTTTGAGAAACATCCAATCAAGAATGTCGTGGGGGAAGATGGATTGGAGATTGACTGGGAAAGAGAGATAGATGAAAACTGGGTGAATGAGATTAACTGTCTTGAATGGGAGACGTTGGCTTTTCATCCTAGCCCACTAATTGTTCTTGCTTTTGAGAGTAATAACAGGTAATTATCACCTATTAATTGTTGTTTGTCATCCTTGGAGCATTTTCTATAATTATAAAGCACACACATTATTATTAAAAGTGTGATTGTACTTCTAGGTATCTATGATAAGTGTTTGTTGAGACAAAGGAATTGGCATTTGGATGCAAATGTAAGTCTCTAGAGGTGTAAAATTGAGATATCATAACGGTATTGCATGTTCGTGCATTAGGCAGCTTCCAGACATAAGCTGAAGATGCAAAAGTAATGCCCTTTTTTTTCCTGCAGTTTATTATGTCTTTTATTGAGTGCAAATTTTTTTGTGAAAGGGATTTCTAAACTAGGAAAAGATTTTTTTTTCAATCATCTTCTACCTTCATGGTACTATTTTCATAAATAAAATGCAGAAATGTACTTCTTCCTATTTGGCAATTCATGGCCTTTGGATATTTTCTGTCTGTTTTCTGCATGCATATACTTTTTGTCTTTTTAGTGAAAGAAGACCGGTGTGATAATGTACTATGCATGTTTTTCAATGGCTCAGTTACTGAACAAAAAAGGCAAAAGTGATCATTGTCTGAGTTAGAGTTCATGTAAATGTTTGGGAGGTCATTATTAATAGGAACAAATTTGTAACTTAGGCACTGAAATTTGTCTCCAGGGAAACTGATAATTAGAAGACTTTGAAAGAGCTGGAGAAGGCGGTCAAGGTGTACTGGAGCATAAAGGATCGATTGCCTCCTAGGGTGAGTTATTCATCTCATTTCTTTTTCAGCATTTATTTTATTAGCTTTCTTAAAATGTGATACTTTTATACGTTCTATCTGATTCTTTGAAAATATATTTTTGCAATTGGATTTTATTGATCCTCTGACTATTGAGGAATCAGTATATGCTTTCTCTTGTTTCTGTACCTTGATCTATTTTGGAAGTATAAAGTGTTGCATGAGTATCCACTTATGGGAGGTTTTTTTAATTTGCTTTTTCTACGGGTTCTTTATAGTTAAATTTTGTGGTTGTGACAAACGATTAGTGCATAAATTTAACAATATTGGATCTTTTGAAATTATTGAGCCATGCAAATAACTGATTATATTGATCTTGTAAATTCTGGAGTCAGTCAGTAAACTGAAGATAAATGTTAATATTGAGAAAGATTTGGCATATGCTCTTAAAGTTCAAGACTGCCCTCAAATTTTGTATTTATGAGCAAACAGGATTATTTATACGGAGAGAGGAGAGACATTATTTCTCTTTACAGAGTTGCAAAAGGCATGGTTTTGTTCATCACTAGCAATATATAATGTAGCTAACTGTTTCTTGCGATGCTGTAATGGACCTTGTAGACTCCCAAACTACAGATGAGTTGGTCCAGATGATTGCACATTTCTACCACAATGCCGAGAAGCCTCCATGCATTAATTGATGCAACTTTGTCGCCACCTTATTAATTTTTCAGGTACTCAAATGCAACCTATAGCAAAAGGGTATATACTTCTTGCAATTCCATTGTTGCATGGTTTTAAATAACAGTATAATGATCTGTTTTTGTATCAGTAACAGTGTAAAGGTATCGGACTGAATTAGATCGAATCGGACTTTATCGTTCGGCGTTACCGTGAATTTGAAAAAATAATCAATAAAATGCACTATATTAATAAAAAAAATTCAAAATAAACTTTAACATTTAATATAATAAGTTAAGAATTACTTAAAAAAATATATATTTGCACTTAAAAATATACATTTGAAAAAATAACAAATAAAATATAAAAATTATTTTTTACTTTAATAAAATATGACATAAGAGAATACTTCAAATCTTTAATATATAAATAATTATATTATATTAATATGATATTATTATAAACTAAAAAACAAATACAATAATAATAGAAATTACCACCAAAAAGAGTGGCGTGAAGGATCTTGATTATTTGGCCCAACATTATAATTATTTGCATTTTGATTGCTCATTTTATATGGAAATAAGTTAAAAAATGAATTCCCTTCATTGAATGCATTAGGATGGCTTCTTTGAAATTTAGACACATTAATGGATAATTTTGAGAAATATTCACTTCATTCTCAAACATGGTTGGATAATTTTGACGTGGGTTTTGCTGATTCCAATTATCAGAGGGCATTCCATAATATAATAAAGGATCAAATAAATTCATGTAATAACTGAACCCATAGTCTTGATTTATATTAGTTGAAGTAGAACTACTTTCACCTCCATTGATTTCATAACCAAATTCATGCTATCTTTGTGTAAAATTGAATGGAACATTTGGAGAACCAAATGGATCATAAAAAGAAGGGATATCATTTGAATAATTGGAATCTTCATAATATCTAAGGTTTGTTCCAATTGGCCTATGATATCCACTTCTACTAGCATGACCACCATCATTATCACCACCACAACCATCACCACCACTGCCATCATCATCATCTTCACTGTCATCACCACCACCACTATTATTACCACCACCATCACCATTGTCATCATTTTTACCACTTTCACCACTATCACTTGAACGAGAATCAACACTATATATGAATGGAGGAGTCACACCCAATTCTTGCTCAATCAAATCAATTATAGGATCTTGTTAATCATCTTCATTATTTAACCAATCAAAATTCTCTTCATCAAGTAAAGGAGTTTCTGATTCTTCCAACCATATTTAAAGGGTCATGTTAATAAAAAAAATATAATCCAAATTTATAGGATCAAAAGCTTTGATGTTATTTGACTTAAGACTTTCACAACAATTTTTTGAAGTTTGAGTGTTGACTCTCCAAAATCAACCCACCACTCAACTATATCAACTAACAATATTCAATTGGGTTAAAAAATAATGATTAATTAATTAATATAAATTATATATCAAGATAAAAGTTATATGAGGACAAATTCTTAATTGCTTTTATAGCAAGTGAGGATGCAAAAGATCCTTCCTTTTTTTGAAAAGTAAACATCTGCATAGTAGTTAAAAAAAACCAATAATATAACTATAATTATTCATATGTAAAGAGAAAGTTCTTTTAAATGCAATAATTAAACTTGTAAAAGGGCATTAATTTGAGCTTCTTCATTTGATTCAATCCTTTTAATAATGTTTTGAACTCCTCGTATGATTTCAGTGTTAGATAGAATATCATACTTATCTCCATATTGATATTGTGGGTTGAAATTATAACCTATAACAAGTAAATCATTATTTTATAATAACGTTGCAAATAAAATAATATATTACTCATTTACCAATTATAAATAACATACTAGCAACATGCAAACATGATGTAATTGAAAATTTCATCCTCTATCAATAATGGACCAATAATGCTTGTGATATCAATAATTTTTTTTAATGGCCATCTTGCATCTGTCCATTGCATCATACAAAAATTCCATTGTAGGTTTATCATCCTCATCAACTAGCCTTAATGTCTTTAGAAGAAGTTCTTGAACTTTATGCAATTCATTTGCATTTTTTCAAAATAGTCTTCCTTCACTTGTTGCTGCTAATATAGTTTCCCTAAATTCAACGACTAGTGGATCTGACATTTTTCCATATTTAGAATTCACCCATGTAGGTGATTCAAACATATTCCTCAAATTATTCCATTAATAGATAATACTCTTAAATGCAATAAAATTTGTAGCAAATCTAGTAATGCCTGGTCGAAGCAGCTCTTTACTATTTGTAAATTTCTTCATATAATTTATCACCCAATTATAATTATAAATAAATTGGATGATTTTCTTCCCTTTTGCAATGCAGTGACTTTCTTGACTTCTCTTCTCAATATCTTCTAAAATGAGATCAATATAATGAACACTATTTATTATCCAATAAAGATGATGATACTTGTTCATGAGCATTTTTCTTGTTGACTTAATTGCATCATCATTATTACTAACAATTTGGACAACCTTATCAGCTCCAACTTCTTTGACAACTTTTGACATCAACTGAAAGCAATAATATCCATCTTTTTATTTTAACATTAGATGCATTCACTGACTTATGAAAAATCATGCCACGATTTGAATAAACAAGAAAATTAATAATAGCCATCTTTGTAGGATTTTTCCATGTATCACATAATATAGACACACTCATTTCCTTCCCAATCCCTGCAAAAGATGCAATATATTTTTTTATGAATTGATATTCCCTTGGCAACCATATCTCTACAAGTTCATAAGCTGTTGGATGTGGAATGTTTGGTCCAACTTCTGAAGCAACTCTAAGTAAAGGTCATGTCTAAGTTGATTTAACAACTGCAAATGGTAGTGTATTATGAATCATAAATCAATTGAAGGCATTCATCAATTTCTCTTTACTTTTCTTAAACCAATGTGATTTTATTTTGGACTGCTTCTTTCTTTTGCTTTCGTTCTCTAAGTCCACTTCAATAGCTTTCTATCTTTCAGCTAGTGTTGATAATTGAGGAGGAGCAAATCTAGAATTTTGGGGATTTTTGCTTCTTGGAGTTTGTTTATCAGTAGTGCTTTGACATTGAAAAGGCGGCTAATTATTCGATTTCTTTGTTGACTACCGCTGGATCCATCGGCATTATAGTGAACACGTTTAGTCATTTTCTATGAATCAAGGTCATTTTGTCAAGGCTTTGTTGTCTAGCATATTGTATAATTACATCCTCCTCCTTTTCCTCGTCATTGTCGTTATATTGTCTACTCTCATGCATTTGTACAATTTCTTCATCAAGTTGCTTTTTAGTAGTTTTTTTCTTTTTACTTAGCTTGCCATTCTAAAATAAGTTTTTTAATATATTCTCTCACAATATGTGGCATTTTTTGACATGCTGTTACGTCACCTTCAATTCCTACTAAATGTTTCTTTAATCTCATTATTCCATTAATAACCAAATGCCCACAAAAATTACAAGTAATTTTAGATCTATTATTATTAATAGGCATAGCAAATTTCCATCCAATATCATTATTAAACTTGTCATCTTGTCCTTTATTTCCTATTAACAAATCTATATACATAAAAATAAATATATTACAAGTAATATCATAATTATATTACTATAGAATAACAAATATAATTATATAACTTATGTAATTACAAATATATATATATATAATTAATTAATTAATTAATTAATTTTAAGTGTGTACATGTCTTTGACAACCTTTGATCGATTAAAATTTATAAATAATACAATTTTTTTAAAAGTTGATTGCAATTTTTTTTTAAAGATTGTCTTGAAACTCAAAGGAAGTACCTAAATGAAGTAGTTAAAGAAGTAGAAAAATTTATAGATGCGCTAGTAAAAAACGAACACATGTTTTGCATTTAGAATTGAAAAAAATATCCTTGCAATAATATTCATGATATAGTATATGGTGAAAAGATTCTATATAACTTTCACCCATGAACTTTGTATCGTTGCAATAATTTGATGGTATGGTGAAAAAAATCTCTGCAATTTCATCCACGAACTTTGTATTTTTGCAATAATTTTCATGCTATAGTCAAAAACAAATTTTGTAAACTTTGAACGATTGTAATGATTGTAGTAATTGATAGAGACTTTGTATCCAATAAAAAAAAAACTAATGTAACATCTGTGGAAAAAAAATCATGTAATGTCTAATGATTCACTAATATAAATTTATTAGTTCAAAAAAATATCTATTGTAATTTTATATATATATTTAAAATTTCAATAATATAACAATAATTTTCCACAAATAAATAAAAAATAAAATAATTTATATTAACTACAATTAAAAATGGTTTAATAAATACCTTGATAACTACAATTAAAAATAATCCTAAAAATGTCACGACCCAAAACAGGGGGCCATAACTGGTGCTAGGGAATGAGAATTCTTTCGAATCCGGAACCCGTAGCAAGCCTTTAAAAAATAAAATAAAAGCATGTAATAATAATAATATAAATAAAATATCTTGCATCGAAAATTAAAATCTCATATGTGATAATATAACTCATCAATTGATTTAATAACACAAACTCATCCCATATATATAATATCTTTTAATACAAATGGTTGTTTCAATTCTTTAAAATACAAATCTTATACATATATAAAACATACATCCCACAAACTTAACTACTGCAGTGTCTAGAATACAAAATAAAATTAAGTAAGCAGTTTACATAATAAAGTCGAGGCAGAAGAAATCCAGCTTAAGGGTCTGCTACTGAGGTCTGAGGACGAAGACTCTCCTGAAAAATAGTCAACGGAGGGGAGTCAGACCTCATTGAGTGAATTATTATAATATATATACATGCATAACTAAATGACAAATGCAAACACTCAATAGTATATATAATAAATATATATACAGGTAAATACACAAGGATGCAGCAAAAATCATTTTATATTATATGGAAAATAATAACCATTTATGAAGGATCAAATGGAACCCTAGATGATCGCAACCTTAAATAGTATTAGACAACACTCTAACCATACAGACTCACTTATTCCAAATAAGTTCACTTGTTCCATTTGGACAGTAGACTGGCCCCGAGACACTAAGTCAACCGAGCTCCAGCAGTCTGACTGTCAATGTGATTGGACCCGAGACACTTGGTCAACCGAGCTCCAGCAATCACATTCTCAAATCGCATCACACATCAAATAAATCAATCCGATCAATATCCACAAATAAGTTGGTAATTTAACCTAAATTCTATCGTCATACTAGTACGTACTCGGTCCTAATGCTGCCCACTAGGTAGCACGTTCTATTGATATCCTTTATTTATATATAAAACATACATTCATAAAATAAATGATGCATGACATTAAGTAAAATAACAATATAAACCATATATATACTAGAAATATACTAAAAATAAACTAAGTATATTTCGAGTATATATATGTTAAACAAATTTAGTTTAAATATAAAATAAACAAGAAATAAACTATATATATACTTAAAAACATTTTAAGTATAATTCAATAATAAAACACACATTTAATTTAAAATATACCTAAAATAAACCTAAACAATTATTAAACCATTTATGCATATTTTATAAAATTAGAATATACATTTCTAAAAACATGCATCCTAATACATATATATATAAAATAACAACTCACAGTTGTGCGTTCCACGAGACGGATCCGACGAGCTTGGTCCACTAGGCCTCGGTCTCGGCGTAACTAAACAAACAAACGACAACATGAAATTAAAATAAATCTACCTTAAAATTCTAGAGACTCGATGTAAAACACTAAACACAGATTAGGAATAAGGATTCGACCGAATGTTACGTTTTACGAGAATTCTATCGAAAATTCGGCAGAACCTCCCTTGTAAAATGGATATCTCTCTACTCAGAAAGTAGAGCTGGTCCTGTAAGAAACACACTTCGAAAATACACAGTCTCACAACCCCTCGGTCGGACTCCCAAACTACAATTCCACCGACCGAGGTTCACAATTCACGAGATAAATACATAACACATTTAAATTCCAAAAATACCGAAAATACCCTTATTATACCAAAATATAGCAAATTAGATATTTAAACGCTAAAAATAATTATTTTATCGACAAATACATAAAAATCCAAATTTTAATAAAAAATTATTAAAAATCCATAATTCTTGATAAATTCATAAATATTGACCAAAATACATTTTATAACTCCAAATTACACAATTAGCCCTAAAATGTATTAAAAATCAATAAAAACTCATTTATTTACAAAAATAGTATATTATATATAATTTGAAAATAATTTATGAAAAATAGTTTTAATTAGTTAAAAATACTAAATAATTTGTCAAAATAATTTTTATACCTCAAATAACTGTTAAAACCAATTTAATTTAATTTTTAGTCAATTTAGTACCAAATTACCAAAATACCCCTAGTTTATATAATTTCACATAATTCACTATAATTATACAAAAATTCACTAAAAATAATATAATTACTCAAAAATTAATTTCTCAACATATAATTCAATAAAATCAATAATTATACTCAATTAACCAATTAATTTTAACAAAATACTTAATTAACCTAATTTTCTAAAAATCACCTAAACTAAATAAATTCATAATAATTATAAAAAAATCACAAAAATTAAAAATAAATTTCTAAAATTCATTTTAACACCTATAAACACCATAAATCACAATTTCATAATTTATTGAATTAATTTACAAAAATTAGAAAATATTAATAAAATAATAAAAAATTCACAAAAATCAAAATAATTCCCAAAAATTCCAAAAAAATTAAATGATCTAGATTGAGCTATTAGGATCAATATTTGTGAAGGAAGTAAGCTTGAATCATTAGAATCAAAGTTCAAAAAAATCAAGAACTCATAAAGGCCAAAAATGAAAATTGAGAACCAAGGAAAATCTAGACCAAATCACACAAAACTAGACTTGGAAATGAACTCATAGAAACTCAAGGAGAAGATAGAGACTGGTGGCGTTCAAATTGGTGGTTGAAAAAGGCTTGATCAGCGTTGGGCACTATTTCGGTTTCTTGGAAGAAAATCGGCCAAAACTCGTCGGAAATGGAGGAAGAAGGTGACGGAGGAAGCTTGGGAAGGTGGTGGACATCTGAACGGCACATCGACAGTAAGGGTTGTGCTTGGCTGTGGCGGGAATGGTGGATGAGGGGCGTCGGGCGTTTTGGAGAAGATGAGTGGCAATGATGTAATTAAATCAAACTTTAATTTTATATATATATATATATATATATATATATATATATATATATATATATATATATATGTAAATGTATATGAATATTGGGTGATATTTTAACATGTGGTGTATATTGTTTTGAATATATATATATATACACCACATGTTAAAATATCACCCAATATTCATATACATTTACATATATATATATATATATATATATATATATATATATATATATTAATTTAATAAAAATGTATAATATATACTTAATTAAAATAACCCTAATTATTAAATATGTATATATATATATATATGCATGTACAGTGATATCCTTTTTTAGTCCGTTCCATTAGTATAAATCTCTGATACTGTAGTACATGACACCCGGATGTACGCTATAGGCTGTAGAATGTGCTTCCTCTAGGATCTCTTCTCTCAAATTATCCATATTAGGAACACACAATCTACCACTGATCCATAAAACACCATCATCATTGGGTATGAAATCAGTGAACTTCCCTGCACGAACATTCTTTGCAAGCTCTTCTAAAATAGGATCTTGGCTCTGAGCTGCCTTAATCTTATCTCTCAGTACAGATCGCACCTTAAACTGAGCTAGCAATCCACCTGATCTACTAAGCTTCATCATTAGACCTTAATCCACTAACAGATGCAACTCTTGGATCAACGGTCTCCTCTCCACATTGATATGAGTGAGACTGCCTAAGGACTTCCTACTCAAGGCATCTGCTACCATATTAGCCTTGCTCGGATGATATTAAATCTCACAGTCATAATCTTTCAACAGTTCCAACCATCTTTTCTGCCTTAGATTCAAATCTCTTTGTTGAAAAATGTACTTAAGGCTCTTGTGATCAGTAAAAATCTCATAAGTCACCCCGTACAGATAATGTCTCCAAATCTTAAGAGCAAAGATCACTGCAGCCATCTCAAGGTCATGTGTAGGATAGTTCTGCTCATGCTTCTTCAACTGCCTCGAAGCATAGGCTATCACCCTACCATTTTGCGTTAACATACAACCAAGGCCAACTCTAGAGGCATCACAATACACTGTGAACTTGTCCATGCCATTAGGCAAAGCTAACACTGGGACTGTGGTCAACTTCTCCTTCAATAACTAAAAACTGTTCTCACAAGCTTCTAACCACTCAAATCTTACATTCTTCTGAGTCAAGCGAGTCATAAGAGTTGCAATTCTGGAAAAATTTTGTACAAACCTCCTATAGTACCCGACTAAACCCAGAAAACTACGAATCTCCATAACTGAAGTCGGTCTAGGCCACTCAGATACTGCCTCAATCTTCTGTGGATCAACCTGGATACCTTCTTTAGACACCACGTGTCCAAGAAAAGAAACACTCTCCATCTAAAAATCACACTTCAAGAATTTAACATAATACTAATGTTCTCTCAGTGTCTGTAGTACAATCCTCAAGTGATATACATGCTCCTCCATACTTCTCAAATACACCAGTATATCATCGATGAAGACTACCATAAATTGATCCACATATGGTCTGAATGCCTTGTTCATTAGGTCCATAAAAGCTGCTGGAGCATTAGTCGAGCCAAAAGACATCACCAGAAACTCATAATGGCCATATCGAGTGTGGAATGCCATTTTAGGAACATCAGCTTCACTGATCTGCAGCTGATGATAACCTGACTTTAAATCAATCTTAGAAAAGAACTGTGCACCCTGTAGCTGATCAAACAAGTCATCTATCCTCAGGAGAGGATACTTGTTCTTCACTGTCACCTTTTTCAGCTCTCTGTAGTCAATGCACAGTCTCAGGGTACCATCCTACTTCTTCACAAATAGGACTGGTACACCCCAAGGAGAAACACTAGGTCTAATGAAACCCTTATCTAACAACTCTCGTAACTGCTTCTTCAACTCTTTCAACTCTGCAGGAGCCATTCTATAAGGTGGCATAGAGATAGGGGTAGTGCCTAGAACCACATCTATACAGAACTCAATCTCTCTATGAGGTGGTAAACCTGGCAACTCCTCAGGAAAAACATCAGGAAACTCACAGGCAATAGGAACATCTGTGAGTGATAACTTCTCCACTGAAGTATCCCTGACTAATGCCAAATATCCCTGACAACCTTTCCTTAGTAACTTCCTAGCCGTAATAGCAGAAATGAGATTCTGAGTGCTGAACTCCTATCACCCACAAACTTAAATTCTTCTTTACCAGGAATTCTGAAAGTCACCTCTTTACTCCGACAATCCACCACGGCATAGTGATGAGATAACCAATCCATACCCAGAATAACATCAAACTCCATCATATTCAACAAAATCAAGTTAGCGAATAATTCTCTATCTCCAATAAGAACTGGACAACCAGAAAGAACAACATCAGTGTCTAAAGAATCACTTAGAGGAGTGACAAAAGATAAAAGAAAAGCCATCCTCAAAGCTTGCCAATAAGACTTGGAAGCAAAAATAAGAGAAACGAATGAATGCGTGACACCTAAATCAAACAAAACCCACGCATCTAGGTAACAGAAAGAAACAATACCCACCATGATTGCATTGGATGCCTGAGCATCATGCTGAGTGAGATGGAAGACTCTGGCCTATCCTTGACCTCCCTGCTGGCTGGTAGAAGCTTGGCCAACACCTCTGGCACCTCCTCTAGTACCTCTACCATGACCCTGCTGGGGAACAAGCTGAGTAGAACTCTGATGCTGGGCTGGAGGCAACTGAAATGGAACAGGTGCAGCACTAGCAATCGACTGCTGAGGAAATCATAAAATTTACGACTGTTGATACTCGAAATAGGGACACGATCTAGCATAATGTCCCGTCTGCCCGCATCTGAAGCACGTCAGCGGTGTCATATAACACAGTCCCTGATGGACTCTACAGCAGGTCTAGTAAACACTGGTAGCTGATCCAGAGCTATGACCACTGCAGCTGCTCGAAGCACCTGACTCGAGTCTGAATGGTCTACGCTGACCTGTACGACCATGTCTACTGCTCCAATGTACCCGCTGTTGCTGTTTTTAACTCTGCTGAGCTAAACTTCTCTGCTGACTACTCGATCCAATCTAAAAACTCAAGTACAAAGTAGTTTGGAATCCACCTGACTGAACACCTAACTGGTAATAATCAGGCATAGCTCCCTGCTTGACTAGCCTCAACTCAATCTCCTTGGCCAACTCAATCACTGACTCCAGAGTAAGGCCTGTTGTAGGCATACCAGTAAATGCATAACCCAATCCGGTAATGTAGGTAGTGACTACGAAATACTGGTCTCACATAAGGTCCTCTGCATATCTACCAAGTCGGAGGAACTCTCGGGTATACTCCTCAACCGATATGTCACCGTGAGAAATACTGGTCAATCTGAGATGATAACTCATACGAAGCGGCTCTAGGCAGAATCTCCTCATAAATCACTCTCTGAATTAAGCCCAGGTCATCATCATCATGTAAGGCTGGATTATCTGAATGAACCAGTCCAGGGCTGGTCCCTCAACTGACAGCTCAACGATTATGATTTGCTGGTACTCAGTGTGAGCAGTCTGAGTCCTAGTCTCGATCACATGTAGAAAGTCTAGAGGGTCAGAAGTCCCATCAAAAGCAATCCTGCCAACTCTAGCATAGAACAAAGCTGCCTCAAAGTCAGACATACCCTGTTGATAGGCAGGCTGAACAGGTTGAACTACTGGAGGTACAGGAACATCTTTGTACTCTGGCTCTATAGGCTCCTCATTCTGTATCTCTCTGCCTACAATGACCTACCGCTCCTAGAGGTCTACCTCTGCCACGACCTCTGCATCTAACTGGCAGCTCAGGAGGTAAAACCTTATCCTGAAAGGACTCATCATCCCCGACCTCAACGACTGGTGGAGCGACACGTGCTCGCCTCCTCATTCTGAAAAGAAAAACATAAGGATTCAGACAAAACATACAACAGAGGATAACACAGAAAACTAAATCAAGGAATACTTATCAAGACATACTCAAACCTAATTCACTGCAGTAGTTTCAAAGAAAACATAACACTGAAAACTAGCGCCACAACTCACACAACTAAGGCCTTGACACAGAACTCCGCTTTGATACCAACTTTGTCATGACCCAAAATAGGGGGCCATGACCGGCGCTAGGGAACGGGAATTCTTTCGAATCCGGAACCCATAGCAAGCCTTTAAAAAATAGAATAAAAGCATGCAATAATAATAATATAAATAAAATATCTTGCAATGGAAATTAAAATCTCATATGTGATAATATAACTCATCAATTGATTTAATAACATAAACTCATCCCATATATATAATATCTTTTAATACAAATGCTTATTTCAATTCTTTAAAATACAAATCTCATACATATATAAACCATACATCCCACAAACTTAACTCCTGCAGTGTCTAAAATACAAAATAAAATCAAGTAAGCAGTTTGCATAATAAAGTCGAGGTAGAAGAAATCCGACGTAAGGGTCTGCTACTGAGGTCTGTGGAAGAAGACTCTCTTGAAAAATAGTCAACGGAGAGGAGTCAGACCTCATTGAGTGAATTATTATAATATATATACATGCATAACTAAATGACAAATGCAAACACTCAATAGTATATATAATAAATATATATACAGGCAAATACACACGGATGCAGCAAAAATCATTTTATATTATATGGAAAATAATAACCGTTTATGAAGGATCAAATAGAACTCTAGATGATCGCAACCTCAAATAGTGTTAGACAACACTCTAGCCATACAAGTTCACTTATTTCAAATAAGTTCACTTGTTCCATTTGGACAATAGACTGGCCTTAAGACATTAAGTCAACCGAGCTCCAGCAGTCTGACTGTCAATGTGATTGGCCCTGAGACACTTGGTCAACCGAGCTCCAGCAACCACACTCTCAAATCACATCACACATCAAATAAATCAATTCGATCAATATCCACAAATAGGTTAGTAATTTAACCTAAATTCTATCGTCATACCAGTACGTACTCGGTCCTAATGCTGCCCATTAGATAGCACGTTCTATTGATATCCTTCATTTATATATAAAACATACATTCATAAAATAAATGATGCATGACATTAAGTAAAATAACAATATAAACCATATATATACTAGAAATATACCAAAAATAAACGAAGTATATTTTGAGTATATATATGTTAAACAAATTTAGTTTAAATATAAAATAAACCAGAAGTAAACTATATATATACTTAAAAACATTTTAAGTATAATTCATTAATAAAACACGCATTTAATTTAAAATATACCTAAAATAAACCTAAGCAATTATTAAACCATTTATGCAGATTTTATAAAATTAGAACATACATTTCTAAAAACATGCATCCTAATACACATATATATAAAATAACAACTCATAGTTGTGTGCTCCATGAGACAGGTCCAACGGGCCTGGTCCATTAGGTCTCGGTCTTAGCGTAACTAAACAAATAAATGACGGCACGAAATTAGAATAAATCTAACGTAATTCTAGAGACTCAATCTAAAACACTAGACACAAATTAGGAATAGGGATTCGACCGAATGTCACGTTTTATGAGAATTCTATCAAAAATTTGACAGAACCTCCCTTGTAAAACGGACATCTCTCTACTTAGAAAGTAGAACCGGTCTTGCAAAAAACACACTTCGAAAATACACAGTCTTACAACCCCTCGGTCGGACTCTCAAACTACAATTCCATCGACCGAGGTTCACAATTCACGAGATAAACACAGAACACATTTAAATTCCAAAAATACCGAAAATACCCTTATTATACCAAAATATAGCAAATTAGAGATTTAAACGCTAAAAATAATTATTTTACCGACAAATACATAAAAACCCTAATTTTAATAAAATATTATTAAAAATCCATAATTCTTGACAAATTTATAAATATTGACCAAAATACATTTTATAACTCCAAATAACACAGTTAGCCCTAAAATGTATTAAAAATCAATAAAAACTGATTTATTTACAAAATAGTATATTATATATAATTTAAAAATAATTTACGAAAAATAGTTTTAATTAGTTAAAAATACTAAATAATTTGTAAAAATCATTTTTATACCTCAAATAACTGTTAAAACCAATTTAATTTAATTTTTAACCAATTTAGTACCAAATTACCAAAATACCCCTAGTTATATATAATTTCACATAATTCACTATAATTATACAAAAATTCACTAAAAATAATATAATTACTCAAAAATTAATTTCTCAACATATAATTCAATAAAATCAATAATTATACTCAATTAACCAATTAATTTTAACAAAATACTTAATTAACCTAATTTTCTAAAAATCACCTAAACTAAATAAATTCATAATAATTATACAAAAATCAAAAAAATTACAAATAAATTTCTAAAATTCATTCTAACACCTATAAAAACCATAAATCATAATTTCATAATTTATTGAATTAATTTACAAAAATTAGAAAATATTAATAAAATAATAAAAAATTCACAAAAATCAAAATAATTCCCAAAAATTCCAAAAAAATTAAAAGATGTAGATTGAGATACTAGGATCAATCTTTGTGAAGGAAGTAAGCTTGAATCATTAGATCAAAGTTAAAAAAAATTAAGAACTCATAAAGGCCGCAAATGAAAATTGAGAATCAAGGAAAATATAGACCAAATCAGATGAAACTAAGCTTGGAAATGAACTCATCGAAGCTCAAGGAGAAGATAGAGACTGGTGGCATTCAAAATGGTAGCGGAAAAGGCTTGATTGGCGTTGGGTACAATTTCGGTTTCTTGGAAGAAAACCGGCCAAAACTTGCCAGAAATGGAGGAAGAAGGTGGCGGAGGAAGCTTGGGAAGGTGGTGGACATCTGAACGGCTCACCGACGGTGAGGGTTGAGCTTGGCAACGACGGGAATGGCGGATGAGGGGCGTCGAGCGTTTTGGAGAAGATGAGTGGCAGTGATGTAATTAAATCAAACTTTAATTTTTGTGTATATATATATATATATATATATATATAACTTATATTATTATAATATATTAATATTATATTCAAAATAATATACACCACATGTTAAAATATCACCCAATATTCATATACATTTACATATATATGTATACATATTAATTTAATAAAAATGTATAATATATACTTAATTAAAATAACCCTAATTATTAAATATGTATATATATATGCATGTATATGTATATATTTTAATATGATAATTAAAATCGTGCATGGACTCATGCAAATTCATAAAACCGACTAACATAATTAATAATTATTTATTTAGGTTTTAATTTTCGCAAAAATAAAATTCTCGGGAAAATTTTACGTAAGAAACTTAAAATAATTAAAGATAAATTTAATAAATAACAAACTAATTAAATAATTAAATATATATATTAAAATTATTAACACTGCATATCCCGATGCAGTTTAAAATTATTTAAAATCTCGGGATATTACAAAAAAATGGAATTGAAGATAATTATAATAGTCATTAAAAAAATAACTATAAAGGTAAGTTTGTTTCACTTCTTTAAAAAAAAGGTAAATTTGTTTAACCAAGTAATTACAAATAATTTTTTTAAACAAATACAAAAGTAATTAAACTATAATTAATGGCTAATAGGCCTAAATATTCATTTGGGTGGGGCTGCTTCTTCTTCTTTTTCTTGTTGATATTTCCCAAAGAGCCGATATTGTGCCATAGCACGCAAAATGACGATCGTTACGACCAAATCAGCTAGTACATGGTCGGTTCATCCACCAAATCCTGCAAGCCATTTCTAGCCATCCCTATTCGATCAAATCTCGAGTTCACCCCCCTTTTTTCCATTATGAAACGACTGATAGGCACAGTTTCAACCGCTCTTTCCATTATGAAATGACTGATACACATAGTATCTAACGGTTGTTCTTTAAAATTACATGAGCGAGCACAATTGTTGTATGACCATATGCTTTTTATAAGAGCAGAACTCATGCTCAATAATGCAGGGTAATTACATAAGCGAGCATAATTGTTGCATGACCATATGCTTATTATAAGAGCATAACTCATGATCAATAGTGCAACATTTTAAAAATATGGTTGCATTGTGAGTTTCAGCTGTTTCATAACCGAAAAAAAGGGGGTAAACCGAGATTTGGTTGGATCGGGATGGCTAGATATGATTTTTAGGATTTGGTGGATGAATCAATCGTGCACCAGTTGATTCGGCTATAACAACCGTTATTTTCCATGCTATGACACATTTTTGCTCCTTTGGCGACGTCAAGAAGAAGAAGTGACGCATTTTTTGCTCCTTTGGCGATGACAAGAAAAAGAAGCAATAGCCCAAATGAATATTCAAGCCCATTAGCCATTAATTGTAGTTTAATTACTTTTGTATTTGTTTAAAAAAATTACTTTGTAATTATTTGGTAAAACAAATTTAACTTTACTTTTTGAAAGGAGTAAAACAAATTTATTTTTGTAGTTATTTTTTTAAGGACTGTTGTAATTATCTTCAAGTTGTATTTTTTTTAGCATTATTTTTAATTGTAGTTATCAAACTATTTGTTAAACCATTTGTAATTATATTGAATGTACTTTTGTTAAAAAAAAATTTGGAAAATTATTGTTATATTATTGAAATTAATAAGTATATATATAATTTGTATATATTTTAATTATATATAAATAATTTTATATTGTATAAATAATTACAATAGATATTTTTTTAACTAATAAATTTATATTAGTGAATCATTATACATTATATGATTTTTTTTTCTTTTTACCACATATGTTACATTAGTAATTTTCCTTTTAATGGATTCAAACCCTTTGTCAATTATTACAATAGTTCAAAGTTTACAAAATTTGTGTTTGACTATAGCATGAAACTACTACTAGAATACAAAGTTTATGGGTAAAATGGTAGAGATTTTTTTCACCATATCATTAAATTATTGCAGGGATACAAAATTCATGGGTGAAAGTTGCAGAGATTCCTTTCACCATAGACTATACCATGAAAATTATTGCAAGGATATATTTTTTTTCAATTCTAATTGTAGAACATTTGTTAGTTTTTTACTAGCACATCTATAAATTTGCCACTTCCTTTAGCAACTTCATTTAGGTACTTCCTTTGAATTTCAAGACAACCTTAAAAAAAAAAAAATTTTTTTTGCAATCAACTTAAAAAAAATTATTTAAAATATTTAATTGATCAAAGTTGTCAAAGGTATGTACATACTTAAAATTAATTATATATAACTATATAACTATATATATATATATATATAGTTATATAACTATAATATTACTTGTAATATGTTTATTTTTTCTGTAAGTATATTTGTTAATGGTAAAAAAGGAAAAGATGTCAAGTTCAGTGATCATATTGGATGAAAATTTGCTACGCCTAATAATAATAATAGATCTAAAATGACTTGTAATTCTTATGGGCACATGGTTACTAGTGAAATAACGAGATTAAAGCAACATTTAGCAGGAATTGAAGGTGACGTAACAACATGTCTAAAAGTGCCACATGCTGTGAGAGAATATATGAAAAAAGTTATTTTAGATTGGCAAGCCAAGCAGAAAGAAAAAATGACAACTAAAAAGCAACTTGACGAAGAAATTGTAGAAATTCATAAGAGTTGACAATATAACGATAGTGATGACGAAGAGGAGACAGATGCAATTATGCAATATACTAGGCAACAAAGCCTTCGACAAATTAAACTTGATTCATATAAAAGGACAAAAGGTGTTCATTATAATGCAGGTGGATCCAATGATAGTCAACAAAGAAAGTGAATGATGGGCCGTTATTTTAATGTCAGAGACACTGTAGATACACAAACTCCAAGAGACAACAATCCTCAATCTTTTAGATTTGATCCTCCTCAATTATCAACACCAACCGAAAGATTGAGAGTTGTTAAAGTGGACTTAGAGATTGAAAGGGAAAAAAAAGAAGCAAACCAAATTAAAATCTCTTCGGTTCAAAAAAATTAAAGAGAAATTGATGAATGCCTTCAGTCAATTTGTGGTTCATAGTAGACTACCATTTGTAGTTGTCGAATCACTATGGACATGACCTTTACTTAGAGTTGCTTCATAAGTTTTATCTAACATTCCACCTCTAATAACTTATGAACTTGCAGAGGTACGGGTGCCAAAGGAATATCAATTAATGAAAGAATATATCACATCTTTGACCAAGATTTAGAAGGAAAGAGGCTTGTCTATATTATGTGATGCATGGATAGAGACTATAAAAATGTCCATTATTAGTTTTCTTGTTTATTCAAATCGTGGCATGATTTTTTATAAGTCAGTGAATGCACCTAATATTGTAAAGAAAAATAGACATTATTACTTTCAGTTGATGTTAAAAGTTATTAGAGCTGATAAGGTTGTCCAAATTATTACTGATAATGATGTTGCAATTAAGTCAACAGGAAAAATGCTCATGAACAAGTATCATCATCTTTATTGGACATCATGTAGTGTTCCTTGTATTGATGTCATTTTAGAAAATATTAGGAGGAGAAGTCAAGAAAGTCACTGCATTGTAAAAGGGAAGAAAACCACCAAATTTATTTATAATTATAATTGGATGACAAATTATATAAAGAAATATATAGATGGTAAAGAGTTATTTCAACCTAGCATTACTAGATTTGGTACCAATTTTTTTATGTTGGAGAGTATTGTCTGTCAATGCAATAAATTGAGGAATATTTTTGAATTAACTATATGGGTGAATTCCAAATATGGAAAAATGTCAGATCCATTAGCCATTGAAGTGAGGGAAACTATATTAGCAACAACAAGTGAAGGAAGACTATTTTGGTAAAATGCAAATGAATTGCTTAAAGTTCAAGAACCTCTTTTGAAGACATTAAAGCTAGTTAATAGGGATGATGTTACGACCCAAAATAGGGGGCCATAACCGGCGCTAGGGAACGGGAATTCTTTTGAATCCGAAACCTGTAGCAAGCCTTAAAAAATAAAAGCATGCAATATATATTAAATTAAATAAAATATTATGCAGCAGAATTAAATCTCAAAAGTGAAATAATAATTCATTAACTCATGTGATAACATAAATCCATCTCGTATAACATAAAATCCTTCAATACAAATTTTTGGTTCAAACTTTTGAAATTTAAATCTCATACATATATAATACATACAGCTCACTGAAACAACTATTGCGGTGTCTAGAATACAAAATAAAACTCAGGTAAGCAATTTACATAATAAGGCCAGGGCAGAAGAAATTCGGCGTATAGGCCTACTACTGAGGTTCGAGGATGAAGACTCTCTTGAAAAATATCAACAGAGGGGAGTCAGACCTCACTAAGTGAATTGTTATAATATATATACATGCATAACTAAATGTCAAATGCACGCACTCAACAGAATATATATAATAAGTATATATACAGGCAAATACACACAGATGCTAAAATCACTTTATATAATACTGAAAAATATTAGTTTATGAAGGATCAAATAGAACCCTAAATGATAGCAACCTTAAATAGTGTTAGACAATACTCTAGCCATACAAGCTCACTTATTCTAAATAAATTCACTTGTTCCATTTGGACAGTAGACTGGCCCTGAGACACTAAGTCGATCGAGCTCCAGTAGTCTGACTGTCAGTGTGATTAGCCTCGAGACACTTGGTCAACCGAGCTCTAGCAATCAAACTTTCAAATTACATCTCACATCAAATCAATCCAGTTATAATCCACATATAGGTTAGTAATTCAACCTACAATCTATCGTCGTACCGGTACATACTCGGTCCTAGTGCTGCTCACTAGGTAGCACGTTCTATTGATATCCTTCATTTAAAATAAACTCATACATTCGTAAAATAAATGATGCATGACATTAATTTAAATGACAATATAATCAATATATATACTAGAAATATACCAAAAATAAACCAATTATATTTCGAGTATATATATGTCAAATAAATTCAGTTCATTTATAAAATAAACTAAAAATAAACCATATATATACTTAAAAACATTTTAGATATAAATAAAAAATAAAACATGCATTTAATTTAAAATATACCAAAAATATACCTAAAATATACTTAATCATTTATTAAATTATTTATGCACATTTCATACAATTAAAACATACATTTCTAAAAACATGCATCCTAATACACATATATATAAAATAACAACTCATAATTGTGTGCTCCACGAGACGTGTCTGACGGGCCTGGTCCACTAGGCCTTGATCTCAGCGCAACTAACAAATAAAATATGAACATGAAATTAGAATAAATCTAACATAATTTCTAGAGACTCGATCTAGAATTTTAGACATAGACAAGGAATAGGAATTTGACCGAATGTCATGTTTTACGAGAATTATATTAAAAATTTGACAGAACCTCCCCTGTAAAATGGACATCTCTCTACTTAAAAAGTAGAGCTGGTCCTGCAAGAAAACACAATTCGAATATAAGATAACCACACAACCCCTCGTTTGGATTCTCAAACTACAATTTCATCGATCGATGTTCACAATTCATGAGATATACACAAAATACATAAAAATTTCAAAATACCAAAAATACCCTTTATAGACCAAATATAGCAATTTAAATATTTAAACACTAAAAATAATTATTTTACCGATTTTTACTTAAAAACCCTAATATTAATATAATATTGTTAAAAATCAATAATTCTCGATAAATTCATAAATATTAATAGAAATTCATTTAATAAATCCAAATTACTTAATTAGCTCAAAAACATATTAAAAATCACTAAAAAATCATTTATTTATAAAAATAGTATATTATATATAATTTGAAAATAAATTTTGAAAAATAGTTTTAATTAGTTAAAAAATTAAAATAAATTCCAAAAATTCCACAAAAATTCTAGGGTGTAGATTGAGCTAAGATAAGCAACTTTTGTGAAGGAATTTAGCTTAAATCACTAAGATCGAAGTTAAAAAAAAATCAAGAAACTCAAATGGCCGAAAATGAAATCAAGCTCAAATCCTTACCAAAATGAGTTTTCAATCTAAAGGAAGCTTGGAATCAGCTTCTATGGAGTTCTAGGAGCTCAACGACACCAGAATCACCATAAATGGTGACCAGAAAGTGGTTGAACGGAGGTGGCTTGATTTTTTATTTTTTCGGGTTCTACAGCGACCACCGACGCTAGAGTGTGGAAGAGGGTGGTGGAGCAGCTCGGGAAGGCGGCGACACTTTGAGAGGCACACCGTCGACCTTTGAACGGCGTTGTAGCGGTGAGGAGTGAGGAGAGGTGGGTTTTAGGTGTGAGGAAGGGGATGAGGGCAAGAACTGTAATTTTCCTTATATATATATATATATATATCATTAACACTTTATATCAAAATATAATAATATTATAATATAAAATAAACACACACCACACATAAACATATATACATATACATATACATATATATATATCACAAAAAATAATAATAATAAAAATTATAATATATTTATATATAGTTTAAATATTAAACCCTAATAATCACAATAATATATATATATATATATATATATATATATATATATATATATATATATATATATATATATATATATATATATATATATATATATTATTCAAAATTTTAATTATGCATGAAACCATGCAATTTACTAAAATGAACTAACATTAATAAATTATTATTATTTAGGTATTATTTTCCCAAAAATATAGATTTTGGAAAAAAAATTTATGTAGCAAACTTTAAATAACTTAAAATAACATTAATTATTAATAAAATAATTAAATAGTCAAATATATATATATTAAAATTATTAATACTGCATATCCCGATATATAAAAATATTTAAAAATATCGGGTTATTACAGATGATAAACTAATAATGAGATTTTTGTATGATGCAATGGACAGGTGCAAGAAGGCCATTAAAAAAAATTTGTTGATATTACAAACATTGTTGGTCAATTATTAATAGAAGATGAAATTTTCAATTGCATCATAATTTACATGCTACTGGTATGTTATTTATAATTGGTAATGAATAATTTATTATTTTATTTGTAAGGTTTTTATAAAATAATGATTTACTTGTTATAGGTTATTATTTCAAACCATATTATTAATATTGAGATAATTATGATATTCCATCTGATATTAAAGTCATGCGCAGAGTTCAAAATATTATTAAAAAGATTAAACCAAATGAAGAAGCTCAAATTAATGTCTTTTTACAAGTAAGTTTTATTATTGCATTTAAAAGAACTTTTTCTTTATATATGAATAATTGCAGTTATATTATTGGGTTTTTTTACTATCGTGTAGATGTTTATTTTTCAAGAAAAGGGAGGATCTTTCGGATCCTTACTTGCTATAAAAGCAATCAAGAATTTGCCCTTAGATATCTTTTGTCTTGATATATAATTTATATTAATTAATCAATCATAATTTTTTAACTAGTTGAATATTGTTGGTTGATGTAGTTGAGTGGTAGATTAATTTTAGAGAGTCAACACCTGAATTTAAAATTTTTTTTGTAAGAGTCTTAAATCAAATAACATTAGTAACAAATTGTGAAAGGAATTGAAGCACTTTTAGCTTGATTTATACAAAGACTAGAAATAGATTGAAGTACAAAAAACTATACTATTTAGCCTATGTACGCTATAATATGAAGCTAAAATTATGAAATACAATGTGGAAGTCATAACAAGAGTTAGAGGAAGCTTTTAATCTGATAAACTTGGATTATATTCTTTATAGGCATGACCCTTTAAATCCATGGTTGGAAAAATCAGAGCTCCTTTACTTGATAGAGAGAATCTTGATTGGTTGAATGATGAAGATGATGAACAAGATCCTATAATTGATTTGATTAAACAAGAATTGAGTGTGGCTCCTCCCTTCAGATATAGTGTTGATTCTCCTTTAGGCGATGGTGGTGAAAGTGGTAAAAATGATGACAATGGTGATGGTGGTAGTGATGATGATAATGGCGATGGTGGTGGTGGTGATAGTTGTGGTGGTAATAATGATGGTGATCGTGTTAGTGGAAGTGGATATCATAAGCCAATTGGAACAAGCTGTGGATATTACGAAGATTCCAATTATTCAAATGATATCCCTTCTTTTTGTGATTCATTTAGTTCTCTAAATATTCCATCCAATTTTTCACAAAGACAACATTAATTTGATTACAAAATCAGTGGAAGTGAAAGTAGTTCTACTTAGACTACTACAAATCAAGATTATGGATTTAGTCATTATATGAATTCATTTGATCCTCTATTATATTACGGAATACCCTTTAATAATTGGAATCAGCAAGACTCACGCCAAATTTATCCAACCATATTTCAGAATAAAGTGTATACTTTTTAAAATTAACCCACTAATGTGTTTGAATTTCAAAGAAGCCATTTAGATGCATTCAATGAAAGGAGTTCTTTTTTTAACTTATTTTTATATGAAATGAGCAATTAAAAAGCAGATGATTATAATGTTGGGCCAAGTAATCAAGATCCTTCACGCTACTCTTTTTGGTAGTGATTTCTATTATTATTGTATTTGTTTTTCAGTTTGTAATAATATCATATTTGTTAGTGATATGCCCTAGGTTAATTAAGTAAGGACTATACTTAACATTATCATATTTCTATTTTAATAATAAAGAGGCATTTTTATTATTACTGGCTAATTCTAGTATTATCTTTGATTAGTTAATTCTACTAAGATCATTAAGTACGTGACTTGATAGTAAAACTCTTAGGTGATAGTTGAATTATAATCTAAATATCCCTAGTCAATTGTTGTTATAGGAATAACAATGAATAAAGACTAGTATGAGGTTGACTAATGATTAAGTTTTATTGATCATGTATATGAGATATTAAGTCAAACTCATAGGTATATATTTAGGAAAATGATGTACTGGATCAACCCACTATGAGAATACCACATAGATTGTTATTATAGGTAATTCTCATCATAATAGTATTATTTGAGTCCTCTGACTTGAGATCACTATGGTTGCCTGTATGATAAGTTATGTATTTTGACACATCCCTACACTATACTTTAACCGGATGATAAAACAGGTTGTGATTGGATATAGAATGAGCTATGTGAGGAATGTGAGTAGTTAAAATGGAATTTGGCCCTCAATTTTTTAAGAAGATATTTGTTGGGCCCCTCGATGAGTTAGACTGAAGAGAAATACATGGCCATGCTAGAATGATTAAGAGTTATTAGTGTCAATCTACTTAGGATCGAGAAACAATATGATTAAATAATATAAGGATGATATAATCCATATCTTATGTTCAATCAGGATATCATGTGACAAAAGGACTATAGTACACACTATATATTTGGTTATGTAGGATTATCGGCCTTCGTACAACTTGGATAGTCATAATATCTTATTAGAGACCAATTATAACTTGTAGGCTAAAATGAGAATTTTAGGCTCACTGTTAACGTTGTGTGAACCTACATGGTCACACACTTAAAACAAGCCCAAAACAGACTTAGGTTAATAAGCCCAATACTTGTCTCTAAGTAAGATTAAATAAATGAGTAAATAAATAATTATATATATGTATATATATTTATATTAGTATTTATTTATTTCCTAATTTATTTAAGGTAATAGTTATCTAAAATAAATAGGAAATTATTCTAATTTGAAATTAGAATCAAAATAGAAAGGGAAGTTTAAACTTACCAAAACTATTTTGGTAAGTAAAAATATATCAAACCCTAGAAAGGATAGTTATAAATACGTCTCATTCTCTAGGGTTTATAGTTTTTAAAAAGGGTTAAGCCACATTTTCTCCTTCTTCTTCTTCTTCCTACACTTCTTTTGTGAAAAGAAAAGATATATATAGAAAATATGTTGTGAGACAATAAAGGTTTTAGCAGACCTACTTTACTTTGTATCATATTGTTCGTGTGGATACCTTAAAGGACGTGATCTTTTGGTGACGTCTTAATCCAATAAGAAGATACAAAAAGCTCGAGGAAAGGTGTCACTGGTGTAAACCCCCTCTTTTCCTTCCAACGTTCTTGCCTAGAAATTGTCTTGGTGAGTTTTGGAAAACTCTCTCAATTGATCTGATTCGAATTACATGGATTCGGGTTATGAGTTTTGTTATTAAAAGTTTTTGTTTTCCGCTGCGTTTTGGATCACGAAACCCAATAATATTAATATAATATAATTGTTTACATATTAAAGGTTTAAAATATTCTCTTATGTCATATTTTATTATAGTAAATAATAATTTTTATATTATATTTGTTATTTTTCTAAATGTATATTTTTAAGTGGAAATATATATTTTTAAGTAATTCTTAACTTATTATATTAGATGTTAAAGTTTATTTTGAATTATTTTATTAATATGATGCATTTTATTGATTATTTTTTCAAATTCACAATAAAAATAAATGATACAATATGATTTGATCCGATTTAGTTTGATATCGTTATATCATTACCGATATTGAAACAGATCACGATACCGTCGTTTAAAACCATGTTCATGGGTGGTAGGTTTCTTGTGTGCTTTGTGTATAGTATAATGTTAAGGGCTTTATTCAATTCAAATGATACATAGGTATTTTTAATTCACGGAGACTATCACCTATCATGCATGATTTTCAGTTCCACGCTGTTCTCTTATGCTCCTTATCTCTTTCCTTTATTGGAAGCTTGCATTTAGTTTAGGGTGAATTACTAAACCCCCTTGATGTTGATCCCTCATTTCTTAAAAATACATTATAACATCCTTAAGGTTTGTTTCTGTTATATTAATTGGTCCTTTCAATTTTGCTAATCTTTCTGTGTCAGACTACCAAGTGTGGGATTCAATCTCTTACTTTGTTTCTTCTGTGTTAGCTAGAGAGAGCTCAAATGAATGATAAGTTCTATTTAATTTTTAAAAAATAAAAATAAAAAATTACATAAATTTAAATTAAAATGATATTTTTAAAATTAAAAATAAGTTGCTTCTATTTAACTTTTTAGTTATGATTAAATAGTGCTCATGTATATAACAAATATTATTAAAGAAATTTTTAGTTTTTAAAATTTTCAATTTAGTTAAATTTAAATTATATATTCACTTATTTGATAAATTTTTTTATACAAATTCTTTAAAAAATGTTAACAATTTAATTTTTAAAATTGTGTCTTACATATTTTTAAATTTGATATCTATTTAAAACTTAGTACTAATTTATAAAATATATTGGATTAATTAATTAAAAGTAATAATTTTAGTAAATTTAATTTTATTATTTTTTTCAAAAAACACATCTTTTATGTGGGTAGGTCAAATCATTATTTTATTAAATTTACTCAAAATATTTTATAAATTAATTATTATTTTCAATTTATTTATGAGACACATGATTTTCATAATTAACTTTTTAAAAATTTTTAAATACAAACTTTTTCTCACTTCCTCTATTTCTTATATATTCAAAATTTTAATGCTCTCAATGTCTTACTATTACTAATATATCTTTTTTTTTATATCTCTTAATATCAATGAATGAAAAATTTTAAATTAGAAATAATTGATAATTTTGATTTGATTTTTAGTAAAAAATTAAAAAGTAAAATAGATGATGCAATTTAATTATTTAATCTTGAATTTTTAAAATAATTGATATTTTTATTTTTATTTTTAGTAAAAAATTAAACATGAATTATATTTTTATTTTTTAAAATTTTTTTGTATTTCTTTAATTTTGTATCTGATTTAAACTAAACTAAAATTGAAAATTTTAAGAATAATTTTTATGATTTACTTATTGTTAAACTTTTTTATGTTCTCAATCTTTATTTTTGCTCACATAGTTTTTATATGTCTTAATATCTATATATCTAAAGTTTTAAAAATTGAAAATTAAAAGTTAACTAATTGTTAAAACCACAACATAATTATTAATTATATATATAAGCACTATTTAATATTTAATCGTAATTAAAAAATATAAATAGATGGAACTTAATTTTTACTTTTTAATTTTAAAAAATAATTTATCATTTTAATTTAAATTTAAATTTATGTAAAAATTTTAGAAATTACATTTTTCTATATTCTAAGTTTTTATTTTAAATGGAATATTAATTTTTAATTTAATTTTAATTTTTTTAATTTATGTTTTGCATATTTTTAAATTTGATAAATTAGACCTAATTAGTCAATTTATAAAAAGTTAGAATTGTTTTGAACTAAATTGAATAATTTTGAAAAGTTAAATTGGTCTAATTGATCAAATTTATAAAATTAGTGTGATAATTGATTAGAAAATTAATTTTTATCTATTTAACCATTACGTTCAAATTTAGAGAGCAAATTATTAGTTTAGTAAGCTATAGCCAATACATGCACCACCACTCACAAGCCGTTGGTCCTACATGCAATGCTATATATGTGAGTGGCGGTGAATGTACCTTTGACTGTAGGCGATTTAAATATTTTGTACTTGAAGTTGAATAAGTTTTTATTTTTATTGGATAATTATTTTACATTAAATTTATATGTCTTATATCCAACGATATAGTATAAAACATAGGCAAATATATATATATATTTTGATAAAAAAACGTTGCAAAAGCAAAAAACAAAACTATAAAGCCATCAACCTGTTATAACTAATGCCAACTGTATCGTGAACGATCCATTCATGAACTTCAGAAGGAGGTTCCCTCAGCTTATGACAGCCCAGGCAGAGATCCTTTGTCATCGCAACCAATCGATCATCAAAAGTGTTATCCTCCCTATATATGTGCACAATCTGGACATCCCAATCACATTGCAACAGATAATTAATCGAAGAAACCAGTTACCTGTGACCGTGACAAGTACCTAACCAAGCCTGTATAAATTGAAGAGCACATAAACTATCTGTCTCCAATGCAACTCTTTGATAATTAAGCTCCTAAGCCATGGATAACCCATTCCAAATCCCCTACAACTCCACTGCAGTGATAGAATGCACACCAATTTTAAAAGCAAACCCTACCATCCAATTCCCATAGAAGTCTTTAACCACTCCACTTGAAGTCGCAATCTTAGAAGAACTATCCAATGCCCCATCGGTAATTACCTTCACCCAGCCTTACATAGGAGGCTTCCAACCCATAAGCCCTTGAACTTTCAGCTTGCTTGCCAGAGTAAATTGCCCAAGTCTGCCAAAAGTCTTTTGTATCTCGCGAGCTCTGTATAAAATATCTATGGCTTTATCCCCTCTCCAATATTCTTGCTCAAATATCACATGGTTTTGCCAATATCACATCCTCCAAACTGTAACTCCAAATAAATAATCCCAATTAGTGCCACATTGAAGTGCATTCTTCTTTAAAAGATTCACCTTGAATTAGTCTTCTAAATTTAAAGTATAGAAGTTCAACCCGTCCAGCCCTTGCAATAGACGATTCTATACCCCACGAGTCTGCATGTAATTGTGAAGAACATGCAACACTATCTCAGACTCCATACCACAGATTGAGCAAACATCATATTCTCCTAAATGTTGTCTGATGATACATCATAAATCTTCGGCCATTGGTAAGAGAACACGTGTGAAATGAAGATAACTAGAGTGCTACCATAAGAGATTTTGACTCATCAACCCAGACTACGAACCATCACCTAGAACACTTCGAATCCTACTCCATCTGGCTTGATTAACTAAGGGGACTCCTCCTTGCCTGTCCTCTCACCTAAAAAGCCAAAAGCAAGGCGCTCCCAAAAATCGTACTTCATACAACTGTCCTAGTTGACGTACCCTTTGTCGCCTATCAAATCAGGTACCGACCAGACAAACAGGCCTCGAACGACACAGCAGCTAAGAGCAGTGTCCTATACAATAGTAAGGGGACACATGTTGTACTTTCTAACAAACTCTCCCATAAAGAAACTTTTATAATCAGAGGCCCAAGTATCATTTCTCATATACTGCTGACGTCCTTCATAACACACATACTCACTTCTTTCATCACCTTCATCTTCTTTTCTTTTCTTTTCTTCATCTTCTATTTTTTCAATGACTTTCTGATCAAGAAATCATCATATTTCCTTGAGCTCCCATGGATCCAATGGTTGACTTAACCATCGGAGGGGCTTTGGGCAATCAGGGCCCTCTCTGACTGAGCTTCTCTTATTTTGCTAGCACCATCACCATCTGGATCGAGGCTGATGCTAAGGAGAAAATTTTATGAACCATCATTTGGTGCCTTTTGTGGGAAGGGTAGTTGTTCGGTGCAGAATATTTATCCTTTAGAACTAGTTCTTAAGGGTATTTGGAGTGGCAAAGGTGTTTTCATTTTTTCACAAGAACGACTGATTTAACTTTGAAGAGAGATGAGAGTGAAAGAGCCGTTAGAGGAAGGGATGGTAAAGCGACAGAGACCTTAGCACCGCCTAAAACTATCGAAGTTAATGTTGATTTCCTTAAAGATCTAATGAATAAAGTCGATTACTTGGTTGATATGCACAAACACCAAGACAAAGGGAAGGTAACGGTTGCAAATCCTTACATACATGCCCCATTGGTGCAAAGAAGGAGACGTCGTTTTAGGGACAAAGATGATACATAATAGTTTAATTTGAGGTCCCCCATGGGATGTCAAGTAATGCAAAAAGGAGGACCCTCTTGTCCTTATGCCACTAAGAGAGAAGGTAGAAGGATTAGAGGTCCTCTTGAACCTATAAGAAGTGAAGATGCCCAGTACTAAACATATAGAGACTACTTTAAGAAGCAACAACGTTATTGAGTCATGAGTATACAACAGAGAACCTCATGGTAAAAGGTATGTGAGCCCTGCCTACAGTTCATACCACACCAGTGACTAGGAGGATGATTTGAAGGAGTTCATAGAGTGGAAAAAAGCTAAATCAGATAGAACTAAGCCTGATGGTTTTCACCTTAATCTAGTCTTGCTTTTCTCTAACTTGATACAAAAAGATCCAATACTTAGTAAATTCAAACTACCCAACTTACCCTCTTATGATGGAACAACTAATCCCTGAGACCATGTGATTAAGTTCAGAACTATTGTTGAGTTTTATACTTGCTCAATAACCATGTTGTGTAAGATGTTTCTAATTACCTTTATGGGAGCAGCAGAAACCTGATTTAATCGTCTTGCCCCAAATATTATTCACTCTTTTAGTGACTTTTGTAAGTTTTTTGTAAGTAAATTCATATTTAGTATCCTTGCTAAGAGGGAAACATCCTATCTGGAGACTATTATGCAAGGCAAATAGGAGAACCCGCAAGAGTATGTGGCCCAATTCAATATAGAATTTTTAAAAATTCTCCATTTAGAACATTCGAGGGCGATAGAGGCTATCATGAAGGGAACAAATTGTCCACCTTTCTTCAACTCTTTATCCAAAAATTGACCAACTGACCTTACTACCCTCATGGATAGATATGAAAAGTACATCAAACAGGACAATGCTTTCCGTTCTAGCAAATTTGCCCCAAAGAGAAAGGAGCACTTAGAGGAGAATTCCCCTTCTAAGAGGTTCAAAAGGGGTGCAAACCCTCCATCCTTCAGGTCACCACCATAGAGAGCACCAAGAAGACCGTTCACTCCCTCACGGGAGGAAAACATGGCCAAAGGATATGCCTTCCAACCCCAAAAAATTGTGACCAGACAAAGTATTGTCTCTTTTATCAAGTAGTGGGCCACAACACTAATGGATGTCATAAACTAATGTTAGATATTGAGAGGTTGATTAGATAAGGGCATTTAAGAGGTTTTATTAGGTAGGATGAATCTTAGTCTGGATAACTCAACTCTAGGAAAGAACCCGTCAACCCAAGGCCCTCTAAAGATAAAAAACTGGCTATTCCTTCAAATATTGGAGCTGGAGAGGTTATACATATGATATCAGGGGAATATCCTTCCTCAAAAATGAGAAAGCTAAAGAAAGACTTACCCAGATCTCACAAACAAGTTGAGGGGAAAGGAAAAAAGACCCCCAGAATATATGTAGTGACTTTCGGCCCTAAGGACATCTAGGGAATAAAAATCCCATGTACTAAAGTAATGGTAGTAATAACTATAATAAACAACTATGTGGTGGATAGGATACTAGAAAACTATGGGAGTTCCGTTAACCTGCTGCCACATCACGTGTTAAAAAAAATGAGGATCCGGGATGATTGCTTGACGCTAGTATATTCATATCTTAAGGGGATTGATGGCACACTTATCAAAGTAAAAGGGAAAATAACACTATCTTCACTTTAGGTGAGAGAAGCAATGATAGCCAAGGTATCTACAACCTATAACACCATTATAGGGAGACCTATATTGTATGAGTTCTGCCTCATAACTTGTATAAGGTACTTATATATGCAAAATGCCTTCCAAGGATAGCCCAATCATAATTAGAGGAAGACAGTTAAAGGCCAAGTATCGCCACTCTGTCTCTCTAACTCCACTAAGGAGAGAGGACATTTTGCTCTGCGAGAACCTTGAAGTGGAAGGGAGCATAATTGATTAAAGGATAAAACTAGTAGGGGAGCTAGAGCCTTATGCCCTTACTCCAGAATACCCAGAGAGAGCCACTCATGTCAATGCATACCTAAGCCCAAAATAGAAGACTTTGGTGAAAGAGTTTCTTATAAGGCATGTTCCCACCTTTGCCTTCAAGCTAAGCGACAAGCTTGGGATTAATCCGAATGTCATGGAGCATAAGTTGAATGTAGACCCAAATATTTTACCCATGAAGTCGAAGAAGAGGTTATTCCCACCTCATAAATAGGAAGCCATAGACAGGGAGGTAGACAAACTGATAGAAACTAGCTTTATCAGGGAGGTAACTTATCCCACTTGTCTCACTAATGTTGTACTAGTTAAGAAAGGAAATGGTAAGTGGAGGTTGTATATAGATTTTATAAACCTCAACAAGGCTTGCCAAAAGGACTATTTTCCATTATTGTCAATTAATAAACTAGTAGATGCAATAACTAGATTTGAGTTCTTAACCTCGGTGGATGCTTTGTCAGGGTACGATCAAATCCCCATGAGTCTGAACGATGAGGAGAAAACTGCATTCATAGTAAAAAAAGAGACTTATTGTTACAAAGCAATGCCCTTCGAGCTAAAAAACGCTGGTGCCAACTACCAACGCCTTGTGAAAAAAATCTTTAAAGATCAACTGGGAAGGAACTCAGAAGCTTATATAGATGATATGATAATCAAGAGCAAAATTTTTGAATAGCACCTGAAAGACTTGGAAGAGATCTTTAGAGCGTTAGATCGGTATGGGATAAAGCTAAACCTAAAGAAGTGTTCTTTCTTCATCAAAAGAGGGAAATTTCTGGGTTATATGGTTAGTAGTAGAGGGATATAACCTAATCCAGAGAAGATCTAGGCAATCCTAGATATGCCTTCCCCTACAAATATAAAAGATGTTCAGAGGTTGATAGGGAGGATAGTTGCCCTGATAGAGAGGTGTTTGCCTTTCTTCAAAAGGTTAAGGAAAGTCCGAGCTTTTGATTGGATTGAAGAATGTGAAAGAGCCTTTAAAGAACTTAAGGCATATCTCTAGTCACCCCAAACTTTGAGTCAACATGTCTAAGAAGAAGAAATGTTCATTTATATATCTGCTTTTGATCAGGCAATTTGTGTTATGCTAGTCAGAGAGGAGAAAGACATGTAGAAGCATGTCTATTATGTGAGCAGGGTGCTAAATGGGGGGTAAAATTAAATTATTCTTAGGTAGAAAAGTTGGTTTATGCCCTCTTAGTGGTTGTTAGAAAATTTTAAGTCTATTTTTCGGGATACTAGGGAGTAGTTCTAACTGATACACTTTTGAGACAAACCTTATAGAGACTCTCCATAAAGGGAATGATGACTATTTGGCTTATTGAAATAGGGGGATATAGACTTTGGTACGAACTAAGGAGAGCCATTAAGGCCCAAGTCTTGGCTGATTTCATTGTTGAATGTAGGTTCAATGAGTCAGATCTTAAGGAAAAATAAAAGACGAATAAAAAGGATACCTTAATAACATATCCGGCTACCTATTCCCATTTGTCTTATGAATGGAATTTATATGTGGATGGATCTTTTAATACAGGAATAAATAGGGTTGGAATCATTTTAAAGGGCCTTCAAGGGTTCCAGATTGAATTTGCTCTAAAGCTTGATTTCCCCACATTTAACAATATAGCTGAATATGAAGCTATTATAAGGGGCCTTTTACTGGTTGAAGCTACTAGGGTTGCAAATTTAAAAGTGCATAGTGACTCCCAGCTAGGTGTGAATCAAATCAATGGTACCTTTAAAGCTAAAGACAAGGTAATAGAGACCTATCTCTAGAAGGTGAGAGAAATCTTGGCAAGATATCAGACAAATGGAATTCCCATTTGTATAATGAAGATACTAAGGGAAGAAAATGGAGGAGAAAATTCACTGAGCAAAATAACTATGCAACAAGAAGAATCCCCATTTGCTACTTAAAGGTAGAAACCTTAAAGGTTCTTATAATCACGGACGCTCAGGAAATTTGCCTATGTGAAGACAACTGGCGTGCCACCTTAAGAGACCTTGACTCATTAACTCAGGCTACAAACCATCACTTGGAACACTCTAGAAGACTCCCTCACTCTAAATCTTACTCCATCTTGCTTAATCAACCAGGGGGGACTCCTCCCTGCCCGCCTCTTGCCTAAAAGGTTAGAAGCGAGGCGCTCCTAAAAACCTTACTTGATATAGCTGTCCCAGTTGACGTACCCCTTGTCGCCTATCACATCAGGTATCGACTAGACAAACAAAGGCCTCATATGACACAGTAGCCAGGAGCAGTGTCGTATCCAATAGCAAGAGGACACATGTTGTACTTCCTAACAAACTCTCCTATAAAGAAACCTTTATAATCAAAGGCCCAGGTATCATTTCTTATATAATGCTCATGCCCTCCACAACACACACTCTTACTTCTCTCATAAACTTCATCTTCATTTCTTTTCTTTTCTTCATTTTCTATTTTTCACTGACTTTCTGATCAAGAAATCATTATATTTCCTTGAGCTCCCATGGATCCAAAAGGCTGACTTAACTATCGAAGAGGTTTTAGGCAACTAGGGCCCTCTTTGATTGAGCTTCTCTTGTTTTGCTAACTCCATCACCATTTGGATCGAGGCGTGAACCATCATCGTCTAACCCATTCCACATTCGTGAGCAATATGTTCTTTTACAGCTAACCATATAAAGTTTCAAATTCTTTGAGGCCCACTTTACTTCCAAACTAGGTTCCAGAACTTCCTGCATCCCCTAGAGGCTCCTAAAGTGAGAAACTCATAAGCCGATTTCATTTTAAAGATGGTGACAACCCCCAAAATACATGATGCAGGCCAGCATTAGACATCGGAGGCTGATAAGTAGCAATCTGAAGAATTATATAATAAGGAAGTAACCCCGTTACCATCTCCCAATTTCGCCTATTCTCTTGATTCACAAATTGATGCACCCTTATTTGGCATTGATTCTCAAGAACATTTTATAATGCCACTTCAACGAGAGACACATCTAACACCCAAGGATCCAATAAAAACAGACTCTTCCCGTTGCCAACACTCCATCTAATTCCACTAATAATTTTATCCCCCAGTCGCACTAGAGTCCTCCATAAAATTGACCCATTTTTAACTAAGGGTTGTCGAGTAACATCCCTCGGAGTTGAACAAGATATTTAGTGTCAAGTAATTAGCTTAATATTTGCAAGCAATTGGTGATGATATTTTTGTGCAATTATTATGAGGAATATAGTAAAGTATTCATATGGAGGTAGGGTGAGGAAATTTGTTATTATTTTTGTGCAAATATAGTCCATAAATAGTATGTGACATCCTGGGCATATGAAGAAATCTACTATTAATTATGTTCTAGATATTTGCCTTGATGAATTTATGTACTATAGACCACCTCATGGGAGTCCACAAAACTTAATTAGAAAGAATTCCCATTTGGATTTGCTTCCCATATGTAATTTATAAGATTTGATTGGCTGTAGTGTATATATATAAAGAAACTGAACTGATGCTTAAATATTGCAGAAAGTTTTATATTATCATACAAAATAAGCCTCAAACAGACCTTTTTTTTTTTGTTTTTGCATACAAACAAAACTATTAGGTCGGCGGATTTTGCAATTGAGATATTAATTTGTGAAGAGATGGCAAAACTATTATGCTCTTGCTTTCTTCTTGTTCTCCTCTTCCTGGCAGCAGGTCAATCTCTCATCTTAGTTTTCATGCTTTTTTTTTTTAAAAAAAAAAGGTTAATACGTCAGACAATCTATATATTCATGAATTGAATAATAGTGAACAATTATTCTCTTTTAAATCATGCGAAAATTAAGTTCAGCAGATAAATAAGAATAGGAATCGAAGTCTGCATGCATACATGTGGATTAGAGACGATTTACACAAATCTTTAATTGTTAAACCATTTTTTCTCTTGTCTACAGTGTGTTCTTGGCAAGGGTGTGACATGTTCACTTGTTTCGTATGATTTGTGGCAGCTCAAGGTGGACTCGGCCGGTCGACAGGAGAGCTAAATAAGTGCATAGCCAGCTGGGCATGCGAAGACAAGAAAATTTGCAAGGATGAATGCAATCAAAAGTATCCTCAAGGATATAGATCATGCATTGGAGACCCAAAAACCTGCTTATGCAGTTATCACTGCTAACAAAAATTGCATTAGCTTCTAAGTGAGAAAAAAGGGATTGCATCATGAGACAATAAAGAAGATGCCATTATTGATTAAGTCTCATATGATTATCTATCGTTCTTGAAATAAATGTCAAATTTTGCATTTGCAATATTGATGATATAGTTGAAAATAAATGTCACAGGCACAACAATGTTTGTTTGCAAATGAAATGGTTGAAATATTAATCTAATATATTGTAGATGTAAGTTTTCCTTATAAATTTAATAAATTAGGAAAATTATAAATAAATTTAAAATTTAATTTATTGTTTCATAGTCACAAACATAAAATGTTTGTTGAATATTGCGATGGATATAGTTTTTGCACCTCTCATTTCTAACAACCAATTTTACTATTACACTAATCAATCTATCAACCACTAATAAAAATACTTATTATCAATGTCTTTTAATTTAAATGAAAACAAAAATTATTTAAATAAAGTATCAAATTCTAGTTCATTGTATGATGAAATGAACAGTAAAAGTTTTTATCTCCCGATAAAATTTATTCAACTTGATCTGAATTAAATAAAATTTTTATAATTATTGAATATTAAAAATAAAAACATTCTTTTCCCAGCAAACTTGTACTTTGGCTTTAAAATTAGATAATTCAGATCCAAAGAATTTTATCCATATTGTGATCGACTTCAAAATGTTTATTTATTAATTTATTTATTTTATCAATGCACAAAGAATAGAGGGGAGTATGAGACTGAAATGTAAGTTTTTAAATACTATTGAAAATCATTTGATTATTGGATCAGAATTCATCGTTAAATAATTTTTTATTTTAGTTTATTTAACTTTAAATACAAAATAAATTCAAAAATTAAAGTGTTACAAAACTATTACACATGCCAATAAATAAAAAACAAATTCAATAATCAAAATTTACATAAACCTTCTAATTAAGGTAGCAAGTAAAATTTTGTAAAATGAAACAGTGTCGCTTGAAGCCATGGAGCTGCGGAAAGAACGTCATCGTTTTGAAGGGATAAGACATAAGAGGAGAAGAAAGGGGTTATGATGGGTTTTGCATTTACTCAGTGCCATATGAGTTCATCTGCGCCTTCTTACTCACTCAACTCGCTCGCTTGCTTGCTCACTCAATCTGTCTCTTTGAAACGTTCGGTCAAAAGAGTTGAAGAATTGAAGCTTTCTGCACCGAAAGAGAAGAAACTAGCCAGCTTTTCCACAGGGAAAAGTATACTCCATTACAGTGGGCTTCCATTTCTCATGCTAATATTTCTTGAGGTGAAGTAAAGTAAAGTTTGATTCTTGATTCTAAATTTTGCATCATCAGTGCATTTTTTCTCCATTTAATTTGATAAATTGTGCTTAATAGATGTAACCCAATTGCTCTTTTAAGATGTAATAACTGTTAGTTGAATGATATTGCCAAACTAACTGTTAAAGAACTGGTATTTTTGCCAAAATTGGCTGTTTTCCTTTTAGTATCATTTTGCTGTGAGACCTGCGTGACGAAATTGTTATAAACAATTGAGTTTAATGGGTTGATGTCTTTAGTTTAGGACTGATATTGTAGCATAAATTGATTTGAAGCTGTTGTGTTTTTAGTTAATTTTTCCAAGTTGTTTCTTTGCTGACTGTTGTTGTTTTCATCAGAAACTGAGCGAGTGTTATGTGCTGGGTGGGATAGAGACCTGAATTATCATCTGTACTGCAGTTGAGGTGGATTTTTAGCGGTAGCAGTAGAACAGATATTGAATTGTTTATGGATTGTAGCCTTCCTTATCATTCAGTGATAATCCTTTCCATCATTTTGTTCTATTTGTAATATATGTTCGGCATTCCCTTGAGTTACAACATTCCTGCATTTTCATGCTGATCCACTTCTTCTTGTGATCAGAGAAAGATGTTTTTCCTTCAAACAGTTTTAATCCCAAAATCCTTTTCACCTCTTTGTTCAGTATATGTTGAGCCTAGTTTGCCATTATTTTCATCAAATTTTATGCAAAATCATCTTTATAGTCATACTTTAAGTGCTTGTCATCATTGGGAATATGTATCACCTTCCATGTATTCTGGACGTGGCATAAAGCCTTTTTCTTGTCTTGCTGTTTCAAGGAGGTCTGATTCAGAATGTGACCCTAAAACTACCTCCAAGCCTAAAGATAGACCTAAAACAAGAAATCGTCGTCCTCAAGCAGTAGACAATAAGAAGGAAGATGAAAAACCTGAGACAAACTTCCCAACTATAAAACCTCGCAAGCCAAGGCGTGGTCGTAGGAGTGAAGCAGCTGCAGTTGAAGATTTTATACGTGACAGGCTTGAACAGACAATTGAATCAATTCGACAGCAGAACTCAGAAGTGTTAGAGAATAAAGAAAATATAATGAAAGACAGAGTTGATTATAAGATAGATTCTGAAATCAGCGATGATGATGATGATGATGATGAGAAACTTGAAGATGAACATCATGTTGGTGAAGGAAAAGGAAAGAAACAGGAGATGGCAGTAGAAGAGGAGGACCCAAATTGGCCATTGGATGCTGATGTTGGTTGGGGAATTAGAGCATCTGAGTATTTTGAGAAACATCCAATCAAGAATGTTGTGGGGGAAGATGGATTGGTAATTGATTGGGAAGGAGAGATAGATGATAACTGGGTGAATGAGATTAACTGTCTTGAGTGGGAGAGGTTTGCTTTTCATCCTAGCCCACTAATTGTTCTTGCTTTTGAGAGATATAACAGGTAATTATCATCTATTATTTGCTGTTTGTCATCCTTGGAGCATTTTCTATAATTCTAAAGCACACACATCGTCATTAAAAGTGTGACTGTACTTCTTGGTATCTATTGCATGTTCGTACATTAAGCAGCTTCCAGACATAAGCTGAAGATGTAAAAGTAGTGCCCTCTTTTTTATTCCCCTTGCAGTTTAATGTATCTTTTGTTGAGTGCAAATTTTTGTGTGTAATCTATTTCTAAACTAGGAAAAGATTTTTTATTTCTATCATCTTCTACCTTCATGGTACTATTTTCATAAATAAGATGCAGAAATGCACTTCTTCCAATATGGCAATGTATGGCCTTTGGATATTTTCTGTCGGTTTTCTGCATGCACATACTTTTTGTGTTTTTAGTGAAAGAAGAGAGGCGTGATCATATACTATACACGTTTTTCAATGGCTCAGTTACTGAACAAGAAAGGCAAAAGTGACCATTGTCTGAGTTAGAGTCCATGTAAATGTTTGGGAGGTCATTGCTAATAGGAACAAATGTGTAACTTGGCAAAGCTGAAATTTGTCTCCAGGGCAACTGATAATTGGAAGACTTTGAAAGAGCTGGAGAAGGCGGTGAAGGTGTATTGGAGCGCAAAGGATCGATTGCCTCCTAGAGTGAGTTATGCTTCTCATTTCTTTTCCAGCATTTATTTTATTAACTTTCTTAAAATGTGATAGTTTTGTGTGTTAATTCTGATTCTTTGTAAATTTTTTTTTTTGCAATTTGATTTTATTGATCCTCTGATTGCTGAGGAATCAGTATATGATTTCTCTTGTTTCTATATCTTGACCAACTTTGGAAGTATGAAGTGCTGTTTGAGTATCCACTTACGTGAGTTTTTTTTTTTTTTTTTTAATTTGCTTTTTCTATGGATTCTTTACAGTTAAATTTTTTGGTTGTGACAAAAGATTAGTGCATAAATGTAACAACATTAGATCTTCTCATATTATTTAACCATGCAAATAACTGATTTTATGGATCTTGTAAATTTCTGGAGTCAGTCAGTGAAGATAGATGTTAATATAGAGAAAGATTTGGCATATGCTCTTAAAGTCCAAGACTGCCCTCAAATTCTGTTTTTACGGGGAAACAGGATCATGTATAGGGAGAGAGGTGAGACATTATTTTCTCTTTACAGAGTTGCAAAAGGCATGGTTCTGTTCATTCACTAGCAAGATATAATGCAGCTCACTGTTTCTTGCCATGCTGTATTGGACCTTGCAGACTTCCGAACTGCAGATGAGTTGGTCCAGATAATTGCACATTTCTACTACAACGCAAAGAAGCCTCCATGCATTAAATGATGTGTCTCCACCTTACTAATTTTTGAGGTACTCAAATGCAACCTATTGCAAGAGGGTATCTATTTGCAAGTCCATTGTTGATCATCAGTTTTGCTCTTATAATAAGCATATGGTGATGAAGATGACAGCTTACATTGTTCATTAGCTCTAAATATTATTGTGTTTTTTGTTAATGCTGTATGATTTTATGAATACTTACTCAGCAGTAGAGATTGCTTAGCTAAACAATACTAGATTGATCAGACAATACGCTAATCTCAAAACTCCTCCGACATGCCTGGCCAGTTGGGAAGCGACATGGACAGGTCAACACCGGTCAGTGTCCTGTGTTAACAGGCCAATAGACAGACAGTTAATGCTTCTACCCGACCGTCTGGTTTTTGGGTTGTCTTTTCTTTGGTTTGAAAAGATGCATCCAGTTGCTAAGTAGTTCCAAACAAGCAATTTTAGTTTTGTCTATTTTCAAATTGAACTGTGAACTCAGAAAGTTCAAGCACAATGGGTTTGTGCAGAGAATCACATATGACTGTGTGTTTCAGAACAGGAAAGAATCCCTTGTTTTACGTTTATTAAGCCTGATGTAATATTATTGTGGCCGTGTGACAATTGTGCTTGCTCATGTAATTTTTGTGTAGCGTAGTTGTTATTTAGTTCTTGCTTCAGGGGTGATAGATTTCTTGTGTGCTTTGTGTATAGAATAATCTTTATGGGCTTTATTCAATTCAATTGCTACATAGGTATTTAATACGTAAAGACTATCATCCATCATGCATGATTTTCAGTTTGATGCTGTTCTCTTCTGCCTCTGATCTCCTGTCCTTTCTGGTAAGCTTCCATTTAGTTTATGATGCCAGTTCATTTCTCCAACTAATGAAAAGTCCCTTATGTGCTACTTTGAATTGTTTCTTGAGTGCTGCTTTTTGTCATGTCTTGCCGGTTCTTATCTCATGTAAAATGTTGGATGGTTGATATTTTGATGCAGATTTTCTTGTGGGGAATCTTACTCCTATTTGGACCAAAATGTCTGTATTTGGTAATAGAACGTTAAAAATTGAAGGAAAATATTTGCCTATAGCCGTTACATGCACCACCACTCACAAGCGGCAGGTCCTACATGCAATGTTATGTGAGTGGGTATTTTGTACCTGCCACTTGTGAGTGGTGGTGCATGTACCTCGGCTATAGGCAATTTGAATATTTTGTGTTTGGGGTTGCACAAGATATTTAGTGTCAAGTAATTAGCTTAATGTTTCTGATAAATTGGTGTGATTAATTCTTTCAAGTTTGATATTTTTGTGCAATTATTATGTGGAATCTAGTAAAGTATTCACATGGAGGTTGAGAAGATTTGTTATTATTTTTGTGCAATAAATGGTATGTGACATCCTGGGGATATGAACAAATGTCCTATTAATTATGCACTAGATATTTGACTTGATGAATTTGTGTACATATGTAACCCCATGTGAGTCCACAAAACTTAAGTAGAAAGAATACCCTTTTGGATTTGCGTCTCATATGTAATTTATAATATTTGATTGGCTATATATATATATATATATAGAAACAGGACTGATGCTTAAATATATAGTAAGTTTTATATTATCAGACAAAACAAGCATCAAACAGAGACCTCCCTATATATAAACAACTTAGCTTGACGGATTTTGCAATTGAGATATTTGTGAAGGGATGGCTAAACTATCCACCTCTTGCTTTCTCCTTGTTCTCCTCTTCTTGGTAGCAGGTCAATATCTTTCATCTGAATTTTCATGTTCTTTTTTTTTTTTTTTTCAAAAATTAATAGTGAAGTTAGAAGACCTCAACATCCATGGACAGGGTAATGGGGAGCATTTATTCCTTTTTAAATTAGGCGGAGAAGTGAGCATCAGAAAACTCCCTCACTCTCACTCGCTTGCATTCTTATGCTTTAGATGCATGCATGAAGATTTTTAAGAGATGTTGCACAAAGCTTCAAACTTTGTTGCTGTTAAGCCATATTTTTCTTCTCCATCTGCAGTGTGTTCCTGACAAGTCATGACTTATTTGCTTGTCTTTTTTTATCTGTGGCAGCTCAAGGCGGACTCTGCCAGGCAGGAGAGCCGAAGAAATGCATAGCCAGCTGGGGCTGCACAAACAGTAAAACTTGCAAAGATGAATGCAACCAAAAGTACCCTCAAGGATATGGACAATGCATTGGTAACCCAAAAACCTGCTTATGCAGCTATGACTGCTAGTAAAAATGCTTTGACAGAATTGTATTGGTAATCTATATGAGAAAAAGGGTTTGCATCATAAGACAATAAACAAGATGCAATATTTCCATAGGTCTTGAAATAAATTTCAAAATTGCATTTGCAGTATCAATGAAGTAGTTGAAAATAAATGCCACAACGATGCTTGTTTTGCAATGAAGCGGTCGAAAGTATTTGTTGGATCTCATTTATGCTATTATTAATTCATGATGGATGACACACATATAAGTGGATTTCATTTGTAATGTAATATCTATCACATATATGAGTATATGTTTAATAAAAATTCTATCCAAAATAAATAATTTCTGAATTTTTTTATCTTTAATTATGTAATAAATATAAATTTGATGGTAGGTATTATTTTCCAGGCATTAAGAGATTTTATCTTTACTTATGTAATTTTTTTTTGTATTAATTAATTTGAGGTTCAAACTCAACTCTGAGAAATTCCTTTTAAGTTAAAAATATTAATTAATTATGCTATATATTATCAATACAATGGAGAGTTCATAATCATCCTTAATTCTCCCAAAACATACTACAACTGCACTAAACGACTATAATCAATACCCACTTCATGATCATCATGGAATGGCCACTTGTTCAAACCAGCAGGAGGATGCTGAAAACAGTGACTACCTGGAGCCATGGTTGAAGCTTGCTCAGCCATAAAATCCGCAGATTAATAACCCACATATTAATAACACCCAAATGAAGCAATCAATCACTTGTATAAAAAACATTGTAAATTGATAGAATAAAAATGTAACACTTGATGGGTATGAATTAATCATGGAATAAAATCAAAATATAAAGAATCTAAAATAGATATGCATAAACACATTAAGAAAATCATTACCCACTTTAATTCTCACCACCATCAATTTTCTACTAATTCAAATCAAACTACTACTCCAAGACAAAATGAGAGAAGAAGAAGAACATCAACAAGTCAAAACGAAAGAGAATAAATTGTGGAGATGGTGGGAGTGACGGTGATGACGGTGCGGTGGCAGTGGTGATGACGGTGCAATGATGGTGGCCGACGGGCAGAGGTGATGAAGGTTCAATGATGGTGGTCGGCGGGCAGAGGTGATGGTGGCGGCTACAGAGATGAAGGTGGCAGGCGGGCAGAGGTGATGGTGGCCGGCTACAGAGATGATGGTGGTTGGCGGAGTGCAGAGATTGGCGGCAGAGTTGAGGATGGACGTCTGTGAAGTTTGATTTTGATTTTGGAAAAGAAAAGCATTTGAAGTTTGATTTTAAGACAAAGGATAACTATAATTAAAAAATGGTGATATAAGCATTGGATAAAAAAAAAAAGCTAAATATTATTTTAATATATTTCTAGAGCGTAGGATTTCTTTGGCCTTTTAATAAAAATTTTATCCTAATTTATTAAAAAAGTTAAAATTCAACTTATTTCAGGGGTAATTTTACCTTTAGTTTTATTTTGAATCCAAAATGAATTGAAGTGGTAGGCCTAAGAGGCTGCTGCCTTAAAATTCAACATAAAATCTTATTAAATACATAATATATAATAAATATAAATAAGATATTACTATATTATTTATTAATTAAATATAAAATACTTGATTATATATTTATTAATTAAATAAAAATAATAAAAATATATATCATATGTAAAAAAGTTAGACAACAAAAATTAATTCCAATTTTTTTATTTTATTCTAAATTGAAATAAAATGTTGTCTACTATTTGTTTTGATAAATAAATAAAAATTAATTAATATTTATGTTTAAGTGAGAAAAAATTTGAAATTTTTTAAATAAAGTTTTAAATTTGCATGTTATATATAAAAAAAAGAGATATTGAAAAATTTTACCTCTCTTATAATTTCACCCAACTCGTACTCTAAAATAACGACAACATATATTTGATAATTAGTTGTTATTTTAATAGTTATGTGATAGTTAATTTGATAGTATTGAAATTATTGTAATCTTCATTTTGGGAACAACTTATAAAAAGAAAAAAAAAACAGAGATAAATCTTGAGTTAGAAGCCTATAAACCAAGTACCTACAAGAGGAAGAGACTGTTAAGATTGTGATCTCGGCATCATGCTACATGAGATGAAGCATAGATGCATGTGCATTGTTTCAGGAAAGAGAGCAACCTCCAAGCAAAGCAAGGATCTGCTTTTCGCATTTATTTGGACATTAAAAAGAGTCCAAAAACCGAATATGTGCTACTACAGTATGTTTAATATATCTCTGTCCGCCATATGGGAGGTCTGCAGGAAAAAGAAAGGGGCTCTAAGACTTCCAGTGTCCAGGCACTGTTCTCATAGCTATCTATTTACACACCCAACAAGCTTCTAGTTCAGTTATCCTTAATAGCTCAATGTCACGAAACCACATTGAAATTGTAGACGGATCCTGTCCTTATAAACGTGAGTACTACACACTTCATTGTGTAATTATTTTGCAGAAAGGATAATAGTTTCGTGAAAAGTAATATTAGAATCGACTTTATTTTATTCTTCTTTGATATAGAACTCTCATGAGAAATATTAAAATTGAGATAGATTTAGACTGAATGGATCACACTACTCTCTTGTTTAAGAAACCAATGCAACTAGAGCATTGGATAATTGGCTTTCAAGTTAGTTTCATGGGGAGAGGGTAACGATCCGTGACATCAAGCAGGTATGATAATTTAACGGCTACTCATTGTAGAGGTTGCTAGTGCACTAAAAGCATTTTCCATTTCTTGGAATGATCAGAGTCTAGACTAGTAGCTCCACGTACGAATAGCCATGACTTGCAATAAATAAATGTATAAGAAACAACCCAATGTAGTTGATCAGAAATGGCAGGGATATTGGAGGTAGCAAACTAGATCCCCAGAATGCAATTTTGAAGAAGGCACCATTTTCTACTTCAAATGACACGGGTAACATTAGCTAGTCCTTAAGCCTGCGTCCCCTTAACAGCAAACTTTGTGCTCTAACCATGGCCATCACAGAGAGAAGCAAGAATATATATACATATGGGAAATGTTTTATGTCGCGTTTCGCGATGCCACAGTACTTGGAGGAATGCCACAAATATCCACAATGTCCTTTAGACATTTTTTTTATTAGATTATTAAAAAAAGTTATAAATTACGATTATTTAAATTTTTGTATGATAAATTTAATCATTTATAATTTAAATTTTAAATTCAAAAAATTAAATTTCAAAAGAATAAAAGGACAAAAAGGTCATTATTTGTAACGAATTATATTTTTAAATTATTTTATTTTAAAATAGAATATACAGTGTTAATAAAATTTAAAGTTAAATTTGATTATTTTATTTTTATTTTACTGTTTTATGATTGATTATTATTATTCTACGTTTAAATAAATTTTCTATGTAAAAATAATATTTTGGATCGTTTGATTTGCAAGATTATTTTAGTATTTTTATTCTATTATTGTTTTATTAATCTTCCTAATTATTTTATTAATAAATTGTTTTATTAATTGTATTATTTTATGTGTTATATATTATAATAATTAGGGTTTGTTATTTTCTGTGTGAGTGTGTTACTTATTATTGTGTGAGTCTATATGTGTGTGTGTATATATATATATATAGTAAAATATATACATACATTCACATAAACACAAACATATACATATACATATACACAAACCACTGAGCCTCCCTTCCTCCTCCGCCCGTCATTGTCTGATCCTCCATTGTCAGTGTGTTGTCCGGCCTTCCAGTAGCTCCAGTTGCCTTCCACTGCCTCCTCCTTCTTCTCCGATGAGCTGCAAATCGGCAATGAACAAGAGAAGCCGAAAGTGAGCTCACCGTCGTTCCAAGCTTTTTCGGCCACCATTCTTCTCACTGCCGGTCTCTTTCTCTTCCTTGGACACCGGTGAGTGTGAATCCAAGCTCCTTTTAGCTTAAAAACTCAATTTGGTTGGGTGTTGAGCAATTTTTAGATTTTGGTTTATTAGGGTTTTTAATTTTTTTAAGGTGTTAATGGTTGATTCATGAAAAATTCCTTTACAAATGTTGATTATACTAGTTTAATCTACTTCCATTAATTTTTGTGTGATTTTTATAATTTATTTTGATTTTTGTGAATTTTTGAATATTTTATTATTATTTTATTAATTTTCGTAAATTAATTATATAAATTATGAATTTGTGATTTTTAGCGTTATTATTAATTTTTATTAATTTTAGAGTTGATTTTATAATTTTTTGTGATTTTTATGTAATTTTTATAATTATTTCAAGTTTATGTCAATTTTGAAAAATTAGGTTAAAAATATATTTTTGTAGAAATTATTGATTAATTATATGTTTTTGTTGATAATAATGAGATATATGTTGAGAAAAATAATTTTTGTGTATTTATATAATTTTTATTGAATTTTTAAGTAATATTAGTATATTATGTGTATTTTTGAATATTAGGGTTAATTGTGTAATTTGGTGATAATTTTAGTTAAATATTATGTTTAATTGGTTTTAATATTATTTGAGGTATAAAAATGATTTTTACAAATTATTTACTATTTTTTTATTAATTAATACTAATTTTCAAAAATTATTTTCAAATAATATATTATATACTATTTTTGCAATAAAATGGATTTTTAGTAATTTTTAAAATGTATTTGGACTAATTAAGTTATTTGAATTTATAAAATGAATTTTTATTAATATTTGTGTAATTATTGGAAAAATGGATTTTTAATAATGTTATATTATTATTTAGGGTTTTTAAGTAATTATTAGGAAAAAAATTATTTTTAGTGTTTTAATGTTAAATATGCTATATTTTGAGAATTTTAGGGTATTTATGATATTTATTGATTTTTAATATATTTTATTATATTATTTGAATTATAGTGAATTGTGGACCTCAGTTGGGGAATTTTATAGTTCGGGATCCTAACCGAGGGTTGTATGAATTTCTATATTCGAAGTGTATTTTTCTTGTAGGACCGGCTCTACTTTTTAGTAGAGAGATGTCCGTTTTATAAAGGAGGTTTTACCGAATTTTCGATAAATTTTCGTAAAACGTGACGTCGGATCAATTATGTGTCTATTTGTGTTTAGTAATCCTAAATTGAGTTTCTAGAAGTTATGTTAGAAATTCATTCTGATTTCTCTATGATTACTTTTGTTGTTTAGTTGTGCTGAAACCGAGGCCTAGCGGACCAGGTCCATCGGACTAGTCTCAAGGAGCGCATCCCTGTGAGTTGTTATTCTATATATACATTGCACTTGGGTTGCATGTTTTAGAAATACATGTTTAAAATGTATAACTATGCATAATTGTTTTTATTAAATGCTTGAGTATATTTTAGGTATATTTTTAGTATATTCTTGGTATATTTTGAAATAAATGCATGTTTTAATTTTGATTTATACCTAAATTATTTTTAAGTATATTGTTGGTTTATTTTGAGTATATTTCATGATTTATTTGAATTTATTTATGTATATATACTTGAAATATACTTAGTTTATTTTAGGTATATTTCTAGTATATATATGGTTTATTTGATTATTATGAATGACGTTATGCATTATTTGTTTATTTAAATGTATATTTGATTTTTAAATGAAGGATATCGATAGAATGTTCCTAGTGGGTAGCACTAGGACCGAGTACGTACTGGTGCGATAGATCGTAGGGTTAAATTACTAACTTATTTGAGGAAATATGACATGATTGATATGATTGAGATTGATGTGATTGAGGGTGTGATTGCTGGAGCTTGGTTGACCAAGTGTCTCAGGGCCAATCACACTGATAGTCAGACTGCTGGAGCTCAGTTGACTTAGTGTTTCGGGGCCAGTCTACTGTCCAGATGGATTAAGTGAATTTATTTGGAATTAAGTGAGCCAATATGGCTAGAGTGTTTTCTACTGTTAATTGAGGTTACGATCATTAGGGTTCTATTTGATCCTTCAAAACTTATATTTTTTAGTATTATGAAATAAAGTGATTTTTAGCATCTGTGTGTACATGCGTGTATATATATTTATTATATACATATGATTGTTTGCAATTGACAATAGTAATGCGTGTATTTATATTATAACAATTCACTCAGTGAGGTCTGACTCCCCTCAGTTGATATTTTTACAAGAGAGTCTTCTTCTTCAGATCTCAGCAATAGGCCTATTGGCCAGATTTCTTCTGCTCCGGCCCTATTATGTAAATTATCTATTTAAATATTTATTATTGTACTATAGAAAACTGCAGTAGTTATAATATGTATCAGTAGTGAGTTTTATTTTATTTTGCTGTATGAGGTTTTAATTCAGATGTTTAATCTGAATATTGTATTAATTCACTTTATGATACGAAGAAGTTTTATTTTATCATATTAAATTGAAATTTTAATTATGATATATTTATTTTATTATATTTATTGTATATTTTTATTCTTTTAAGGTTTGCTACGGGTTCCGCATTCGAAAGAATTCTTGTTTCTTAGCGCTAATCGTGCCCCCGGTTTGGGTCGTGATATTATTGCTACTCGTGACATCATTATAGATGTGACGAGTAGTGACATGTATCACTACCCTATATATATATATATATATATAATGAAGAAAACAAGTTCAATTTGTGCAAAAAATAGACATGTTAAGTATGTTAATTACATAAATAGACGATGAACAGAATGAGAGATGAATAAAATGGGTCAGTCACTTCTAAATGAAATATAGGATTGGATACAATATAAAAATTCATTGGCTTTATACTGTGAAGTTCACAGAAACTCAATCACCTTACTCAGAAAAAGGTTGGCTACTGAGACCTTTAAACAGTATTTGTTGGTTTAGCTCTTAACATCCCAACCTTCCCATGAAAAACATACATTCTTTCACTCCTAAAAGTTAAATGCTACTCTTTCAAACATGTGTTGTGTAAATACAAGTTCAGAGCTTAAATGCCATCACATTGAATTCTTTGATTACAGACTGCATGCATTCCTTCTCCCTATTCCCTTTTCATGTCTTCAGCTTCAGTGTATTGCTTGGTTAATCTCTATCATCCATGACAACCAATGAGAATCTGTGAACCACTAGCCTTTTATCTAGAGTAGGTTAGCGAAGGATGCAGGCATAAAATTCTAGAACTAAGTCCTTGGAAGGGCTCTTACATCTAATTTTCATAGTCTAATTTCTTAGATAAGTTTATTTAACAATAAAAAATTATCTGTCTGATCTTTTTCAAGTACTCTTATGGGTAGTTAAGTCTATTATTTATGATAACTTGCTTTTTGAAACTTTTGAGCTGGAACCCTGCAAGTGGTCAACAATGGACAACGTGAGAGGTAGGGAGGAACCTTACAAACACTCTGATGCCTAAGTCAAAAAATAGAGAGAGAATTTAAAAAGAGAAAATGAGACCAACTAGAGTATGAGAGAATAGAATGAATGAGAATAAGAGATATAAAGTCCTATTTATAGTAGTAGTGATACTTAAACTTGAAAGGGGCAGGATTTCTCTTTGGATAGGAGTCCTAGTCCAATTAAGAGAATATTCCTTCTTTTTTTGGGAGTCTTCTTGAGGCAGGAACCTTTTTCTGAATGGATTTGGGTGCCTTTCCTTTTTTAGTAACCTATATAGGAAATAAAGATCTTTAATTAAATAGGAATATAAGTATGTGGGGGTATCAAGAGTCCCCCCATGAGTCTGTTCAAATATTTATGTTTGAGGTATCTGGGTCTGTGAGGTAAGAAGGACATTTCCCTCCTGTCGAGGGAGGGACCTCCTGAGTAATGACATGTGTCATGGAGGGGTGAGCTGAGGTGGCCAACCTCAATCATAAAAAAAGGTAATGCTTAATACCGAGTCTTGAGATCATCAAATATGAATGTCGTTGGAGTGCCAACTGGGCTTGAGTGCACAAAATCTACAATAAAAAAGGATATGTAAAGGATTAACCCATCAGAGTGAAGACAACATGACGGAACCAATCGTCACTAGAGTTTTGATGCTCGGTGCATTAAAAGCGTAACCCGAGTGTCAATCCTCAGTACTATAGAAGCAACTTGAGGGTGCCAGCTTTAGTCACTGGACTTAATATGTGAGGTTTAGATGCTCAGTACAAGGATGCGAGGCTTACATGTTCGAAACCTTAGTACTACAGAAGTGACTTGAGGATACTAGCTTCAGTCACTAGACTTAATACGCGAGGCTTAGATGCTCGGTTCAAGGACGTGAGACTTACATGCTCAGAACCTCAATATTATAGAAGCGATCTGAGGGTGCTAGCTTCAATCACTGGCCTCTGACACTGGATCTTGTGCTGCTGAGTGTGGAAGAACAACTAGCAGTGGTGCACTCGGGACTGGTAACTTTTATATGGCCTCAATGCCTCAATTTTTTAAATTTGAATTTCTTAACTGTCACATCTATTCGTGTGTCAGAAGATGAGATGTTTCTACTACCATAATGATGACTGTTTAATTAATGGGTTTTTTTAATTTCCCAGACTGCCCTTAATGAGTGGGGAGAACAGAAATAATTATGAGGATAGTTAATGGTCATTTCTAGAGCCTTTTGTTGTCTTTATAAGTATCTCTATTCCTCTGATGTGTTGCATTTTTTCTTCTTGCTATCTATTGGTTTTTTAATCTTTTGTGCTTCCTCTTGTTACCCTCATCAAGTTTTTTCTTTTTTTTTTTTGCAACAACCCTTGTGTTTTATTACCAGGTGATCTCTTCTTTCCTCCATATATTTTTTCTTGTAGTTTTGCTTTTTTTCCTTTGTTAGATAAATCCATGGCACTAAGAGAGTAAGTTAGTTTTGATTTGTTTGATTCTAAAGTAGATGATGAGTTGTTCGAGTGGTATCGGGGGCGATTTAGCATTCCCGCCATTTACACCTTGCACACTGTAGATAGGAATTTTATAGCCATACCCCCATGCTAGACCTTAGTAGGTTAATAGTGTATTTTGACCAACTAGAAGGGGGTCTGAAGTTCCCATTGGATCTTTTTGTAAAAAGATTAAAAAGATCTCTAAATAGGTATAACATAGCTCCTAGTTAGCTTCACCCTAATAGCTACTAGATTCTAACCAGGATTATTAAGTTGATACACGAGGAGGGTAGGGAGCCAGACTTAGATGTTCTACGATACTTGTATAGCCTGACTAGGAAGAAGGGGGAGGTGATGTTCTCCTTATCGGTCGTCCCCAACCACAGCCTGTTTGTGAAGCTTCTAGATCTTCATAAGAAGTGGAGGCATAAGTTTTTCATCATTGAGCACCATTCAAACTTCCTGGATGTCCAAAAAATATGGTCTGACAAGTGCCACAAGGTGAAATGGCCTTCAAAGTTAACCGACCATGATACTAAGATGGTCTTAAGACTTTATCTTAATGGCTTAGCTAATGCTTGGTTAGTTGAATACGTATCAAGAAGATACTTATGGAGACCAGACTGTGTTCAATCTACTGGTACATTTTGATTATTGAAAGGTATCTTTCTGACTTTTGTTTTTATCTTTCCAATTGTAGATGATTGACTTTTTTGCCTTTGCAGATGGAATTTGGCTTGTAATTGACGAGCCATCAAGGCCAAAAGAAGTGCATATCTCCTACCCTCTCCCGAGCTTAAAGTACCTACGATCCTAGAGAAAGCAGCCAATAATCTAAAGGGAAAAGCTATGGCTGGGTCTTCACGGTCTGAAAGGGAAGGGCAGTGAAAAAGGCCACTGATCGACTGAGACTCGGATGCTGAGGAGCTGGATGAGGAGATATACGTCCAACGTCTAAGGCTCTCTGAGTGTCCAGACATGAGGGCATGGATCTTGAATAAAGTGAAACCTCTGAGTGTCTTAAACGCCAAGGTCTGAGATAAATATATTAAGTTACTGAGGTTACCGGCAGATATGCAGCGTTGGACCGAGGAGGGTCGGGAGGAGCTGTTCAATTCCATAATCAGGCATTCACTATAAGTAAGTGCTGAACACTTTTTATCTGATCTTTTATATTTTAAGAATTAAGGTAATGACTCAAGTTTCTCCTTTCACAGATGACCCAGGCTTTGTTGCTGGTGAAGGGCCAGTATTTCTTCCTTAAGAGCCAGTATAGTTTAAAGGAGATGAAGGTCAGGACTATAGCAATCGACTTTGAGAAAAATTTAGATAATGTGAAGGCGACACTAGAACTTTGTTAAACTAAATATGCAAAGGCCAAGTCTGAAGTAGAGGTAACTCAGATAAAGGTGGTTGAATTGGAGCATAGTCAAGCTTAACTAACCAAGAGGATCGAGGAGTAAGACTCTCAAATTGTAGATTAGAGAGAAAACTTGGCTAGGGTAAGAAATCCCTATAGAATGATAAAAGATCCTACCAAAATATGGTGGGAGGGTTTCTCAAGGCTTATAAGTCTGAATGTAAAAGGGTCCTACTTTCCCAGAATCCGGAGTTGGACTCAGCTAATCTAAACAAGATAATGTCGGCTGACTTACTGAGGATTGTTATCGAAGAGAATGCCCGAAACAAGGCTGCTTCTCTCCATCCAAAAGATGTCTCCAAACTAGCTAGGGGTCTGTTATTGGATCTGCCTATGTTTTCTAGTGCCATAAGTGTTGTTCCCTTTCTTGTTATCGAAGCTGAGTCGTCTGGCACTGAATTATTAGACTAGGGATTTTTTTTAACTGACTTTTATAATATAATTTTTCCCCAATGAATGAAAATACTTTATTTGGTATCATTCCAAGTACTTTTATTAGTAATATTTTTAAAGGCAGTCTGAGTTCCAAAATCGTTATAGTTACTTGCCTTGTCTATCTTTTATTTTGTATGCCCCTTTAGATGTGCGCTCTGTAACCTGATAGGGGCCTTCCTAATTGGGACCAAATTTTTCGATGCTGGAGTTACCTTTGCCAATATCTGCCCTTTTAAATACCCAGTCTCCTATCTTGAATTATCATAGATGAATACGTCGAAGGTGATATTGTGCTATCCTCCACCTATGTGCTTCAACTACAATGGATGCTTGTTCTCTTCATTCTTCCAATAGGTCCAAGCATATCTGGGTGTCAATATTGTTGATGTCTTGATCTAAGTCTCTGCTAACCCTATAACTTGGTGATCTGATTTCTACTGGTATTACTACATCCATACCGTAAGTTAGCTTGAATGGTGTTTCCTCTGTGGATGATCTAGGAGTGGTCCTATAGGCCCAAATTACATTGTTAAGTTCTTCGACCCAATTTCCTTTCTTCTCATTGAGCCTCTTCTTTAACCCTTGTATGATAGTCCTGTTGATGACCTCTATTTGCCCGTTCGTCTATAGGTGAGCTACCGAGGTGAAACAAAGCTTTATTCTGAGGTCGTAGTAGAACTTTTTAAACTTTTTGTTATCAAATTGCTTACTATTTTCTGTGATCAGGGTGTTCGGTATGCTAAATCTATAGATGATTTCTCTTCAGAAGAAGTGTTGAATTCGAGCTTCTATGACGGTTGACATTGCTTCCACTTCTACCTACTTAGTGAAATGATCTATAACCATAATTAAGAACTTTTTCTATGTAGTGGAGGCCGAGAAGGGACCCAGGATGTCCAATCCCCACATGGCTAAGGGCCAAAGGCTACCAATCCAAAGGTTTATGATTGAGACAAGTGAACTGCTGACACTTATGACATTCTTGAGTGAGCTTTTGGGCATCATTGGATATGGTGGGCTAGTAATATCCTTGCAGTAGTGCTTTCCTAATTAATGTGTAATGGGATTCATGTGCTCCATAAATTCCTTCATAGATTTCCTTGAGTATGTAATTCCCTTCCTTTGGGGAGACACATTTGGACCATGAGTGTGAGAGGAATTTCCTGTAGAGCTCCTCGTGATGGATAGAGTAGTGGGCTACCTTCATTTTTAATTTTTAAGCCTTTAGTTTGTCTTATAGGAGTGTTTCATTTTCCAAGTATTGGACTATCGATTTCATCCATTCTGAGATTTCTCGTACCTCTATGATATATGAGTCCTTGATGTTAGGTCTTGTTAGTGCTTCGGTGAACTCCATTCCCTTAAATGCCTGATTGTCTTCAACTACTAATTTGGTTAAGAGGTCAACCTTAGAGTTTTCATGTCGGGTTATTTGGACTATCTCCCATTGTCCACCAATTTATTTGATTTTCTTCAAAAGTTACATGACTTTTCCTACATATCTAGCAATGCTTGGATCCTTAATTTGTAATGTCCCATTGACCTGGTTTACTATTAGTTGAGAGTCCAAGTGTATTGTGAGGTGCTTGGCTTTGACCTCAACAACCAACTTTGATCCTGTGAGGAGTGCCTCATATTCCGTGACATTATTGGTTGAGTTGTACTATATTCAAACTACATATCGGATGTGAATTTTATATGGTCCTTTAATGATAACCTCGACTTCAAATCCTTGAGTGGAGAATGCTTCATCAATATAGAGCTTCCATTCTGGTGGTTTGGTGATGGTGAGATCTTCCGGCGTCATTTCTTGAATGAAATCTACTAATGCTTGAGCTTTTACCTACTGTCGGGGCTCATAGTCAATGTTGAATTCTTTAAGTAATACCGACCATTGGACCAATCTGCCAGAAGTCTCAGGCCTTTGTAAAATTTTTTACAAGGGGAAGCTGGTTCTTGCAACAATGAGATGAGCCTGAAAGTAGTGTTTGAGCTTCCACGATGCATGGACGATGACTATGGCCAACTTATCCATTGTTGGGTACTAAATCTTAGACCCTCGGAGTATTTTGCTAACGTAGTATACTGGCTTTGCTTGTTCTCTTCTTCCCTTACTAGTACCAAAGCTATACATTCTTGAGCCACCAAGAGGTATAAGTATAGTGTTTCATCTGGGACTGGCCTACTAAGTAGAGGTGGCAAGGATAGGAATTCTTTAACATCTTCAAAAGTTGCATGTCAGTCTTCGGTCCAAATAAATTTCTTAAAATTTTTGAAAGCTTGGAATAATGGTAGGCACTATTTGGCCGAGCAAAAGATGAAACATCCCAAAGCTGTGATCCTGCCATTTAGCTTTTGTAACTCGCAGATAGTCTTCGGAGCTTTCATGTTAAGAATGGCCTCATCTTTTCTGGGTTGGCCTCAACACCTCTATAGGATATCATGAATCCTAAGAGTTTGTCTACTTTGACTCCAAAGATGCATTTTTTGGATTCAGCTTAATCCTGGACTCACTTAGTATTTGGAAAACCTGATCCAGATCCACTAGGTATTGCTCTGCATGCTTGCTTTTGATAATAATGTCATCCACGTGTACTTCCATATGTTTCCCAATCTGGTCCTGAAGTACATGGTTCATCATCCTCTGATGTGTTGCTTTGACATTCTTTAGTTTGAAGGGCATTGCCTTGTAGCAGTAAAGACTTTCGTGGATGATGAAGGATGTCTTCTTTTAGTCTTCTTTCTTCATTGGTATCTGGTGATATCCTTGTGCTGCGTCAACAAAAATGTATAGACTGTGGCCGACAGTGGAGTCTACTAGTTGGTCAATTATTGGTAGTGGGTAGCTATCCTTGGGGCATGCCCAGTTAAGGTCAGTATAGTCTACACACATCCTATACTTACTGTTTGATTTCTTAACTAGCACCGCGTTAGCTACTCATTTTGGGTGGGTAACTTCTTTGATAAATTTGGCTTCTAATAACTTCTTTATTTCTTCGGTCATTATCTTCAACCTCTCGCACGTAAAGGTTCTTTTCTTTTGAATCACTGGCTTTGCCCTTGGTCTGATGTTCAAGTTATGTGAAGCAATTTAGGGATCTACCCTAGTTATTTTAGATGCCCGAGAAGCAAAATCCTTTGAGTGCCTAATAAGGACTTCACTTATTCCTTGCTTGGTGTCATAGTTGAGCTCATTACTGATCTTTACCATTTTCCCATCAATAATTTATAATGTCTCAATGTCATCGACTGATTAAGGTTTGGTGCCTTGTTTCTCTATTTCCTAAGTTTCTAGGGGGAAGGCTTCTATGTAAGGCTTGATTGTCATATAGTAGCACTGTCTGGCCATATGCTAATCTCCACAGATTATGAGAGTTCTGCCTTTGATTGGAATCTTCAAAATTAGGTGTTGGATGCTTGTGACTGCATCTATTTTGTAAAGTGATAGTCGTCCTATGATGTCGTTATATGCAAGTGGGAGATCCACCACATTGAACAAAGCTTTAATGACTTTTATTTCTTCATTGTCCCGATTCCTAAATTCCAGAATTAACTCTATAATTCCCACTGGTTGTATGGTTCCTCCATAGAAGCTTATAATTGGATTCTGGATGGCTTTCAAGTTTGTGACAAAGACTCACATTGCTTTGTAAGCATTCCAAGACAGTGCGTTGATGGCGCTTCCATTATTAACCAATAACCTCTTTACCAGATAATTGTTAATGTATACACTTACCACCAGGGCATCATAGTGGGGGTGGCAAACATGAACCCTGTATCCTAAATCAAATATGATCTCTCTTTTCTTAAAGGTTGGTCCTTCTTCACAACCCATTTTAGATTTCTTCTCAATGTTTTCTCCTCTGATAATTATGTTAATGACACCGGCTGACTCATTTCGTGCCCTCTTTAGTTCTAGCCTGTCTCGCTCATAGGCATCCGGATTCTTTGTTCCTCTAGATGCATCAGTGAAGTTATTGAGTTTATCATTCTACACTAGTCTTTCTATGGCATTCTTCAGTTCTCTACAGGCCTCGATGTCATGCCTATATTCCTAGTGATACTGGTAATAGTGTCCCCTATCTTGCATGGCTCTCTGGCCTGGGCTTATTCTTTTGGCTAGGGTAATTCCTATGCCATTCTGTCTGACCCACATAAGGATTCTAGATTTGGAGGTATTTAAATATGTGTATTTGTCTGCTTCTTTCTTAAATCTTTCTACTGAGTTTTTGAAATTTATTTGTGGAAAGCTTACTCGTCTGGATCTTGATCTTTCCTTTTTAGTTGGTGGTTTTTCTTCTTCCTTTCACATCCTTCTATCTTTATCCATTTTTATTATTTTTACCACCATAGTCATTACTTCCGCAAAAGTGCCAGGTTCCTTTGTCATTATCTTGTCTTTAAGCTTTTTGAGTATAGTGCCATTTTTCAGGGCTTCAATAGCAACTTCATGTACAAGGTTTTTAATTTGCATGGTTACCTTGTTGAATTGATCGAGGTAGTTTCATAAGGTCCTCAAAAGAAGTGACGAAGTTCTCTAGGAGCTAGTGAAACCATTTTTTAGCATTCTTTGTGAGTGTGGTTGAGAAGACCCTGCACATGATTCTGTCATTCACATTCTAGAGCAACATTCTTATTCTAAACGAGGATATGTGGTTGACGGGATCTCTGGTTCCATCATATTGATCTAGTTGTGGGACTCTGAAATTAGTTGGGATCTCTATTTGGATTATCCTTTTTATGAATAGCATTTTGCCTTCCATAGTACATTCATCTTCCTTCTTTGGTCTCATACGGGCTTTCTGTATAACTTATTCAACCCTCTGGGTTAGCTTTAAGTCATCAAGAGTTGGAATTATTGACCTAGATTCCCCTTCTAGAACTTTACTCTTCCCTTTGTTCTCCTCAGGTATCTTCAGAGGTGTTGTATTATTGTCTATGTGAACTGGCCTAGGGTTGCCGCTTTGAATTAAGGTGTTCAATTGTTGTTGCATTAGGGCTATCTGAGCTTGGATGTTTTGTATAATTGCTTTCTTGGTAATTGGGGTAGGGTTGAGTGTTTGGGTTACAGTGTTTAGGTTAGGTGTAGTTAAAGTCGATGTATCTATTAGGTTTGGAAAAGGTACAAAAGGTATTGATCGGTGATGGTGTTACAATAGGGCATAATATGGAAAGTCGATGCCCAGGGTTGGCCACCCCTGGGTATTTCCAAGAGGAAAGTGTGTACCCCTAGATGAAGGTCCAACATTTTGGAAAAGTGCTGGAGGTACTGTTGTTAGGAGAGGTATTGATAGATTAATTGGAGGAATGGGTGCCAAAAAGTTGATGTGAGTGTCTAGAGTCGAGATTGGCGGTGGGTTGGAAGTCATTGCATCAATGACTTAACTTGGTAGATGCACGAATGGCTTTTTCCCAAGAGTTTCCATAGATGGTGCCACTTGATAACTTGCTTTCCAGAACTCTTGAGTTGGAACCCTGCAAGTGGTCAATAATGGACAATATGAGAGGTAGGAAGAATCCCCACAAACACTCTGATGCCTAAGTCAAAAAATAGAGAGAGAGAAAATGAGAGCAACTAGAATATGAGAGAATAGAATGAATGAGAATAAGGGATATAGAGTCCTATTTATAGTAGTAGTGATACTTAAACCTAAAAGGGATAAGATTCCTCTTTGGATAGGAGTCCTAGTCCAATTAAGAGAGTATTCCTTATTCGTTTGGGAGTCTTCTTGAGGAAGAAACCTTTTCCTGAATGGATTTGGTTGTCTTCCCTTTCTAAGTAACTTGTATAGGAAATAAAGATTTTTAATTAAATAGGAATATATATATGTGGGGTATCAGTTTGTATTGTAGAAAGTTTCATATTATCAAATAAAATAAGCCTTAAACAAACACCTCTCTCTATATAAACACAGGGCTAAAAATTCGGTTAGTTAACCTTAAACAAACACCTTTGTATATAAATAGAGAGGTTAGCTAGCCAAAATTAGCAGTTTTCGATTCAGTTTTCAATTCTGATCTATTCTTGCTCACCCCTATATAAACAACTTAGCTTGGCGGATCATTTTGCAATTGAGATATTTGTGAAGAAAATGGCAAAACTGTCATCCTCTTGCTTTCTCCTTGTTCTCCTTTGCTTGGCAGCAAGTCGGTATACCTCTCATCTGAGTTTTCATGTTGTTTTATAGTAAGATCTGATGATCTATACATCAAAGGTAGTTATTCTCTTTTAAATTGGACAAAAATTAAATCCAAAAATCAATAAGAGTAAGATTCAAACTCTGCATATCAACAAGAGCATTCTTATGCTTTAGATGCATATATGAAGATTTTTAAGAAATGTCTTGCCTGCTCACTCATATCATTAATGCACAAAACTTGCACAAATCTTTAAAATTTGTTATTGTTAAACCATTTTTTCCCATATATAGTGTGTTCTTGGCAATGGGGTGACATATTTGCTTGATTTTAATGATATGTGGCAGCTCAAGGTGGACTCTGCCAGGTAGGAGAGCCAAATAAGTGTGAAACCAGCTGAGGCCGCACAAACAGTAAGACTTGCAAGGATGAATGCAACCAGAAGTATCCTCAAGGACATGGACAATGCATTGGTGACCCAAAAACTTGCTTATGCAGCTATGACTGCCAATAAAAAATTTTCATCATAAGACAATAAACAAGATGTAATAATTAAAAAAAAGTCTCACATAATTATCTTGTGTTCTTGAAATAAATGTCAATATTGCATTTGAGTATTAATGAAATAATTGAAAATAAATGCTTCTTGCAAATGAAATGGTTGAAAAATATTTGTTGGATCTCATTTATGCTTTAAAACCATGATGGATGATACATATCTTAAGTGGTTTTCATTATCACATATGAGTATATGTTTAATAAAAATTTAATCCAACTTAAAGAATTTCTTAACATATTTTTATGATTAGAGTATACAATAAATATAAATTTGATGGTAATTGTTTTTATTCGGGCTTTAAGGAAAAATTTTATAATAATTATGGCTTTTGATAGTTGAAAAGTCAAATTAATAATATCAAATTATTTAAATTAGACTCATATATTATTAAATTTTAATTTTTATCACTTTAATTTTAAATATTCAATTTTTATTGATTTACAACTCATTAAAGGTAATGACCACTCTGTTAATATTTGATAGCACAATTAAATAGCTTAAAAATATATTACTATAGAAATGTTATAGGATGATAATTAATATTATCTTCAAAGTATTTATTATTTATTTTTATTTTTTCATCTTATAACTTTTTAAAATTATCTACTTGTGAGCCATTGTTATTATTTGGCATCTTTTTAATTCATTGACTTCTTGTTTAAAAAAAATCATTGACTTGTCTAAATACAAAAATATGTAGGCCAAAAAACAAATGAAGATTCAATAAAAATAAATTACTTATAATATAATATAACGCTTTTTTCTTTATAGGGGTTAGGGAAGATGAAAGAAGGGGAAAGAGGGGGGGAAAGTGTTCAATTACCCTTTGTTTAGGAAGACCATGGAATATTAGAAGGAAGGTTTTGGAATGGTAAAGTAAAACCATTCGTACAGTTTTTAGGCTGATTTTCTTAAACCCCGAGGTGAAGGAAGGGCACTTTTTTTTTTTTTCAATTATGTCCCTATTTAAAGTATAAAAATTCAAAATTATCCTTCATATATAAAATCTTTACCCGTTTTTCCATTAGTCTCATAGTTAGAGGTGTCAAAATGGATCACGACACGTTAATATGATTTGTCTAACACGTTAAATTAGCGAATTAGGATTGGGACTAAACGGGTTCGTATTAGAAACGAGTTGACACGTTTATGACATGTTTAAATCAGGTTATGTCACGGGTTAACACTCGAACCATTACAACCCATTTAATTAATCGTATCGTGTTAAGTCATGTTAACCCGACATGACCCATTTAATTTTTTAATTTTAAGAGTAAAGTGGTAATTATATACAACTATATATAAACTTTTTATCCATACCAACCCTAATTTTTATTCTATATCTGCCGCTTAACAGACAAATTTCAAGATACAAATTATTTTTAATTCTTCTACTTCTTCTCTTTGTAGCTTCATCTATAATTTTATATTTGAAGTCTATTTTACTTGGCAGCCAAACGATGCTCTATTGACAATCTGCCAACATAGTATATCATAGCTTTTTTTTTTTTTAAACCAAAATCATAGCTTTAATTCCTAGTGACCAATATTTATTTTTGTTATATTGATATTTTTAGATCATAATTGTTCTTGGCTATATCTTAAAAGATTTATTGTGCATTTTTTTGTTTGAATAAATGCAATATATTTTTGCTTCTTTTTCATTTTTTGTTTCCTATCTAGTGTTATGAATTTGACTTTGATTTTATATTAGACTTTTTTTTCTTGAGATAGACTTTGATTTTTATATTAGACTTAGTATAAGGAAATTAGTATAATTTAATATAAAATTATTTATTTTATTTTTAATATTGTCTTCCTTTCCTGTTTTATTTTATTTTTATTTTAATTTGCTGGTGAGTGAGTGGTGTTCTATTCATGCTTATTTAATATTTTAGCTCCTAGGATCAAGTATTATTGTCTCTTATATTAGTATAAAACAGAAAAAAAAAAGTGTATAGTCATGCAATTAGTATATATTATTTGTTTCTTTATTAATTTTGCTTAGACATTTTACTATCGTGCATCTAATGTATTTTTTTTACTCAGATGTCTAACATTGAAACTGATTCAGTTGAGATTAATAAGATGGCTATTGACGTAGAAGATGATGAAATTGTGGAATTAGAAGATGCTAGTATTGGATTGGAAGTAAGTAAGTCTAAGAGGCCAAGAAAGATGACTTCAACTGTTTGGAATTATTTTAATATGGTGGAAGGGAAAAACAAGAAAAAAACAACAAAATGTAAGGCTTATGGGAAGGAATATACGGCTAATAGCAAATATGGAACAGGTAATATGAAACGTCATATACCTGTATGTCCTAGAAAAAATACTAAAGATATCAGTCAAAGTTTGATCACTATTGATGGGTCTTTTTTAAATAGTAGATTTAATGCTAATGAGTTTAGGGAATTAGTTGTCACTATTGTTATCATGCATGATTCACCATTTCAGTTTGTTGAGTGGGTGGGAATGAGAAATTTATTGCTTTATTTGAAACCTAATTTGCATCTTATATCAAGGAATATTTGTCAAGCTAATTGTATGAAGATATTTAATAAGGAAAAAGTTAAAGTAAAACACATGTTAGAGACTGCATTAGGGAGGATATCTTTAACCTCTGATTGTTGGTCTTCAATGACTACTAATGGACATATTTGCTTGATAGGGTATTTTATTGATAAGGATTGACATTTACATAAAAGAATCTTGAACTTTTATTATATGCCTCCTCCTCATAGTGGGTAGCTTTGAGTGAAAAAATTCACAATTTACTATATAGTTGGCAAATTGATACTAAGATTTTTTCTCTGACTTTGGATAATGCAACTTCTAATAATGTGTGTGTGCTAATTTGTTAAAAAATCTTTTGGTTACTAAAGGAGAGCTTTGAATAAAGGAGATTTTTTTCATATGAGATGCTATGGCTTGAAAGAAATTGATGATTCAGTTGTAAAAATTAAAGAAACCATTAAGTATGTAAAAGGATCTCAAGCTAGAAAAATTAATTTTTTAGAGTGTGTTGGTCTCTATGTTCTAAACTCTAAAAGGGGTCTTCGTCAATGTAATATCTCGAATTTTTAAATAATTTTAAACTGCATCGGGATATGCAGGGTTAATAAAAATTTAAAGTTAAATTTGATTATTTTATTTTATTTTACTATTTTATGATTAATTAATATTATTCTATGTTAACTAAAATTTCTACGTAAGAATAGTATTTTTGGTTGTTTGACTTGCATGATTATTTTAGTATTTTTATTCTATTATTACTTCATAATTTTCCCTAATTATTTTATTAATAGATTATTTTATTAATTATATTATTTTATGTGATATAATATAATAATTAGGGTTATTTTATGTGTGTGTATATATATATATATACATATATATGTATATACTTGTGGTGGAGATTTTTTATGTATAAAGTTAAAATAATATTATTATACAATATTATATTATAATGTTTATTAACCATAATATATATATACATATATTTATATATATGCATAAGCCAAAAACACAAACATATATATATATATATATATATATATATATATATATATATATATATGTATGTATGTATGTATATATTCTTATATTCTTACCTTGCCTGAATCACCACCACCACCTCCATCGCGCCACCGTCTGTCCCTTCACCGTCGGTGTGCCTCACTGGCATCCAGTTGCACCTCCACCTCTTGCCAGCTGCTCTGCCGCTCTCCTCCTTCTCTCCCAGCATCGGCAGCAGCTCGTGTAGCAGGAGAAGCCGAGAGTCGATCTTCCGGCATTCCTCCTCCGTCTGGCCACCAAATCGGGCGTTTCCAGTGGCATTGAACTCAGGAAGCTTCGAGGAAGAAGATTCTGAGCTCCTTTTGGCCAGAAAATGCATTTTGGTGAGGTTTCTAGCTCATTTTCAAATTCGGCTATTTTTGGTTTTTCATTTTTTTTTTATTATTTTGGTTGATTCATGAAAAACTCCTTCACAAATGTTAATTATACTAGCTTAAGCTACTTCCATGAATTTTTATGGAATTTTTGGGAATTATATTGATTTTTGTGAATTTTTTATTATTTTATTAATATTTTCTAATTTTTGAAATTTAATTAAATAAATTATGGAATTGTGATTTATGGTGTTTATAGGTGTTAAAATGAATTTTAGAAATTTTTTTTTAATTTTTGTGATTTTTATATAATTATTTTGAATTTATTTATTTTATGTAATTTTTGGAAAATTAGGTTAATTATGTGTTTTATTGAAATTAATTGGTTAATTGAGTATATTTATGGATATTATTGAATTATATGTTGAGAAATTAATTTTTTAGTAATTATATTATTTTTAATGAATTTTTGAATAATTATAGTGAATTTATATAATTAGGGATATTTTGGTAATTTGACACTAAATTGGCTAAAAATATAATTAAATTGGTTTTAATAGTTATTTGAGGTATAAAAATTATTTTTAAAAATTATTTAGTATTTTTAACTAATTAAAACAATTTTTCGTAAATTATTTTCAAATTATAAATAATATACTATTTTTCTAAATAAATGAGTTTTTATCGGTTTTTAATATATTTTATGGTTAATTGTGTAATTTGGATTTATAAAATGTATTTTGGTTAATATTTATGAATTTATAAAGAATTATCAATTTTTAATAATATGTTATTTAAAATTAGGGTTTTTATGTATATATCGGTAAAATAATTATTTTCAGTGTTTTAAATACCTGATTTGCTATGTTTTGATTAGTATTTTTGGCATTTTAACGTATTATGTAATTATCTTGTGAATTGTGAACCTCGGTCGGTGAAATTGTAGTTTGAGAGTCCGACCGAGGGGTTGTGGTTGTGTATTTTCGAAGTGTGTTTTCTGTACAGGATCGACCCTACTTTTGTAGGGAGATGTCCGTTTTATAGAGGAGACTCTGCCGAAATTTCGATAGATTTTTCGTAAAACGTGACAATGGTCCAAGTCTAATTCTTAATTCTTGATTGAATCTGTCTATAGTAATCCTAGAAGTATAGAGTTAGAAGTTTATTCTGACGGTTATTATTATTATTTTTTCTAGCTGTGCCGAGACCGAGGTCTAACGAACCAGGCCCACCGAGTCTGTCTCGAGGAGCGTGCACCACTGAGTTATTATACTGTATATATATGTATTGCATATAGAATGCATCACTTAGGGTTTTTCATTTTCATTATATGTTTTTTTTAAGTGATTTTAAATGATAATATTTTAGGTATATCTAGGGTTATATTTTTGGTATATATGCATATTAAATAATTATGCATGTTATTCTGATATGTGCATATTAAACAATTAGGTTTAAGTTTGATACATTTTAGTAATATATACATGTTTTAAATGTACACTTAGTCATAATTATTTTATTAAATGATTGGAATACTTTAGGTATAATTTCAATATATTTTAGGTTTATTCTTAAATAATTGCATGCTATATTATGAACTTACACTTAAATTGTTTTTAAGTTTATTTTTGGTGTATTTTAGATATATTTCCAAATAAATACATATTTTATTATTAATTTAAACCTAAAACATTAGTGGTATATTTAGGGTTTATTTTTGATATATGCATGCTAGATAATTAGGTTTATTTTTAGTATATTTGTGAATATATGTTAAACCTAAACACATATTTAAATGAATAATTATGCATAATTGTTTTATTAAGTAATTTGTGTACTTAGGATATATTCTTTGTATATTTAGGTACATTTTTTTTAAGTAAATGCATATTGTATTATTGATACACACTTAATTATTTTTAACTATATTAATGGTTTACCTTTAGTATATTTCATATTTTGTTTGATATATATATATATACCCGAAATATACTGGGTATATTTTAGGTATATTTTTGATATATATATATATATATATATATGGTTGATTTTATTATTATGAATATTGTTCTACATTAATTACTTTCTGAATGAATATTTATTTTAAACGAAGGATATCAATAGAACGTGCTTCCTAGTGGGTAGCACTAGGACCGTGTATGTAGTGCGATAGATAAGGGTTGAGTGAGAATTAATTTTGGGTGATTATAATTGATTAGATTGATTTGACTGAGATTAATGGTACAATAGATAGTGTGATTGCAAGGCCAATCACGCTGACAGTCAGACTATTGGAGCTCAGTTGACTTAGTGTCTCGGGGCCAGTCTACTATCCATAGTGGAATAAATTATCTATTGGGTTGATTGAGATGTGAGGTAATAGATCATGTGATTGCTGGAGCTTGGTTGACCAAGTGTCTCGGGGCTAATCACACTGACAGCCAGACTGCTGGAGCTCGGTCGACTTAGTGTCTCAGGGCCAGTCTGTTGTCTAGATTGGAATAAGTGTTCTATTTGGAATCAAGTGAGCTTGTATGGCTAGAGCGATGTTGGGATTGATTGAGGTTGCTATTATTAGGGTTCTATGGATCCTTCATGAATTAAATTAAATGTTTTCTGCATTTAGTATATTTATACAAGCAGAATCGGCATATGTGTGGAATGCGTGAATATATATACATATATGTGAATGCATGAGTGGATATGTTTTAGATTGTATGTATATATAGTATAATAATTCACTCAGTAAGGTCTGACCCCCCCTCAATTATTTTTTTCAGGAGATTCCATATCGTCAGACCTTAGTTGTAGAGTTCCTCGTCGGTGTTCTTCAGTCCTGGCTATTTTATACAAATGTATATTTTGAACTCTGATTTGTATTCTAGAAACTACAATAGTAGTGTTATTGTATCGGAAGAGTATTATTTTGTTTTGATATTAAATACTCTGAGAAATTGTATTTGAAACTGTACAAATATATATTCATTTATGAAACGATTTGGAGTATTTATTTTATATATATTGATTCAAAATTTTTTAATTCTGTCATACTTTTTAATTATTTATTGCATGATTTCATTTTCTAAGGCTTGCTACGGGTTTCGGATTCGAAAGAATTCCCGTTCCCTAGCGTCGGTCATGACTCCTAGTTTGGATCGTGACAGTCAAGATGTTCTCACTAGATGGGAATTCAACATATTTGATGTTTAATAGTGCTTTTTATTATCAAAATGCTTTTACTCATCTTTAAAATAAATGATTCTAATTTCATGCATTGTCCATCTTTTGATGAGTGGGCTAAAGTTGACAAGATTTGTAAGTTTTTAATGATATTACTTGTCTATTTTCTGGCACAAAATATCCAACAACAAAACATGTTTTTTCCTTCGGTATTCACTGCTCATTTGACTTTAAAGGAAAGTATATACATTGAAGATATGTTTATGAAGTCAATGGCTGAGAAGATGTTTGAGAAATTTAAGAAGTATTAGTATGAATATAGTAGAATTTTAGCTATTTATGTGATTTTAGATCCTAGATATAAGTTGAACTTTATGGAATGGTATTATAAGAAGCTCTATGGTCATGAGGGGATATTTGAGGCAAAGAATGTTAAAAATGACTGGGAATCCTTATATTCTGAGTATGTGAATGTTATAGATGTGCAAATTATGAGTGTTGATGTTGACTCAAGTGATACAACTTTTAGATCTAAATTCATTCAAGGAATTGATGATGATGCTACCAAATCTGTTTTGGTTAAAGATATATTAAAGGTTATTATGATATATATTTATTTTTTTATTTATTTGAACTATTTAAATATAAAAATAGCATTATATTTCTAATTTGTTCCAAATATTCAGATTTAGAATAAAATTATTTACTCTGATTTTTTTTCTTATAGGAGTTTGATTCTTTTGATTGTGATGATATTGCTCCTTCAAAAACTCAACTTGAACTTTATCTTGATGAGCCAAGAATGGATCGAAAGGTAAACTTAGATATATTGTCTTACTTGAAAGGAAATCATTACAGATATCCTCAAGTTGTAGCCATTGCTCGTGATGTTCATTCAATTCTTATTACTACAGTAGCTTTTGAAAGTGCTTTTTGCAATAATGAGAGGGTTCTTAATCAATATAGGAGTGCACTAAAACCTGATGTGGTTGAAGCTTTAGTTTGTAGTAGATATTAGTTGTCTGGAGAATAAGGTATAATCTATTTTTTTTACTTAACTAATTATTTGTTTATTTATTTGCATGTCTATCAACTGATTAATTGATTATTTATTTATTTAGTTTGTGTAGATGTAAAAAGATTGGAGTTAGAAGAACTTACAAAAGATATTATGGAGTTTAAATTAGAGTCTTTGGAGCTAAACAAAGATATTCCTTCTCATTCCTCAAATAATTCTGAAATTTAGACTTTCATTTAAAAGTTTGATGTGTATTTATATAAAAGACTTTGAATATTACTTATTTTAAATATTGGTCATATATGCTTATTTTATTTAAAAGAACATGAACTTTCCTAAATTTTAATTATATTATGGATATTATTGTATTTTTTACGAAAAATAATATATTTATAAGTGATAGATGTTAAATGGGTTGTGTTGAATTTTATGACCCATACAACCCAATTATTTAAATGGGTTATGCGGGTCATTAAATTCAACACGACCCATCTAACCCATTTATTTAAATAAGTTATACGAATCGTGTTCTTGTAACCTGTTTAATTTTCATGTCGTGTTAGGGTTGAGATTTTTTACATGATTATTAAATGAATTGTGTTTGTGTTGACCTTAATCGTGTTACCATAGTAGGTCAACCCGACATGAACATAACCCATCAACCTATTTTGACACCCTTACTCATAGCCCTATTTGTTTTGTCTTCTCCTTCTACTGGTTATTTAAAATAAATATTATTTTAAAATTAATATTATTTTACAAAATTGGGGTTAACATGCATATAACTATTACCTATCCAAGAATAGAAAGTTGGACAACATCTACTTTTGTTTTTTTTTTTTTGCGAATATAAAATATAATTTGTACATTTTAAAAATAATTTATACTTCAAATAATTTTGTTGTAATCTATAAAAATATTATTTAAATATCTTAAATAATTGTTGGTTTGCTAGCAATTACATTACTGAACCCAGATTAAGGTATATAATTGCTAGCAATTATATTACTGAATTCAGATTAAGACATATAATTGCTAGCAATTATATTTTTGAAATTAGGTATATATATTACTAATTCAACAAATATATACTATGTCATTACGATTTTTGTGCTCTTCTTCTTACTAAGTTAATTAAAATAAATATTACTTTACATAATTGAGGGTATTTATATATCATTTAAATACACCCATATTTTTTTATCTTTTTTTCAAATAAAAGAACATAATATAACTCTTACCTCACCTCACTTCTTTGTCAAACAATAGTTAAGTAACATATATTCCATTCCCTTACCTTTGCTCACCTTTTCCATCCTCAGTGAACCGCCATCTTACCCACTCTAAATAGGGCATAAAACATGAGAAAAGAATCTTTTTTCTAATTCTCCAAAATCTAACCCTTAAAGCTCACACTTCAAAATGTTTGTTAGCAGGTAAAAATGATGCTAAAGATGAGTTGCCAATGACTCATAGTAGCGATGATGCCTTCACTTCTTTTGATCTCATGCTTCACATTAATCCTTTGCCTTTTCTAATTTAATTTAATAAATTATTTTCTTCACTTGTTAGGATGAAACAGTTTGGGACTGTGATCTTTTTATGCAAACAAATAGAACTGGTTGAAGTTTCACCTAATGCTTATACTATTTGTATTTTGATTAATTGTTTTTACAATTTAAATCGTGTGGATTTTGGATTCTCTCTGCTCTTGGAATATCTTAAAACTTGGTTTTCAGATTGACATTATAACGTTTAATACCTTAATTCATGGGCTTTATAAGCAAAGTAGAATTGCTCAAGCAGTGGATTTATTTAATCACATAGTTGCCTATGGATATCAGATATCATCCTGATATTTATATATATAATGTGATTCTGAATGGTCTATGTAAAATTGGAAAAACCCATGTAGCCATTGGTTTGTTGAAGAAAATGTCTGAAAGAGGTTGTCAACCTAATGTTGTAGCATACAACACCATCATTGATACCCTTTGCAAGGATGGATTCCTTTATGAGGCATTAAACCTCTTCTTGGAAATGAAGACATGAGGCATATTGCTTAATGTTGTCACTTATACCTCCTTAATTTATGGTTGTTGCAATTCTGGCCTATTAAAGAAAGCTTTATCTCAATTATGGCCTATTGAAGAAAGTTTTAGCTCCACTTGATGAAATGTTGAATGTTGACATGACACTAAATATAGTTACCTTCAACATCTTGGTTGATGGATTTTGTAAGGAAGGAATGGTTTCTGATGCTCAAGGTATAGTAAAATAATAGTCCTAAGAGGAATAAAGCATGATGTTGTTACCTACAGTTCATTGATAAATGGATATTATTTGTGAAACAATATAAATGAAGCTAAAAAGGTATTTGATGTGATGAAAAAAAATTTGTATGCCTAATGTTTACACTTACAGCATATTGATTAATTTATTTTGTAAAAATAAAAAGGTAAACTAGCCAAGGCATCTTTTTCATGAAATGCGTCTTAAAGGTTCAGTGCCTAATGTTGTCTCTTATAACTCTTTGATCCACGGCTTATGCCTGGCTGGAAGCCCTTTAGCTGCACATGAAGTCTTTAAGGAAATGTGTGCCGGTGGTATTCGTCTATATATATTTACTTTATTAACTTTGCTAGATGGCTTCTGTAATCATAAGCCTTTTAATATGGCATTGATTGTATTCCACGAAATGCGAAAGAGTATGTTGAAGCCCAACATTGTTGTCTACAATGTCCTAATCAATGGCATGTGCAAAGCTAGGAAGCTAAATGATGCAATTCAACTATTTTTATGACTTCTCGTTGAAGGATTGCAACCTTGTGTTCGTACATAAACTGCACTAGTAAATGGATATTGCAAAGAAGGATTCCTAGATGATGCATACAATTTTTTTAGAAAAATAGAAGAGTATGGCTGCTTACTAGATAATTGCTCTTATAATGTGATCATTTAAGGATTTCTTCAGCACAAGAATTTGTCAAGGGTAAAAGAACTTATTCGTGAAATGCATGGTAAGGGGTTCTATGCAGATACTACCACACTTTCATTGGTAATGAATTTGTGGTCTGAGGATAATCTTATTGTGAAAAACCTAATAGATCTATCCGAAGATCATCGAGGTGCATTAAAGGTGAAGTGAGTTTTTTCATATGAAATGCTTTTAAAGATTGAAGGCTTTCATATGGGTTTAAACTTTAAGGTGAAGTGATCTCATTTTCCAAATTTCCTTTCATTTGTTGAGCTCCTCATGTTTCTAGATTGTCCTTATATTTTTATTTTGATGTAAATGATTACTTCACCTGCTGACCTGTTCAGATTGATCTTTATTTGGATGAGAAGCTTCAAATTTAGTTAAAAAAGTCTTAAACATTTGTACAAAGGTTGTTCAAGGTAAAAAAATATAACAATATAAAGTTATAAAATATAATCAGATAGATTATCTATCTTATTTGGGAACTGGCTTATGTAGTCAGGTTCTAATAACATTGTGCCCATCTTCCTTAGTTCCCATACCATTCTTTGCCCATTGGCTCCTCTTTTTTCTCTCTAGCATGCTCCACTTCTACATATAAGTTCATTATCTTCCTTATTTTGACTAGGGATGTAATCAAGCTGAGCTGAGCCAAATAATTAAAAGATTGGGCTTGGCTTAACCTAATGGAAGCGAGCTCGAGCTCAGTTGCTTTGGAAATTTTATGTTTGAGCTCAAGCTCGGCTCAGGATTATCAAACTCGGGGTCGGCTCGCTTAAGCTTATTTGTGTTAAGCTTGAGCTCGTTCGTTTAAAAGCTTATTCGTTTGAAAGCTCAAGCTTGTTTATTTAAAGCTTGATTATGAGCTTATTTATTTAAAGCTCATTTAAGGCTCAATTTTGAGCTCGTTGAGCTTGTAATAAGCTCAAAAATTGTAGATAATAATCAAAATTTAACATTAATAAAAGTAATATCTTAAAAAACCTTACAAACAACCCATTTAAACAAAATAGAAAGTCCTAACATAACAACATAAAAATACAAAATTACAATCTTATAATCCAGAATACGAAATTTAATGTCTACATTTAAATGGATAAAATAAATAAATAGCAATTTGACCATCTTGTAACAAACCTATTAATCTTGCAAAAATAACAACAATTAAAATTCTTCAATATTAAAAAATGCATACAACAACAAATTAAATAAATCAATACAACTACTTGCACACTAAACTTGAAGAAAAAGCCATTTGCACATCAAACCTCAATAAAATGCAATCTTCACAAGGTAAGTATTTTAATCTCTTTAATATCCTCTGAATCCTATTAAACAACCAACAATATAGTAATATAAAATTGACAATATAACAATAAACATTATTGAAAACATAAAAAAAAAATATATAAATAACAATAAAAACTAACAAAAATTAATTAAAAATACAATAAAAATTAGCAAAAATTAAATAAATATAAAACTGAAAATAAGATATTAAGTTTGAGATTGTACTTTTCTTTTTCGCTTTATCCCATAGAAGGCACATAACCAGTCTTCATTGCATAATAAAACTTGAGCTGTGTTTGCTCCTAAAAATGCACGATATGGATCAATAACTCTCCCCCTGACACTAAATGTAGACTCCGAAGCTACAGTTGTGATTGGAATTGACAAAATTTCACATGCCATTTTTTATAAGACCTTAAACTTTAGGGTGTTCATCTTCCACCACTCTAACACGTTAAACACTGAATCATCTTCATAAATATACACACCTTCCTCTAAATACACATTGTAGTTAGCGGGGTTTAGTGCGCGTCCAAGATTTTAGCAATTGCGACATTGTTTGAGCTCAGGACTCTAGATAACACACTAACCACTGTCATAAAGACATGGCATGGAGATGAGGAGTCACCACCCAGGGTAATAACTGGAACAAATCTAAAAGGTAGTACTCGATTCCCTAAAAGAAAGCTAGCACCATAACCAGGAGATTTTGGATATGGAATACCAACTTCTTTCAATCTCGTGTTCTTTTAAAATTATTTTATGAATTACTATATTATCCTCTATTTACATGCAATTTCATATAAACTCTTATTCTAGTAATTAACTCCAAGGTAAATTAGACATGTAAAATACAAGTAAATAATGCATTCAATACAATCTCTAAGTTAGTTTAATCTACATTAATTTTAATTAAATGAGCTAAATCTACATGTCTTAATTTATAAGTGAGCTTAAAGACTAATGGGCCTAATTCCTATTCAATTTTAATTGAGTGAACCTAAGTCTATTTATTTTAATTCTAAAATGGGCCTAAATCTACAAATTATGAAGTATTTAAATTAGTGGGTCTAATTCTACATATTTTAATTTTAAGGTGATCTTAAATCTAGAAGTTATGAAAAAGACTTTAGTTAAATGGGCTAATTCTAATTAATTAAATTAAATTAAATGGGCCTATGTCTAAGTAACTAAATTGACCAAAGTTATCTGTACCCTAAATCTAATTAATTATAGGTCTAAAATGCATTTTAATTAATTAAACCTAAAAAATCTAAATTTAAATGGGCTAAAGTCTAATATGGTCCTATGGCCCAAAACACATTAAAATAAATAAATAAGCCCAAAAATAAATAAAACATATTAAAACAATTAAATAAAAGATCGAACAACCAATTAATTATTCCTTCTAAAACCTTAATTTTAATTAACATGCAATCCTAAATTAATCTACTTTCTTCATTGATTTTAATTAATTACTCAATTGAAACCCTAACTTTACTAACCAATTAATTAAAATAAACAAGCAACCACATACAATTTCACTATTTCCACTATTGGGGCTATTACAATAATTCATAAAAAATAGTAATAAAAATAATTAATATACCCTAAAAACATAAATAAAATAAAACAATAAAAAAAACCCTAAAAACTATGTCTCTACAAGATCTTATCCATAGCATTCCATGGACTTCTCATGATTCAATCCTCCAAACATGATCATCATGTATTTTCCTCCATAATCACTATGAAAAAAGAAATAAAATTATGATTAGTGAATAAATTATAATAATACCTCAAATAAAAAATCAATAAAAATAAAAAATAAAAATAAAAGAAAAGAAGAATATAGAGAAGATGATGCTTATAAATTATTTTAATGGAGTGCTCCTCAGATTTTGTAAAATCATCATTCTTGATAGGTCTTCAATTCTTGTTCTTTAAAAATCCTCCAAAGATCTTCAATTAATCAATTAAACACAAGAGAGTTTTATAGAGAATGCTTTTGCAAAATAAAATAAAAGTTGTGAATCAGAGTACTGCTCCTCCAAGATGCCCCTAAAGGAGCCAAAATACCTCTTTTTATAATAAAACAGCCCTTCAAACCCTACTTATAAATTGATTCCTAAAATAATTATATTTACTTAAAAATATCAAATAAATATCAAAAATAATTTAAGGAAAGTTTCAAACCAATCAAGATTCAAGAAAAAGATATTTTTATTTTTTGAAAAATCTGAAAACTAGACGGAAAATTTTAATTCTGATCAGAATTAATGTAATTCAGAAAGGAATTACATAATTCCGATTGGAATTACATAATTCAGATCAGAATTATAGAATTCCGACCACATTTTGTTAACTTTTAATTATAAAAAGGTCCCTGAAAGAATTTAAGTTTTACAATTAGGTCCTTAAAAAATATTGCAATTTAGTCCTTGAAAACATTAAATTATTTCTTTGAAAAATGCAATCAAACCTTTGAAGTTTCAAAGTTCAAGTATCGAAGACTTATTCATAACATTTTCATCATTGGAGTCCTTTGTCGCATTCATAACTCATTATCCTGAAATTGGGTGCTTACACACATCTATTTTAAATTTCACTTGTTCAATAGATGGTTCCACATTTCTTATATAGCTATAAAATTCAGCCCTCCCGTTAGGTTTTCCTTTCATACCACAACTAGAAGATTTAGCCCTATTTTCATTTTGACCTTCTTTTTCACTACCACTTGCTCTATAAGCATCAAGATACTCTTTATAAAGCATCTTTAACATCTCACAAATAGTAGTAATTTGCTTAATAGAATCACCTCTTGAATAGATTAAAGGGAAACACTAATTAATCAATTGTATTTTATTCCTAAAATCTAAAATAGCAACTATAGATAGCAATAAATTGCAATCACCCTAATATTTATCAAATTTGTTCTTCATCTTTGTTACCATTGCATGCATAAATCGATTTTCAATATCATATTATTTATCTAATAACTTTTTAACATGATAAAGCTCAGGAAGAAAAAAATTGGATGTTAGATATTTAGAACCTACAAAAATATATATATAACATTATCAAGATGAATTAAACAATTTTAAAAGCAACTACATCACAAAAATTAGAAAGATTAATTGAATAATACCTGAAATGATATTGGTAATTTCATTAAACTCTTTTAGGAAAGAGCAAACTTCAGTAACTTTCCTCCAATCCTCCTCACTAGGCAAGAATAAGTAACTCAATTCTCTTTGTGCATACCTAGGAAAAACATCCTTAAACTCCAAGGCAGTTGACAACATAAAATATGTTGTATTCTACATTGTACAACAATTAAGAACAAGTTATTTTGAAGGTAACTTTAATTGCTTCATAATTTCCCCAAAGATATTCAACCAACTCTAAGACTATGTGACATGTTTAATGCTTTCTCTCACATTCTTAATTATATCTCCAATCTCAGATAATCCCTTTTGAACTAGAAGATTTAGAATGTGAGCATAACACCTCACATGAAACAACTTTCCACCAATAGCAAGTTGATTTTTGTAAGACAAATTGTCTTTTAATATCTAGATAGCAACATCATTATATGATGTATTATCAACTGTCACAGTCCAAACCTTATCTTTTATTTCCCATTAACTAAGCACTTATTCAATGCATCACAAATGCCAATTCCGGAATGAGGTGGGGGTACATCATAAAAATTAATAATATGCTTTTGAAGTTTTCAATTAGAATCTATAAAATGACATGTGATGACCATATATGAAACTTTTTAGTTGCTTGACTTCCATATATCGGTTGTCACACTCACTTTATTTGCATATTTCAAAAGTGTGGACACTTTTCTCTTCTCCACTTCATAACTTGAAAAGCAATCTTTTCTTATAATTTCCCTACTAATCTTTTAATAATGTGGAGTAGCCATCCTCATCAATAAATTAAACACCTCATACTCCACCAATAAAAATGGTAGCTCATGGACCATGATCATATGAGATAAAATCTCTCTAATCTTAGCTTGCTCATTCTTGAAATTTTGCACTTTAGCTACCATTTCATACCCCGATATAAAGGTTTTTAGTGTAAGTTCTTTTTATCCTGACAACTTCACTTACCTCCTCCCACAACATTTAAAATGCCTATGATAATGAGTTGTAGTACCCCCTTTGACAAATGCAAGTCACGATTTACAATGGATGCATTCTGCCTTTTGTGATTATGACTACTTTAAATTCAACCCACATATTAGAGGTGCACTTTATTTTCTTTGTAAAAAGGGGTTATCTTCATTATCTTCTTCATTTTCAATATAATTTGCACCCTTAGTTATAGAAGAAACATTATCTTTATTCAAAATGTAATCAGCCCCCGTAGTTGTGGCATCATTTTTTGTAGTATTTTCCATTATTGGACTTGTATATGAGTCTTCTTGGGCAACAAATTCATATGAGGAAGGTCTGACATTCTGTTTAATGAAAAAAACATTTAAAAAATCAAATAATCTGTTTAACAATCTTAATTTAATATGTTTAAGGCTAACAAAAAAAATGCCTCAGCTTATTCATCACAAAACAAAAATAAGGCTAACAACAAAAATTAATAGGATAACACAGACAAAAAATAGTTAAGGGAAAAGCAACGATCACAATATAATTGCAGAAAAAGTTGTGCATAATCAGTTCAACATCATAAGACAAGGAAAACCCAGCATTTTTAATAGTAGATCGAAATTAAGGTCCTTGGCTAGAATTTGATTGACACAAGCAACCAAAGACAAATCACAGCATACAAACCATTAAAAAAAAGAAACTAAATTTTATCATATCAAAGAAAAAAATTAATTATAAGTTTCTCTTTTAGTCCTTCATCTCCTAACTTATTGAAACATTTAACTCAATGCTTGTCAATGAGATCCAACCAACAATTCCAAACTTTATAGAATAAAAACATATAGTGAACAAAAATAAAACATGATATTATGATTCACTGCATTCATCTCTATGCTAAAAAAGAAAAAATTTTGAACTCTAGACAAAATCAAAATAAAAAAAGAAATGGTTAATCAAAATCAAAATTTTAAAATCCTGTTAACAAGCCAAAATCAATAAAATTCAATGCTAAAAAAGAAAAAATGCTACTGCATGCACAAAGGAGATTGCAAGCAAAATGGTGATACCTGATCTGAGCAAAATGGCGAGCTTGGATCTTGAGATAAAAGATACCACCTGTAATTAAACCAATAATTATAAATAGTAACTAAATCATAAGTGTGACCAAGGCATAAAATTCAGAGAAAAAAATTCAAAATTGAACTTTATTACAACAATAGCTAATTAATAATAAATGGCAAGTAAACATGCCTATGTACATGATAATGAAACAAAGAGAGCTTAAAGAATATGAAAAAGAGAACTACATTTATTTTCAAAAACTGAACTATAAGTAATATTCCAGAAAAGAATGTAACTCATATGATAAAAGAAAAAGGAATTCATACTAACTAGAATAAAAGGATCTTAAATGTAGCAAAAATGCAGGCAACACATCTAACAAATATACATGCTACCAACAAATCAATACCCATGACTTCACACAATGTTATAATGAAAAGGTCCTATTTATATAAAGTAAAGCTCACAAACAGCTTGGAAAGAGTGATAAGTTCTTAAAAAGCATTATATCACAATATTATATATAAATCAAATTTGAAATCTATTTTGACTTAGAAATAAAACTTGTAATAAAGGCAAAATGAACCAGAAATAAAGGCAAAATGAACCATAAATAAAGGCAACAGGAAAGAAAAGAAAATATGAGTGAATCCTCTAAAAATTTACAAATAAAGCACTGCAATAAATAAAAAGGCTTCCTGGCTATAATAAGAAGTATTGATAATCAATATCCCCATCAAATTTGAAGTTCAACATACAAATTAGTAATACACAACCAAGAAATTATCCTAATGAGTTTTTTCAGTAATATAACTAAAAGTTCAGTTCAATATTCTCACACCCTTTTTCATCAGCAAATAACAAATAACACTAATCAATGTCCCTTCCCTAAAAAATAACAAATAAAAATAATCAACATCCATTACAAAAATAATATGGTTGAAAAATTCAAGGTTGACATTCATAATCATGTAAACAATGTAGCTTTATATAAAAAGAATTGACATTCATAATCATGCACATAATGTAGCTTCATATAAGAAGAAAATATATTTCCAATAATGATACCTAATGCTTGGTAAGCTTCCTACGAATGGATTTGTTCTTCTTGGGGCTCAGATCTAAGGGCAAGTACTTCTTGTTCTTATATACCTCTCTCAGTGCAGCCTTTTGCTTCTATGAACTAACAGTCAATACTTGTGCAATTTGCAACTGCACCACTTTGCTACACCCAAAATAGATTCCCAAATCCAAATATTAATGAAATGAACCAATTAAGTAGTAACAAATTGAATGCCTTAGAAAAAGCAAGCCTTTTCAAATTATATAACACCTGTATTAACAAGAATGGCTTAGAAAAGTAAAACCCTTTTTAGCAAAAATCAGTAAAGCAATTAAGCATCTTAAACCTTAAATCAAGCTCAACATAAACCTATTAACTTCTTTAATTAAAAAAAAACCCTAAAATACTAAAGGAAAAAAACCCTAAAAAATTCTAAAAACAACAATAAATCACCGAAATTGAAAATTGGAGTAAAATAAGAAAAAAACTTTACATTTTGGAGAGCTTGTTAAGAGAACCACTAGTAACCTTAGTGACGTGGAAGAGAGATCCTTCAACTGATTCAAAAGCTCCACCTTTGTCTTCTATCTCAGCTCATGAACCTCTTCTTTAACGGATTCAAAAGCTTTGCCTTTATCTTCTATCTCAGCTCATGAACCTCTTCTTCAACTGATTTAAAAGCTCCACCTTTGTCTTCTGTCTTAGCTCACGAACCTCTTCTTCAAGCGTAGCAATCTTCTTGAGATGAAAACCACCTATGGTAGGAAACGGTGGCAGCAATAGAGAAAAAGGGGTGGGGGTGGGTGTGCAAATTGTAAAATGAAACAATTAGGTTAAAGATTGTGCGACATTAGGTAAGAAGTTTTTTGTGTTTTTAACATCAAAACTACGTAGTTGTCACGACCCAAAACAGGGGTCATGACCGGCGTTAGAGAACGGGAATTCTTTCAAATCCGGAACTTGTAGCAAACCTTAAAAATAAAATAAAAGCATGCAATATAAATAACAACATAAATAAAATATTTTATAGTGGAAATTAAAACTCATAAATAAAATAAAATAATAATCCACCAATTGTTTTAATAATACAAATCCATCTCTTATAAATATAAAAAATCCTTTAATACAATCTCAGTTCAAATCTTTAAAATACATATTTCATACAAACATAATACATAATCTCATAATTGACTACAACTACTGTAATGTCTAGATTATAAAATAACATCAAGTGAGCAGTTTACATAATAAAGCCGAGGCAGAAGAAATCCGGCATAAAGGTCTGCTACTGAGGTCTGAAGACGATGACTCTCCTGAAAAATAGTCAACGGAGGTGTAATATCCCGTGTTTTTAAATATTTTTACACTGTACCGAGATATACAATGTTAATAATTTTTATGTATATATTACGATGTTTTCACGAGTTAATATGTATTTAAAAACTATTTTAATTATTGTGTATTATTTACAGTCCTTTACGTAAAATTTTCCCGGGACTTGTATTTTCGGGGAATTTTCACGTAAATAATTTATTATTAATTATTCTAAATATATTTTCGGACTTGCATGAATTCATACGTATTTTTAAAATACTAAATAAAGCCTATGTGTGTGTATATTTATTTAATTAGGGTTTAGTATTACCCTAATATTATATTAATTATTTATTAGTTTTATTGTTATTTAATTATTTTTATTTAGTATAAATTATTAAAATATTAAAATTTTATGTGTGTGGTGTATATTTAATGTGTGTAATTTAATATTATTTTATTATATAGTATAAAGTATATATATATACATATATACATTAAAAATTATCAAACTTTGGAAAATTACAAAACTGCCCCCGACTACTCCTTCTTCCCCGATCCTCACCCTCACTGCCGTCCGGTCGCTGCTGTGCCGTTTCCTTGCCGTGAGAGTGTCATCCGATGTGCCACCACCTTCCCCAGCCTCTTCCGCCACCTGTGGTAGCCGTTTCCGGCGCTTGGAAGTTGGTTTTGGCCGGAGAAGTCGAAACTTTGGCCACCGCCGTTTCTTCCGATTCCGGCCACCATTTCGTGCACCGCTGGTCTTCATCGACTCCCTGAGCTCCAGTAATTCCAATTCTAAGCTCCTTTCGGCCTGAAATCAAGTGGATTTTGAGGTTTGAGCTAAAACTCAATTCGGTCACATTAGGGTTTTTGATTTTTTTGAGCTTCGAATTGATTGATTCATGAAAACTCCCATTACAAATGTTGTTCCTAGTAGCTTAATCTACATATGTGAATTTTTGTGGAATTTTTGGAGATTTTTTGGATTTTTGGGTATTTTTGAATATTTTAATATTATTTTCTAATTTTTGGAAATTAATTATTTAAATTATGAAATTATATTTTATGGTTAAATTAGGTGTTTAAATGAATTATAGGAATTTATTTGGAATTTTTATGAATTTCTAAGTATTTATTTTGAATTATTGAAGTTTATGGAATTTTGGGAAAATTAGGTTAAATGTGTTTTTAATTGAAATTAATTGGGTAATTAAGTTTAATTATTAATATTATTGATAAATATATTGAGAAAATTAATTTTGGATAATTGTATAATTTTTGGTGAATTTTTGAAGTAATTTAAGTATATTTATATATATAGGGGTATTTTGGTAATTTTACCCTAAATTGTCTAAAAATGTAATTTAATTGGTTTTAATAGTTATTTAAGGTATAAAAAATGATTTCTATAAATTATTCAGTATTTTTAACTAATTAAAACTATTTTTTGTGAATTATTTTCAATTATATATATAATATACGGTTTTTCAAATAAAATGAGTTTTTATCGGTTTTTAATAGTGTTTAAAGGTTAATTATGTAATTTCTACGTATAAAATGTATTTCTATGTTATTAGGATATTTTTGGTATTTCAGAATTGTTCTGTGATTGTGGACCCCGGTCGGTGGACTGTAGTTTGGAGTCCGACCGTGGGATTTTGATTGTGCTTTGTGTAGTTTTTCGAAGTGTGTTTCTTTGCAGGGTTGGCTCTACTCTTTTGAGTAGAGAGATGTCCGTTTTATAGGGGAGGTTCTGTCGGATTTTCGGTAGAATTCTCGTAAAATGTGATATCCAGTCGAACCATAAATTTTGTTTCTATATTTAATACTCTAGATCAAATTCTAGGATTTCTATTAGGTTTATTCTGATGTCGATTATTTATTGCTTGTTTAGTTGCGCCGAGACCGAGGGCTAGTGGACCAGGCCCGTCGGACCCGTCTCGTGGAGCGCACTAGGTGAGTTACTATACTATATATATATGCTTAGGATGCATGATTTAGAAATGCATGTTTTATGTTGATTAAATATGCATAAATAATTTGATTATTTCTTAAGTTTATATTAAGTATATTTTTGGTTTATTTTTGGTATATAATAAATTATATACTTGTTTTGTTAGTAAAATATATTTAAAATGTTTTTAAATATATTTTTAATTTAATTTATGATTTGACTGAATTTATTTGACGTATATATGATCGAAATATACCTGGTTTACTTTTGGTATATTTCTAGTATATATATGGTTTATGTTGATATTTTATTGAACTTCATGCATCATTTATTTTTGTGAATGAATGATTTATATTATTAATGAAGGATATCGATAGAACGTGCTACCTAATGGGCAGCACTAGGACCGAGTACATACCGGTACGCCTATAGTCTTTAGGCTATAATACTAACTTATTTGTGGATATTGATTTGATGTGATTATTGATATGTGTGAGATATGGTTTGGAGGTGTGATTGCTGGAGCTCGGTTGACAAAGTGTCTCGGGGCCAATCACACTAGCAGTCAGACTGCTGGAGCTCGATTGACTTAGTGTCTCGGGGCCAGTCTACTGTCTAAATGGATTAAGTGGATATATTTGGAATAAGTGAGCCTGTATGGCTAGAGTGTTGTTTAACACTATTTCTGAGGTTGCGATATTCTAGGGTTCTATGTGATCCTTCATAAAAGATTATTTTCAATAAAATATATATAAAAAATGATTTTATTGCATCTGTGTGTATTTGCCTGTATATATATTAGCTATATATATATTGTTGATTGTATGCATTATCACTTAGTGTGTATGTATATATATTATAGTAATTCACTCAGTGAGGTCTGACTCCCCTCCGTTGACTATTTTTCAGGAGAGTCAACTTCTTCAGACTTCAGTAGCAGGTCGATACGCCGGATTTCTTCCGCCCCGGCTTCTTTGTGTAAATTACTTACTTGAGTCTTATTTTTATAATCTAGACACTGCAGTAGTTGTGAATTAAAGTATTGGATTTCATGTATTTTATTTAAAGAGATGTATTATGTTGAAACTGGATTTGTATTAAAGAGATTATATATATGTGATGAGATGAGATTTGATTTAAATCCAGTGGTGAAAATGTTATTATTATATTTATGATTTTTATTTCCGCTGCATATTATATGGTTATTGTTATTATTGCATATTTTATTTTATTTTTAGGCTTGCTACGGGTTCCGGATTCGAAAGAATTCCCATTCCCTAGCGCCGGTCATGGCCCCTATTTTGGGTCGTGACAGGAGGGGAGTCAGACTTCACTGAGTGAATTGTTATAATATATTTACATGCATAACTAAATGACAATGCAAACATTCAATAGTATATATAATAAATATATATACAGGCAAACACACAGATGTATCAAAATCATTTTATATATATATACTGAAAATAACATCAGTATATGAAGGATCAAATAGAACCTTAGAAAATCGCAACCTCAAACAGTGTTAGACAACACTCTAGCCATACAGGCTCTCTTATTCCAAATAATTCACTTGTTCCATTTGGACAGTAGACTGGCCCCAAGACACTAAGTCAACTGAGCTCCAGTAGTTTGACTGTCAATGTGATTGGCCTCGAGACACTTGGTCAATCGAGCTCCAACAATCCCACTCTCAAATCACATCTCACATCATAAAAATCAATCCAATCAATATCCACAAAAATGTTAGTAATTTAACTTAAATTCTATCGTCATACCAGTACGTACTCGGTCCTAATGCTGCCCACTAGGTAACACGTTCTATTGATATCTTTCATTTAAAAATAAATCCATACATTCATAAAATAAATGATGCATGACTTTAAATAAAATAACAATATAAACCATATATATACTAGAAATATACCAAAAATAAACTAGGTATATTTCGAGTATATATACATCAAATAAATTCAATTTAATTATAAAATAAACTATAAATAAACTATAAATATACTTGAAAATATTTTAAGTATAAATTCATAATAAAATATGCATATAATTTAAAATATACCAAAAATAAATGTAAGCAATAATTAAAATAATTTATAAAATAAATAATACATTTACAAAAACATGCATTCCTAATACAAGTATATATAAAATAACAACTCACAATTATTGCGCTCCTCGAGAAGGATCTGACAGGCCTGGTCCACTAGGCCTCGGTCTCGGCGCAACTAAACAAATAAACGACAATACGAAATTAGAATAAGTCTATCGAAATTCCTAGAGACTTGATCTAAAACACTAGACACAAAATAGGAATAGGGATTCGACCAGACATCACGTTTTACGAGAATTTTATCAAAAATCCGACAAAACCTCCCCTGTAAAACGGACATCTGTCTACTCAAAGAGTAGAGCCGGTCCTGCAAATAAACACACTTCAAAAATATACAGCCACAACCCCTTGGTCGGACTCCGAAACTACAATTCTACCGACCGAGGTTCACAATTCACGAAATAATTACAAATCACATGAAAATGCTAGAAATACCCAAAAATGCCCTTTATATATCAAAGTATAGCAAACTAGGTATTTAAAACACTGAAAATAATTATTCATCCGGTAATTACAATAAAACCCTAATTTTGATAAAATATTATTAAAAATAAAAAATTCTCAATAAATTCATAAATATTAACCAAAATACATTTTAAAAATCCAAATTACTTAATTAACCCTAAAACATATTAAAAATCAATAAAAACTCATTTATTTACAAAAATAGTATATTATATATAATTTGAAAATAATTTATGAAAAATAGTTTTAATTAGTTAAAAATACTAAATCATTTTTATACCTCAAATAACTATTAAAATCAGTTTAATTATATTTTTAGCTAATTTAGTGCCAAATTACCGAAATACCCCTACTATATATAAATTCACTATAATTATTCAAAAATTCACCAAAAATAATATAATTACTCAAAAAATAATTTATCAACATATAATTCAATAATATCAACAAATATACTCAATTAAAAAAATAATTTCAATAAAACACATAATTAACCTAATTTTCCAAAAATCACATAAACTAAATAAATTCAGAATAATTATATAAAAATCATAAAAATTAAAAATAAATTTATAAAATTCATTTTAACACCTATAAACACCATAAATCACAATTTCATAATTTAATTAATTAATTTACGAAAATTAGAAAATATTAATAAAATAATAAAAAATTCACAAAAATCAAAATAATTGCCAAAAATTCCAAAAAATTACCACATGTAGATTGATCTACAATAAGAAACTTTTATAAAGGAATTAAGCTTGAATAATTAATATTGAAGTTAAAAAAAATTAAGAAATAAAAATAGCCAAAATTAGAATCAAGCTCAAAACCTTACCAAAATGAGTTTTAAACTAAAAGGAAGCTTGGAATCATCTTCTATGGAGTCTAGGGAGTTCAACGGCACCGGAATCACTGGATTTGGTGGCTGGGAAGTCGATGAACGACGAGGAGAGGAGTTTCAGCCATTCTGGCCAAACCAGTGTGCAACGTCACCGGAGAAGAGAGTGGGAGGTGGCAGAGCAGTTAGAGAAGGTGGCAACTGGCCGGCAAGCACACTGAACGGAGGGGATCGGGATTGACAGTGGCCAGAGGGGAGGAAGAACGATAGGGAAGAAGAGGAAGAAGAAAATGGCACAATTGTAATTTTTGCAAACTTTTATTTTGGTATATATATTATATGTATATATGTATATATATATATATCTATCTTTTATATTATTTTAATATATAATATAATATGCACAATAAATAGGCACCACACACATATTTTATTAATATATACACACACATATACATATATACACACTTAATTAATATTAAAACTATATAATATAGTTTAATTTAATTAAAATAAACCCTAATTTAATTTAAATGCATGTATACGTATATATTTTATTCGACACTTAAAAAATCATACATGGACTCATGAAAATTCACAAAACCACTTAAAATAATTAATATTTATTTATTTACGTCTTAATTTTCCCGAGAATAAAAATTTCAGAAAAATTTTAGGTAAAGGACTTAAAAATAATTAAGATAATTAAAAATGACTTTAATAAATGACAACTAATTAAATAATCATAAATATATATATATAAATAATTAACACTGCATATCCCGATGCAGTTTAAAATTATTAAAAAAACCCGAAATATTACAGTAGTTTTGAAATGAAACTGCGTAATTTTAAATTTTAAATTTTAAGGTCATATAGTTGTATTATTATAGATTATAATTTTTTTGAACAAATGTATCAGTTATAATTAATATTATATTTATGTAATTAGTCAAATATGATATTTATTTAATTAATTATTAAATTTTAATATCAATAATAATTTAAAATATAAATTTTTGTGTTTTTAGGTTTTGACAATCAAAACTACATAGTTTCGAGGTTATATAGTTATATTATAAAAGGGACATGCGCACTTGAGCTTTAAGTGAGTATAACTTGCAGCTTTGATTGAACCACGAGGTCCATAATGTATCAAATTAAAGCTGATTTAGAGTTTCATAATGGGTGTCACCTTTATAATAGTCCAACTTTATGCCTAAATTCCATTGTTTAGGGTCTTAAAATTCAGTTTAAAGTTTATTCCTCTTTATTTTTGGATTTTTTAGTCTTTTTTTCCTTTTTTGCTTTAGGGTTTTTCCTAAACACTATTTATTTACCTCTTTCAGTTGTTTTGAGATAGTTTTTGTTGAATTGATTATTTAGAATTATTATTTTTCCCCAAATTTGGTATTTTTGTGAATTAACGAATTCTTGAATGCCTATTTTTTGGTATTTGTGCGCAAATTAACAGACTATAAAAGGTTGCTAAATGGTCAATTGTGTGCAATTCAATAGCTTGTGATATTTATCCTTTTACTAGGCTTTTGCTACGTCAATTTAATTATCTAATTTTAATATCGATGTTAATTTAAAATACAAATATTTTCAAATATAATTATATAACTTATATTGTGATTAGATAATTGAAAACTATGTGATTGTATAGTTAGATATTTAATTATTTAAATATATGTAGTTTACATTGTGATTATATAAATATAATATATATTTTGATAATTTGAAGGTTATTTGTGTTTTTAAGTTTTGATATGAAACTACGTAGTTTTGAGGTTATATAGTCATATTACTTTAGATTATATATTATTTAATATCAATTATAATTAATATTATATTTACTTAATTATTCAAATATGATATGTATCTACTTAATTGTTAATTTAAATTTAATTATTTAATATTTCCCCAATGTTAATGCTAATACTAATACTAACTTATAATTACATAGTTTTTATTTCACTTAATTATTTTTTTACTACATATTTAATTAGTATTGTATTGTATAATTTTTATTCTTAATATTAATCGTAATCGACATTAAAAAAATGATGTGATTTTATCATAAATGTATAATCTTGTCATATCTAATATTTTTATATTAGTTAATACTAATTTAATTAGTATTATCTTTACTTAATAGTAAATTAACATTATAGAATATTTACTTAATAAATTACATTATCTTTATTTAATATGAATATTTAAATTAAATTATACCTATTTAGTGCTACCACATAATGTTAATATATATATATATATTCGTGAGCCTTGTTCACGAGCCCGTTCACATATAAATTCGTATTGTAAAAAATATTTTAGAAAATACATTATTACAATAAATTATAATTTTTTTAAATATATTGTAATTTATATAATAAATAATTTTTAAAAATTTTTTAATCTATAATTTTCATTAATAGTTTATATTCTTTATAATTTCTTTAGATTTGTTTAAGTTTGCAAACAGTTTGTGAACACCAAATGAGATAGCGAACTAGGCTCAAGATCGGTTCGATTATAAACGAACAAAGCCCAAGTAAGTCAAAGCTCGGCTTGATTACACCTTAGTCTATAATGAGTTGAAAGATCGAACCAATAATATTAAATTATTTAAGATTCACCATTTTTCAGTAAAGATCATAACTACTATATGATGTCTCAACTTTAAGAGGTTTTTAGATTTTATTTTGTTTCTCTATTGTTGTTAATATTTGGTAGCTCAATAAATATATATAGAATAGAAATGTTATAGGATGATAATTAATATTATCTTCAAAGTATTTATTTTTTATTTTTATTTTTATTTTTTCATCTTATAACTTTTAAATTTATCTACATGTATTATTACCATCTCTTTAATTCATTGACTAGTCTAAATAAGAAAATATGTAGGCAAAAAAACACTAAGATTTTGACTTCTAAATTGGCCCTTTCAACAATCACTACCTAAGATATATACTTTGAATCCAAATGAATTGAAGAGGAGGTGGCGCCTCGGAGGCTGCTGCCTTATAATTCAGCATAAAAACTTATTTACTTGAGTCTATTATATTCAAAATCATGTTGCCTAACATGCAGAAAATAAATGGTAAAATATTTTATTACGTGTTAAAATATTTAGTATTATAAAATTTAAATATTTAAATTAGTTAAAAAAAATTTAAAATTATGTTTGGTATAATGGTAAAGTTGTTATAGTATTACTGAAATTTGATTTGATTCCTTAATTTTGTTTGTAACTAGTCGTGAGTACGCGTAATATGCAGACTATAATAAATAATTTAAATGTAATAATAACTAAATAAATTAAAAATAAAATAAATCATATTAATTTTATTTTCTTTAATTTTTGTTGCCATAATTTTTTAATTATAATAAGATTTTTTTAATTATTAAATTAGTATTGAAGTATGTATAATGATGTTTTAATTAAAAAATAATATTAAGTAATTATTGTAATTTTTTTAAATTTTTTAAATGGTTTAAAAAATATATTTTAAATGATTTAAGGAAAAAAATTACATAAAATAATTTTAAAATTTGAGTAGTATTGAAATATATATAATAGTATTTTAGTTAAAAATAATACTAAATAATTATTATAAATATTTTATTTTTAATAAAAAATTAGGATATGCACTGTAAAATAAAATAATTATATAAATAATTTAAATAAAATAATAAATTAATTAATTAAAAATAAAATAAATTACAGTAATTTTATTTCATTTAATTTTTGTTACCATAATTTTTTAGTTATAATAAGATTTGTTTTTAGAATTATTAAATTAGTATTAAAATATGTATAATAGCATTTTAGTTAAAAAATAATATTAAGTAATTACTGTAATTTTTTTACAAAATTACAGATTTACAAAAATAGTTTGAATGATTTAAGGTAAAAGAAATACGTAAAATAATTTTAAAATTTCATTAGTATTAAAATATATATGATAGTATTTTAGTTAAAAAATAATATTAAATATCTATTAAAAATATTTTATTTTTAATAAAAAATTAAAATTTTTAATAGTTTTATACATTAACTTTTCAGTGAAGACTCAATAATAAAGTGGATATTTGTTAAATTTTTTACTTAATGACTTTAAAACTCAATATTTTGCATATATATATATTAAAAAAATATTATATTTTATTATTAAATATGTAATATACATAATATGTGTATTATATTGATATTAATTAAATATAAAATATTATCTTTCTATAAGGTTAAGGTTATCGGTTGGACCATCTCTCACTTTAACTTCCAATTATTAAAAAAATTAAATATACTGAGTTTTTTATAATTGAATTTTATTTTAAATTTTATCTAAAAATAAAATTAAAGTTGCGTATATTCAGCAGGGCCTATCTGCCCATCCGGAAATGCAATTACTAATTAGAGAAAACCGAAGGACACGTGCGAATAAGTACAAAAAATATTAGGGGTCAAAATATGATTTAGAAAAGGTAAAAAATCGAGGGTCGTCGTGTCACCTTTTTTTGCTGTGCTTCTTGTCCGCATAGCTTCTAATTCCGGCTGTCATCTCTCCATCGCTCTGTCCTAACATTTCAATATTTAGGGTTTTGAATCCGATCTCTTCGAATAACATTAAGCAATATGAGAGGATTACTCAGCAAGCTAGCTTCTCGATCCCTCTCCGTCGCCGGTAAATGGCAGCGGCAGCAGCTCCGCCGCCTCAACGTCCACGAATATCAGGTCCTCTCCTCTTCAACTTTCTCATTTTTCATGTTCGCACTGCTTTGGATCCTGTAATTTTTTGTTTGGTTACTGACAAAAAAGAAAAGACAGTTCGATACACATAAAATCCACGCGCATGCACCTGATTTTGTGTTTGGCTTGTGAAAATTTATTTGATCATAGTATGTGGCGGTTTTAGATTCTTTGCATTTTGGTTTGGATCATACGCGTTGGTTTTGATTCGAGGTGGAGATGGATAGTAACTGCTTGTATTTTTAACAGGGAGCTGAATTGATGAGCAAATATGGAATTAATGTTCCAAAAGGAGTAGCTGCTGCCTCTATCGACGAGGTTCGAAAGGCAATTCAAGATGTTTTTCCTAATGAAAATGAGGTAATTTTCTTCATTTTCTAGTTGTTAAGAAATGTGAGAAAAAAAAAAAAGGTGTTTGTTTGTTTATGCGAATGTGAAATGAAATTAGAAGTGTAATGTAGCTGTTGCGTGGAGTTTCTAAGTGTTGTGGGGTTTTGAATTTTGGTTTCTTTTATTAGCTATTGCTAGCATGAAAATGAATGATGTTAAATTTGGTTCTGGTGCAGTTGGTTGTTAAGAGCCAAATTTTGGCTGGAGGTCGAGGCTTAGGAAAATTTAAGAATGGCTTTGAGGGTGGAGTTCACATTGTTAAGGCTGACAAGGTTGAAGAGACAGCTGGTAATAAACCTTTTTTTTTTAAGAAGCCCTTTTTCTGGGTTGTTTCTATTTCTGCTCTGCTATTTGTGATTTCTCATAAAGTTACAAGTTAAGAATAGCACCTGTACACCAATATTTGTAAATAAGTTGTTAAATCTGAGATTATGATTTGTATGTGAAAACAAGTCATACTTGCATGGAGTGACAGTTATTTAATTAGTTTTAGCTTTTGTAATATATATGATGATTTGATCAATTAGTTGGTTTAGCGGCTCTGGTGCTTGACATTTTCACCTCCATAGTGTGCCAATCTGCAACATAATTGAATTTATGATACAATCAAGTAGAAGATTGGCTTATTTTGGTTTCTGCCATTGCTTTCATGCTAACTGAACATCCTATTTTACCATATATGTGATTTGTATCCCTTCGCAGTCTGATTTTAGTACAAATATCTTATTGTCAATCTATGCATATTTGAGAATTTAAATGGATACAATTCTTTTAGGTGATTATGAAATATACATTCCATTAAAGTGTATTAGGTTACATATCCTGTTATTGTTGTTGATAGTCCCTTCAATCCTATCTCATTTATTTTTGCATGCAGGAAAGATGCTTGGCGAGATACTTGTTACCAAGCAAACTGGTCCTCAAGGAAAAGTTGTCAGCAAGGTTTGGCATTATTGATTCTTTTGAAGTAAAAATGCTGGCAAATAATGCTGATGAATTTCATAGTCTTACATTTGGGCTCAGCAATTAGCTATTTGAAATTTAGTGTTTTTAATTTCTAAGGTTTATTCCACATAAAAATAATCACAGTTATTTTAGAGTGGCTAATCCTTTGAAAATTTAACCTGCTGATTTCTCAAGGTTTAGGCATATTGTAGAGATTTTCATTTCTATGTTCTACTCGTGTTGGAATGAAGTATCACATATAAAAATTACATACCAATTATTTCTAACCACCATATGAGCTTTGGCTAACGTGTGAATATTGTTCATCTGTTTCTTGTCATGGGGTTGATGTGGTCTTTTTTTCTGGGTATGGCTATAAGATTCTAGGTGGTTAGCCTTTGCCTTTTTTGTGGTTCACAACAAATTACTATGGATATAATTGTTTATATTTGTGTAAATATGTTGTTATGTAAGCCTTCTCGGATGATAGCAGTCAAAGGTCAAAATGCTGATGACATGATCTTTAATGGGTGAATGACTTTTGGTTGGAATACTTGTATTAATTGTTAAAATTTTAAGTTGTAATTTTCTTGCATCAGTACCTTCCACCTCTCATTTGAAAAGTCATGGCTATTTATGAATTGACTGTCTGAAATGTTTTCAACAGGTTTATCTTTGCAAAAAATTGTCACTTGTCAACGAGATGTATTTCGCTATCATGCTGGATCGTCAAACTGCTGGCCCAGTATGTGTCATTGTTGGGTTCATTTTGGTTATCTATGACTTTTTTACTATTGGTTATTGGTTCAGATTATACTCTCTATCAGTGTACTTGTCCATCTTTGCAAGTCCCCATGTAATATTATTATTTTGAACTGAAGATGCAAGTATAATATCTTGGTTTTCAGCTTATCATTGCCTGTAAGAAGGGGGGCACCAGTATTGAAGACCTTGCAGAGAAATTCCCCGACTTGATTATTAAGGTTGTCATCCTTTCTTTCCTGGCAGTCTCCTTGTCCTGCTAATTGCTACAAACTTGTATAAATTCCACTGCCTGTTTTTGACAGGTGCCTATTGATGTATTTAAAGGAATTACTGATGAAGATGCTGCAAAAGTTGTCGATGGTTTAGCTCCAAAAGTGGCTGATAGAAATGATTCAATTGAGCAAGTGAAGAAATTATATAAGCTCTTTTGTGAGTGCGATTGCACATTGTTAGAAGTGAGTATAATTATCAATTCTATAACTGTGTTTAACATGTCAACTCCCCGCCCCAAAACAAGTATTCACCCACATAAATGAGTTATAATTTACACATAGCATTCTCTTCCTTTTATTGAATCTTACTGAAAACAATTTGGTTCTCTTACAGATCAATCCCATGGCAGAGACTTCTGATAATCAACTTGTAGCTGCTGATGCCAAGTTGAACTTTGATGATAATGCTGCTTTTCGTCAGAAGGAGCTATTTAGTCTCCGTGATCCATCGCAGGAGGATCCTAGAGAGGTTTGGTTGCAATAGAACTATAGGAAAAAACTCTATTACATGATATCTTTTTTTTTTTTTTTGCTATTTCTTCTTTCCTTATATGGATTCAATATCTTTAGACCTATATGAAGACATGACCTTAAATTGAGTAAGAATAGAGTAGAAAGATCCATTTAGCTGACCACAATTATTGAGAGTGAGTTGAGGGTTTGCTAAGCAGTAAATTGAAGACTCTGTAAATAAGACACCAAGAGGGTACTTCTCATAGATTCTAGTGCCTATGTAAAGAACACTGTCCCTAGATTCTACAAAAGCAAAATGATGATGACAATATTTTAGAATCTGAATGGAGGACTGACATCTTAAGGAATTACACATTATCTTTCTCATCCTTCTTCCAACATGCAAAGAATGCCTTCGAAGTTTGACCACTTGGAATATTAAAGTGGCAATAGGAGAAAAGACTGTTGACAAATATCATTATGTTGTATGTAAACGACTATGTTTAACCTTCTCTCTCTCTCTCTTACACATGCAAATGTTGCTTGTCCATTTCTGTCATCTAAATATTGATCGAAGGCTTTATTAGCCTCATTTTTCTTCTGCTTTTTCTCAACAGGTGACTGCTGCCAAGGCAGATTTGAATTATATTGGCTTAGATGGAGAAATTGGTTGCATGGTGAATGGTGCTGGATTAGCAATGGCGACGATGGATATAATTAAGTTGCATGGTGGAACTCCTGCCAATTTCCTGGATGTTGGTGGTAATGCTTCTGAAGGCCAGGTGATGAGATTTAAATTTAGTTGTTTTTGCTTTTTGCTGCTTTTATTTCTTCATTAAACTACCCACTATCCAGCTCATTGCCAGTTTTCTCCACTTGTGCTTTTATTTTTTATCAACCTGTTCACTATCAATCATAATTGTCTGATATATTTTTAGTATTTAATCCTGTTGGGCTAGGTGGTTGAGGCATTTAAAATATTGACGTCAGATGACAAGGTTAAAGCAATTTTAGTGAACATATTTGGAGGAATAATGAAATGTGATGTGATAGCGAGTGGAATTGTTAATGCAGCCAAACAGGTGAGATCTGTGCCAAATTGTGTTTGGGGTTTCACTTATGATTTTGGAGCATTCTTATAAGAATTACCAGTTTAAATAATAAAGAGTAATGCATTTATTGAAATCTGGTGTACAAATTGTGTTACTGAAAGCACCATTTTCTCCTGGTCCTTGTCTACAAGGTTTCACTAAAAGTACCAGTAGTGGTTCGTCTTGAAGGCACTAATGTTGACCAAGGAAAGAGAATTCTCAAGGTAAATGTTAAGTTTGGGCATGATATTAATCATCAGTTTGCTGTATTAAGAACTATGGATTTTTAGTTTTGTAGTCAATTATGTTGACCATCAATCAATGTATTTGCAGGAAAGTGGAATGACATTAATCACAGCAGAAGACTTAGATGATGCTGCAGAAAAAGCAGTAAAAGCAGCATCTAGTTGAGAAAATTCAGGTCCTCGCTATTTCCAGAACTTGGTCTAATGGCTTTTGCGAATCAAATGTATTCAATCTCACAATAACACAGGAGGGGTGATGGAATTACCCTCGGAATTTTTTTCTTTATCCATCTCTGCACATTGAGCTTTTGCTGTGATCAGGAAATTTGTGGTGATCTCTTTCAATGTTTTAGGCCAGGAATTAAAACCCCAGCTTTCTTGTCGGGAGGCACCATGCTTCCACCATTTTTTTCTGTCTTGCAAGGAAAGATGCTAGGGATAGAGTGGAAAGTTTTAAACAGGCACTGTTAACAAATGCTTCTACCTTCATAATCTGCACATTTAATGCTTCTTGTTATAATTTACTTGAGTTGTGCTTTTCTGGGGTTCTCTTTGCATTCTAAATGGTGAATCTTTTCAGCGGTCAGTTGTACGTTACATTTGATCTATTTTAATTTGACACAATTTTGGATTCTATATTTAATTAATTAATTAATTTTTTTAATTTGTAACAGCAAACATCCCATGGAAAATATAACAGGAATTTGGATATTACTAAAAACATTTATTCATTTTAAATTTTAAATTTTCTTGAATAACAATGGCTGCATTTACTAGGAACGGAATGAATACAGAGATGGGAGTTTAATTTTTATTGTTCATTTCATGACAGTTCATTGAATATATGTTATCAAGGATAATTATTATGTGCTACAAGTTAGCACGTAAAAATTATGTGCTAGTGGTGCTTCTTCATGGATTCAGCTATCTTCTTTGAAATGCAGTATGCTGTTGATTGTATTGTGATCATGGGATTGACCCCGACAGCACTTGGTAGTAAACTTCCATCACAAACATACAAGTTCTTTGCCTCCCAGCTTTCACCATTTTCGTCAACTGCACCTTCTTCCTCTGTAGCTCCCATCCTACAACTACTCATCTGATGTGCAGAAGACAACATATTCCAGTAGTCCACTTTCGATTTTATCCCCCCTGATGCTGTCAGTGTGTCCAAGAACTCCTCTAAATCCTTCTCTTTAATACCTATGCATGAGATCTTTTGGCCGTCGCTACGATAAGTGCCTACTTCCACAGCTCCAGCACCAACTAGGATTCTCAAAGCTTGCCTCAACCCAATTCTAAGATTTTCGTTATCTGACTGGTCTGGTCGGTGCTTAATCCTACCTTCTACTTTCACTTCTCCTGAACCTTGATCTCTAATCAATGCAAACAGGTGAGCAATTCTAGGATACTTCACCATCCTATCCTTCAAGTCCTGTCCTGAAACCCACGGAGATAATGCTGCATATGAAGCTGGCCCGATGGATGGAGTTTCTATAATGGCACAACCCTTGGATTCCTCTGTAACAACTTTGTGGATTGATGTGATGATCCCTCCCTCGTACATTTTTCCTTTGAACTCTGAGTTGTTTTCTGGAAAGTATCCCCAAGCCAAAAGAGTGGGGTGGAGATGAAGGTTCTTGCCAATATTTGGATTTACCAATCCACTAGAGATCATTAGAGGAGGTGTCAAGAGAGCACCACATGCAGAAACTGTTGCTCTAGCTTCAATTTGCAGCTTCTTGGTAACATATGCATTTGAAAACCTAGCTATCACTCCTATGCATCTTTTCCTGCTGCCTCCACTGCGATCGTCTTCCAATACCAATTTCTCAGCTTTGCATCCTGTTAGGATCACAGCGCCGCAGCCCACAGCATCGACAAGCCAGGTAGAGTCTGTTCCCTTCTTGTCTCCTGTTCTACAGCCATAACAGCATGAGCCGCAATAATGATCAGCAGAGGAGTTCCTTGGAACTGAATCAACTTTTAACCCAAGATTCTCACACCCTTTCCGAAGAACTTGATTTTGAAAACCTTCCTTGGAACAATTATATGTAACCCCAATCCTCTTGCACACAACATCCATTGCATATTGATAGTCAGGGCTCCCAAAAAGTCGAATCTTATGATCTACGCACCATTCTTTAAGAACATTATCTGGTGTCTTTATGCAGGCAGACCAGTTTATGGCTGAGCCTCCACCCACTGTTGATCCAGCTACAACCATAATTTTCCCATTGCCAGTGCTTAGAATTCCACCAGACTCATATAGTTCAGACATGGAAGGACCTTCCAGTGAAGAATAATCTTCTGGCACGAAGTAGTTCCCTTTCTCTAGGACGATTACTTTCAGGCCAGAGCTTGCAAGTACTGCAGCAGCAACACCTCCACCACAACCGGAGCCAACAATTACAACATCACATTTGATCTTGTAGGCATTATGTTCTGGATCTTCAGTGACTTGAAGGCCTTTGTGCATGAGAGATTTGACAAGAGTTGAGTCATCTTCATTTGGAAGTTCTATGATACCCTTTTGAAGAGGTCTCTCCTCTCCATATTTTTTCAACTTCTCTCTAGTGTCTTTATGGTATCCAATTGCTTCCCATGTTGGGTTATTTGAATTTTCATCAGTCTGAGAAATGGGGAAAATTGCAATTATAAAGATGTACCTGTTAAATTATGCTAACAACCACCCATATGACCTTAAATGCATGAATCATCCTCAATTCTGAAAGAACACTTGGCAAATCCTTAATTATACTAATGAATCATAATGCATGTTGTGCTGACAGTAAGTTGCTATTCAAATGCAAAAATAATAATTTATAGATAAATTTCAGTGCACCATAAGTTTCACTTTAAAGAGTTCATTTTAGTATAATATTTCAATTAATGAAAAAACAACTTCTAAGTCAAAGAAGCATTAAAAGGAAAATAAATAAGTCCCTAAAATTTTAATATGCATAATGTAAACAAATGTCAGGAAAATTAAAAATCCATTGAAGCCTTTATTATTGTGTTTTGGAACCATGGCCCCAAATAGATAAATATGAAGCCAAGATGTTAGTTGGAATTTTAAAGTGACAGAAATGCCTTATTTGTACACTTGACACTAACATCCTCATAAAGCAAAGTAACCACTTGCAATAATTGAAACTTAAGGCCAAGGCATGATGCAAATGGTAAAACAGTCAATATCCAAAGACAAATATTCATCATTAGCTAGGAGGTTTAGAGATAATAATGAAGATTACCCTGGAGAAGAAGCAGTACAAGCAGAAAATTTTGATGCCAACAAACAACACTCTTAAAGGATAGAAATACTTCTGCGTTGCCCATTTCTTGATAATTTCCTCTCTTTTTGGTAAAGAAATTTCAGAGAACTTGTGGATGAAGGGCCAACTCCAATCTAAACATAGAGACCCACAAAGCAACAATGTACCCAGTCTGAAAGACAGAACCATCAAGAAAAACTTCACAGTGAAAACAAGTTCTTTTAAACCTCTCTTAACAATTAGCTCTGCCACCTGCATTAATCACCATGGTACAAAAAAATGATGTAAACAAGATAATAAACAATACCCAAGATTGAAAATTTAAGACCCAGAAAGGCATTAAGTACGATAATTACAAAAGAAGAACAAAAGTTGATTGCTGACCTCATCAGGAATTGTTGAATCAGACCCAGAAGCTTTATAGAAATAAAGAAGAGATTTTTGTTTGTTAAGTGGGATTTCATGGCTGATATTATCCACTGGCAATGGAGGGATAAGAGTTTCACAAAAAGCAGCAAGAGATTGGATCTGACCAGAAGAGAAACCATGACTGTAAGCTGTGAGTTTCCCTCCTTTCAACAATGGATGACAGTTCTCCTTTTGCTCCATTGGTCCTCTCTTACGTCTCTGCTTGGCTTTGACAGGGTTTTTATTTTATAACAGGTTTTGTCCTACGCATGCAATAAATAGTTTATACCTAAGTAGCAGTAGATGTTGTTCTTCTTCTTGTTGTTTTCCTTTCTTTCTTTCATTATTTGAATATGCACCATCATTGCCTATCAGCATGGAATTTGCTTGACGATCACTGGACGTATATTAATTAATTAAATAGTCAAGACATATAACAAGTATATTAAAATACCTAAATCATGCCAACCCAATAGGCTGCAAATGAGGGAAGGGACTTTTTCAATTTAATTAGAGATCTCCGATGAATCATATCAGTTAGGGAGTAGTCAAAATTCCTCTTTAATAATATCCATAATATTCTCAAATGTAGAGTTCAAATTGTGTTATTATTAATTTAAAAGTAGAAGATTGTCTCTATTCTACAATTTATTAAAAACTTAGATTATATAATTTCACTGTTAAAAAAATAATTTATCATAAATTATGATATTTAAATATTCTAAGGGTGTTTTTAAAAAAAAAAATTATACAAGTAAATCTTAAAAAATAAAATTTAAATTCAATTAGTTTTTTAAATGTTTTTTATTTATTTATTTTTTATATTAAAATACGCACAAAAAAATTGAAAAAAAAAAGGATTACTGGTGGAAGAGGAAACAAATAAGGAACAAATGGAATGCCACATGAAATAAAAGACAAAAGTAGATTATAAAGTCTGAAACATGCATGTTATTAGCTTGAAAAGTATTCAACAATAAACTTTTTAATAATTTTACATATCAGACTTAAAAATAAGCTTCATTATAAAAAATATTAACTTTACACCTTTTAACAATTTAACATATTTTATTAATATTTATTTAAAAAATTCTAAATTTTACACTTTTTATGAACATATTCTATTAAAAATTGTTAATTTCAATATTAAACTATATTTATTTTATGAAATTCAGCATCGATAGTTATAATGACTAATGTTATAAAAATTATAATGACTAATCGATAGAAACCCACTTCATATTTTAGATGCTTTTATTTTTCTTAAATAGTCATAAATGTGTATTTTTATATTTTTGATTAAAGTTTAAATTATGCTAAAATATAAATAATTGGCTAAATTCTTATATTTTTATAAAATTTTAAAATTTAAATAAATTTACAAAAAAATTACAAACACTATCAATTTTATGCATCAATAAACTTTTTAAAAAGTATAAAATATTAAATTCATGGGGCATACTGTATTCAATTTACATCATGAGTTTTTATGGCTTCCAACAGACTTCCCAACTTGTATTTTTTTCTTGAACTGACAACTACTTACCTTACCTACATCAATTAATAGATGAGAGCAAAGGTTTTTTTTTTTTTTTTTTTTTTAAATGTGAAAATAAAGTAGCCACAAGATTTTAAAAAAGAAAAATTAAATGAATTCAAAACTTTTTAAAGAAATGTGAAAACATTTAAAGAAAAATCATACCATTAGCAACTTAGTAATTACTAATTTATTTTCATTTCCTTTACTATTGTACATGATTATGATGAGTGCCTAAGAATATGGATTAATTTAATTAAAATTATAACATTCTTGTAAACCAAATTATACAAATCTATTATCTGTTATGGATGTGAAATTAGAGTATCATATAAGTAAGATAACACATTACTGATTACTAATCGTTTTCATTCCCTCCTAACCAATAAGGCACATAATGAGCGGCCAAAATTAGAGATTAATTTAATTAAAACTATAAAGCGGGTACATTTATAGAATCATCATATACCAAATTAATATTTGGCAAATTCGACCAACAATTAATTAATAATTTAATATTTACTTTTGTTGAATAGAGATCTAATTCTCTCAAAAAAAATAAAAATAGAGATCTAATAGGTTGATAATTATTTTTTAATCTGAGTCGCTGATATCTAAAAATTATTAGTATCTAAAGTTCATTAGATCTTGTTTAATTCAATTTGATATGAGTAGAATAAGAAAAATTACAAAATTTTGCCAACAATTACTTAACGCGATTACATATATTACAATTTAAATTCTAAATATAATTTTTAACACTTATTACAAAAATGATAAATTTTCATCAATATATTGGTAAATAATGTCAATAAGGGTAAATTTCCATCCATAATGAAAATTTAAATTCGAAATTTTCATAATTTCTATAAGTAGAAATATCAACTGAACTTTATTCTATAGAGTAATCGAAAATTAGGGACTATGCCTTTTTTTTTTAATTTTTTGACCTTAGTTGCCGACTGTGGCGTAATCACTATCTTCGTTGGTCCGGAACATTAAGTACTAAGTTAGCTTTTATGCAATTAACAGCAGCACCTATCAATGTTTTGGTCGAGTTTTCAGGCGCACCGTACATACATTTTATGAGTAGGGATCCTACCTGCCCCACATTTGGCTACTCTCCACATATAAGATCAAGATTTTGGAGTAGCCACCCTGGATAAATGTAATATGTTGCCGATTAACATTACATCATATAATGCTTATTTCTCTCTAAAGTTTATTTTTTGTCATATATATTTAGATCATTTTTTCTTTAAATATAAAATTTAATGATTGAAATTTGATCATTAATTTAAATTTTAAAAATAAATAGTTATTTGTTTAAATAATTCCAATTGTTAGTTTTAAATTTAGTGATTGGAATTACATAAATTTAACTCATTATATTTACTAAAATATGAATATGAAAAGATAACTATGACTAGGTATTTTTATTGGTTGTATTGAGCATATTTTAATAGTGATTAAATATAAATATTATTATATTTAAAATCACACTCACATTTCTTAATAAAAACATAATTTAAGCGGATCGAGTTTCACTCCCCTCTGCTTACCTCCATATGAGTAGATTTTATTTATAGATGAATTCAAATCTAAAATGATAATATTCTAATTTCAAAAACATAATTAAACAGAAAAATGAGGTAATGAGAATCTTCATAAGAGTGATCATTATCAAATTCTCTGTCTCTTTTATGTCATTATCAAATTCATAAAAGTGGTCCTTCTTGAGACTTGATTGTGTATGAAAATTCAGAAGAGTGGTCTTTAATCTTTATGTGATGGCTCAAAAATGATAGTTAAATAGGCAAAATGAGGTGAAGAGGATCTCCACCCACAACAACAAAGCCAATTGAACTTCTTGTTATGTCGTTGCTAAATTAATATGAGTTCTCTTTCTTAAATAAATTCATTTGATTGTGGATAAATTCAAATCTAAAAAGATTTGTAACTTCCTTTTATGTCATTATTAAATTCATATTTCAACTCCATTAAGTGAAATAGAAGAAACTTGACAATAACACACTCTTACTTCCTTAAAACATCATCATCCCAACCATCTTATTATATAAAAATTTAAATTTAAGAATCATCACATAGAGCATAGAAACGTTTTTAAGAAAAAAACAACATGAAGCGTAGAAAAAAACTGAAATCCAAAAAAATCTAGCTAATTGAATAAAAGGAATCATATTGATTCACAAAATACACTAAAAAAAAAAGAAATTAATATAATAACATCAAAAACAAAAAAAAAATAATTGAGTTCGCAAAATACATCAAAAAGAGAAATTAATACAATTGCATAAAAAAAAGAAAGAAAGAATTCTAGCTTCTTTCTTTAACATGTTCCCTTGTTTTGTTTACTTATATAACCTTAACTTTATTTTAAATGAAAAAGACTTTCAATCCAACATAAATTTTCTAAATTAGAACCTACATAATTAAGAAAATCATTCTAAATAAATAATTATTCAATGATGATACCATATCACCATAAATAACCTTTGTATACAAACCTCTATTTATTACTTTTTTTCTTTTTATTATTCTTCTTAAATCATGCAAAAGAATTCAACTTTAAAATTTTTAAAATTCGCCAGTGAAGGAATAGTAAAGTGGTAATTTCTCTTCAAGGTCATCTTAAGATATATGATTTGATTTCTACTGTCATTAACTTAAAGGGGAGAACTATCCTCTGTTATACAGTTTATCGAAATTTAGGTCATATGACCTCCCTATTAATAAAAAAAAATAATAATAAATTCTCCCATATTTTTTTATAAACATAATAGGTCATATTTATATATTTCAACAATTAAATTTAAAATTTAAAATTGAATTTTAGAATTCAATTTTTAATAAAATCTCAATTATTGAATTATATTTAAAGGTATAGATGATCTAAACATATTTAATCAATGTTGTCACTAACATGGGAGGAAAAAAAATACTTCTGAATTTTTACGCTTATTTCCTATAACCATTATGCTAAATTGCTAAAAAAAATCTGATATTTTTTTGGGGGGAAAGAAAGCTAGATTGCATTAACAGGAAACAAGGGGAGAGTCCTCAATTACAGCATTTTTTAGCTCATGCAGCTATCATAATCAACGAAAAAATCCTGTTGGGACTGGAGGGTCCGTCCAGCTAACAAATGAGCTACAAAATTATTTCAACGATGCAAATATGAGAAAGAAAGCTTAGCAAACTACTTAGAAAGGTGCCCACGACGCTTTTACCAAATGGCCAAAGTCTTAGCACAGACATTACGAGATCTCAGGTTTGACACCTTGTGCACCTTATTATATTCATTTTGAAAGCCAGCATTCTTTGCTAATTACAGACCAAATTGTAGTGACTTAGTGACATAGTGGAAGTCTAATTTGAAAAAGATAAATGTTGAAAATGTTGATTTAAGTATGAATACCGTCCACAACCTTCTATTAGCTTATTTAGTCTAAGAATATTCAGAAAAATAGGTATCTAAATTCATTGATTCTCAAAATAAGAATACTGAAAATTGGAAGAAAATAGAATTCTATTTAAAATGATAAAAAATTGTCTTAAACATTCAAAAATTGACAAATAAATACTGCGCAAATAAAAACCCTAAAACAAAACAAAATGGTAAAAGACTAAAAAATCCTAAAAAAATAAACATAAACTTTAAAACTAATTTTGAGGCCTTAAACAATTAAGTTTGGGTCTAAAATTTGGTTGATTACTTGTAAACTTGAAAATCATTTAGGTCTCTGAATTCGCTTCGATTTAATATATTATGAGCCTTGTGATTCAATCAAACCTAATAGTTAGAGCCTATAAACCAACTAGTGCGCACTTTCACCTATCAAAACCATCATAAAAATCCAAAGCAATCCGATCTGCATCACTTAGTCTCCACTATTTGCACATCATGAAATTGCAACAGATAACATGACTTGACTTGACCTTCAATGCCAACATATTTCGAGCAAAAGAAGGGCCTGCCATTTAGCAAGAACTTGAGGTCTAGTGGCTACTTTAGCTGACGAAGGAGAGTTAGAGCTAGATGTTATAGCCCACCCATTTTGGCAAGCTGAACAGGCCTATAGTGGTGCACATGGGCAGAATTTTGACTAAGGCATGGCAAGAATAGGCCGCTACATGCCTAGCCTAAGGTGTGTGCAAGGGAACTCTCTAAAAAGTGCTAGAATGCTGCAGAGAATGGCCAAAATAGTGTGCTGCCTAACCTTGCCAAGGTGCTATCTAGAAAGTTCCCATGCTCAAGCAAGGAGGGCTATGTTTTAAAAGCTTCCCATGCCATACTGCCTATGTTAACTCTCCAACCTGACTCTAGAAGCTTCCCTTACTTTTATAAATATTAAAAAGCTTCTTGTGTAAGCTTTGTACATAAGATATTTGTAGAAATATCTAGATGAATTAATTATAGCCATATGTAATGAAGGTGGAAAACCTATATAAAGGTCACCCCACATACTTATAAAGATTGATGACAAATTTAATAAAGCTCTAGATATTTGTAAACTTTATTGCTTGACTCTACACTCGTCCTAGACCCGTGCTGCCCTACTTTGCTCACTCAAAATCCACTTTACCTCACATCTAGACTTACTTAATTCTACTTCTCTTACAAGTGTGACTAAGTGCAGTGCGACTTAACCAACCTCTAAGGCTGAGTATATGATAGGTGGTATCAAAGCAACGGTTTCATCCTAGGTACCACTGGTTGTGTGATTTGAGCATGGCAAGTGAGGAAGGAATTGTTGCTGGTTCGGTGGAAGAGCAACACACTGAACATACCTATGGGCGTGAAGGGCAACACTCATAATACAGGTGAAGCAAATCCAAGGCTCCAACATGTGAGCTTATAAAGTCCCGAGTTACTAGCTTTGAAAGGGACTTGGCTAGCGTATCCTCGAGCATTAGTGAGCTTAGCGATTAAGTTAACAACCTCATCCATGAGAATTCAAAGATCACCAGGGCTATTAAGGCCATGATTGAGGAACTTAGCTAAGCCTTTAGGGGAGAACTACACTCTTAAACTAAGAGTTCGCTGATCTATAAAAGAGCTTTCAAGACGAAGTGAAAGAGCTTCATAAGGAGATAAATGCCCTTCATTAAGGTAGTCCACCTCGACAAGCACTATTGCCACTACTAGTTCTGCTACCCCTCATGGTTTAAAGGTCCCCAAACCTGCCATGTATAATGGCACTCGCAATGCCACTACAGTGGAAAACTTTTTATTCGGTCTTGAACAATATTTTGAGGTGATGATTGTTATGGATGATTTCTCAAAAATTAGCAACGCTGCCATTTTCTTGAGGGATGCTACTTAAATATAGTAGAGGAGGAAGCATGTCAATAGAAAAAAGAGACTTTGCATAATTAACACGTTTGAACAGTTTAAGGCTAAACTACACAAGCACTTTGTGCCTCGCAATGCTAGTGAAGAGGTGCTTAGCAAGCTATGTCGGTGGAGGCAAACGGGTAGCATTTTTGACTATGTCAAGGAATTGACCACCTTGATGCTAGAAGTCATGGATCTGTTTGACCATCAACTCTTTTTCGACTTCAAAGATAGGCTGAAGGATTGGGTCAAGATGGAGCTTGATCGACGAGGAGTTCAATCCTTTGATGAGGCAATTGTTGCTATGGAGAACCTCAAGGACTACTCCACTCAAGACAAGATCAAGAAACCTAGCTCATTGTCACGACCCAAATTGGGAGTCATGTCCGATGCTAGGGAACGAGAATTCTTTCAAATCCGGAACCCATAGCAAGCCTTAAAAGAATAAAAACATGCAATAATAAATAAAATATGCACCATAATTAAAAAATCAAGCCAATATAATACAAATAACTTTTTCATATCATAAAATAAAATATATAATATAATATTCAGAGAAAGGTCTTTAAAATTACATCTAATATACAGTAAATACAAAATACAATTCACTACTGCAGTTTTCTAAAGTACAAATAAAATTAAGTAAGTAGTTTACATAAAATAGCTGGAGCTAAAGAAATTGGGCAGATGAGCCTACTACTGAGGTCTAAGGAAGAAGAATCTCCTGAAAAATATCAACTGAGGGGAGTCAGACCTTACTGAGTGAATTGTTATATTATATATACATGCATCTTCTAAAAATGCAATCAATCATCCGTATATAATAAATATATATACAAGCATTTCACACAAATGTTGAAATCACTTTATATAAGAATACTGAAAAATATTATTTTATTAAAGGATCAAATAGAACCTTATTTAAATGCCACCTTGATCAATAATAATTCTCTAGCCATACTGGCTCACTTAATTCCAAATTATTTCACTTATTCCATTATGGACAGTAGAATGGCCCCGAGACACTAAGTCAACCGAGCTCCAGCAGTCTTACTGTCAGTGTGATTGGCCCTGAGACACTAGGTTAACCAAGCTCCAATAACCATACTATTCAAACACATCAATATTCTCAATCAATCAATCAATCTCAATCACATTGTATTTCACCATAAGAGATTTTTACTCAACCCTAAATCTATCGCATCGGTACGTACACGATCCTAGTGCTGCCCACTAGGTAGCACGTTTTATTGATATCCTTTGTTTAAATAAAACATTCATACAAGAAAATAAATAATGCATAATAACATTCATAATAATAAAATAAACCATATATATACCAGAAATATACCTAAAATAAACTAAGTATATTTCGAGCATATATATGTCAAATAAATTCAAAGTCAATCATAAGATATGCTAAATATAAACCAATAATATACTAAAAACATGCTAAATATATATTGAAGATAAAACACGCATTTATTTAAAATATACCAAAAATATACTAAAAATATAGCTAAAATAAACTTAAACATTCAATGAAACATTTATGAATAGATACAAATCAAAACATATATATGTACTAAAACATGTATCATAAATGCAATGTATACATAAAATAACAACTCACAAGTTTGTGCTCCTCGAGACTAGTTCGACGGGCTCAGTCCACTAGGTTTCGGTCTCGGCGCAACTAAACAACAAAATAATAATAACAAAATCATAATAAAGCTACAAAATAATAATAACAAAATCATAATAAAGCTAACTTAAACTTCTAAAAAAACTCGATCTAAGAATACAGAACTCAGACAAAATTTGAAAACTCAGGATCGACGCGACGTCACGTTTTACAAGAATTTTACCAAAAATTCGACAGAACTTCCTCTATAAAACATACATCTCTCTACTAAAAAGTAGAGTCAATCCTGTAAGAAAACGCACTTCAAACAACAAAATACTTAACACCTTCAGTTGGGACCCCGTATTACACAATTCTCCCAATCGAAGACTACAATTTCACCAAAAAATAAAATATTCCAATAAATATATTAAAAATCAATAAATTCCACAATATCCTCAAAATATCAAAATATAGCATATTTAAACATCAAAACACTCAATATAATTATTTTCACAATAATAAAATAAAAATTCCAAAATAATAATATAATATTATTAAAAATCAAATTCCTCAATAATTCAATATAAAATAATAAAAATTCACTTTTATATATTCAATAGCTTAAATAGCCTAAATATATATTAAAAGTAATTAAAAACCCATTTAATTACCAATTTAGTAAATAATATATTATTTGAAAATAATTTTCAAAAATTAGTATTATTTAATTAAAAATAGTAAATAATTTATAAAAATCATTTTAATTCTTTAAATAATTCTAAAACCATTTTAAACACAATATTTAACTATAATTTAAAAAAAATTACACAATTACCCTAATAATTCAAAATATCCATAATATAACTAATATTCCTAAAAAATTATATAAAATCATTAAAATTATTTTATCAATATACATTATTCTAATATCAACTAAAACACATAATTAAACAATAATTTCAACAAAAATATACATTTAACATAATTTTTCAATATTTACATAATATAAAAAATATTAATAAAAATTACACAATATTCTCAAAAATTATTTTCTCAACACTAAAATTAATAACAATATATAATAACACTAAATCAACTAATTTTATAATTAAATAAATTAATTTACAAAAATTAAATAAATAATAATAAAAAATTCACCAAAATTCAAATAAATTCCAAATATATATATATATATATATATATATATATATATATATATATATATATATTTTCATGAAGCTTGAGCTACTTATAGACACCTGATTCGGTCGGCCCGTGTTAGGAGTCGAATTAGGATTGCTCAGTTTGACCGGCCCGTTGTCAAGCCTAATGATAAAAATGTGAACTTGGACATGAGGATGAAGCCTGAATCTCTAAGTGAAAAGTGGACTTGAAAATCCAAAGCCAAGAAAACCCAAAATTGAGCCCAACTACCCAAGTTTGGCCCAAGCCCGCTCGGCCCAGCGTAGGCCCGGGCCAAAGGGGCATCGCCTCAGTGTAATGAGGCGATCGTCTCTTTGGCAACTACCAATGAGGCGATCGCCTCACCGATGAGGCGCTGCCCCTCTGGTAGCCCACATGCAGCTGCAATCATGACAATCAAGTGGCACGGGCCCCACTCTCTGGACTTTCTTCTTGCGTGAGGAAAAGACTTTTGGGAAAGGAAAAAAGGCTATGAGAGCTCATGATGGGCTAGGAGGCTTAGGGGCATGGGAAAGCTAAGGAATAAAAAAGAAAAAAGAGAGAGAAGAAAAAAGGGGGGGGGGGGGTGAACAAAAAAAGAGGGGAAGCAGCTCTGAAAAAAGGGAGAAAAAAAAAAGAGAAAGAAGAAAAAAAATGTCCTGAAGAAGGGGAGGAAGGTTAAAGAAGAGGAGGTCCACTTTCCCATAAGAGAAGAGGAAAGAAACTTGTGTCAAGAAGAGATACTACATCCTAGCAAGGATCTCAACCAAACCAGTTCTGAGGGTCTCTCATTTTTGTATAAAACCTGCACTTAAACTTGATATGTTCATCATTTTGTGTATTCTTGCTTAAGTGTAACTGAGCTATTAGTACATTCTAGGTTTATCTCTAGTGTGTCATGTTTGATATCTCATTTCATTGATGGATCTTTGAATATTTTTATATGTAGTCATAGTATGATGGGTGTAGGGTGTGTATATGCAAGTTTTGATTACTTAGAGTAGAAGTCTGCACGCCTTAGGAGTTAGAGCCGACTTGGTGGTCAGGCGACGCCTCTTCACAGAGGCGTCGCCTCATCTCAATGAGACAATCACCTCATCAATGAGGCGATCGCCCCATTGACAGGCTCTCAGGGAGCCTATCTTTTGTGTATGTGTGTTACCTATTTTGTCTCGGGCCTATAAGAGCCTTGTTGATGAGGTGATCTCCTCAACAATGAGGCGATCGCCTCATTGGCAGGGTTAACCTATTTCCTTCTTTGTTTCGTTGTTCATTTGCTGTGATGCCTGCTTTAACATGTCCCCTTTTGACCTTAAACATGTCTGAATGAGTGCATGGTGGTGATTATCTTAATTTTTTAATATTTTCTTTAACTCATAATGTGAAAACCTCTTTGTAGGATCTCTTTGTAAATGTCGTTATACGTGATTCCATTTTTTGTAAAGAGAAAGGCTAATCGTGTGATATTTGTAGGAATTACTTGATAATTTCTGTCATCAAGCAACCACGTTTGCTATTTATCCTTTGTATATTATCATCTTTATGTTATTTTAATAGTTTATTTTCGGTATATCTTTGGTTTATTTTCTGTATATTATTTCATTTATTTGGTTAAAAAGCATTGTAATCCTTAATCCCTTCCCCCTATTTAATTTTGAATGTGTGGTTGTAAATTATTATTTATTTTATTTACTGTGTTTTTTGAATGTTGGGACATAAAGACATGAAATTGGACTAATGTGCAAACTCAGACTTAATTATAAAATCTGGCAATTATCCGAAGGTAATTTCATTACTTTTGGTAAATGAGGAAATAATTAAATAATTAAACAGTAATAAAATGCAAAACACAAACGGAGGCCAACCGCAAGGTTGGGTGAGCATTTAAACGCTCATACCCAGTTTCTGAACCCGATCTCTGATGACGGCTTCTGGGAACCTCCGTGGGATCCAGTTGCTGTAAAGTGTGTCCCGACTTTTATCCAGGTGGTGACTCCATCTCTGAATAGGCCCATGACCTATATCGTATTTCCTAGTGGGCCTCGAGCCCACACAGTGCCGTGGTCGCCAAACACTGGGGTACGCTCTAAACCTCGCCGCCTACAGTGGCGACTCCACTGGGGATAGAGAAACTGATTCTAGTGTTTTGTGTTTTATCATCTTTAATTATTTTCTTATTTCTTCCTACATTTATGCATTCACTACACAGTTTGCACACAATGAGCACTTCGGTCCCGAATAAACCCGATAATAGTCAGTACTTCGCTACCTACATTTCACTCAAACCTGGTGGTGGAATATTTGATTATTATCAGTCACGACACGTACTAATCCACGTTGTTTGACCCTTGAGTGAGGAGACGTATATGGATGTATATCGTTGTGGGAGCCAAAGCCTTTTTACCCAAGACTCAAGCCCATGTAATGACTTAGCAACTATCCTTAGGAATTTTCCACATGCATGTGTATTATGCCATATAACGGACCCTTAAAATAAATCTCGAGCCCATCAATAAGTAGTCCAAAATAAAATGGGCCCTCGTGTCAGACTAAAGCCTATTATAAATAAGCTAGTCAATAAAGGCCTCTCATGCCTACTCATAACCCATTTCAAATGGGCCTTGACAAGCAAGTTTATGGTGCTAAGGATCTTGGCTCATAGAAAGTGGACTCAAGCTTTATTTAAAGGGACCATTACTTGTTTGAATCATTTTGAGAGTTTTCTTGCTTACGTCGGTTTTATTATCCCCCACTGATAATTAAAACCCAGGCCAAAAATCTTAAGACAAGATACTCGCCATTGAATACGTGTGTGGGAGAAATAAGGGCGGAAGTTTGCACGTTTAAGTTCCATGTTTTGATCTTGTATATCTTTTTGTGTGTGACCTTTTTATTTCTAAATATAACGGACTTGCATATCATGCATACACATCATGCATCATTCTAACCAGCTATTTTACAGCGCCATAGATTCTTCAAGCTCAATAGGGTGGGTCTGAACTAGTTCAAGTCGTTTGATCAGAAATCCAGAATTAGGAATGGCAAGAGGGTTTGATCCAGAAGCATTTGGGGCACGGTGGAAAGAAGAAGTAATAGCGAAAACCCGAGCTATGATGAGGGAAATGATGGGGGAGATTACTAAGCACATCAGAGAAGGTCAGCCAACACAGCCACCCAATGCACCACCAATGGATCTGGTCGACCTTGATGAGGAAATACCGATTAGGGGAAGGGAAGAAGATGATGTAATGGTATTAGTCAATCCGGGGAATCAAAGAAATGTCATCCAAGCTGAGGATATGGGTCAAACCAAGTGGGCTAAGAATATGGCCAGAGTGATGAACCAAATGCAGGTGATGATGAAGGAGAAGGGTATGGTCGCCCCCCAGATTACGATCTGAATTTGGAAAAGGGTGATGAACCGCTGCCCCATAAGTTTAAATTCCCATACATGAAGAAGTACACTGGTACTGAGGATCTCCATTTTCATTTGAAGCAATATGTAACATACATGAAGGCTACTGAGCTAACTAAGAGCCAAATTGTTAAGCAATTCCCTATTTCACTAGAAGGAGCACCGATTCGTTGGTATTACACCTTGGAACCGCATGTTCAGTCGGATTGGAAATAATTGTGCACTGCTTTTATTAAGCAATATGGTCTCAAAGTCCAACTAGAAGTGTCCTTGAGAGATTTGCAAAATACCAAGCAGAACTTTAGCGAGCCTTTTGCTGATTACTTGACTCATTGGAGGGGAAAATTATCCTTGATGAGGCATAGGCCAGCTGAGTCCGACCAGTTGGTTTTGGCAATAGAAGGGTGTGTTCCCGCATTATTTAAGAAATTGAGGGATCTGGGGATCAGAAATTTTGAAGAGTTATACAGATTTGGGGTCCATAAAGAATCAGATTTGGCCCAAGAGAAGAAATTCTTCGGAAGAGGTCCTAGGGGCAAAGAGGGAGCTAGCTCGAGCAGTAATGTTCAGATTCATGCTATTCGACCACCGAGCAGTAATGTACAAGTCAGTGCGGTTAGACAACCCCGGAGATTTTCTAATTTGGGATGTCCTATGTCCAAAGTCCCCGATAAGCTCATTGAGAAGAACCTGTTACAATCTTTGCCTTCGCAATAACCCTTGCCTGGAGCCAACCCAAAGCTTTTCTGTAAATTCTATTAAATCATCGGGCATGACATGGATAACTATGCCTGGTTAAAGCATGAAATCTAAGATTTGATAGACTCAGGTAAAATCACTGACCCAGAAAATAGAAAACCAAACACTTAAACCAACCCATTACCTAATTATCGAAATGTACCACCTCCTAACCCATCCATTATGATGGTCAACTCTAGCCTAACAGAAGAATAAGTCCTAAACTCCTTTATTGATGTCTCTCATAATTTTTGACAACTTAGGCCTAAAAATCTGAGAACAATCGAACAACCCACAGAGTTACAGGTGCAAGTCTTGGACATATGGAGTTCCAATGATGAAAGCAAAGAACAAGTTGACCTATGGGACAACGAGGGGTGTGTAAGCAGAATCAGTCCGTGGGGAAGGTAGAAGAGAAGGGAAAAGGAACCGAGGCTACCAAGACTGGGCCCGAAAAGGTAGGAAATACAGAGAAGGGAAAGGGGGTAGAACCAAGCAGAGGGACCATTGCTAGTGTTTGGGAGTTACTTATGCATTCTAGGGATCACAGGGAAGCCTTGGTCCTAGCACTAGACCAAAGGAAAATTTCCACTAGTTCCACTCCAGAACAGATGGTTCAGTCACTAACGAAAACTCCTCAAGGAATGATAACTTTTTCCAATGACGATCTGCCTCTAGAAGGAAGAGATCACCACAAGGCCCAGTTTATCAAAGCCGAGGTAAAAGGGAAGATGACCTGTTGCATGATGGTTGATAATGGTTCTGCCATCAATATGTTTCCATTGAAGATTCTGCCAAAGCTGGGGCTGACAGTAGCTGACTTAAAGCCTTCTGAAGTAGTTATCAAGGCTTACGATGACACCAAAAGATTTATGGAGGGAACTTTCAGGGCGTTAGTCAGAACAGGGCCTATAGAAGTTTGGGTTGACCTGCATGTGCTTGATATCTTGGTAACCTGTGCTATTTTATTGGGAAGGCCATGGTTTCACCCCCTGGGTGGCGTTCCATCCACTGCTCATCAAAAGGTTAAGTTTACACACAAAGGGAGGGTTGTTACCATCTCAGCTGAAACTGAAGTCGCAATAGTTGCACTAAAGTTGATCCCCAAGGAGATTTCCTTTAGCCCTAGTTTTGAAGTCTGTGTGATTTATGAAGATGAGATGGATGAAAGGGTTCTGAGAATGATGCGCAATATGAATTTTCTGCTTGACAAGGGATTAGGGAAAGATTAGAGCGGACCTTCAAGGTTTGTGGGGAACAAAGTACCTATTTTGAAGCACAGGTTAGGGTTCAAAGAGGTTGACAAAGCTAGGAAAGAGATGGGTATGTTGAACCGATCTGAAGAAAAGGAGGAGGAAACCGAGGCTAGAAAGAAGACTCTATGGGAAATCTTTGTAAAGGAAGGCACCGGGCATTCATATAGCGAGACTCCAAAACCTCTTATGGTGGCTAGGGAAGTCATCCTAGGGTTCAAGATATTTTCCAAATTTATAAACAAAGCTGGGGAAGCTACTATCGAAAAGGCCCCTACTGAGGAGCTGGTACTGGCTGAAGAGGAGTCTAAAGAGAATGAAGCTACTTCGGGGCAGAAGGGCGTTGATGATCAGAACAAAGACCTAAACTTTGAGACCTACATCCTCGATTCTATCATAGATACCTTTTATGATGACTGTGATGTTTCTCTTGCTTCTCTGTTTAAGACTGACGATCTTTTCTTTTCGAAAGTGAATGCAATGAAATCTGAATTTGCTTATTTGTGTGATGTTTTCCCTAATGGTTATTCTGTTTGTGATGATCATTTCATGCATACGTTTGACATTAATTCTATGCAAACCGAATCATTTAATTTAGGCACAGATGATAATCCTAAAAATATATTGCTTGCTTCTAGTTTAACTTATGGTGAGAGAGAAAAAATAGAAGAAATCTTAAAAAAGAGACAGAAAGTATTTGCTTGGGGTTATGAAGACATGCCCGGGATTGACAGGGAGATCTCAGAACACAGAATCCCCACATACCCTCACATAGCACCAATAAAGTAGAAGCAAAGAAGGTTAAGGCCAGAATGGGCTCTTATGGTTAAGGAAGAAGTTAAAAAGCAGCTGAAGGCAAAGTTTTTATAAGTGGTAGAGGACACTCAATGGTTAGCAAATATAGTTCCAGTTCCTAAGAAGGACGGAAGGGTCAGAGTGTGTGTGGACTACCGAGATTTGAATAAAGCCTGCCCTAAGGATGACTTTCCCCTACCGCATATTGACACATTAATTGATAGTGCGGCTTCCAATGCAATGTATTCTTTTACGGATGGATTTTCAGGATACAATCAAATCATGATGGCAGTAATGGATAGGTTGAAGACATCATTCATCACTGAATGGGGCGTGTATTATTACCAAGTGATGCCTTTTGGGTTGAAGAATGCGGGGGCCACTTATCAGAGGATGGCGACTGCCCTACTGCACAACATGATCCATAAAGAGGTCAAAATGTATGTAGATGATATGATGGTGAAATCTACAACCAGGGAAGGGCATTTTGAAGCACTAAACAAGTTTCTAGCCAGGGCAGAAAAGTATAATCTCAGGTTGAACCCGAAGAAGTGTGTTTTTGGGGTCACATCTGGGAAGCTGTTGGGACACATTGTCAGTCAGAAAGGAATAGAGATGGATCCAGATAAAATCAGAGCAATCAGGGACATGCCCGGGCCAAAAAATGAAAAAGAGGTCCGAGGGTTTCTGGGGCGCTTACAGTATATCAGCAGATTCATAGCCAAACTGACAGCTATCTACGACCCTATCTTTAACCTTCTAAAGAAAGACCAACCCATTGTGTGGAACGAGAAGTGTCAACAGGCTTTTGAAACTATCAAGGATTACCTGATGAATCCCCCTATCTTACAACCGTCGAAACTAGGTAAAGTCTTAATCCTGTATCTGGCGATTGAAAAGGATGCAATGGGGACGATGCTAGCACAGGAAGGCGAAGGGAAAATGGAGCACGCTGTATATTACCTAAGTAAAAAGCTCTTACCCTATGAAGCTACTTACAGTTTAGTAGAGAAGACTTGTCTAGCAGTGATCTAGGCAACGAGGAAACTCCGACACTACTTCCAGTCTTATAAGGTGCAAACAGTTTCCAAACATGATCCTCTCCGGTACCTCCAATAGACCCCATCTCTTACGGGAAAATTGGCTAGGTGGCTCATTTTGCTCATAAAATTTGATATAGAGTATATGGCCAAAAAGACAGTAAAAGGAAGGGCAGTAGCAAACTTCTTGGCGCAAAGCCCGGTCGGGGACACCCAAGAGTGGAAGCTGGAGTTCCCTAACGAGCACTTAGGGGCGATAGAGATACAAGATTGGGAAATGTACTTTGATGGAGCTGTCAACAACAAGGGAGTTAGGATAGGAGTAATTTTAGTTATGCCAGAAGGAGAAATGATCCCAATGGCAAAAAGGCTCAAATTTGAAGCAACTAATAACCAAGTAGAATATGAAGCCTGCATTTTTGGCTTAGAAGCATTGTGTAGTGCAAGGGCGAAAAATGTCACTATCTACAGGGATTCCATGCTAGTTATAAAACAAGCCACCAAAGAATGGAAGATAAAAGAAGATAGATTACGGCTGTACTGGGAACACTTGACCACCATTCTATGTTCCTTCACATAATGTAAATTCATCTATTTGCCGAGGGAAGGAAACTAGGTAGCTGATGCCTTAGCCACACTGGCCTCTATGTGGGAAAGTGGGAAGAAACTAGAGGCCAGACCCTTAATCCTCATAAAGTCTCGATCCCTCTGTTACGAAGAGGTGAGAGTAACGCCAGTTGATGTCACTGAGAAACCTTAGTTCTATGATTTATAAAAGTATCTGGAAACTGGGCAATTCCCGAATAATGCTGATAAGAAAGAAAGGATATCCTTACAAATATTGTCTCGATAGTTCATAAGCCATGGGGGGATGTTATACAAAAGAATGCCAGTCGGGGTACACCTCAGATGTATCAACAAAGGTGAATGTCAGAAGCTCATGGAAGCAATTCACGAAGGGGTGTGCGGGCCACACATGAATGGGACTGTATTGGTAAAGAAAATAGCCCGTCAGGGGTATTTTTGGCTCACTATAGAAGCAAATTGTGTTGGATTTATGAAGAAATGTCACAATTGCCAAACTTATGGTGATGTTAACCACCTACTGTCTATGGAACTTCAAGGAATGACATCTCCTTGGCCGTTTGTTGTATGGGGGATTGACATCATAGGGGAGATAAGGCCGAAGGAAACTAATGGTCATCGATACATCATCATAGCCATCGACTACTTCTCCAAGTGGGTTGAGGTTGAATCTTATGCTACCGTGGGGGCGAGGCAAATGTCGAGATTCATCGAAAAGAACATAATCTACAGGTTTGGTCTGCCACACCACATAGTCACAGACAACGGTGTTCAGTTTCAAGCAGAGACGGCCACACTACTAAAGGACTATAAGATTGAGTATCACAGATCATCTCCATATAGGCCACAGGCAAACGGAGCGGTAGAAGCAGCAAATAAGAATGTGAAGAAGATTTTGGCTAAGATGCTAGAAAATTATCGAGATTGGGCTGAATACTTACAATTCGCGTTATGGGGGTATCGAACTACTGCTAGAACCTCGTCAGGGGTCACTCCATACTCCTTAGTTTATGGGTGTGAAGCAGTTTTGCCCGTAGAGGTCAAGATAAGGTCGTTGAGAGTCCTTCTGGAATCCAAACTCCCCGAGTATCAGTGGATCGAAAGTCAGTTAGCCCAGCTGACACTGCTGGACAGAAAGAGGATGAAGGCTATGTATCATTCTCAACTGTATCAGAGAAGAATAGCCCATGCCTACAATAAGAAGATCAAGCCAAGCAAGATTCGAGAGGGGGATCTGGTGTTGAAACTCACAAGATCAGTCACGACCGATCCTCGAGGAAAGTTTAAGCCCAACTGGGAGGGACCGTATCTAGTAAAGAAGTTATTTTCAAAAGGCGCTGCCATTTTATATGACATGGAGGGAAACGAGTTTAAAGAACCCATCAACCTAGACAAACTCAAGAAATACTTTCTGTAAAAATTCTCGCTAGGGAGAAAACCTCAAAAAGAGGCTGTCTAGGAAAAAATTAGAGACCAAAAAGAAAAAAAGAAAAAAGGAGTCCTGCTGGACTGAAAACCTCAAAAGAGGCGGTCCAGGAAAAAGTTAAAGACATATAAAAGGGGAGAGAGAGGCGCAAAATGGTTAGTTGGAAAACTTGTAAGGGCAAGCCAACTAATAATATGAGATGTACTAGAAGTGAAATGTATATACATTTTGTGCTTAAATGAAATGAAATGGATTGCTTTAATTGTAGTTAAACATTGTATAATGTGTCCATTACAAGCCGTTTAACTAGTATAAAAGGGAAATTACATCTAACAAAAAGGAAAACGATGACTTCATTCTATGACCTAATTTTGCCTTCTCTTCTTTTATTGCCTACCTTATGAACTTAACATCTGTAATTCTCTTGTCTTTTTATATTTAATAAACTTGTCTCTTTCTGTCTGTTGTAAGCGAACCCACGATTTGTAATGATCGTCGGTGCTCTGATCACCATCGTAGCTTAAGTTTCTTTTGATGACTCTTCGAGGCCAAGTCGCCACCAGGTGGTCCAGAAAATTATGAGAAAGCGGCCCTGGCTCGAATTTGTGAATAGGCTCCATGATCAGTTGTTTACGACCATATTGGCGACAGAGGCGAGCTGGATTGTAGAAAGTGGAAAAATGGAGATCAGCAATCGGGACACAATACGTATAAGACCGGAGGGTCACATGCTACAAACCCCACCAGGGACACATCTAGTGAATCAGTGTATTAGGGAATGTTGATAGCTAGCTGTGAATGTCCGTAGGGATGGGATGTAGTTTCCTAGTTCGATAATGTTTGGCTTGATAATGCCTAATGTCTTGGGGAGGTTCGATCAAGCCCAGCTTTTCATAAAACCATATCTGCGGGACTGCAAATGGTTAGATACAGGTGGTATTGGTAGTTGAAAGAAAAGGGGGATAACGGGAAACTTACCTCCAGCAAAAAGGGGCTTTCAGAGAATCGTCGCGTCCTTGTGAAGTCATCCAATGCAATGATGGTTTCTACTAAGATGAGAGGGAAGGGATTGAGCCCTAACTCCACTTGGTCGAGGATGGAGAGGATCTTCATATCGCAATGCCCTGAGGGGGAAACCAGCAGAAATTGAGCATACAAATAGAGGGCTAACATGCGGGGCCAGTAAGTTTTCCCTTTGTCCACAATTATGATGACTTTAAGGAGGGACTCCAATTTGATTTCTGAGTCAGAGATACATTAGAAGGAAGACCGAGGTGGAAGATTGAACATGCGTACCATTTGTTGTTGAATGGAATGAGAATCCGGGTTTTCAAAAGTAGGAACTACAAGTTGGCAAGTAGAATCTGTATGATGACCAAGAATTGCCTCGAATTCCTCTGGTAGGGGGCATATTTCTATCGTGTTGAGCCAAAAAACGTGTTTCTGGGGATCCCAAAATTGAACCATAGCATGGAGAAAAGGGTAATTGATTCTCCTAGTATGGAGTGATTTGAAGACCGTAAGATGGAATGGCTCTAAATCGACCCAAGATTTATTGTCCAACCCTTTTATAATCGATTGTAAGGACCTCAGACTTTGTTTTGTCATGTTTGTGGCTTTTCAGAGACACTCAGAGAGAGAAACAGAAAGGGGAGGATGAAAGGGATTTGAGAATTAGGTCAAATGCAGAAATGAAGGTTTTATAGGGGCTGGACCACCTGCTGTTGAGGTGGCTGCCTCATCGATGAGGCGATCGCCTCATCAATGAGGCACTACCTTAGCAGCATGAGGCGATCGCCTCTTTATCAGGGTTTGATGAGGCAATCACCTCATCAGCAACACAGGCCGATTGTGTTTCTTTAGATCACACAGTCTAACAGGTGGAGCAGTTACGTTACACATGCAAATAGTGAAATCAACTCACATATGAAGGAATGAGAAAAGAAAAATAAATGAATTTAATCTAGGAAAATGTTGAATTTTACAAGCATTATGTTAAAAAAATAATAATAAAATTCTGTGTTCACTACTCAGAGACTACACAATTTTTAATACGGGAACGTCAAGCATCTGATCCCGTACCGTCAGGGTCATCTTCTCCCCCGGCATCGTTGCCGCTCCCATCTTCGTCCTTGTCGTCCTCATCAATCTGTAATACATCAATCTGACGCTCGAGAGTAGCAATCCTCGCCCTGCTAGCCTCATCTTGATCCTGTTCAAACAAATCACAGGTCAGTAAACCATGCAAGTATGCATATATATAGGAAATAATGAAATTCTTACCCTCCACTGCTGGGTGACCTCCAGCATGTAGTCTCTCTGGGCCTCTATCATACGGTACATATATAGGCCCTGCTCTAATGGAATCTACATTATCAAAATAAAGATTAGAACTAACAGTTGGTTTGAGAATTATAGTGAAAATAGGTCAGGGAAAAGAACATACGTGAGTAGCACTGACAGGAGTGAATACAAGGGTTAGGTCCTCGTCCAAGGCCAGGAACTGGCGTAATAACTCTCCGGGGGGAACCCAACATTGAGCTAGAGGGTCAGGGATGTGGATGAAGCTGCTTGGGGCAAACTCAAAATCGGGGGCAGCAGTCGGTATGGCTCCCTCACCAGCAGCAGAAGTCTCCTCCCTGCTCGGATCCAGTCGACGCCTCAAGGGCTCTCTCTCTCGCACTCGGGACCTAGCCAGGGATACGAACGTAGCAGGCGCAGCCTGAACATAAAAACAAGAGGAACATGTTAAGAATCCAATGAATTTGCAAAGAAAATGGGGACTTGCAAGGATTTACTTGAGAAGTAGAAGCGGCTTGGAAGGGGACCGTCAGTAGAAGGTGGGTGCGGATGAACTCTGCATACCGACTCTTCACGCGAACTATGTGGTCCATAGCTGGTGAGCCTGTAACAGCTTGAGCGAGGTCGTCGCCCTCCAGCTCATGAGCCCAAAGCATACTGTCAAGAGGGGACCTGGGGACCCGCCTAGCCCCAACGCCTGCCTTCCAGTTTAGGACCCACTCTCCTAAGTACCAAGCTCAATACCCTGGGCCACAAAGGAGTACCCTCTTCCGGGCTAAAGGCCTGGAGCGAGTCATCTCGATGGTCCAAGTGTCCTCAGACCCCCACAAGTCATTTTGGATCTGCAGGAAAAGAGACATGTCAATATGTAAGTAAATTGAATGTGAATAATTCACTAATGAGTAGATTTATGCTTTGCAGGTATCGCATCCTATGTCAACGAGTTCAGGTGCTGCCTATGGATGTGAGCTTGCACCAGATGCCTCTTCACAACACGGCTAGCACCCCACCTGCCAAGGGCCGAGAAATGGTCTCCCACCCGGGTAACGCCCACAAGCAACTCTAGCTCTAGAGCCCAGACCTGAAAAATAAAACAGGAGAAGTTGAGAAAACTGATGTAAGTAATGGGGGTCAGAGCAAAAGAAAAAAAGAAGGGGATCATGACATACCAGAACAGCATGCCAAAAGCCGCAAAACCTAGCCCCTCGGACCACCTCGTCCATGCTTCGGTACAAGTACGCCAGGGCACAACTACCCCAATCGAATGTAGGAATTTGGTTAAGATCCCGAAGGGCTGGTAGGAACATCAGATCAATAGAGCTGGCGGTGTTGGCAATGAGAGTGGTATCGAGCAGGTAGAGCAAGAAGGCCCTCACCACCTGGTCAATCTTAAGGGGAGAGGTCATCGTCGCGACCCAGTCTCGAGTGTAGAAGCTCATGATCGAGTCCAACTTAAGGGTATGAGTCCCCTTCATGTCAGGAGTCATCCCCAAAACCCACTCAATATACACAGCCTTATCCGAAGACAGTTAATGTAAACTCGCATCGAAAGGAATAGGATCCCCGGCGTAAGCAATCCCCGTGATGGCGGCAAATGATATCAGGTCTAGAGTAAGCTCGCCGAACGGGAGGTGGAAGGTATGGGTCGTATCAAACCACCTCTCCATCAGGGCATGCAATGGCTGGTAGTCTGTGTGCCCTTGCTCGGATGGAAGTGAGAGTACGAAGTCCTCGAACCCCATCTCCTGAATCCAATCCCTCTACTCATCAGTCAAATCACTGAAAAAGACCCAGGCTCCATGGAAATTCCCAGCACCCTTGAATGTCTGAGCATCATGCTGCAATAAAGAGATAGGGAAGTAAAATTTATGCATTTTGTGATCTCAGGGAGAATTTTAGAATGAATGTACATGTAAATGGTGAAGTTCCTCTCTGTTGATGAAGCGATCACCTCACCTTAGAGGTGATCGCCTCATCACAGAGGCGATTACCTTATTGAAGAGGCGATTGGCTCTGTGAAGGGGCGATAGGAAATCGCCTCTTCACATAAGCCTATCGTCTCATCGATGAGGCGATCGCCTCATCAATGAGATGATCGCCTCATCGAAGAGGCAATCACCTCTATACATCACGGATGGGGGCAGTGTCAATTTTTGACGCAATAAAGCATAAATTCTATGGTTTGTTTGATTAAATAAATGTCCTAGAATGATAATTATATAAGATTAATCCCTAACCCGATGTAATTTTATAGGGAATTTTAGGGTACTAACCTCTCTGGATGCAGAAGAACAGATATGAGACCCTAGGTCTGCCAGAAGTGGAATCGAGTCTCCACAGGTCAATCCTAGACTCCTAGAAGCACTAATGAGAGGCGGGATATGATCCCACTAAGGTACATGGGGTGTTTTATCATTCTCCATCGACTGAAAAGTAGGGAGAGATGCAGAAAGTATAAAAAGTATAAGAAAAAGAGGAAAAGAAAAAAGGAAAAAAATATAATGGAAGGGAGAAAGGACAAAAGGAAAAGAGTGTTTTTATAGCAAGCAGGAGCGTAGGGTTTCCCCTAAAAAAAATAAAAAAAATAAAAAAAATGAACGAAAAAAAATGATGATGAATGAATGACGGTGATGAGAATGATGGGTGGAAGTTAGTACTGCATACTAGGGAGGTGGAATTAAGAGAAAGGATCTTTAAGAGGCCGAAGCTCAAAGACAGGGTTGTTCGGGTTTGAATCCCCGAAGCTCAAAGACACGGCTGTTCGGGTTTCAATCCCCGAAGCTTAAAGACAGGTCCGTTCGGGTTTGAATCCCCGAAGCTTAAAGACACGGTTGTTCGGGTTTGAATCCCCAAAGCTTAAAGACAGGGCTATTCGAGTTTGAATCACCAAAGCTCAAAAATAGGGTTGTTCGGGTTTGAATCCCCGAAGCTCGAAGACAGGGCTGTTCGGGTTTGAATCCTCGAAGCTCGAAGATAGGGTTATTCAGGTTTGAATCCCCGAAGCTCAAAGACAGGGTTATTCAGGTTTGAATCCCCGAAGCTTAAAGATAGGGCTGTTCGGGTTTGAATCCCCGAAGCTCAAAGGATTGACATGACTGTTCGGGTAGTATCCCCGAAGTCGAAAGCGAAGGACAACTGGGCCAGGATAACCCAAAAGTCTATGTCCCCAGAGGAGTGATAATCATATCAGGAAAATCTAAAAACCACATCCCCAGCAAAAATCGAGCCAGGAAAACCCGAGAATCAAGTTTCAGTGTTGCGAAGACCGGGCTAGGAAAACCTGAGAATCGAATTCCAATGTTGTAAGGGTCGGGCCAGGAAAACCCGAGGTTAGCAATTTTCAAATATCTTTATCAAATATTAATGAGTGGCTGATTGGGCCAGGAAAACCAGAGGATCACGATCACGTTTCAGAATTAAAGAATTCATCTTTTGGGTGAGACCCGAGAGTTAGGTACATTTCTTACTTTATTGTTTTATTGTTCAATTGTTGTTGTGCATGTTATTTTTTGAAAAATGGTCATTGCATGCATTTGATTTTTTGAAAAATCAGGGGGCAAACTGTAGACACCCGATTCAATCGGCCCGTGTTAGGGGATGAATTAGGATTGCTCAGTTTGACCGGCCTGTTGTCAAGCCCAATGATGAGAATGTGAACTTGGACATGAGGATGAAGCCTAAATCTTTAAGTGGAAAGTGGACTTGAAAATCCAAAGCCTAGAAAACCCAAAATTGAGCCCAACTACCCAAGTTTGGCCCAAGCCCGCTCGGCCCAACGCAGGCCCGGGCCAAAGGGGCACCGCCTCAGTGTAATAAGGTAATCGCCTCACCGATGAGGCGCTGCCCCTCTGGTAGCCCACTTGCAGCTGCATTTAATACAGCTGCAATCATGACAATCAAGTGGCACGGGCCCCACTCTCCGGACTTTCTTTTTGCATAAGGAAAATACTTTTAAGAAAGGAAAAAAGGCTATGAGAGCTCATGATGGGCTAGGAGGCTTAGGGGCATGGGAAAGCTAAGGAATAAAAGAGAAAAAAGAGAGAGAAGAAAAAAGGGGGGGTGAACAAAAAAAGAGGGGAAGCAGCTCTGAAAAAAAGGGAGAAAAAAAAAAGGAAGAAAAAAAAATGTCCTGAAGAAGGGGAGGAAGGTTGAAGAAGAGGAGGTCCACTTTCCCACAAGAGAAGAGGGAATAAACTTGTGTCAAAAAGAGATACTACATCCTAGCCAAGATCTCAACCAAACCAGCTCTGAGGGCCTCTCATTTTGGTATAAAACCTGCACTTAAACTTGATATGTTCATCATTTTGTGTATTCTTGCTTATGTGTAATTGAGCTATTAGTACATTCTAGGTTTATCTCTAGTGTGTCATGTTTGATATCTCATTTCATTGATGGATCTTTGAATATTTTTTCATGTAGTCGCCTCATCTCAATGAGACGATCGCCTCGTCAATAAGGCAATCGCCCCATTGACAGGCTCTCAGGGAGCCTATCTTTTGTGTGTGTGTGTCTGTTACCTATTTTATCTCGGGCCTATAAGAGCCCTGTTGATGAGGTGATCTCCTCATCAATGAGGCAATCGCCTCATCCCAATGAGGCGATAGGCGACCGCCTCATTGGTAGGGTTAACTTGTTTCCTTCTTTGTTTCGTTGTTCATTTGCTATGATGCCTACTTTAACATGTCCCCTTTTGACCTTAAACATGTCTGAATGATTGCATGGTGGTGATTATCTTGATTGTTCGATATTTTCTTTAACTTATAATGTGACAACCTCTTTATAGGATCTCTTTGTAAATGTCGTTATACGTGATTCCATTTTTTGTAAAGAGAAAGGCTAATCATGTGATATTTGTAGGAATTACTTGATAATTTATGTCATCAAGCAACCACTTTTGCTATTTAGCCTTTGTATATTGTCGTCTTTATGTTATTTTAATAGTTTATTTTCGGTATATGTTTGGTTTATTTTTTGTATATTATTTTGTTTATTTGGTTAAAAAGCGTTGTAATCCTTAATCCCTTCCCCCTATTTAATTTTGAATGTATGGTTGTAAATTATTATTTATTTTATTTGCTGTGTTTTTTGAATATTGGGACATAAAGGCATGAAATTGGACTAATGTGCAAACTCAGACTTAATTATAAAATCTGACAATTATCCGAAGGCAATTTCATTACTTGTGGTAAATGAGGAAATAATTAAATAATTAAACGGTAATAAAATGCAAAACACAAATGGAGGCCAACCGCAAGGTTGGGTGAGCATTCAAACGCTCATACCCAGTTTTTGAACTCGATTTCTGATGACAGCTTCTGGGAACCTCCGTGGGATCCAGTTGCTGTAAAGTATGTCCCGGCTTTTATCCGAGTGGCGACTCCATCTCTGAATAGGCCCATGACCTATATCGTATTTCTTAGTGGACCTCGAGCCCACACAATGCCGTGGTCGCCAAACACTGGGGCGCGCACTAAACCCCGCCACCTACACTACTATAATCAACATTTGTTGAGGGATTTTTCAAAAATCAACCGAAAATGAACCTAAAAAAAATAAAAATTCTAAAAGCTTAAAAACCAAAAACTCAACAAAACTCACAAACGATGAAGATTGAACTCGAAAGGAGCTTAGATTCAACTTGGCTAGAGCTCAGGGAGTCGAAAGAGACCGACGGAGCTCGAAATGGTGGTCGAAAATGGAAGAACGACGAAGAAGAAGTTCCTATTGTCGCTGCCATTTTTGTCTTCTCTGATGAGCTGCTGCCTGACAAACGGTAACGAGGAAGATGGGGAAGAAGGAGGAGGAAGATGGTGGTCGGCTGGAGGCAAGGGAGGCACACCAATGGGAAAAAACGGGATGTGCAGGAGGAAGGAGATGAAATTTACTGTGTTTCTCGTTTTTGATATATATATATATTAAAACTATATATTATAATATTACTTTAGTTTAAATTAACCTTCACCACATATTATAAATATCCTTATATATACACACACACATATATTAATACATACATAATATAAAATTAACAATAAATAATAATAATATCAATAATACTAATGAAATAATTTAATAATAATATGCATAATGTAAATTAATAAAAACAATAATAGATATAATAATGCACATGAATAATAATAATAAAAATAGTGATAGTGATTGTAAAACTTTTAAATAATAAAATTTAATTAAATTATTTTACATAAGAAAATATATATACAATAAAATACGAATATTGATTACAAATAAATAATAATATAAAAATAAAATTTAAAATTTATTAATATTGCATATTTTAATATATATTAAAATAATTTAAAAATTAGGATTATTACATTCATCAAAGAGTGGGAGAGCCCAAAAGAGGGACTTCAACAAAGGCAACCAAAGACCCTCTAGTAATAACTCTAAGCCTGAAAAAGGCTCCTTATTTAAAAACAAAGTTGATGCCTCCAAGCCTCTCAAGCCTTGCTTCATTTGCAATGGACCAAATTGGGTGAGGGATTATCCTAATAGGAAAGCCATGAACGCAATCGTGATAGAGTTTTGCCCTAAACCCTAAGCTGGCATGCATTCTTTGCAGCACTTGGGTGCTCTTTCGAAGCTCCTCTCTCCTTGAGTCTCCAAGGAGAGAGGCCTACTCTATGTCAATGCCTCCACAGAGGGCAAAGTTGTTTGCCCTATGCTAGACACAGGTGCTACATACAATTTCATGGACGTGCACAAGGCAAAGCACTTAGGCTTAAAGTTGTCCAAGGGAATTGGCATGATTAAAGTTGTCAACTCTGAGGCAAAACTTGTACACAACATTGCTGAAGGAGAAAGGTAAAAGTGGGTGATTGGCAAGGTATACTAGACATCACTGCTGTGTCTATAAACGATTTCAAAGTTGTCTTTAGACGATACAAAAAAAAAAAATTCTCTCATATTTTTTATAAACATAATAGGTCATATTTATAAATTTCAACAATTAAATTTAAAATTTAATTGAATTCTTAATAAAATCTCAATTATTGAATTATATTTAAGGGTATAGATGATCTAAACATATTTGATCAATGTTGTCACTAACATGGGAGGAAAAAAAATACTTTTGAATTTTTACCCTTATTTCTTATAAGCATTATGCTAAATTGCTAAAAAAAATGTGAATTTTTTGTTTTATTTGGGGAAAGAAAGCTAGATTGCATTAACAGGAAACAAGGGGAGAGTCCTCGATTACTGCATTTTTTAGCACATGCAGCTGCATCATAATCAAGGGAAAAATCTTGCTGTGACTGGAGGGTCCATCCAGCTAACAAATGAGCTACATAATTATTTCAACGATGCAAATATGAAAAAGAAAGCTCAGCAAACTGCTTAGAAAGGTGCCCGCGCTTTTACCAATTGGCCAAAATCTTAGCACAGGCATTACGAGATCTCATGTTCGACAGTGGTGCCGCTTATTGTATTCATTTTGGAAGCCAACATTCTTTGCAAATTGCAGACCAAATTGAAGTGCCTTAGTCTCCACTATTTTGCACATCATGAAATTGCAACAGATAACATGACCTTCAATGCCACCATATTTCGAGCAAGAGCTTGAGGTCTGGTGGTTACTTTAGCTTATGAAGGAGAGCTTGTCATTGCCATGGACAACGGGGACATAACAGGGAGTACCGAGGGACTTACCATGTTGAACCTGATTATAATTATACCAAAAGAATTATTCTAGTCCATAAGAAGAGTTCTCTCTACCTTTTTGTCAATTAGAATTTAATTCTTGTGAAAAATATTTTGACAACTTGTTGCTCAGTCAATGCAGAAAAATAAAAAAAGAATAATAATAAAAATTAGAAAAATCCTCCACCAATACAAACATAATTCAAAAAAATTAAATAAGCAAGTATTAAATGAATAAAAACGATGAGATATTTATTTTATATTTAAATGTTAAATGTGAATTAATATTTATTATTTTAAGTGAAAATAAATTTATATTTTTTAATTAAATTTTAATTTAAAATTTATATATAAAGAAATAGATGATATATGAATTTTGTCTTTTAAAAATAAAAAATGTATATCTACAACTCTTATAATTGAAAAGTCAACAACTATAAATGATCCTTTTAAATTTTAAAATAGCCAGAATTTATATAATTATATATTATATTGGAAATATTAAATAAAAAAATAATAACAATGATAATTCGCGTTGTGAACAGTGCCTATAACCTGTGTGAAACTGTACATTTACCTTATTTACTTTTTTTTTTATAGCCATAAAATACAAAAGAGTAAAAATATAATTTCATGGGAACGCAATACTAGGAATACTGAATCTTTTTCAAAAAAAATATAAAAAAAAGGTCCATACTCTATATCTTTTTCTAAAAAAACAAAAAATGCTAAATCCATAGTTTCAAACTTTACTTGATTAATTTTTTTTGTAATTCTTAATTTTTATTATTTTTTACTTAATTTTTAAACTATTATTTTAAATTTTTTTTATTTTTAAATTTATAATTTATAATTTTATTTAATTCATATAATATGAAAATAGATAAACACTTGATTTTGAATGATTTTAAATAAATAGAATGTTAAAAATTACCTTTAAAATTATAAAAATAAAATTCAAAATTAATATAAAAAGGATAAAAAAATTATTTTTAATTATATTATCTAAATATTATTTTAATTTATATAAATTTTTTTATATTCATATAATATTAAAAATATGTTGATTTTATGCATTATATGAATTAAATAAGTTTAATTGGTTAAATAGAAAATAATAAAACTTGAGGTGGTATATGTTGATAGTGTATAGTTCAAAAGTCAAACTATGCATTTCGCGTCAATACCATATGTTTACAAGTCTAATCCAAAGACTCCAATAGCTCTTAGCATGGCGGGTGCACTGATCGGTGAATCATTACTCTCTGCTTCACTTGAGGTTTTGATTGATAGATTAGCTTCTCTTGAGGTTGTTGACTTCTTCAGGGGCCGAAAGGTCGATGATCGATTGCTAAAAAAGTTGAAAACAATCACGGAGTCTGTGAAAGGAGTTCTTGATGATGCAGAGGAGAAGCAGATTTCTAAGCCAGCCATTAAAAAGTGGCTTGGTGACCTTAAGGATGCTGTCTACGAAGCTGATGATTTCTTGGATGAGATTGCTTACGAAGCTCTGCGATCAAAGCTGGAAAATTGGTATCAGGTGAGCAGCTTTTTATCTTCTCTAGATCCTTCCAAAAAAGGGATGAAATTCAAAATAGAACAGATTCTTGAGAGGCTTGAAGATATAATAAAAAGGAAGGATGTTCTTGGATTGAGAGAGGGTATTGGAGAAAACCCATTTTTATATACGATACCAACAACTTGTTTAGTAGATGAATCGTTTGTTTATGGTAGGGATGATGACAAGAAAGACATAATTCAATTGCTGCAATCGGATGATGAAAATGGCAGTTTAGGTGTGATTCCCATATTGGGTATCGGTGGGATTGGCAAAACCACACTTGCTCAGCTTGTCTTCAATGATGAGACTGTGGAGGAGTGGTTTGATGTCAAAGCATGGGTGTGTGTTTCACAAGACTTCCAAGTCCACAGGGTTACTAAACACATTCTTGAGGAAGTGAGCAGGAAGGCTTGTGATGACAAGACTCTAAATGGACTACAACTTGAGCTGAAAGACAGTTTGATGGGTAAGAAATTTTTGCTTGTTTTGGATGATGTTTGGAACGATAGTTATGATGATTGGGACATTTTACTGAGGCCTCTGAAGTTTGGGGCTCGAGGAAGTAAGATTGTTGTTACTACGCGCAATGAAAGTGTAGCATCAACCATAGGCACAGTTTCAGTTCGTCGTCTAAAGGAATTAAACGATGATGATTGCTGGTTCTTATTCGCAAAACATGCATTTGATGATGGCAATGTCAATGCATATCCAAACTTAGAAGTGATTGGCAGGGGCTTGATGAGGAAGTGCAAGGGACTACCTTTGGCAGCAAAAGCACTTGGAGGTCTTCTTCGCTCGAAAAGAGACACTGGTGAATGGGAAAAGATGTTAAAGAGCAATATATGGGATTTGTCAAATGATAAGATTCTACCAGCTCTAAGACTCAGCTATCATTATCTCCCATCTCATTTGAAACAATGTTTTGCCTATTCTGCTATATTTCCAAAGGATTTTGCATTTGAAATCGAGGAATTGATACTTCTATGGATGGCAGAGGGTTTTTTAGTGCAGCCTGATGGGGATATGGGAATAGAAGAAATAGGTGGAGGATACTTCAATGATCTTGTATCTAGGTCCTTTTTCCAAAGATCAAGTGTTCATCAGTCGTGCTTTGTGATGCATGACCTTATGAATGACTTGGCCAAACTTGTTGCTGGAGATTTTTGCTTTAGTTCAGAAGGTAACAATTCATGCAAGATTGCTACAAGGACCCGGCATTTATCATATCTGAGTGCAGATTATGATGCTTATAGGAAACCTGGTAGCATCTATGAAGCCCAACTTCTACGCACCTTCTTAGTCGCAGAGTGGTCGTGCATTGGCAATAAAGTTATGAATGATTTACTGCCGAAACTTAGGCGTGTGCGAGCATTATCTTTGTCTCAACAGTGCAGCATAACAGAGTTGCCTCGTTCAATTGGCAATTTGAAACACCTTAGGTATCTAAACCTTTCTGCAACATCGATAAAAAGGTTACCAGAAGTTGTTACTACGCTGTACAATTTGCAAATACTTATCTTGTGCCACTGCAAAGACCTTGTTGAGTTGCCCTCAAAATCAAGAAGACTAATCAACATGTGTCATCTTGATATTAGAGAAACAAATTTGCAAGGGATGCCATCACAAATTGGTAGACTCACTAAGCTTGAAAAGTTAACTGATTTCATTGTCAAAAAGCAAAGCGGTTGTGGCATCAAAGAACTGGGGAAGCTGCAGCGTTTGCGAGGAAAGCTTTGCATTTGGAAACTTGAAAATGTTATTGATGTTGAAGATGCTTTTGATGCTAATTTGAAGGATAAGAAGAACCTAAAGGAGTTGGAGTTGAGATGGAACAATAATGTTGGTGATTCATTGCATATACTTGAGCAATTACAGCCTCATACAGATTTGGAAGGTCTTTCAATTGTTGGTTATGGATCTTCAAGATTTCCAGATTGGGTTGGTGAATCTTCCTTCTCTAGTATTGTATCCTTGAAGCTAAGTGAATGCAGATGCTGCTGCTCCTTACCTCCACTTGGGCAGTTATCGTCTCTGAAAGATCTTATGTTACGAGAATTTGATGGAGTAATGGTTATTGGTCCTGAGTTCTATGGCAGTTGCATGTCCGTGATCAGGCCATTTGCATCTCTTGAGATTCTAAGGTTTGAAAAGATGTCTAATTGGTGCGAATGGATTTGTAGTATTGATGAAGGAAACCATGTAGCTTTCCCAGTTCTCCAACAGCTTTATATACAAGAATGTCCGAACTTAACAAAGGCTTTACCTAGGCACCTTCCTTCTTTAACAACACTTGAGATTGAAGGATGTCAACAGCTTGTGGCTTCACTTCCAAGGGTCCCATCCATTCTCAGAATGAAGTTAAAGGATGATTCTCGCCTTCTGCGGTTGGTGAAACTGGCCAATGGAATGCACCGTTTTGTAGCTGAAGGATTGCACTGTCTAGATTCTCTACTAAAGGAAATGGAGCAAACAGATGGTCTCTTCACTACTTTGGAAGAAATTGATATTAAAAACTGTGACTCACTCAAGTACTTCCCCTTAGAGCTATTCTGCAAGCTGAAAACTCTTCGGATCAGCAGATGTCCAAATCTTGAGTCCCTTTTTGCACCTGAAGCAGCAACTCATGTAGATTTCAGGTCCCTCAGGACTTTGGAAATTAAGGAGTCCCCAAATTTAGCATCATTTTCTAAAGGGGAGTCACCAATTCCAAATTTGACAGGGCTTCTATTACTGGGTTGCTCAAATGTAGAATCTTTCCCTGGGAACACATTACTGTCCTCCACTATTACCTCTCTTAAACTTTTGGATTTTCAGAATCTGAAGACTTTGGACTACAAGGGAGTTCATCACCTAACCTCTCTAAAGGAACTGGAGATTTGTATGTGTCCTATGCTTCAGTCCATTCCAGAAGAGGGCTTGCCATATTCACTTTCTTCTCTGTCTATTTCTTTGTGTCCTTTGCTGGCACAAAGATGTCTACCAGAGGCAGGGGAAGATTGGCACAAGATTTCTCACCTTGAGAACTTGGAGATTGATTTCCAAAAGATCAAAAGTCGGATGCAGATTAGATGAGGAAGCGAGAAAATGGAGGAACAGCCAGTTGCACATGTCAATTTGCAGGTTTCAGGAATTACTTCTGGTTAGTGTTTTTTTTCCCCTTTGTGTATGCTTGTGGTTGACATATTCTATTACCTTTTGGACGTACTTATATGAGCACTTGCACTTTCGTATTTCACAAAAACAGAATGGATTTGTTTGAAATCTCGAGAATTCGAACATGGATGGATATGTGGGATTCAACTGAAAGAAACCTGTATTATTTTTTATTTTGCATGACTTGGCGGTAAGTTCAATATTGTGCATGTCAGAATACACATTTGTACGCTGTTCAAAATCTTGACCTTTGTAAATCAATGAGCACCAGTAAAACGTTGGAGTAATACGAGCTTCAGCTCTGAAAATTATGTATTTTATGCTTATAAGAGCACCTGTTATTTGTACTGCTTTTGCTTGGGTTTATCAATCAACTTTTTTATTTTGCTTGTGGGCAAACAAAGTTTAAGTTCAGCTCTGGAAATTTTGTATATCAGCTCTGTAAATCATTGTCGTAGCACTCTACTATGGACGTGAAAGGCACCAACATTAACATAAACCCAAAGTTTGTCCAAGGACCAAAATTTTAAAATTTTAAGTAGTACCAATCCAGAAAAACTAATAATTAACAGGAAAGCAAAAAAGCACAAACAGAAGTCTTTTGAGTGGCAGGGCATTCTCAAAGTTCACACAACGATTTGAAAAAACAACAAAAAGAAAATGTTCCACACTTGCAGCAATCAATGATATCATTAACGGTGATTCAGAATTCTCCAACCAAATTTATAATAAAGGATCTCTGAATCATAAATAGCAATGGTATAATATTTGCTGGTTCAGTTTTGAACAGGATTTCAGTCTCTCGAAAATGACTTTTGCCTCTTTACTACATTCCTGAGAAATACTTTCAAGGGATAAGCTTGCTTCAAAGCTTACAACCCTAAAAAGCAATATGAATCTTCCATGTGGTGGAATATTTTTGAATTCTCATATCCATATCAGTTCATATCAGGTTTATGAAGTTGATAAATATACAGGGAAGTTACAGAAAAGCTAAGAAAGAGGTGCGCCGAGATCCTCATCTACCTTGTTCTCTTGGCATCTCTTAAGAAGGAAGAGTTGTCGTCGTAGATGCAGCACCTGCCACACCAAGAAAATTAGAGTTAATACTGCAGAAGGAATAATAACTAGTAGCATGTTGCAACTGCCAACACCATGACAACAACTCCGCTGTTGCAAATGTTGAATCTGGAACATGATACAAGTCACAAGCAAACATGTAATGATTCTACACCTCAACGATGAAATTGAGAAAGGCAAACTGTAAACAGATGCATTTTGTGGTCATGTCCATATCAGCTATTTAAAATCAAAGCGGAACTTTCTTTCAAACTAACAATACATCTTTCTGAGAAATACTACGTCAGTTCTCATGTTGAAGTCAAAAAATTAAGCTTCTGGTTTACATGTAAAATACATAATAACACGGACTTGGTGACATACCGGAACAGATTCAAGAATAAATAGTTTTGCCTTTTTATTCACAAGTGAAGCTCAAAGAACTGAAAACAGATAATAAAATTACCTCTTCTTGAAGCAAAATTGGAAGATTTTCTGTCGAAACAAGAGTAGCTATTTCTTCCAAAAGTTTCCCCTCTTTGATATCGGACCATGTTTCAGGTGGCAACGCCAGCAAAAGTACTGTAAGAACATCATTGCCAGCTGGATATAAAGCTATGCAATTACTTGGGCCACAGCCACAGCAACCAGGATCTATTTGAGATGAAGGAACCAGCACATCATGCCCCTGTTCATTTCCACCATCTACAACTGTACCAGACACCAAAGTAACAGGCTTGTCACCATTTGTCTTCAAGCGTCTCACACAAGTTTTATTACAAAAATAACCTTGTGAAGAAACAGATCTCCCTGCCAAAATCTCCGCTCCTTGGCAACAGATACTTGCAGCAATGCGAGGAAGATCATCTTTTTGGCTCAGAATTGGCATGTTTTTGCAACACGAATTCATTGAGGACAAAAATTCTGCTACACATTTAAAAAGTCCAGTCTTCTGAACCTGTTTTAACACTTCTTCCTGCAAAAATGACATTTGTGTTTCAAACTAAACAGCATACAATCATCTCATTCCTTAAGAGAAAAAGGATCAAAAAGAAGATAAAACTCTTCAAAACCTTGACAGCAAGCCGTCCTTTCTCCTCTTGGCTTAGATTTCTGACACAATCCTCATGTCTCCGAACTTCTGCAATCCGCTTAATGAATTCTCCAAAATTTGATGGGAATGATGTGAAAACAACATAAAGCAGTTTATTAATATCTTTCACATCTTCTGACTTCAAGAGAAGAGGAACTTCGTCCACTAAATACTTTGCAACACTAGCCCAACTCTCATGCTTGCAGCTCTGCTCAAAGTATTAAAGTACTTACTACATTATCACAAACAACACAAAGTCACTCAATGTTCCAGCCTTTCTCCCAAATTTTCAAATGACATGCCGGAAAGGGGACTGGAATATCGAATAACTTTTTTACAAGTAATAACTTGTAATAGCAGATGAGAAAAAAGTTATAATAGGTTGAGTTAGAAACAAAAGCAAGCAAATGGAAGTGCAAAGCCAATGTGATGACAGTGAAAAATTTGCTTTCTGTATGATGTTAACTACAGGCATACCAGGGTATAAAGCAGTCCAGGCTCAGTGTGTGCCCTTGATATAAGCATGAATCTGTACAATAAACAAACTTAAGAGGACAATTCAGAACCAATATTGCGATGCAAAGAGTCACTAACAGAGCATAGATACAAAATATGGGAACAAAATTACCACAGTATTCAAGTGATTAACATGCAAGGGAGAGTGAAAAGGAAAGAGTTAATTATTGGTCGAGATGCCTGTCACAACGGGGGCAAACTTCCCAGCCAAGTGGGTAGCTCTGGCATCAGTGGATTTCAGACAAGCATAACTAACTTTATATGGCTCTTCTCTGTTTTTTACACTTTTCCTGATGTCATTAGAAGATCTTAAAGAGAATGGATGTACATGTGTGTGTACAACATGCATAATGCAAGACAACACGAAAATAAAAGGATGGATATCATTTTTATGTTTACAACCATACAGTAAAATGATTTTGCCATGTTGATCAAGCTGAGAAATATTCAACCAAGTGTATGATATCTCCAGCCAGTTTCAGTGGGTAATGTAGTTGTCAATAGGAAGCTCCAATGTGATTATGTCAAAACTAGATCCATATTGACTAATGAGAAAGTTTGACAATTATAATGTTGTCAATCACACATCTAGGACTCCGAACATTCTTTTTCAGTTCAAGCAAGTTCGACTTCTCAATGCATCGAGTTAGTTGTGATGAGATTTACCACGTCTATGCTATCTTACCAACTCAGAGAACACATCTAGTTATACACCAATGCCTACCCTCTGCGTTGCCCTGTTGGGTCATCAATTCTATCCATTGCTTCCCAAAGAAGTGTTACAGGAACCCAGTGTGGAGGATACTTAAAACGTGCAACATCCAAAATCAGTGCCATGTCCTTTCCAACATGGTAACCACCAATAGGTGAAAAATGACCAGTTCCTGTCTACAATAGAAAAATGATAAAAGTTAAGCTTAAAACAGCAATGCCAACTATGTTTGTAGATTTTTATGAGCCATAGAATCCATGAAGATGGGTGTGGCTAGCATTTCTTCTTCCCAAACATAAACAATGAAAAAAAAGCTCTTCAGCATTTCCTGCCACTAGACCTTCAACAATGAAGGAAGCAATAAACTAATGCCTGATCATGATAAATTTATGATTCCAACTATCATGCAACATCAGAAAGTTGATGCATATGAGAAGGATTCAATCAGGGTAAAGATGAATACCTGTTTAAAGGTTCCTCTATGATATGATGAAATCATATGATAATCATCAGTGGTGGAACATTTTATAATTTGTTGACGAAAATCATCAATTGTGCTCTGATTCGTCAGGTAAGCTTCAACTTTTGCACCAGCACAATGAGCCAAACACACAAGCTTCCCAAAGGAGATGCCTTTAGCTTTAACAGTTTCTAAAGGTTCACAACAGTCTAACATGGATTCATCAAACCACCTCCAAGGTCCTAGAAATTAAACAAATAACTTTTCATAATAACTAACATATGCAAAAATTAACACAAATATGTATCTATTAATTTATTTATTACCTTTCCATTTTCTTCCAGGATCAATAGCAAGAGCATTCAAGACCATAGAAAGGCTAGCCAAACCACAATAAGCAGGCTCCGATTGCGTCTGGAAATAAGAAATTAACTTATAGAAACCTTCCATCGTCCCATTCTGAATAGCTTCAACAAAAAGTTGCTGCAATTGCAAAAAACGTTGAACTTAATATGATGATAGAACCAAACTAAAACCAAATCGATCACTTGCTTCTGATAATTATAAACTAACATACACTAATTCAGTGGCCAGAAAATTCACCGATTACGCTAAAAATGACGGAAAATATAGCTTCAGGAAGGTATAAAACCCTAACGATTGTTCAATTTTAGCTTATTTTGAACTGAAAAAGGAAAATGGAAAGAGCTCTTAGCAGAGGAGAAAAATATTACCTTTCCGTCGGAGGAAGCAAAGTCAATGGCTGGAGGAGAAGGGAGTAGCCGGCGGTAAAGTCCTGCCGCAGCCATTTTTTTCAAATTAGTGTTTCGCTTTTGGCGCAAATTTTTGACGGCGTTTTGAAACAGTTTTTTTTTTTTTTTTTTCTATGTTTTCAAAGTTGAATTCGTGCCCGTTTGGCGTTTTGTTTAAGCTACGACCGTTTGGGAGGATGAGTGGGTAAAGGTACATTTTCGCCCCTAATGTTTATACTGAGTGGCAGATTGGCCCTAAAATATTTTTTGGGCTCAATTAGACACAAAAATTCAAAGTTACATCATTCCAAGCCCCTCATTTAACAAAGTCATTTCCTGCTGTTATGTTGATGATGATGTGGCAAAAATGAAGTCCTACAAAACTAGAATTCGCCTTCTTCTTCTTCCTTATTTTTAGTTATGTTCATTACTCTTGTCTTTAACGACAAAAGAGTATACTTTATTTTTAATTTGAACTCAACTACAACCTGGTGTTTCCACAAATACATTGTCTCACATACAACAAAACTAGAGCTATTATGATTATTATATCCTCGATAAGTGAATGCCTAAAGATATAACCATGAATTTCTTTGCCACCTCTTAAGCTTTCCAAATTTGCACAAACAGGTAAGGCACTAATAATTGTGATTTTATTAGGTTTATACCCCAAATCTAGCATTTTACCAAATATTTCCAACACCAGTTGATATTGACCATTCTACATACAACTACTAATTGCAGCGTTCCATAAAGCTTGATACCTTCCTTTCTCATTTGATAAAACAAAACAACACCCTTCTTATATTCACTATTCAAGAAGTAAGTTATTAACATCACAAAACTAGAATTCCCCTTCTTCAATGAAACTTTCATAGCCTTACACTAAAACTCACATAAAAAATTATCACTAACTCACCTATAAAAACAATAACAAAAAAGAATTCACTCATAATCAAAGGATGAAATGATTGAATTGTTTAATTAATTGAATTACGGTAAATGCTCCAGCTTCTTCTCAACAGTAGAGGAGTGGATAGAAGCTAGCATGGGCTGAGCTTGGAGTCCCTCACACCTCTTCTTTTGAAGATTCTCCTCATGACGATTTTTACAAATCTTGGCCATGTTATCTTCTCGTCTCCGACAGCCTTTCTTGACATCTATCGCCACTTTGTACATGTTATAGAAAACCTTGGTTATAACGCTAGGTTTCAATAACACAAACAGAAAAAGAGGCTTTTACTTTAAGGCAAATCAATGATCGTGAAAAATTGATGATCATGAAAATGGAGATGCAAGTAGAGGTTTAAAAATGGAAATTTTTTTTGAAAAAGGAGAAGAAGAGGTTTTTGATTTGAGGATTTTGATTTTCAAAGAAGAAATTAAAGTTTTGATTGGTCAGTCCTATGGTTGTTAACGGTTGGGATGTGTTTGATTGGAGTAAATTTATTATTTTATTTTTTTCAAAGTTTTATAAGACTAATTTTTGCCACATCGTCACCAACATAATGACAGGAAATGACTCTATTAAATGAGAGGGATGAAAATGTACCTTTACCCGAGGAAGACTAAACCTGATTGGGTTTTTGTTATCCCTGGCCTAATCCATTACGAAGTAATGCACAAGAAATTTACTGGTTTTTTACCATGTTCTTATATAGAACCACTTCCTAATGCTCCATTAAGAATCTATTTGGTACAATTTTTTTTTTTTAAAAAGTTAGAAGATAAACTCTATATTCCATTTCATTAACAAAAATTGACACATTTGTTTCATTTGATACTAAAAATATATACGAAATAATTAACTTTATCCTAATTAAATTCTTTTTCATTATTAAAAAAAAAATTCTTTTCATTGTAAAAATATATGATGACTTTATATGAGAGGCAGTGCTTCAATCTAACAATCAAAATCCCCATAAGCATACTGAGTTTTTCTCTCTCCCTTTTAATACCCGAATGTAATTGGTAAAGAAAAAAGTATGAGACTATATGTTTTTGGTATAATATATTTACAGTCCTTGTATTTGGTATAATTTATCAATTTGACATTTTAACTTGTAGTTTTGCTATCTTAGCACTTAAACTGTCCCAAAATGCACTAATCTAATACCATAGTCTATATGCCATATTTTATACTTGTCATTTTTTGTTAGTTTGACATATGTACTTATAACTTTTGGTTAGTTAAACTCTTAACATGTGGCATATGTACCCAAGTTTGACAATTCCTTGAGATTATCCTTGAATTGAGCTATAAAGGTTGAATAAGCACATTCCCAAAATTTCTTTTTTATTTCCTCTTCCCTTCATTTTTTTCTCCAAGCTTATAATATGTTGAGCACGCATTTTGTGCTCACATTCAGGAAGCACATCATGCACAACACCCATTAAGTCCTTCAAACACAATTAGTAAAACTAAAATTTAGTTACAACAACTCATAAATAGTTGTTGGTAATAAAAGCATAAAAAATTACATACATACCTTATACATATCAATAACTACCACTAATCCATCTCTATCTTCCAGCTGCAGATCATCTTTCAAAGTTTTAATGAACCATTTCCATGTCTTATTATTTTCAATCGTAAGTACTGCCCAAGCAATGGGGTGCATCTTATTATATGTATCTTTTAAAACAACTACCAACAATTGTCCTTGTGTTGGACCTTTTAAGAAATAACCATCTAACCTTATAATTCTTCTACACCCCTATTTAAATCCTTCTTTCAAGGCATTAAAACAAACATAGAAGCTTTTAAAAACTTATTGTCCTTGTTCTATCCCTTTATCACACTTCACCACACATATAGAGCTAGGGTTTGACTTCAGTAGTTCTGGTACATAGTCATTTAACTTAGCAAACGTAACTCTTGGATCTCTCATTGTTGTTGCTAATACTTTATTTTTTGCTCTTCTACAAACTATTTTTCCAATATAAATGTGCAAGTCATTTTTCACCAAATATGCTAGTTCATGCAACTTAATGTCTGGCTGAGATAAAATTTTATCCATGTAATGTTTAGCAATACAATTGTTATTACAATGAAATGTCTTGTTAAACCTACAACAAGAGTGCCTAAGGTCATATGTTTTATTATAAAATTTTATGTTTTTCTTTCTATACTAACATACAACACCTAGGGAGAACCTACTACTTTACACTTTACATTAACCTTATTTGGCCAATTTGGTTTCAGGATCAACCTAATCCCTTTTGCAACATCATATTTATAAACTATCTCTCTGAATTCCTTAACATTAAGGAAAATTATCCTTGATTCCCATACGGGGATGGTTGTTGAAGGATCAAACCTAGCAGATTGAGATAGTCTTCTTTTGTGATTGATTTGCCCCTTCATCATTAAAAATGATTGTATCACTTCCATGATCATCATTATCATAAACAACTTCTTGCCTTCCTACTCTTCCTTCAGTTCTATTTATGCCCACCAATTCAAATCCTACATTAACCTTTGTTTCACTTAAATGTATTTCTTCCATATAACAAGTTGAAGGATTTATTGGTCCATTTCTTCTTAAAAAACTTACTTCCTCCCTAACTACTTCTAATTCTTTATCAATATCAGTACTTACATCACTACAATTGCCCTCATTACCCTTAATGCTCTCTTCAGTATCACTACCATTATCCTCTTTATAATCAATGTCCAAGTTTTCCTCACTATCATTACTATTTAAGTTACCTACAATGAAATATGACTCCATAGGCTTATGGTCTATTGTATTAGGGCTTTCCTCGAATTCACCCTCACTGTTGTCTGATTGCATAGTAGGTATATTAATTATATGACTGAAAAATAAGTCCACATTATCTTCATCTTTAAAATCCTTTGCTATCTCTAAAATAACTACACTTGTTCCTAATAATATAAACTCATCACTTCTTTTTGGCTTATAATAAACAACATCAACAGTTGGGTACCCAAACTATGTAGTATACCATATGAGCTCTAGTATACTTAACCTATCATAATCCATATTTTTAATCATTATAACCGCACCAATATATTGTAACCCTACTTCCCTTATAAACAAACCCCTATGATGTCGTTTAACCCTAATGTATCTATACTCCATGCTGCAATAAAACATAAAAAAAATTGTTAAATAACTAAACAATTAATAAACATTTTGTAAAAGGTAAAGCTTTTACTATTAATAATATAAACACTATGGACCACATGCAATACCACTAGAAAAGCCAAATAATATAAACCCTATTATCATTCTCAAATAACAAAAAACCCAATCAACTCACTATATGCATTACTCAACAAATAAAGGTAAAAAAGGTATCTTTGTAACCCCTATAAAGAAAGTCTCGACCTTTGTAGAAATTGTAAAAGTTAACTCTTTATATTGTCACTGATCTCAGCTTAATTCCAAAATAGATTTCATCAAATCCAAATAATGCGAGGACAGAAAACATTCATTTTGGCAACACTAGATTTAGTGAACTGAGAGCTTTTAATTTTAGGGATTGTCAGCAGTGAGAGATTTTGTAAATTAGGAATTTAAGGTTAAGGGATTTTGTAATTAGGCATTTTACAAAAGCTAATTTACATATTCACCTTCTTATTTCTTACCATGGTAAAATAAAGTTTACATTTAATATGAAATAGATGTCCATGTCATCACATGTTCTAAACATGTTCTCAAGCCTTGAATTAAGGGTGATAAAGGCGCAAAATGGAAGTTTAGATGTGTGATGGACAAATTTGAAAGTTAAGAGGTACAATAAGCCAAAAGAGTAAAGTTCATGGGTGAAAAGGAGCATCTAGCAAAATGTAATTTCATGAGAGCGCAATGTATGCTAACCACACCAGTACCTCAATCTTTTTCTAAAAAAATAAAAAATAAGTCAACACTATATATCTTTTTCCAAAATAATAATAATAATAACAAGTCAACACTATATATTTATAAGTCTGATACTCTAAAAAGCCAAAGACTCCAATAGCTCTTAGCATGGCGGGTGCACTGATTGGTGAATTATTACTCTTTGCTTCACTTCGGGTTTTGTTTGATAGATTAGCTTCTCTTAAGGTTGCACACTTCTTCAGGGGCCGAAAGCACAAAGATTGACTGCCGAACAACTTGAAAACTATGTAGTATGGAAACAGAAACGGTAAAATGTGAAAACGGATATGGGAAAACTTTATTTTTTAAAATATATAAAGTGGAAACATAGGGAAAACGTGTAAATATTAAAAGTATATAAATATAGAAATAAATATTAAAAATATATAAATATATATAAATATAAATTTTATATATAAATCTTTAATTTTTAATCTATTCTATAAAATAATAATATAATTTTAGAAATTATTATTTTAATTAAGAAAAATATAAAATTATATTTTAATTTGTCTCATTTTTTATTTAGAAAAATAATATAGAAATATATTTTTTAAGTTAAAAATGTATTTACTAATTTTTCATTTTTGGAGAAATAGCCAAATATTTCCAAAAGTTTCTTAAAGTTTTGGAAACATTTTTGAAACGCAAAAAATTCAGTTTGGAGAAGTTTCCGTGCATGGTAGCTTGAAAACAATCACGGAGTCTATGAAATGAGTTCTTGATGATGCAGAGAAGAAGCAGATTTCTAAGCCAGCCATTAAAAATTGGCTTGATGACCTTAAGAACGTTGTCTGCAAAGTTCATGATTTCTTGGATGAGATTGCTTACAAAACTCTGTGATCAAAGCTGGAAAATTCATATCAAGTGAGCAACTTTTTATCTACTTTTAATCCTTTCAAAAAAAGGATGAAACCCTAGATAGAACAGATTCTTGAGAGGCTTGAATATATAATAAAACAAAAGGATATTCTTGGATTGAGAGAGGGTATTGGAGAAAACCCATTTTTATATAAGAAACCAATAACTTCTTTAGTAGATGAATTGTTTGTTTATGGTAGGGATGATGACAAGACAGATATAATTCAATTGCTTCTATCGGATGATGAAAATGGCAGTCTAGGTATGATTCCCATATTGGGTATCGGTGGAATTGGCAAAACCACACTTGCTCAGCTTGTCTTCAGTGATGAGACTGTGGAGGAGTGGTTTGATGTCAAAGCATGGGTGTGTGTTTCACAAGACTTCCCAGTCTATAAGGTTACTAAACACATTCTTGAGGAAGTGAGCAGTAAGGCTTGTGATGATAAGACTCTAAATGGACCACAACTTGAGCTGAAAGACAGTTTGATGGGTAAGAAATTTTTGCTTGGTTTGGATAATGTTTGGAATGATAGTTATGATGATTGGGATATTTTACTGAGGCCTCTGAAGTTTAGGGCTCGAGGAAGTAAGATTGTTGTTACTACGAGCAATGAAAGTGTAGCATCAATCATAGGCAGAGTTCCAGTTCATCGTCTAAAGGAATTAAACGATGATGATTGCTGGTTCTTATTTGTAAAACACACATTTGATGGTGGCAATGTCAATGCATAACCAAAATTAAAAGTGATTGGCAAGGGCTTGATGAGGAAGTGCAAGGGACTACCTTTGGCAGCAAAAGCACTTGGGGTCTTTTTCGCTTGAAAAGAGACACTAGTGAATGGGAAAAGATGTTAAAGAGCAATATATGGGATTTATCAAATGACAAGATTCTACCTGCTCTAAGACTCAGCTATCATTATCTCCCATCTCATTTGAAACAATGTTTTGACTATTCTTCTGTATTTTCGAAGGATTTTAAATTTGAAATGGAGGAATTGATACTTCTATAGATGGTAGAGAGTTTTTTAGTGCAGCCTAATGGGGATATGGGGATAGAAGAAATAGGTGGATGATCCTTCAATGATCTTGTATCTATGTCCTTTTTCTAAAGATTAAGTGTTCATCAGTCGTGCTTTATGATGCATGACCTTATTAATGACTTGGCCAAACTTATTGCTGGAGATTCTTGCTTTAGCTCAGAAGGTAAAAATTCATGTAAATTTGCTACAAGGACCTGGCATTTATCATATTTAAGTGCAGATTATGATGCTTATAGGAAACCTGGTAGCATCTATGAAGCCCAACTTCTATTTAGTCGTAGAGTGGTTGTGTATTGGCAATGAAGTTATGAACAATTTATTACCGAAACTTAGGCGTGTGCGAGTATTATCTTTGTCTCAACAGTGCAGCATAACAGAGTTGCCTCATTCAATTGGCAATTTGAAACACCTTAGGTATCTAAACATTTCTACAACATTGACAAAAAGGTTACCGGAAGTTTGTTACGATACTGTACAATTTGCAAATACTTATTTTATGCCACTGCAAAGATCGTGTTGAGCTGCCCTTAAAATCAATAAGACTAATCAACTTATGTTATCTTGATATTAGAGAAAGAAATTTGAAAAGGATGCAATCATGAATTGGTAGACTCACTAAACTTGAAAAGTTAACTGATTTCATTATCAAAAAGCAAAGTGGTTGTGGCATTAAAGAACCGGGGAAGCTGCAGCATTTGCGAGGAATGCTTTGCATTTGGAAACTTGAAAATGTTATTGATGTTGAAGATGCTTTTGATGCTAATTTGAAGGATAAGAAGAACCTAAAGCAGTTGAAGTTGAGATGGAACAATGATATTGGTGATTCATTGCATATACTTGAGCAATTGAAGCCTCATACAGATGTGGAAGGTCTTTCAATTGTTGGTTATGAATCTTCGAGATTTCTAGATTGGGTTGGTGACTCTTTCTTCTCTAATATTGTATCCTTGAAGCCAAATGAATGAAAATATTGTTGCTCCGTACCTCTACTTGGGCAGTTAGCAACTCTGAAAGATCTTATGTTACGAGAATTTGATGGAGTAATCATTATTGGTCCTGAGTTCTATGGCGGTTGCACATCTGTGATCAAGCCATTTGCATCTCTTAAGATTCTAAGATTTGAAAAGATGTCTAATTGGTGTGGATGGATTTGTGGTATTGATGAAGGGGACAATGTTGACAAAAGATAAAAAAAAAAAGAGATTTTCTGAAATATTTTTCACTCTTCTTTCATTTAACAGAAGTACAATATATAGACTTCAGGAATTATTAAATCCCTTAATCTTAGGGTCTAATATAGTAAGCATAATTAGATCCCATAATCCTAGGCCTATAATAGGAAGAAATACAATAGTACTTACAGCAAGAATATATACAAAAATAATAGAAATCTTAGAGAGGTAATCAAGGAATATACAACTATATGAAAAAAACTAAATAAGGAAATATACAGCTATATGGGAAAAAACTAAATAAGGAAATATACAGCTATATGGGAAAAACTAAATAAGAAAATAAGAGTATATTGACATCCCCCCTCAAATTGATGCGAGAAAGTCTATCAGCATCAATTTGCTACTGAGAAACTTATGTCATTGGCGTGTCAAAGCTTTTGTAAAGACATTAGCTATTTGAAGATCAGTAGTAAGATGAGGAAGAGTGATAACACCTCGAGTAAAAGCCTCCCTAATGTAATGACAGTCCACCTCTATGTGTTTTGTGCATTCATAATATACTGGATTCATAGCTATTTGAATGGCGCTAGTATTATCATCGTGAAGTGGAGTGGGATCCGTTTGAGGGAATCCAAGTTCTGAAAGAAGACCACATAACCACACAATTTTAGAATAAGCTGCAGGCATGGCTCTATACTCAGCCTCCACATAAGATTTAGAGACACAATCCTGCTTCTTACACTTTCAAGAAATCAAGGCATCTCCAAGGAAAACACACCAGCCTGTTGTAGACTTCCTAGTATCCAGGCAGCTAGCCCAATCTACATTACTGTACGTAGTCAAATGAAGAGCAGATTTGGTAGGGAAAAATAACCCACGAGTAATTGACCCAATTAAGTATCAAATAATGCGACGAACAACAGTAAGATGAAGATGTCAAGGTGATTGCATAAATTTGCTAACTATATGGACAACATATGAGATATCAGGCCTTGTAATTGTTAAGTAAATAAGACTACCAACAAGTTGCCTATATAAAAAAGGATTAGGCAAAAGCTCACCTTCATCTTTTCAGTATTTCACATTTACCTCCATTGGTGTATCAACAACAATAGCATCCTTTAAACCAGCTAGCTCAATAAGATCTTGGATGTATTTATGTTGATTTAAGAACAAACCATGATCTCGAGAGTGAACTTCTAGCCCCAAAAAATATGTGAGATGTCCAAGATCTTTCATTTGAAATGTATTATGCAACATATTTTAAAGCCTAGTGATCAACCCATTGTCATTACCAATGATGATAATATCATCTACATAGACCAAGAGAAAGACCATACCAGTGGTTGTCTTGTGAAAGAAGAGTGATGAATCATATTGACTTTATGTGAAAGAGAAGGTGAGAAGAGTGTTGTGAAACTTCTCAAACCAGGCTCTAGGTGCCTGCTTCAACCCATACAAGGAGCGTTTCAGCTTGCAAACTTCATGAGAATCCATCAATAATATACCCGGTGGAAGTTTCATGTAAATCTCTTCTTTAAGGTCCCCATTTAAGAAGGCATTTTTTACATCCATCTGATGTAAAGCCCAAGAGTTCGATGATGCAATAGCAAGAATGGTTCTCATTGTGGTTATCTTAGCAACTGGTGCGAATGTTTCTTCATAGTCTAGGCCATATTCTTGTTTATTGCCAAGAGCAACCAATCGAGCTTTGTATCTATCTAAAAAGCCATCAAATTTAAGTTTCACAGTATAGACCCACTTACTACCAATGGGCTTAACATTTAGAGGACAAGAAACAATATCCCAAGTATGGTTTTCCTCAAGTGCTTGAAGTTCTGCTTCCATTGCTTATTGCCAACACTCATGTTCTATAGCCTTGTTTATAACAAGTGGGAATGGAAATAGAAGACAAAGTAGTAGACATAGCCACAGGGGTTGAAAAATTATACCTTTCAGGAGGTTTGTGAGGTCTAGAGCTTTTTCGAAGAGGAGGTGAATCATTGGATATGGGTAAAACAGGATCAGATGCCGCAGGAAGATGGGGAGGAACCTCAGTGAGACTTGTAAAAGGATCAGATGTAGGAGGAGTGCGTCTACGGTAAACATAACCAGGTTTAAACCTTTGTATTGGTGTTGGCAATTCAGGAAACTATGGTAAAGCAGATAGAGAAAGGAATTTTGAAGCCTGTTGTGTGCTAAATAAGGGCTGATTTAAAAAAAATGACATTCCTAGAGACTCGAGTTCGACGGGCATAAGGATCGTAGCAAAGAAACCCTTTTTAGGTTCCGACATATCCTAAAAAAACACATTTGACAGATTGGGCAGTAAGTTTATGTCTCTCATGTGCAGGAAGGTGAACAAAGCAAACACATCCAAAGATATGAAGATTGGAATAATTTGGTACATGCCCAAACAAACGAAAGTAGGGAGAATCATTGGTCAAGTTGGAAGATGGCAATCTATTAATCAAATAAATAGTAATAGACAAAGCTTCACACAAAAAATGAGAAGGAACACAAAACTCAATTAGAAGAGTTCAAACAACATCAAGAAGATGGCGATTCTTTCTTTCAGCCACACTGTTTTATTGTGGAGTGAAAGGACAAGAACGTTGTGATATGATCCCATGACTTTGAAGAAAAAATTGAAATGCATTTGACATATATTCACCACCTGAATCAAATTGCAAGATTTTGATTTTGGCAAAAAATTATGTTTTAACTAAAGCGAGAAAGACCTTAAACATAGAGAAAACCTCACTTTTAAACAGAAGAAAATATACCCAAGTAAAGCGAGTGAAATCATCAATAAATGTAACAAAGTATTTGTAATTTTCATGAGAAATTACAGATGTAATGCCCCATACATCAGTATGTACGAGTTCAAAAGGTTTGATGGTGTGGCTTTTATGCAAGGTAAAAGGAAGTGTTTTGCTTTTACCAAGTGTGCAAGATGCACAATCAACAATATCACTATTAGGAGAGGCTGAATTTTTATTTCCAAGTAAACCATATTTAAGCAAGAATCGAAGTAGATGAGAATTAGGGTGTCCTAAACGTTTATGCCACATCTGATTATCACATTGAACAACATTACAAGCAACATAATTTGACACCAAAGAAGCAGATAGAAGCAAAGGAAATAGACGTCCCACTTTAGGTCCCTTCGCAATCATCTTCCCGGACACTTGATCCTACACAAGACAACCAGAAGTTGAAAATAGAACAGTACATTTATTCTTAACTAATTGGCCGATAGATATAAGACTAGTGGACAACTTAAGAGACACAAAAATAATATTTTAAGAGGCTGAAATATCACCAACAGCTGTGATAAAAAAGGAATTACCATCGGCAGTATGAATCCGAAGATCTCCTTTATATTTTCTAATATTATTTGAAGGTAAGGCAATGTTGGTTATGTGATTGGAAGCACCAGAATCAAAATACCAAGGCTTAGGATTAGAATTTTTGTTACCTGAAAGGCCTAAAGCAGAAAGGGTAGAAACTATCATTTGTTAGACCATTTCAGGAGTAATAGAAGACTGACAAGGACTAAGAGCATTCGAGGAATCAACCGAGACATTGTAGGCAATTTTAGATTTTTTTGGAGACTGAATGGAACAATCTTTGATGATATGCCCTGTTATCTTACAATAATTATACAATTTTTTAGTACAATTAGTAGCAATGTGCCTAAATCCTTTGCAACTATAGCACTGGACATTAGTTATATCTCTGCCTCCTTTAAACCTTCCTTGAGCATCATAGACAATAGGAACTAGAGAAGAATTTTATGCTTTTTGCTCCAAGACAGCTTGTGTAATAAGTCGTTGTTCTTCCCTGAGAAGCTCTCCCACACAAATATCGAATAAAGGAATTGGTTCTCTATTCATCAAGTTGGACCTGATTGCTTCAAACTCTCCTCTCAACTTCATTAAAAACTAGTCATGCTTGTTAATCTCATGCACACTTTGGATAGCAATGAGTCCTTCAGGAGGTACACTTGCATACACAATATCAGTGTACTCAACCCAAAGATTTTCAAAGGAAGAATAAAACTCTTGGATTAACATACTCCCTTGGTTGAGTTGACCCAACTCGAGTTCTAATTGGAACCTTCGTGCTATATTGCTTTGGTTATAAATTTTCTTCAAGTAATCCCACATTTTTCTAGAAGTTTTATAAGGCTTGAGATTGAGAAGTATGGATGGTTCCACACTTATAAGGATCCAAGACATAATCTGAGCATCCTTCACCTCCCATTTCACATATATCTCCTTCTCCTTCTCGCTATTAGGTGCAGGATCTGTCCCATCAATATGACCCCATAATTCCTTTCCCTTAACAAAGATATGAAATTGGAATGCCCAGGCAGAATAGTTCTTGCCATTAAATCGAACAAGAAAATATTCAGATCGTTCTAAAGATATGGTTCAACCAGAACAAAAACTAAAAAATCAGGTCCAAGAAAACAAAATAAAAGAACACGCAAAGAACAAGAACAAAAGACTAAGATCTTGGACCTAAATAAGAAACCAGGCGCAAGATGAAATGATCTTAGAGTTTAGGCTCTGATACCATGACAAAAGATAAAAAAAAAAAAAGATTTTCTAAAATGTTTTTCACTCTTCTTTCACTTAACAGAAGTACAATATACAGACATCAGGAATTGTCAAATCCCTTAATCCTAGAGTCTAATATAGTAAGTATAATTAAATCCCATAATCCTAGGCTTATAATAAGAAGAAATACAGCAGTAATTACAGTAAGAATATATACAACAATAATGGAAATTTTAGAGAGATAATCAAGGAATATACAGTTATATGGGAAAAACTAAATAAAGAAATATACAGCTATATGGAAAAAAACTAAATAAGGAAATATACAATTATATTGGAAAAACTAAATAAGGAAATATACAGTTATATTGGAAAAACTAAATAAGGAAATAAGAGTATATTGACAGATGTATCTTTCCCAGTTCTCCAACAGCTGTATATACGAGAATGTCCGAACTTAACAAAGGCTTTACCTAGGCACCTTCCTTCTTTAACAACACTTGAGATTGAAGGATGTCAACAGCTTGTGGCTTCACTTCCAAGGGTCCCATCCATTCTCAGAATGAAGTTAAAGGATGATTCACGCCTTCTGCAGTTGGTGAAACTGGCCAATGGAATGCATCGTTTTGCAGCTGAAGGATTGCACTGTCAAGATTCTCTACTAAAGGAATTGGAGCAAACAGATGGTCTCTTCACTATTTTGGAAGAAATTGATATAAAAAACTGCGAATCACTCAAGTACTTAGAGCTATTCTGCAAGTTGAAAACTCTTCGGATCAGCAGATGTCCAAACCTTGAGTCCCTTTTTGCACCTGAAGCAGCAATTCATGTAGATTTCAGGTCCCTCAGGACCTTGGAAATTGAGGAGTGCCCAAATTTGGTATCATTTTCCAAAGGAGAGTCGCCAATCCCAAATTTGACAAGGCTTCTATTACTGGGTTGTTCAAATGTAAAATCTTTTCCCGGAAACACATTACTGTCCTCCACTATTACTTCTCTTAAACGTCTGGATTTTCAGAATCTGAAGACTTTGGACTACAAGGGACTTCATTACCTAACCTCTCCAAAGGAACTGGAGATTTGTATGTGTCCTATGCTTCAGTCCATTCCAGAAGAGGGCTCGCCATATTCACTTTCTTCTCTGTCTATTTCTTTGTGTCCTTTGCTGGCACAAAGATGTGAACCAGAGGCAGGGGAAGATCGGCACAAGACTTCTCCCCTTGAGAACTTGGAGATTGATTTCCAAAAGATCAAGAGTCGGATGCAGACTAGATGAGGAACCGATAAAATGGAGGAACAGCCAGTCGCACGTGTCAATTTGCAGGTTTCAGGAATTACTTCTGGTTAGTTTTTTTTTTTTGCCTTTTGTATATGCTTGTGGCTGACAAGTTCTATTACCTTTTGGACGTATTTATATGAGCACATGCACTTTCGAATTTCACAAAGACAGAATGGATTTGCCCGAAATCTCGAGAATTTGAACATGGACATGTGGGATTCAACTGAAAGAAACTTGTATTATTTTTTATGCTGCATGACTTGGTGGTAAGTTCAGTGCATGTCAGAATACACATTTGTACGCTGTTCAAAATCTCGACCTTTGTATATCAATGAGCACCAGCACAACGTTGCAGTAATACGAGCTTCAGCACTGAAAATTATGTATCTCATGCTTATAAGAGCACCTGTTATTTTTACTGATTTTGTTTGGGTTTATGAATCAACTTTTGATTTTGCTTGTGGGCAGGCAAAGTTTAAGTTCAGCTCTGGAAATTTTGCAAATCAGCTCTGTAAATCAGTGCGTAGCACTCCACTATCGATGTGAAAGGCACCAACATTAATATAAACCCCAAGTTCGTCCAAAGACCAAAGTTTTAAAATTTTAACTAGTACCAAACCATAAAAAATCATCATTAACAAGAAAGCAAGAAAGCACAAACAGAACTCTTTACTGTGCTTAGTCCTAGAGGCTTTTTTTTAAGTTCTAGAGGCTTTTTTTTTATAGTTCTAGAGGCTTTTGAGTGGTAGGGCATTCTCAAAGTTCACACAACTTGAAAAAAACAACAAAAAGAAAACGCTCCACACTTGCAGCAATCAATGATACTATTGACAATGATTCAGAATTCTCCAACCAAATTTATAATAAATGATTTCTGAATCATCAATAGCAATGGTATAATATTTGCTGGTTCAATTTGAACAGGTTTCAGTTTCTCGAAAATGACTTTTGCCTCTTTACTACGTTCCTGAGGAATACTTTCAAGAGATAAGCTTGCTCAAAGCTTATAACCCTAAAAACCAATATGAATCTTCCATGTGGCAGAATATTTTTGAATTCTCATAACCATATCAGTTCATATCATGTTTATGAAGCTGATAAATATACAGGGAAGTTATAGAAAAGCTAAGAGGGAGGTGCGCCAAGATCCTCATCTACTTTGTTCTCTTGGCATCTCTTAAGAAGGAAGAGTTGTCTTCGTAAATGCAGCACCTACCACACCAAGAAAATTAGAGTTTTACTGCAGAAGGAATAATAGGTAGCATGTTGCAACTACCAACACCACGACAACAACTCTGCTGTCACAAATGTTAAATCTGGAACATTACACAAGTCACAAGCAAACATGTAATGATTCTATTCCTCAATGATGAAACTGAAAAAAGGCAAAAAGTAAAGAGATGCATTTTGTGGTCATGTCCATATCAGCTATTTAAAATCAAAGCAACTTTCTTTCAACCTAACAATGCATCCATCTGAGACATATTACGTCAGTTCTAATGTTGAAGTCAAAAAAATATGCTTCTGGTTTCCATGTAAAAAACATAATAACACAGACTTGGTAACATACTGGAACAGATTCAAGAATAAAATAGTTTTGCCTTTTTATTCACAATTGAAGCTCAAAGAACTGAAAACAGATAATAAAATTACCTCTTCTTGAAGCAAAATTGGAAGATTTTCTGTCGAAACAAGAGTAGATATTTCTTCTAAAAGATTCCTCTCTTTGATATCAGACCATGTTTCACGTGGCAGGGCCAACAAAAGTACTGTAAGAACATCATTGCCAGCTGGATACATAGCTATGCAATTACTTGGGCCACAGCCACAGCAACCAGGCTCTATTTGAGATGAAGGAACCAGCACATCAAGCCCCTGTTCATTTCTACCATCTACAACTGTACCAGACACCAAAGTAACAGGCTTGTCACCATTTGTCTTCAAGTGTCTCACACATGTTTCATTACAACAATAACCTCCTGAAGAAACAGATCTCCCTGCCAAAATCTCCGCCCCTTGGCAACAGATACTTGCAGCAATGCGAGGAAGATCATCTTTTTGGCTCAGAATTGGCATGTTTTTGCAACATGAATTCATTGAGGACAAAAATTCTGCAACAAATTTAAAAAGTCCAGTCTCCTGAACCTGTTTTAACACTTCTTCCTGCAAAAATGACATGTGTTTCAAACTGAACAGCATACAATCATCTCAGTCCTTAAGAGAAAAAGGATCAAAAAGAGGATAAAACTCTTCAAAACCTTGACAGCAAGCCGTCCTTTCTCCTCTTGGCTTAGATTTTTGACACCATCCTCATATCTCCGAACTTCAGCAATCCACTTAATGAATTCTCCAAAGTTTGATGGGAGTGATGTGAAAACAGCATAAAGCAGTTTATTAATATCTTTCACATCTTCTGACTTCAAGAGAAGAGGAACTTCGTCCACTAAATACTTTGCAACACTAGCCCAACTCTCATGCTTGCAGCTCTGTGCAAAGTATTAAAGTAATTACTACATTATCACAAACAACACAAAGTCACTCAATGTTCCAGCCATTCTCCATTTTCAAATGACATGCTGGAAGGGGGACTGGAATAGTGAATAACTTTTTTATAAGTAATAACTTGTAATAGCAGATGAGAAAAAAGTTATAATAGGTTGAGTTAGAAACAAACGCAAGCAAATGAAAGTGCAGAGCCAATGTGATGACAGTGAAAAATTTGCATTCTATATGCTGTTAACTACAGGCATACCAGGGTATAGAGCATTCCAGGCTCAGTGTGTGGCCTTGATATAAGCATGAATCTGTACAATAAACAAACTTAAGAGGACAATTCAGAAACAACATTGCGAGGCAAATAGTCATTAACAGAGCATAGATACAAAATATGGGAACAAAATTACCACAGTATTCAAGTGATTAACATACAAGGGAGAGTGAAAAGGAAAGAGTAAACTATTGGTCAAGATGCCTGTCACAACGGGGACAAACTTCCCAGCCAAGTGGGAAGCTCTCACATCAGTGGATTTCAAGACAAGCATAACTAACTTTATATGGCTCTTCTCTGTTTTTACTTTTTTCCTAACGTCATTAGAAAATATTAAAGAGAATGGATGTAAATGTGTGTGTATAACAAGCATAATGCAAGACAACACTAAAATAAAAGGATGGATATCGTTTTTATGTTTACAACCATAGAGTGAAATGATTTTTCCATGTTGATCAAGCTGAGAAATATTCAACCAAGTGTATGATATCTCCAGCCAGTTTCAGTGCGTAACGTAGTTGTCAATAGGAAGCTCCAGTGTGATTATGTCAAAACTAGATCCATATTGACTAATGAGAAAGTTTGACAATTATAATGTCGTCAATCACACATCTAGGACTCCTAACATTCTTTTTTCAATTCAAGCAATTTTGACTTCTCAATGCATCAAGTTAGTTGTGATGAGATTTACCACGTCTATGCTATCTTACCAACTCAGAGATACACATCTAGTTATACACCAATGCCTACCCTCTGCGTTGCCCTGTTGTATCATCAATTCTATCCATTGCTTCCCAAAGAAGTGTTACAGGAACCCAGTGTGGAGGATACTTAAAACGTGCAACATCCAAAATCAGTGCCATGTCCTTTCCAGCATGGTAACCACCAATAGGTGAAAAATGACCAGTTCCTGTCTACAATGGAAAAATGATAAAAGTTAAACGTAAAACAGCAAAGCCAATTATGTTTATAGATTTTTATGAGCCATAGAATCCATGAAGATGGGTGTGGCTAGTATTTCTTCTTGCCAAACATAAACAATGTAAAAAAAATAAATTCTTCAGTGTTTCCTGCCACTAGACCTTCAACAATGAAGGAAGCAATAAAATGATGCCTAATCATGATAAATTTATAATTCCAACTAGCATGCAACGTCAGAAAGTTGATGCATAGGAGAAGAATTCAATCAGACTAAAGATGAATACACCTGTTTAAAGGTTCCTCTATGATATGATGAAATCATATGATAATCATCAGTGGTGGAACATTTTATAACTTGTTGACGAAAATCATCAATTGTGCTCTGATTCGTCCGGTAAGCTTCAACTTTAGCACCAGCACAATGAGCCAAACACACAAGCTTCCCAAAGGAGATGCCTTTAGCTTTAACAGTTTCTAAAGGTTCGCAACAGTCTAACATGGATTCATCAAACCACCTCCAAGGTCCTGCAATTAAACAAATAACTTTCCATATTAACTAACATATGCAACAAATTAACACAAGTATGTATCTAATTACTTATTAGTTACCTTTCCATTTTCTTCCAGGATCAATGGCAAGAGCATTCAAGACCACAGAAAGGCTAGCCAAACCGCAATAAGCAGGCTCCGATTGCGTCTGGAAATAAGAAATTAACTTATAGAAACCTTCCATCGTCCCATTCTGAATAGCTTCAGCGAAAAGTTGCTGCAATTCCAAAAAACGTTGAACTTAATATGATGATAGATCCAAGCTAAAACCAAATCGATCACTTCCTTCTGATAATTATAAACTAACATACACTAAATCAGCAGCAGAAAATTCACCGATTACACTTACAATGACGGAAAATATAAAGCCCTAACGATTATTCAATTTTAGCATATTTTGAACCGAAAAGAAAACGGAAAGAGCGCTTAGCAGAGGAGCAGAAGATTACCTTCCCGTCGGAGGAAGCAAAGTCAATGGCGGGAGGAGAAGGGAGTAGCCGGCGGTACAGTCCGGCCGTAGCCATTTTTTTCAAATTAGCGTTTCGCTTTTCGCGCAAACTTTTGACGGCGTTTTCAAGCAGTTTTTTTCTTCTGTGTTTTCCAAGGTTGAATTCGTGTCCGTTTGGCGTTTAGTTTAAGCAACGACCTTTCGGGGGGAGAGCTGATTGGGTTTTGGCCCTGCCCTAGTCCATCGCAAAGTAATGCACAAGAAATTTTTAAAAAGCATCCAAATGCTCTATTAAGCATTTATATGGTACAATTTTTAAAAAACATTATAAAATAAACTCTATTTTCTATTTACTTAGTTAATCTCCAACGCACACCTATTTTAGAAAAAGAAATGTGTTCAATCTATACCTATTTTATAACTTATTCTTGTGCAAATGACTATGATAAATGCAAAAATGCATTGGCCATATTTCATTTTACTTTTATTTTTTAAAAAATATATTATTAATTTTTAAAATATTCAATTTAGTCAAATTTCTCGGACATAATCTTTTTAACAATTTAGTCTAAAATTTTATTTTATTTAAAAAATATATATAACAAATAAATATAATATATTCTAAAAATTATACATTAAATTTAAATAATTTTACATTAAAAACAACATTCATTGCAAATAACATTTTTAATTAAACATTATAACTAAACAAATTCTAACACTAAACGTTAATTCTAATTTTTATTTTTAATTAAGCATTAAATATGGCTTATATAATTAAAAAATTAACATTATTTGATCAATACTAAAATATATTATTGGAGGATGCATTTGTTAAAAGAATATAAATATAATTGTAATGTGGTAAATATTTAAATATTATAATATGAGATATAAAAAAAATATACAGAAAATATTTTTTTAATATGAAAAATAATGTGATGAGTTAGAAAAAAAAATTATTGTAAAAACTATGTTTTAATATAAATTTTACACTATTTTAGTATTAAGGGTTCACAATGCCCTTAACAAAAATTGATACACTTTTTTCTATTTGATGCTAAAAATATATAAAAAGAAAAATTTAACTCTATCCTAATTAATTTTTTTTTATTGTAAAAATTTATGATGACAATATATAAGAGGTGTTGCTTCCACCTAACAACCAAAATCCTCACAAGCATACCGAGTTTTCCTCTCTTCCTTTCAATATTCAAATGTAATTGGCAAAGAAACAAAATACGAGAATATATGTTTTTGGCATAATACATTTACCGTTAATGTAATTGGTATAATTTATTAGTTTAACCCAACTTACTATTTTGTTATTTCAACATTTAAATTTGTCCAAAGTATATTAAGCTAATAACATAATATATGTTGAGAAAATTGATGCGGATTATGCATAGATCGGTAGTAATCAGAATGAAGTAAATTCCAGCTAAAATAATCAAGATAAGAAAATAGAAAAAGGTTCAAAAACTCTCTTATGATTTTGCCTTAATCTCAATTAACCTGTAGGTGATGGAATTTAGTGCGCGTCCAAATGTTTGGCAATAATGTCACTGTGTGGGCTCGAGGCCCACTAGAAAATACAAAGTAGGTCTTAAAGCTTAATCAGAGATGTAGTCGTCAACCGGATAAGAGCCATGACACACTTATACAGTGACTAGATTCCACAAAGATTCCTAAAAATCATCATCAGAGAACGAGTTCGGAAACTAGGTATATGCTTTCGAAATACCCACCCAACCTTGCGGTTGACATCTGTTTGTGTTTCATTACCTTTAATTATTCAATTATTTCTTTATTAACATGCAAATTATAATTTCCTTCAAACAATTGTCACATTTTATATTTAAATCCAGGTTTGCACATTAATTCAATTTCAAGCATTTGATCCCAACATTTATCAAAATAGTAACTTACAAAATACATTTAAATCAAATTGGAAAGGGATTAAGAATTATAACATTTTGTGCAAATAAAAGAATAATAAATGGAAAATAAAATAAAAGTATACAAGCATTAAACTACGCGTGAATGTAAATAAAATGCCAAGAGGATCATGAGCTAAAATTGGATGATCAAGATCACTCTAATTCCCTGCGATAAACAAAATATTAGCTCCCAAAACATGTAAAATCCTATAAAAGAGAACCTACAAGGTTAACTTATACACTAAAGAAATACAAATAAGGACAGTAAACACCTAAATGTAAATTAAGCAAAATAATAAATTGATCATGCAAAGAAAACCAAAAGTACAAAAGCGTAGGAATTTATGGGAACTTGTACTACGTATGATTTATAAGAAATATTAAGATAAAGTCGCATAAGACCCTGTCATAGTGGCGATCGCCTCATGGCAGTGGGGCGACGCCTCTTCCAATCAGCAGGCATGGGTGACTCCCAAAAAAGCAACAAACTTCTATCTTAAGTAAACCACAACTGATACAAGAAAACTAAACTTATAACTACACCTGATACCTTAGTGGATCATGTTAAGAACATAGTAGCAAGTAAGCAACGAACTCAATAAATAAACAAATAAGTAAATGAAGATTTATATAAATCCAAAAACACTAAAGAAAACTTTAGAATAAGTAAAGATTATTATTGAATAAGAAAGTTTCTTTTGTAAAATAGTTAGCTCTCAGAGGTTGTTTATGATCTGCTCTCCACGTAAATGCAAGAAGAATCTCCCTTTCTTCTTTGAAAATGGATATTTTAGCTTGTTTTTCCTCTTTTCCCCTTAAGAACATTTTTTCCTTCTTTTTTTAAAGCTCCTCCCCCTCTTTTTATGCATGTAGTTGGTTTTTCTAAGAAGTGCCAACCCCTCCTTTTTTTTCTCTCTCAATCTTATCCCTAGTCTATATCCCACCACCTTTATTTTCATCATTGCATTTTCTAGCCTTTTTCTTTTCCCCAAAATTCCTCTCCTCATGTAAAATATTGAGTTTTAGTCGAAGGTGTGCCTACTATTTGACCACCATTATCATCTCTGTATTTAATATAAAGGCAAGTGGCTATTGTAGAGGTAGTGCGTCTATGATAAAGCGATTGCCTCTTCAAAGAGGCATCTCCTCTCTAACCCAACCTTGCATTGGGCCTAATGGGCTGTGGTGGATTGGGCTAACTTTACGGGTTTAGGCTTGGATTTTGGGGTTTTAAGCTCTCAAGTTCCTTTTCAATAAGGTTTTAAGCTTCTTTCCTATACTTAAGTTTCATATTTCTTATCATTGGGCCCTATTGCAAGCCGATCAAACCAAGCATCCATAGTACGCCCTTATCACAGGCCGATCATATCGGGTGTCTATAATTTACCGTTGATTTATTAAAAAACCCAAATGCATATAAGGACAGTTTATTGAAAAATCATATGCATAATAAAAATGATAAATAAGAAATGACATACCTAACCTCTGAGCTTTACTTGCGCCGTCGTCCTCAAGAATTCAAAATCGAGATGTCAAACTTTTAATCATGTTCCTCAAGTTTTCCTGGCCTGATTAGCCACTCATTAATATTTGTTAAATCATTTGGAAACGTGACTATGATCCTCAGGTTTTTTTGGCCCAATTAACCACTCATCTGAAACGTTATTTACAGGTTTTTCTGGCTCGATACACCACTAATTTAAAATGCAATTCTTGAACTTTCCTGGCCTAATGTAGCACTCATTTAAAAATGCGATTCTTGGGTTTTTTTTGCATGATACACCACTCATCTGAAATGTGATTCTCGAGTTTTTCTGGCCTGATACACCACTCATCTGAAACGTGATTCTCGGGTTTCCTAGCTCGATACATCACTCATATAAAAATATGATTCTTAAATTTTCCTAGCCTGATGCACCACCCATTTAAAATGTGAGTCTCAGGTTTTCCTGGCCCAATACACCACTCATTTAAAATGTGATTCTCAAATTTTCCTGGCCCCAAAACACCACTTATCTAAAATATGATTCTTGAATTTTCTTGGCCTGATCAGCTACTTCTTGCATTGTGAACTTCAGGGATATAACCTGACCAGTCACTCAAAAAATATGCACTTTAGGGATTTAAACCCGACTAGACACTTCTTGAAATGTGAACTTCGGGGATACAACCTGATTAATCACTTAGAAAATGTACACTTTGGGGATTCAAACCTAACAAAATATTATTCAAAATATAAACTTTAGGGATTTAAACCCAATTAGTCACTTCTTAAATCATGAACTTTGGGGATACAAGCTGACTAGTCACTCAGAAAAATGTGCACATCGGGGATTCAAACCTAACTAGTCACTTCTTAATACTTTGATAAGCAAACATAGGATAGGAGAAGAGAATAATAAAGGAAACCATATAGCCACATAGGTGTCAGGCGAAAAAACATAAAAGAAGCCATATAGCCACCCAAGCGTCAGATGGGAAATGCAAGAGAAGCCATATAGCCATATGAGTGTCAAGCGGAGAAACACAAGAGAAGCCATATAGCCATATAGGTGTCAGGCGAAGAAACACAAGAGAAGCCATATAACCATGCAGGCATTAGGTAGGAAAACATAAAGAAAAGTCATAAAGCCATATAAGCGTCAGTTGCAAAAACACAAGAAAAGCCATATAGCCACACAGGCATCAAGTGGAGAAACACTATAAAAAAATACCATACATCCTTAGGGGAATTAGGTGAGATCAATAAATAAACATAATATGCATTAAATAAGATCAAATGGAAAGTGCCATATAACCTTTGAGGCGTTAGGCAGATGAAATCACAATAGGCCATATAGTCGCACGAGCGTTAGGTGAAATCATATCAAGCCGCTATAGCCTCAGGGGCATCAGGCTAAATAAATAACAAACAAAATGTGCATCAAACAAAGACAAACAAGAGGTGCCATATAACCTATAAGGTGTTAGGCAAAGACAATTAAACAAAATCAATACAGTTGTATAGCCTCACAAGCGTCAGGCTAAACAAATAACAAATAGAACGTGCATCAAACAAAGACAAACAACAGGTACTATATAGCCTCTGGGGCATTAGGCGAAGACAATTAAACAACATCAATTCAAAACAAGCCATGTAGCCTCATAAGCATTAGACTAAACAAATAACAAACAAAACATGCATTAAACAAAGATAAACAAAAGGTATCATATAGCCTCTGGGGTGTTAGGCGGAGATTCTCACAGGCGTCAAGCAAAATCAACAAAGCAAGCCATATAGCCTCACAGGCATTAAGCGAAACCAACATAGTAGGACTACATCCTATGCATAAAAGTTAGCCCACTTTAAAGACACATCCAAAAGATTCAATGTTGATGTATGCATGATCACAGTCTCTAAAAGTCCTAAAAAATAATTTGACAACACAAGCTCGTGTGGTGTGTGCAACATGTGTAGAAGACATGCATTATTTTAATGCGCTCATATATGAGATGTTAAAATAATTCTTATAAAAATTTTATGTATGCATAAACTAAAAGAAAATAAAAAATCTTAAATGATTTAGCCAAATGCCTTTTCTATTTAAGCTAATCTTTGGGAACTGGTCCTTTTTCCATCGAAGAATCTGAATCCAAAAGTTAAGTTTATCCAAACATAATAGAAATTAGGACCCTATCATGATCAAATTATAATTATGATAATAACACATGCCCCTAGCTTAGTCGCTTCCTTAGAATGCTTTGTTGTCATATAACGTTTGCATTTGACCCTTAATATGGAAAAGACTCTATTTGAAAACACTATTACTTATGAGGTTTAACTCATCTCAAAAATAGCCCCCCTAGTTAAGGAATTAATAGACTCTCTCGCTTTTGCACCACCAAGTAGAATCTTATAATCTCTTAAACCGCTTTTCTCAAAATGAAAATGTAACCAATTTTATTTTATATTCCCTTTTTTGCCTAGGTCGCTCCTTTCCTAAGAGTTTTAGAATCTAGCTGGGTCTTTCATTTTTTATTTTTTCTCTTTTGCCTAGGTTGATCCTTTTCTAGGAGTTTTCAACCTAACTAGGTGGTTGCAAATTCATGGTAACAATTAACCACTTTTGTTATGCTCGATGTTCATGTTGTCACTTTAGTTACTTAATACTTTTATTATCGATCATTAGACATTGATGTCACTTACATTGTCAATTGCTGTGAAATTCATGAGTCCATGTATGACACTTCACGTGCTAACATTATGTCGATCATGTCTATCTTTACAGGATTACTCATTTATTATAATTAGGTATGCTACCTCATACTTGTTATTAATCAGTCATTTACAGGTTTTCTAACCAACTATTTTTCAGCTCACAATTAGTGGGAGTCTTATTTAAGAATAAAGGCTTTCTAAGGATTGTTCAAAATTGACTTTTCAAATGTTAGTGGCACAAACAAAGATTTTTTTTCTTTCCCCTCATTTTCCTTCCTTGTTTTTCGTTTTCATCATTTTTTTCTCTTTTTTTCTTTTTTCTTTTTTTTCTATTTCTTTTTTCTTTTCTTTTCTTTTCCTTTTTCTTTTTCTTTTCTTAATGAATATGATGAATTCATTTCAGGAAAAACTGAAGCTGAATGTGCTTTAAGGAAAATTTAAAAGTCAATTATGATATTTTAGTCTTCTAGCTTTTTTTCTCATATCTGTCTCTCATTCAAGGATAAGATTACATGCATAATTATAACAAATTCTTACTCATGCAAATTAGACAATCAAACATTCATTAGCACTAAAGACAAAATGGTGTAGTAAAACATGGTTCTGAGTTATGATATTCAACTAACAAATAACTATTCATGATGGTACAACTCTTATGCCCATGTCCTTCAATTTGCTAGCCATAAGAGGAATGCAAGATTCTATGGCTATAATCAACTGGTCTAATTCTACAAGCCTATGCTTTATCTGCGCTAACTTCCTTCTCCTCCTATCTAAGAAGCTCACGAAGGACTCATTAGGTCTTTGCATTGTATTCAGTAGCTCATGAAAAGAAACTTCAAATTGAGAGTTTAGCCCACACTGTTTGATGAAGATTCAACATAGCTTATTCTAGTCTTGTTGGATCTATGCATCCAAAGTGTAGTACCAATTGATACTAGCTCCTTCTAAGGACATTAGAAATTGTTTGACAATCTGAGCTTTTAACAACCCAGTGGCCTTCATATAAGTGACATACTACTTCAGGTGCAGATAAAGATCATCAATGCTAGAGTATTTTTTCATATTTAGAAATTTATACTTCAGGGGCAATGGTTTTTCCTCCTCTAAATCCATATCCAAGTCAATAAGGTTAGGATTGAGCCTATGCTTCTTTAATGCAATCTGCAGTTAATTGATTTGCCTTTGCGTGTCATTCATCCATTTTGATTATGTTGGATCTACCGGTGCTTTTAATTTTTGTTTGAATGGCTCACTAACAATAGTTCTAGCTTCAAAGTCTTCTCTATTCATATGCGTCTTTCCTATCATTTCCATAAACATGTCCCTAACCATTTATCGTATGTCATCTTTGATCTTTCTTAACAGTTCTTTCTTAAAAGCTTTAATATTAAAATTAGATGGTCCTACCATCTTGCTCTCTTTGTCCAATGGTCTCAACCATTTGATTGGATCCTTAATATTAGTAGGCTGAATTCCTTTGATCTGCTTCCAAACAAAAAGAGGCTTATGGCTAGGAAAAATGCATTTTTCAAAGTTATAATGAATGTCATGTATGCATGAAATGAAAGATTTATTTATAACATGAACATAAATAGATAAATAAACAAATAAGTAATGAATTTAGGCGTGATTACTTCCACCTTTATTCCTTCCACACACGTATTTGATAGCGAGTTTCTAGTCCTAGAATTTTTTGTTTGGGTTTTAATTATCAATAGGGGATAACAAACCGACTTATGCAAGATAACTCTTAAAATAAACAAACAAGTAGTAGGCTTTTGCATAAAAACAAGGTCCATTATAACAGATCATAGAGGTATGAAAGGCCTATTTTGACATAGTCCATTTATAATAGGCCAAGATTTTATACCAAAGTCCACCATATAGCATCAAACACATGCATTTTGGAATATCCTAAAGAAAATTGTTAAGTCATTACATGAGCTTGAGTCTTGGGATAATAGGCTTCAGCTCCCACAATGATATACATCAATATGCATCTCCCTACTCAAGGGTCCATACAATGCGAACAAGTACATATTGTGAGTGATAATAATCAAATATTCAACCTCCGAGTTTAGGTGAAACGTAGGTAGAAAAATAATGACTATTGTCGAGTTAATTTAGAACTGAAGTACTTATTTTTTTCCAAGAATGCTTAGTAAATGTAATAGAAATGGAAAAGAAATAAAGGAATAATTAAGAATGATAAAATATAAAACACTTGGAATCAGTTTCTCTATCCCCAATAAAGTCGCCACTGTAGGCGGCAGGATTTAAAGCACGCTCAAGTGTTTGGCGACAATGGCATTGTGTGGACTCAAGGCCCACTAGGAAATAAAAAATAGGCACAATTAGAGATGGAGTCACCACTCGGATGACAGTCGGGACACACTTATATAGCAACTGGATTCCACGGAGGTTCTTAGAAGCTGTCATCAAAGAACAAGTTAGAAAATTAGGTATATGCTTTCGGAATACCCACCCAACCTTGCGTTTAGCCTCTTTTTGTGTTTCATATTTTATTACCTTTAATTATTCAATTATTTCTTTATTAATATATGAATTATAATTTCCTTCAAACAATTGTCACATTTTATATTTAAGTCTAGGTTTACACATTAATTCAATTTCGAGCATTTGATCCCAACATTTATCAAAATAGTAATTTACAAAATACATTTAAATCAAATAGGAAAGGAATTATGGATTACAACATTTTGTTCAAATAAAAATATAATAAACCAAAAATAAACAAAAATTATACAACCATTAAACTATGCATAAATATATATAAAAGGCAAAAAGGATCATGAGCTAAAATTGGATGATTAAGATCACTCTAATTCCTTATGATAAATAAAATAGTAGCTCCCAAAATATGTAAAATCCTATAAAAAAGAACCCACAAGGTTAATTTATAAGCTAAATAAACACAAGTAAGGATGACAAACACTAAAACATAAATTAAGCAAAATAATATATTAATCATGCAAAGAAAATCAAAAGTAATGAGTGCATCAAACAAAGATAAAAAAAAAAAAGGTGTCATATAGCTTATGGGGCATTAGGTGGAGATAATTAAATAAGATCAATTCAAAACAATTCATGTACCCTCATAGGAGAATCAACAAAGAAAGCCATATAGCCTTATAGGCATCAGGCGAAATCAACATAGCAAGACTGCATCCTATACATCAAAGCTAGCCCACTCTAAAGACACATCCAAAAGATTCAATGTTGATGTATACATGATCATGGTCTCTAAAAGTAATAAAAAATAATTTGACAACACAAGCTTGTGTGGTTTGTGAAACATTTAGAGAAGACATGTATTATTCTAATGCGCACATATATGAGATGTCAAAATAATTCTCACAAAAATTTTATGTATGCATGAGCTAAGAGAAAAAAAAATCTTAAATGATTTAGCCAAATGCCTTTTCTATTTAAGCTAATCTTTGGGAATTGGTCCTCTTTCCATCAAATAATCCAAATCCATAAGTTGAGTCTATCCAAATGGAATAGAAATTAGGACCCTCTCCTAATCAAATTAGGATTATGATAACAACACATGCCCCTAGCTTAGTTGCTTCCTTAGAATATTTTGTTATCGTATGACAGTTGCGCTTGACCTTTAGTGTGGAAGAAACTCTGTTTAAAAACTTTATTACTCATGAGGTTTAACTCATCTAACAAATTGCCCCATAGTTAAGCACTTGATAGACTCTCTCGCTTTCACACCACTAAGTAGAATCTTATAATCTCTTAAACTAATCTTCTCAGAATGAAAATGCAACCGATTTTATTTTATATTCCCTCTTTTAACTAGGTCACTCCATTTCTAAGAGTTTTTGAACCTAGTTGGATCTTTCATTTTTTTCCTTTTTTTATTTTCCTTTTTTTGCCAAGGTTGCTCCCTTTTTAGGAGTTTTCAACCTAACTAAGTGGTTGCAAATTCATGGTGATGGTCGACCACTTTCATTATGCTCGATGTTCATATTGTCACTTTAGCTGCTAAATACTCTTATTGTCAATCATTAGACATTAATGTCATTTACGTTGTCGATTATTATAAAACCTATAAGTCCATGTATAACACTTCACATGCTAACATTATGTTGATCAAGTCTATCTTTACAGGATTTCTCATTCATTATAATTAGGTGTGCTACCTTATGCTTATTATTGATTAGCCCTTTATGGATTTTCTGACTAACTATTTTTCAGCTCATAATTAGTGAGAGTTTTATTTAAGAATAAGGACTTTCTAAGGATTGCTCAAAATTGACTTTTCAAATGTTGGTGGCACAAATAAAGATTTTCTTTATTCTCTCCCCTTATTTTCCTTCCTTTTTTTTCATTTTTTTCCTTTTTTCTTTTTTTCTTTTCTTTTTCTTTTCTTTTTATTTTTTCTTTTTCTTTTATTTTCTTGATGAATATGAGGAATTCATTTCAGGGAAAACTGAAGTTGAATGTGCTCTAAGGAAAGTTTAAAAGTTAATTCTAATATTTTAGTCTTCTCATTTTGTGGTTTTTTTCTTCAAATCTCTCTCATTCATGCATAAGATTGCATGCATAATTATAACAAATTTGTACTCATGTAAATTAGATAGTCAAACATTTATTAGCATTAAAAATAAAATGGTGCAGCAAAATATGGTTATAAGTTATTAAAGTCTCAACTAATAAACAACTACTCATGAATGTCTGAATTCAGGTCAGCTTCAACTTGTACTCTAAAATAGTATAACTTTTTGAAGTCCCTTATGCCCATGTCCTTCAATTTGTTAGCCATATGTGGAATGCAAGATTCTATGGCTATAATCAGCTGGTCTAATTTTGTAGGCCTATGCTTTATCTGAGCTAACTTCCTCTCCACCTATCAAAGAAGCTCATGAAGGACTCGTTAGGTCTTTGCATTGTACTCATTAACTCATGAAGAGAAACTTCAAACTGAGAGTTTAACCTATATTATTTGATGAAGACTGAACACAGGTCCTTCCAGTCTTATTGGACCTATGCATCCAGAGTGTAGTACCAATTGATAGCAACTCCTTCTAAGGACATTAGAAAATGTTTGATAATCTGAGCTTTTAATAACCTAGTGGCCTTCATGTAAGTGACATATTACTTCAAGTGCAAATGAGGATCATCAATGCCAGAGTATTTTTTCATATTCAAAAATTTGTACTTCAAGGGCAATGGTTCTTCCTCCTCCAAATCCATATCCAAGTTAGCAAGGTTAGGATTGAGCCCATACTTCTTTAGTGCAATTTGTAGTTGATCAATTTCCCTTTGCACGTCTTTCATCTATTCTGACTTTGTTGGATCCATTGGTGCTTTCAATTTTCTTTGAATGGCTCACCAATAACAGTTCTAGTTTCAAAGTCTTCTTCACTCATAGGTATCTTTCTTATCATTTTTGCAAACATGTCCCTAACCATTTGTCGCATGTCATCCCCGATCCCTTTCAATATTTCTTTCTTGAAAGCTTTAACATTAAAATTAAAGGATCCTGCCATCTTACTCTCTTTGTCCAGTGGTCTCAACTATTTGATTGGATCCTTGATATTAATGGGTTGAATTCCTTTAATCTGCTTCCAAACAAAAAGAGGTTTATGGTTAGGAAAAATGCATTTTTAAAAGTTACAATAAATTTCATGCATGCTTGAAATGTAATATTTTTTTTAATGTGAATGAAAATAGACAAACAAACAAATAAGCAATGAATTTAAGCATGATTACTTCCACCCTTATTCCTCGCACACAAGTATTCAATAGCGATTTTCTTATTTTAGAATTTTTTATCTGGGTTTTAATTATCAATGAGGGATAACAAAGCTGAAGTATGTAGGATAACTCTCAAAATAAATAAACAAGTAGTAGGTCTTTGCATAAAAATAAGGTCCATCATAATAGGTCATAGAGTCATGAAAGGCCTATTTTGACATAATCCATTTACAATGGCCAAGATTTTATACTGAGGTCCACCATATAACATCACATACATGCATTTTAGAATATCCTAAAGGAAATTTTTAAGTCATTACATAAGCTTAAGTCTTGGGATAGTAGGCTTTAGCTCCTATAATAATATACGTCTCCTTACTCAAAGATCCATATGACGCGGATAAGTACGTGTCGTGAGTGATAATAATCAAATATTCCACCACCAGGTTTGGGTGAAACATAAATAGCAAAATAATGATTATTATTATGTTAATTTAGGACTGAAGTGCTCATTGTGTGCAGGAATGTGTAGTAAATACAACAGAAACGCAAAAGAAATAAAGGAATAATTAAAGATGATAAAATATAAAATACTTGGAATCAGTTTCTCTATCCCTAGTAGAGTCACCACTGTGTAAATAAGAGTATAATAAACAAAAAATAAACCAAAAGTATACAAGTATTAAGCTACGCATAAATGTAAATAAAAGGCCAAGATGACCATGAACTAAAATTGGATGATCAAGATCACTTTAATTCCCTATAATAAACAAAATATTAGATCTTAAAACATGTAAAATCCTATAAAAAAAGAACCCACAAGGTTAATTTATAGGCCAAATTGTCACGACCTAAAATAGGAGCCATGACCGGCGCTAAGGAACGAGAATTCTTTCGAATCCAGAACCCATAACAAGCCTTAAAATAAATTAAAACATGCAATAATTATATTAACATAATTAAAGTGCTCTGCAGCGAAAATAAAATAATAAATATTAAAATAATAATCCACCAATGAAATTAAATTGAACAACTCATCTCATATATAAATAAACCTTTAATACAAGTTCTAGTTCAAATACTTAAAATACATAACTCACACAAATATAATAGATAAACTCCATAACTGTTTTCAACTATTGCAGTGTCTAGATTATAAAGTAAAGCTTAGATAAGCAGTTTACATAATGAAGCTAGGGCAAAAGAAATCCGGCGTATGGATCTGCTACTGAGGTTTGAAGATGATGACTTTCCTAAAAAATAGTCAACGGAGGGAAGTCAAACCTCACTGAGTGAATTGTTATAATATATATACATGCATAACTAAATGGCAATGCACACAGTCAATAGTGTATATAATAAATATATATACAGACAATTACACACAGATGCAGTAAAATCATTTTTATATATTTTCTGAAAATCACTATTTATGAAGGATCAAATAGAACCCTAGAAAATCGCAACCTCAAAACAGTATTAGACAACACTCTAGCCATATAGGCTCACTTATTCCAAATATATTCACTTGTTCCATTTGGACAGTAGACTGGCCCCGAGACACTAAGTCAACTGAGCTCTAGCAGTTTGATTGTCAATGTGATTAGCCCCGAGACATTTGGTCAACCGAGCTCCAGCAATCACACTCCCAAATCATATCACACATCACATAAATCAATCAATCCAATCAATATCCATAAATAGGTTAGTAATATAGCCTAAATGCTATCAGCGTACCGGTACGTACTCGGTCCTAGTGCTGCCCACTAGGTAGCACGTTCTATTGATATCCTTCATTATTATATAAAACATACATTCATAAATAAATGATGCATGAATTTCAATATAATAGCAACATAAACCATATATATACTATAAATATACCAAAAGTAAACCAAGTATATTTCGAGTATACATACGTCAAATAAATCTAATATAACTGCAAAATAAATTAGAAATATATTTAAAAACATTTTAAGTATAAATGTTTAATAAAACATGCATATAATTTAAAATATATCAAAATATACCAAAAGTAAACCTAAGTAATAATTAAATCATTTATGCATATTTTATCAAAATAAACCATACATTTCTAAAACATGTACCCTAAAACATATATATATAAAATAACAACTCACTGTTATTGTGCTCCATGAGATGGGTCCGACAGACCTGGTCTACTAGGCCTCGGTCTCGGTGCAATTAAACAAACAAACAATAGCAGAAAATCAGAATAAATCTAGCGGAAATTCCTAGAAACTCAATCTAGAATACTAAACACATAATTAGAATCAAAATTCGATCGGACATCACGTTTTATGAGAATTCTACCAAAAATTCGACAGAACCTCCCCTTTAAAACGGACATCTCTCTACTCAAAGAGTAGAGCCAGTCCTGCAAGGGAAACACACTTCGAAATAACATAAAATTCACAACCACGATCCCTCGGTCGGACTCCAAACTATAATTTACCGACCGAGGTCCACAATTCACAGAATAATTATAAAAATACCAAAAATGCCCTTTTATAATAAAAATACATTTAATCAATCTAAATTACATAATTAACCCTAAAACACATTAAAAACCGATAAAAACTCATTTATTTAGAAAAATCATATATTATATATATAATTTGAAAATAATTTACGAAAAATAGTTTTAATTAGTTAAAAATACTAAATAAGTTGTAGAAATCGTTTTTATACCTTAAATAACTATTAAAACCAATTTAATTACATTTTTAACCAATTTAGTGTCAAATTACTAAAATACCCCTATATATATAAATTCACTAAAATTAATAAAAAATTCACCAAAAATAGTATAATTACTCAAAATTAATTTTCTCAACATATAATTCAATAATATCAATAAATATACTCAATTAACCAATTAATTTCAATACATAATTAACCTAATTTTCCAAAAATTACATAAACTTAATAAATTCCAAATAATTATATCAAATTCACAAAAATTACCAATAAATTTCTAAAATGCATTTCAACACCTATAATTACCATAAAACACAATTTCATAATTTAATTAATTAATTTTCAAAAATTAGAAAATAATAATAAAATAATAAAAAATTCACAAAAATCAAAATAATTCCCAAAAATTATACAAAAATTACCACATGTAGATTAAGCTACAAGGATCAAAGTTTGTGAAGGGAGTTTGCTTGAATCAATCAAATTGAAGCTCAAAAAAATCAAAAACTCAAAGTGGCCGAAAATGGAAAAATCAAAACCTAGGGAAATCTAGACCATTTTAAGTGAAACAAAGCTTGGAATCACACTCACTGAAGCTCAAGGAGAAGATAGAGACTGGCGGTGTCGGAAACAGTGGCCAGAATCACGTCGATCGGTGATGGAAATGATTTTTGATTTTCCGGCCAAATCAAGCTTTAAAGACGCCGAAAACGAGCGCTGCTTTCTCACCAGCAGAGCTGGTTGGGGACGATGGTGGCACGCCTGGAGGCACACCAACTGTAGGTGGCTAGACTTGCAGACGGACGGTGAGGGTGAGGGACGATCGGGCGTGAGAGGAGAGTGAGAGGGGGAGTTTTTGTAAATTAGGGAAAGTTTATATATATATTAATAATTTTAATAATTTATTATTAAAATATATTAATATTATACTTAGAAAAATTACACACCGCATGTTTAAAATAAACAATAAATATACATATACACATGTTAATTAAAATGAAAACTATATAATATATATATATATATATATACATAATTAAAAATAATTAATAAACCCTAAAATTATTAAATATATGTATATATATGCATGTATATGTATATATTTTAATACGACAATTAAAATAGTGCATGGACTTATGCAAATTCATAAAACTATTTAAAATAATTAATATTAAATTATTTACGTTTTAATTTCCCCGAAAATAACATTCCCCGAAAAATTTTATGTAAAGAACTTAAAATAATTAAGAATAATTAAAATAACTTAGTAATTATCAAACTCATGAATATAATCATAAATATATACAAAAATTATTAACACTGCATATCTCGATGCAGTTTAAAATTATTTAAAAACTCAGGATATTACACAAATAAATACAAGTAAGGACAACAAACACCTAAACATAAATTAAGAAAAATAATAAATTGATTATGCAAAGAAAACCAAAAGTACAAAAGTGTAGGAATTCATGGGAATTCGTACCGAATATGATTTACAAGAAATATTAAGATAAAGTTGCACAAAACCCTGTTATAATAACGATCGCCTTATCCATGAGGCGATCGTCTTATGGCAATAGGGCAATGCCTCTTTGAAGAGGCATCGCCCTATCAGCAGGCACAGGTGACTCTTAAAAAAGCAACAAACTTCTATCTTAAGTAAACCACAACTAATGCAAGCAAACTAAACTTATAACTACACCTAATGTCACGACTCGAACCCGAGGGCACGTGACCGGCACTAGGGACTGAGAAGGCATAAGGCCCCCGAAACCCGTAGTAAGCCTTAAAGAAAAGAAAAATAAAACCTTATAATTTAAAACTTTATTTTATAACAGAACACATTATCAAACTGATTTTTTTGAAATTAAAACAGAATTGAATACATAGATAGAATATTCTCAAGCATCATATCATAAATCAAACTTAAATCATCATACATAAGCGTGGTTCATACATATAAAATACTCAAATATACTTAAGTCATACAATTCATAGTATAGATACTACTGCAGCTTTCTAGAGTATTACAATAGTACAGCTTATAATGACCTACATAAAATGGTCGGTGATGAAGAAATCTGGCGTAGAGGTAGTCTGAGGTCAAACTCCCAAGCTCCTGAAAAAAATAAATTGAGGGGAATTAAACCTTACTGAGTAAGTCAATAAAAAGAGTTGTCCGGTTTGAAAACCTTTTTGAAAACCATATAGTTATAGTGAAAATAATTTATAATATATAGATATAACTTTTGAAAAATCTCGGTAGAACCCTAAACCCAAAGTTCTAAATAGTCAATCGGGCCCACTTGTTCTAACTAGACTGTGGGTTCCCGAGAGCAAAGGCATTAATCGAGGCACTCATCCCAGTCATTAACTTTCCAATCACTGGCGATCCCCGAGAGCAAAGGCTTCCACCGAGGCACCTGTCCCAGTTTAATATTCACCAGTCATATATAATTCGGATCCACCTCTCAATCTCTACCATGTGCACACTGTCCTGGTGAAACCCACCAGGTAGCCCGTTCTACCAAAAATTCTCAAAACTGATTTTTAAATGAATAAAATGCACTTAAACCTTAAATAACATTATTAAATTAAATAAATCATATAATAAATATTAAAAATATGAGCGCACACATCTTCAAATAAAACACACGCACAGATCATTTTCTCAACTTACAAGATGAACGAGAAAGCTGACGACTGCGCGTCTGCCTCGATCCAACAGCTTCCGCTCCGATATTCTTTAGAAAATAAATAACAAACCTCTTTTAAAAACATGTCTATGGAATTGAAATCGAAAATCAATAGAAATAGTAAAATTCTAGAATGACTCGAGGAAAACCGGATAAGACTCTATAGACTGGAAAAAGCCTAATTAACAGTAAAAATTTACTGAAGATATCACGTTTCACTAGAAAATCTATCAAAACTTTGGCAGAGTCTCCTCTGTAAAACGGACATCTCTCTACCATAGGTAGAGCCATTCCTACATGGAAAATGCACTTCTAAAAATTCGCACACAGTCCACACTCGGGTCGGCTCTCCAACACAGTATTAGCCCGACCGAGTTCACAACTCAATTCTAATTAATAAATTTAGGAAAATTTTACTTTCATAAATAAACATTAAAATCATACTTAAAATATAACATGACACTTAATTAAATTTAATTAGACATAAATATATAAAAACCCATAATTTCCAATAATATATATTATTCTTAAAATATGCATATATATAATTCATAATTAATATAACTATCAACAAATACCTTAATTAAAACTATTATACCAAATATGCTAAATATAACCGTATATACATTTTTTGTTACCAAAATAATTTATTATACATATATATATATATATATATATATATATATATATTTGGAAACAATATTCAAAATTAACATTACTTAATTAAAAATACCAATTAATTTATAAAAAATCCTCTAAACCTCTTAAATATTAATAAAACCAACTAAAATATATATTTAACTATAATTAGCATAAAATTACATATTTATCCATATAATACAAAATATACATAATATACTATTATTACTCAAAAAAATTCCCTAAAAATTTTTCAAATGCCTAAAAATTATTTTCTCAACATATATATTATTAATATTAACTAAAACACATAATTAAACTAATATTCCAACAAAAATCCAACTCTAACCTAATTATTCAATTTTGACATAAACTATAAAAATTCCTAAAAATTATATAATATTCTCAAAAATTATTTTCTTTAATCTAAAATTAATATTAACTCATAATAACACCAAAAATTATTTTCTTTAATCTAAAATTAATATTAACTCATTAGACCTTGATCCACCAACAAATGTAACTCCTGGATCAACGGTCTCCTCTCAACACTGATGTGAGCAAGACTGCCTGAGGACTTTCTAATCAAGGCATCTACTACCACATTAGCTTTACCCGGATGATATAAGATCTCGCAATCATGATCCTTCAACAATTCTAACCATCTTCTCTGCCTCAGATTCAAATCTCTCTGCTGAAAAATGTACTTAAGGCTCTTGTGATCAGTAAATATCTCACAAGTCACCCCGTACAGATAATGTCTCCAAATCTTCAAAGCAAATATCACTGCAGCCATCTCTAAGTCATGTGTAGGATAGTTCTGCTCATGCTTCTTCAACTGCCTCGAAGCATAGGCTATCACCCTTCCATTCTGCATCAACACACAACCAAGACCAATTCTAGAGGCATCACAGTAAACTGTGAACTTATCCACACTATTAGGCAAAGCTAACACTGGCGCTGTGGTCAACTTCTCCTTCAACAACTGGAAACTATTCTCACAAGCTTCTGACCACTCGAATCTAACATTCTTCTGAGTCAAGCGAGTCATAGGGGCTACTATTCTGGAAAAATCCTGTATAAACTGCCTATAATACCCGGCTAAACCTAGAAAACTTTGAATCTCCATAACAGAAGTAGGTCTAGGCCATTCAGACACTACCTCAACCTTCTGTGGATCAACCTAAATACCTTCTTTAGACACCACGTGTCCAAGAAAAGAAACACTCTCCATCCAGAAATCACACTTCGAGAATTTAGCATAAAGCTGATGATCTCTCAATGTCTGTAGTACGATCCTCAAATGATATACATGCTCCTCCATACTCCTTGAATATACCAGTATATCATCAATGAAGACTACCACAAACTGATCCATATACGGTCTGAATACCCTGTTCATCAAGTCCATAAAAGCTACTGGTGCATTAGTCAAACCAAAAGACATCACCAGAAACTCATAATGGCCATATCGAGTGTGGAACGTTGTCTTAGGAATATCAGTTTTACTAATACGCAGCTGATGATAACCCGACCTCAAGTCAACCTTAGAAAAGAACTGTGCACCCTTTAACTGATCAAACAAGTCATCTATCCTCGGGAGAGGATACTTGTTCTTCACTGTTACCTTATTCAGCTCTCTGTAGTCAATGCATAGTCTCAGGGTACTATCCTTCTTCTTCACAAACAAGACTGGTGCACCCCAAGGAGAAACACTAGGTCTGATAAAATCCTTATCCAATAACTCTTGCAACTGCTCCTTCAACTCTTTCAACTCTGCAGGAGCCATTCGATAGGGTGGCATAGATATAGGAGTAGTACCTGAAACCACATCTATACATAACTCAATCTCTCTATGAGGTGGTAAACCTGACAACTCCTCGGGAAAAACATCAGAAAACTCACAAGCAACAGGAACATCTGTGAGTGACAACTTCTCCACTGACGTATCCCTGACCAATGCTAAATATCCCTAACATCCTTTCTTCAATAACTTCCTAGCCATAATAGCAGAAATAAGATTCTGAGGTGTTGAACTCCTATCACCCACAAACTTAAAATCTTCTTCATCAGGAATTCTGAAAGTCACTTTTTTATTCCTGCAATCTACCACGGCATAGTGCTAAGATAACCAATCCATTCCCAAAATGACATCAAACTCCATCACATCCAACAGAATCAAATCAGCGGGTAATTCTTTATCTCCCACGAGAACTGGACAACCAGAAAGAACAATATCGGTGTCCAAGGAATCGCTCAGAGGAGTGGCAACGGACAAAGGAAAAGCCATCCTCGAAGCTTGCCAACAAGATTTAGAAGCAAAAATGGGAGAAAAGAACGAATGCGTGGCACCCGGATCAAACAAAACCCAAGCATCCAGGTAACAAACAGAAACAATACCTACCACGACTGCATTAGATGCCTGAGCATCCTGCTGAGTGAGATGAAAAACTCTGGCTTGACCTCGACCTCCCTGCTGACTGGTAGAAGCATGGCTAACACCTCTGGCACCTCCTCTAATACCTCTACCATGACTCTGCTGTGGAACAAACTGAGTGGAACTCTGATGCTGGGCTGGTGGCAACTGAAATGGAACTGGTGCAGCACTAGCAATCGACTGCTGTGGGAATCATAGAATTTATGGCTGCTGATATCTGGAATAAGGACATGATCTGGCAAAATGTCCTGTCTGCCCGCATCTGAAGCATGTCAGTGGTGTCAGATAATATGGTCCCTGATGGACTCTACCACAAGTCTGAAAAACACTGGCCGCTGATCCAGAACTACGACCACTGCTGTTGCTCGAAGCACCTGACCTGAATCTGAACGATCTACGCTGACCTCCACGGCCATGTCTATTGCTCCGATGCACTCACTGCTACTGTCTCTGACTCTGTTGTGTCGGACCTCGCTGCTGACTACTCGAACCAACATGAAAGCTTAAATATGGAGTAGCCTGCAATCCACTCGACTGAACTCCCAGCTGGTAATAATCAGGCATCGCTCCCTGTCTAACTAGCCTCAACTCAATCTCCTTAGCCAACTCAATCACAGACTCCAGAGTAAGGCCTACTGTAGGCATACCAACAAAAGCTGAACCCAAAATAGTAACGTAGGTAGTGACAGCGAAGTACTGATCTCGCATCAGATCCTCAGCATATCTACCCAGACGAAGAAACTCTCGGGTGTACTCCTCTACAGATCGATCTCCATGAGAAATACTGGTCAGTCAAAGATGATAGCTCAAATGAAGCGGCTCTGGACAGAATCTCCTCATAAATCGCTCTCTAAACTGAGCCCAGGTCATCGTCATCATATAAGGTTGGATCACCTGAATGAACCAATCTAGGGCTGGTCCCTCGACAGATAACTCAACGATCATAATCCGTTGGTACTCGGTATGAGCAGTCCGAGTCCTCGTCTCGATCGCGTGTAGAAAGTCTAATGGATCAGAAGTATCGTCAAAAGCAATCCTGCCAACTCGAGCATAGAACAAAGCTGCCTCAGGGTCAGACATACCCTGCTGATAGGCAGGCTGAACAACTGGAGGAATAGGAACATCAAACTCAGGCTCTACAGGCTCCTCGTCCTATAACTCTCTCTGCCTACGACGACCTACCGCTCCTCGAGGTCTACCTCTGCCATGACCTCTATGTCTAACTGGCTGCTCAGGAGGTAAAACCTCATCCTGAAAAGATTCATCATCCTCGGCCTCAACGACTGGTGGAGCGACACGCGCTCTCCTCCTCATTCTGAAAAGACAAACGAAAAGATTCAAACAAAACAGACAACGGAGGAATAATGCTGAAAACTAAAGCAAGGAATACTTATCAAGACGTACTCGAACCTAACTCACTACAGTAGTTCAACATAAAATACAACTTAAAAACTAGGGCCACAACTCACACAACTAAGCCCTGACACAGAACTCCGCTTTGATACCAACTTTGTCATGACCCAAAACAGGGGCCATGATCGGTGCTAGGGAACGGGAATTCTTTCAAATTCGAAACCCGTAGCAAGCCTAAAAATAAAATAAACATGCAATAATAGTAACAATATATAATGCAGCGGAAATAAAAATCATAAATATCCAAAATAATATCCATCTCCCATATATAAATCTTTCAATACAAATCCAGTTCAAGTATAATACAATATCCCGCATAAATATAATACATAAAATCCTATAATTAATTTATAACTACTGCAGTGTCTAGATTATATAAAAATAAGACTCAAGTCAGCAGTTTACACAAAGAAGCTGGGGCGGAAGAAATCTGGCATATAGGCCTGCTACTGAGGTCTGAAGATGTTGACTCTCCTGAAAAATTATCAACGGAGGGGAGTCAGACCTCACTGAGTGAATTACTATAATATATATACATGCATACTAAATGACAATGCATACAATCAAAAGTATATATAATATGTATATATACAGGCAAATTCACACAGATGCAGAAAAATCATTTTATATATTTTTATTAAAATCATCATTTATGAAGGATCAAATAGAACCCTATGATATCGAAACCTCCAACAGTGTTAGACAACACTCTAGCCATACAGGCTCACTTATTCCGAAATATATCCACTTAATCCATTTAGACAGTAGACTGGCCCCGAGACACTAAGTCAACCGAGCTCCAGCAGTCTGACTGCCAGTGTGATTGGCCCCGAGACACTTGGTCAACCGAGCTCCAGCAATCACACCTCCAAACCATATCTCACACATCAAATAATCATAAATATATCAATATCCACAAATGGTTAGTAATATAGCCTAAATGCTATAGGCGTACCGGTACGTACTCGGTCCTAGTGCTGTCCACTAGGTAGCACATTCTATCGATATCCTTCATTAATAAATATAAAACATCCATTCATAATAAATGATGCATGAATTTAAATAACATAACAATATAAACCATATATATACTGGAAATATACCAAAAGTAAACCAGGTATATTTTGAGTATATATACGTCAAATAAATCCAATCAAATTATAAATTAAGCTAGAAATATATTTGAAAACATTTTAAATATAATTTTATTAACAAAACATACATATAATTTAATATATACCAAAAATAAACCAACAATAAACTAAATATAAACTTAAGTAATAATCAAATCATTTATGCATATTTAATCAAAATAAAACATGCATTTCTAAATCATGCATTCTAAGCATATATATATAAAATAGCAACTCATAAATTAGTGCGCTCCACGAGATGGATCCGACGGGCTTGGTCCACTAGGCCTAGGTTTCGGCGCAACTAGAAAAACAATAACGACAGAATTCAGAATAAACCTAATAGAAATCCTAGAATTAGATCTAGAATATTAATCACAGAAACAGGATTAGGGATCGACCGGACATCACATTTTACGAGAATTCTACCAAAAATTCGGCAGAACCTCCCCTGTAAAACGGACATCTCTCTACTCAAAGAGTAGAGCCGACCCTGCAAAGAAACACACTTTGAAAAACAAGCTCAACACTCAACCACAACCCCTCGGTTGGACTCCAAACTACAGTCTACCGATTGGGGTCCACAAACACAGAATAATTTCAGAAATACCAAAAATACCCTTATAATATAGAAATCCATTTTATAAGTATAAATTACATAATTAACCTTAAAACACTGTAAAAACTGATAAAAACTCATTTTATTAGAAAAATCGTATATTATATATATAATTGAAAATAATTCACGAAAAATAGTTTTAATTAGTTAAAAATACCAAATAATTTGTAGAAATCATTTTTATACCTTAAATAACTATTAAAACCAATTAAATTACATTTTTTAGCCAATTTTGTGTAAAATTACCAAAATACCCCTATATATATAAATATACTAAAATTACTTCAAAAATTCACCAAAAATTATACAATTATCCAAAATTAATTTTCTCAACATATTTATCAATAATATCAATAATTAAACTCAATTACCCAATTAAATTCAATTAAAAACATAATTAACCCTAATTTCCCAAAATTACATAAACTTAAATAATTCAAAATAAATACATAGAAATTCATAAAAATTCCAAATAAATTCCTATAATTCATTTTAACACCTATAATTACCATAAAACAAAATTTCATAATTTAAATAATTAATTTCCAAAAATTAGAAAATAATATTAAAATATTCAAAAATACCCAAAAATCCAAATAATCTCCAAAACACATGTAGATTAAGCTACTAGGATCAACATTTGTGAAAGGAGTTTTCATGAATCAATCAATTCGAAGCTCAAAAAAATCAAAAACCCTAATATGGCCGAAATCAAAAATTCGAAACCTAAGCAAATCAAGACCGTTTAAGCTCAAACCAAAGCTAGAATTACACTCACTGGAGCTCAAGGAGAAGAAAGAGACCGACGGTGTTGAAAATGGTGGCTGGAATTGTGGTCGACGGCGAGGAGAGGAAGTTTCGGCCAAAATGGGGAAAATGGGGTTAGCCAACGCCGGAGAAGGAGCTTGGGGCGGCGGAGCAGCTGGCTGGGGAAGGCAGAGCTGCTGGCGGCACATTGACGGTAGGGGAACGGCAGTTGCAACGGTGGTTGGTGATCGGGCACGGGAAGGAAGAAGAGAAGGGAAGAAGAAAAGAAAAGAAGAAGAAAAGGAAAGAAAAATAAAAGAAAAATAAAAGAAAAATAAATAAATAAATAAATAAAAAATAATTTTAATAAAATATTTGAAAAAAAATCACACCCACACACTTAATATTTAATATTTTAAAATTTAATATTAATTAAAAATAATTAAATAACAAATAAACAAATAATTAATTAATAAAATATTAGGGTAATATACTAAACTCTAATTAAATAAATAGTTATACACATAGGCTTTATTTAATAATTTAAAAATACGTATGAGTTCATGCAAGTCCGAAAATATATTTAATATAATTAATAATAAATTAGTTACTTGAAAATTTCTCCGAAAATAAAAGTCTCGGGAAAATTTTACGTAAAGCACTGTAAATAAGACACAATAATTAAAATAAGTTTTAAATAAATATCAACTCGTAAAAATATAGTAATATATAAACAAAAATTATTAACACTGCATATCCCGATACAGTGTTAAATATTTAAAAACACGGGATATTACACCACGTAAATTAAACGACCAAAAAATAATATTTTTACGTAAAAAATTTAATTAAATATAAAATAACAGAAATAAATCACAAATAATAAAAATAAATTAATAAAATCTTCAAATTTTATTATCACTGCATATCTCATTTTAAAATAAAATAATTAAAAAAAATAGGGTCATAACACCTAATACCTTAGTGGATCATGTTAAGAACCTAGCAGCAAGTTACTAATAAACTCAAGAAATAAGTAAATAAGTAAGTAACTGAAGATTTATATAAATCCAAAAACTCTAAAGAAAACTTTACAATAAGTAAAGATTATTACTGAATGAGAAAGCTTCTTTTCAAAAATAGTTGGCCCTCTGAGGTTGTTTATGATCTGGTCAACACTTAAATGCAAGAAGAATCCCCTCTTATTCCTTGAAAATGGATGTTTTAGCTTGTTTTTCCTCTTTTCCCCTCAAGAACATTTTTTCCTTCATTTTTTAAAGCTCATCCCCCCTCTATTTCTGCATGTAGTTAGTTTTTTAAGAAGTGCCAACCTCTCCTTTTTTTCTCTCTCTTCTTCCAACTTTTAATCTCATCCCTAAGCCATATCCCACCACCTTTATTCTCATCATTGCATTTTCTAGCCTTTTTTTCCCAAAATTCCTCTCCTCACATAAAAGATTGAGTTTCAATTGAAGGTGAGCCCACTACTTAACCACCATTGTCACCTCTACATTTAATGCAAAGGCAAGTAGATATTGCAGAGGCGACACCTCTGCAATGAGGCAATCGTCTCTCTAGCCTGACCTTGCATTAGACCTAATGGGTTATGGCAAATTAGACTCGCTTTATGGGTTTGGGCTTGGATTTTGGGTTTCTAAGCTCTCAGGTTCATTTTAAAAAAGGTTTTGAGCTTTTTTCTTGCATTTAAGTTTCACATTTTTCATCATTAGGATCCATTGTGGGTCAATCAAACCGAGCATCCATAGTTGCCCTTATCACGGGTTAATCGAACCGGGTGTCTACGTAAACTCATAACATTTTTTGAGGTTCAAATGCACCTCTATCGTTACTAAATTAACACAGAAATGCCCCTCCAACAGACACTGTTAACAACTCTGTTAAAGATGTCTGTTTAAGGGGCGGTTATGCGTCAATTTAGTAGCGATAGGGGTGCATTTGAACCTAAAAAACATTATGGGTTAATTAAGATTAGGGTAAAACCATAAGGGGGTTATTGTACCATTCCCTAATTTTTGATAAATTCAATATTATTTCTATATTTAGTAAAATATTTGGTTGAATTATATTCGGTTATTAAAAATATTGTATTGATGTTGAATATTTAATATTTAATTAAGAATAACATATTAAAAAAATTTAACTATTATAGTTAAATATATATGTATATTGCATTTAACGGAAATCTTAAAGGTGTATGTTTTTTAATAATTCTCAACAATAAAAATTTCACACTTTCACTTTTTATTTCTAACTTATTATATTTGAGTAAAAAATTCTTTATTTTAAATTTAAAATATTATTATTTTTATAACAAAAATAAATACTCTCATTAGTTATAAATTATTTATAAACTTAGTAAAAATAAATATCAAAACTCATACAATTATTATTCATATTACATTTATTAAAACTTTTGAAAAAAATCATAATTTTTTAAAAATAGTTATGGATACATACTAACAATTATTAGAATCAACTAGCATTGCTTAAATAACGTATTGGGTTTAAATCATAGTATATGCAATTATATCAAATTAATTGTTGATAAATCTTTTATAATTCTTATGGTTTTATTCAAGTCGAATCGATTAAGTAAAAAACCCTATCGTTTTACTGGTTCTATCTAAATTTAACTGAATTATTCAAAATCTCATAGACGTTGAAAACAATGATTTAAATAAATAAAAAAAAGGTAAATTACTTTTTCTCCCTTAAATTTGGCATATTGTACGACTTCGTTTTTGTCACAATCCAAATAGGAAGTCATGATCGCCTCTAGGGAACGAAAATTTTTTCGAATCAGGAACTCATAGCAAGCCTTAAAAATAAAACACATGCAATAGTAATATAAAATAACGCAAGAATTAAAACTTTATTAATAAAAATAAAGCAAATCTTATATATCATATCATAATAAAAATATTCATACAATATTCTGATACAAATCTCAAATCAATACAACACACTTCTAACATAATAACACTACCACTACAGTTTTTAGAGTACAATAAGAGTTCTGATATAAAATTTACATAGCCTAGCTATAGCTGAAGAAGACCGGTGTAAAGTACTACTTGAGAGATCTGAAAAAGAAGAAGATCCTGTAAAAAAAATGTTGAGGAAAGTCAAACCTTACTAAGTGAATTATTATAATATATATACATGCAACCTAAAGCCATATGCAGTCAAGCATCAGCATAAATATAAATATATACAAGTATTTCACATAAATGCTAAAATCCACTTTTATATATAAGAAATGCAAAAAAAATGTCTATTTAAGTGAATGATCAAATAGAACCCTAAAATTCGCAACCTCAATCATAAAACTCACTAGCCATACAAGCTTACTTAATTCTAAAGTAATTCTCTTATTCCATTTTGAACAGTAGATTGGCCCCGAGACATTAAGTCAATCGAGCTCCCACAGTCTCACTGTCAATGAGATTGGCCCCGAGACACTAGGTCAACCGAGCTCCCGCAATCACACTAATCACCCACTGCCATTCTCAATAATCGAATAATCACAGTTCACCTCAAATGATTTTATAATATCGACCTAAAGTCTAACGAACTGATATGTACACAATCCTAGTGCAGCCCACTAGGTAGCACATTCTATCGATATCCTTCAAATAAATCATATATTTATTGGAAATAATAAAATGCATAATTAAAACACAATGACATTCATTTTAAAATAATATACCACAAATACACTAAACATATACCAATTGTATTCCAGAAATATACTGGGTATATACTAAAAATATTCTAAATATATATGCCACATATATACCAAATACATATTAAGAATATATCAAATATATATACGTCACATATATATCAAAATATATCAAAATATACTAAAAGTATACCAAAAAATATACTAAATCATTTAATAAAATAATTCATGTTTAAATACATAATGAAAATATGAAAGCTTATATTCATGCAACCTATATACAATGCATATATAAAATAATAACTCATAAATTTGCGCTCCTCTAAATAATCTCGATGAGTGTGGTTCGATAGACCTCAGTTTTGGTGCAACTATAGAAAATAAATAATAATAATAACATCATAACTGAATACCTAATTTTACTTCTAGGAATTCTAAAGGACAACTCGATCTAAATTTAAAAACTCAGAATCGACTCAACTGTCACGTTTTATGAAAATTCTACCGAAATTTTGACAGAATCTTTTCAGTAAAACAAACGTCTCTTTACTAAAAGTAGAGCCGATCCTGCAAGCAAATACATTTCTAAAATCATAAATGCTCCACACCTCGAGTTAGGACTCCGAACTACATAATTTCCTAACCGAAGATCACAATTCATAATAAAATCAATAATAATAATAATAATAATAATAATATTAAAATCAATAAATATTAATAATAAACCACAATACAATTTATTTAAATAACAAAATATTAAATATAATTATTTTCACAATAACTAAATAAAATCTTAAATAAATTATATAATATTAATAAAATCCATTTTTCAAATACTTAACGTCAAATAGTAAAATTTATAAATAAATTATTTAAATTGTTTAAATATGTAATAAAAATAGTTAAAAACTCATTTAATCACAAAAATAATAAATAAAACTGTTATTTGAATATAGTTTCAGAAATTATTATTACTTAGTTAAAAATAGTAAGTAATTTATAAAAATTATTTTAATACCATTTATTATTCTAAAATTATTCAAAACATATAATTTAACAATAATTTCAATAAAAACACAAAATTTACCCATTAATCAAAAATTCACATAATACTAAATATTTTCCAAAAATTCGTAAAAATTATTTTCTCACTTCTAAAACTAATAATTTAAATTAACTATACTAATTTAACATAATTTCTAAACAAAACATATAATTAATAAAAATTTCATTTCAATTACCAAAAATATAATATATATATATATATAAATTAAATAAATTTAGAAAAATAAACTAAAAATATATTTAAGAAGCTAAAGATGTATATAACAACATTTCTTAAAGAAATTATCATGAATCATTCAAACTCAAGCTCAAAAAAAAATTCCTAAATAGATATAAACTAAACTTGAAGATAACTAACTAACTGGATGTCATAAGCTTGAAACGAGTTGAGAAACGTCTAGCCCATATCGAGAGGAGTCGAATGAGCCCGGGATCGCAAGTTAAAACCATCGAAATCACGCCGAAGTTACTGTAGGTCACTCTCGAATTCTGGTGAAAACATGGGAGAAGGAGGCTGCTGTCAATGGTGGGAAGGATAGGGGAAGGTAGGGAGGCAACGACAAGCTTAGTGGTGGCTAGTGGCAGTGCTGGTGGAGCTTCGGGTGGTGCTGCTACATCGGCAATGGCGGAAAGAAGAAGAAGAAAAAGAAAAAGTAGAAAGGGAAGGGAGTTGACCCAAAAAAAAAGACTTTTGACCCTTATAATAATAATAATAATAATAATAATAATAATAATAATAATAATAATAATAATAATAATAATAATAACCATAGTAATAATAATAATAATAATAATAACAAATAATAATAATAATACTAACAATACTAATTTCCAAATAATACCCCTTTCCGTAAGAAAATATTTAATGTAAAATAAACGAATACTATTCATAAATAATGATAGTATATAAATAAAATTTAAAATATTATTAACACTGCATATCTCAAAATAATTTTTTATAATTTAAAGGAAAGGGTCATTACAGTCTTAATATTCTAAAAATATAGGAAAAAAGTACAAAAAACCCCTTTATGATTTTGCCTTAATCTCAATTAACCCATAATTTTTTTTAGGTTCAAATACACCCCTATTATTTCTAAATCGTTGTTTAATTGCCCCTCCAACAAACACTAATAACAAAGCTGTTAACGGTGTCTATTGGAGGGGCATTTATATGTCGATTTAGTAACCATAGGGGTGCATTTGAACCTAAAAAAAATATTATGAGGTAAATTGAGATTAGGGCAAAACCATAAGGGACTTTTTGTACCTTTTCCTTAAGAAAATTGAAGAAAAATATGAAACATACAAATTTTATGTGGAAAACTCCAAACAAATCAAGAAAAAACTATGGACAAGACTTGAAGAATTTCATTATGAAAAATTATAGGAGTTATAAAATATTTCTCACTATCACCCAAGGAGAGTACAACAAAATTCTCACTTAAAAATATGAGGAAAAAAAAACCCACTCTCTATATTTTTTTCACACAAGGAGATTTTTCCTTTACACTCACCAACTCACTCTTTATTTTCTCTCACTTGCTAATCCCTCTTAGTTACTACACTTCACTCTCACTTTATTAGTGCCCATCAAGTCTATTTATAAAAAATACGTTCTTAAAAACTAAGTAAAGCAAATTGACAAAATTAACTTGCAAACAACTAAGGTCAAGTTGGTTTTAGGAACCAACTTGCAAATAATTCAAGGTCAAATTGGTCACTTCTTACTTTTTTTAATAAAGTAAGTTAGTTAACAATACATCTGTTATTTTTGTACATACTACTTTTGTTAGTTTGACACCTATAAGTTAAGGTGTCAAATCGATAAAAAATGATAAATATATAGGTCACGAATGTATTATGCATATATTTTAGGCTTAATTACTTAAAAAATCCTAAATTTTACGAGTTTTAATAATTTTAACATGTTCTTTAAACTTTTATTTAAAAAAATATTGAAATTTATATATTTTAACAATTTTTATATATTCTTTTTGTTATAACCTGAATTTTTAATTAATTATTATATTTAAATGTGAAATTAATTAGTGTTAATAATTATTTGATTATTATTAATTGTGTATTTTTATTAAATTATTGATTAATTGTTAAGTGTATATATATTTTGGAAGGAAAATAAATTTTTAAAATATTAGAGTATTATTATTATTATAAAAGTAATCATTATTTTGTATAATTATTTTTTAAAAGAATTTCAAAACCAATTTTTTTCTTTTTTTCTTTCCTTCTTTCTTTCTTCCTTTCTTTCTTTCTTTTCTTTCTTTCTTTCTTCTCTTTATCTTACTTGACAACGCCAACCACTTTTACCATGCTGCCACCTCCATCTGTCAATGCCGCCAGCAGCAGTAGCTACTCCTACCCCCTGGCAATGCCACCTAGTCCTTCTCCCTCTCTTTTTCTTTCCTTCCTGGTTCTCCCTTGGTTGCTGAATTGTTCAAGAGCTTGCCGATGATGATTTCGGCCAATCTAGTTGCCACCGCTGGTCTTAATCGAAAGCTCTTCCTCTGAGCTTCGTTTCCCCCAACTCAATTCGTCTGGACAACTTTGGTAATGACCCCAATTTTGATAAATTATTTTTAGTATTTTCTTAAATTGAGCTTCAATTTGATTTAATTAGATATAGTTGCTTTAAGATTATATGTAATTGAGGTTGTGATCTTGCTAATGGTGATTTTTAATTATTTTTATGATTTTTTGAATTTTTTGGGTTTAAGTTACTGTTCATGTAACTATTCCAACCCAAAAAATTTTATATTTTGATTAAATTTTATTAATTATGTAGAATAAACTTTGTTAAGGAAGTTTTATGAAATTATGCATGGAAATTTAAATATGAATTTTTAAAGATTATGTATAAATATATATTTTTAAGAAAATATTAGAAATTAATAAATTGTTTGATTTTAATTGAAATTGTTGTTAATTATTCTGTTTAGATTGATTTTTGATAAATAAGAGTATGGAAATAATTTCTATAATTATTTTCCAATTATTAATTATTTAGTAGTTTATTTTGGAATATATATATATATATATATTTGTTTATTATTTTTAAGCCTAAATGAGCATTTTATTATTTTTATGATATTAATAAGTGATTTTAATAATTATTTACAATTTATGCTAATTTAATTGTAAAATGGAAATTTTATGCTAGTAATAGATTTTATTTGTAAAATATTATTTAATAACTAAAATTTTTATTATTTAAATAACTAGAATTTTTATTATTTATTTGGAAAATAAATTTCTTTAATATTTTTATGATATATTTGGGAAATTTGAGAAATTATATTATTTTATTATATATTTGTGATGTTAGTTCTCGATTGGTTGTGAATTTTAATTTGAGGACCCAACCTGAGATGTTGAGCTCTAGAGTATTTAAAGTGTGTTTTCGTGCAAAAATGACTTTACTTTTAATAAAACGTGACATCGATCTGTTATAACTTTTTAGTCTTTTTATTAGAGTCGTGTCTTAGATCGAGTTTTCTCTAGAAATGTAGAATATATAAGATTAGAATTTTTATCCTAATTATTTTATTATTATTTTTCTATAGCTGCGCCGAAATTGAGGCCTACAGGACCGAGCCATCCGAGTCATTTTAAAGGAGCGCACTCCAACTGTAAGTAATTATTATATGTATGTATTGTATGTAGAAAAATTATAGGCATCCATATTTTCAATAAATATGAATTTATTTATGCTATGTTGCATTACGTGTTAATTGTTATTGTTAATATATATATATATATGTTTGCATATATATAAGGTGAATATTTATTTGTGTAAATTGGATGTTGTTCATATTTAATATATGATTTTATTATTTTATTTATGAAATGTTATTTTGGACCATAGTTGTATAACGTACTGCCTAGTGGGATATACTAGTGCTATTGCACTAGTGTATCGCTATATACTAGGCTATGAATTTTTTATTGATATGAGATATGATTAAATTGATTATTGAGATTTGTGATTAGAGAGTGGTGTGATTGCAAAAGCTCAATTAATTAAGTGTCTCGAGGCTAGTCATACCGACAGTGAGACTGCGAAAGCTCAGTTAACTTAGTATCTTGGAGCTAATTTACTGTCAAAAATTGAGAAGATAAATATTTTTAGAATTAAATGAGCTTGTTGGCCAGTGAGGTTATGTAATTATGGTTGCAGAATATTTTAAGGTTTTTCTCCAATCCTCTACCAAAGATTTTTCTACATTTATTTGTTTGTTGTGAAATGTGATTTCAAACATCTGTATAAAATGCATATATAAACTAAATAAATATAAATATATAAATATTATTATATTGATGATTGAATGTTTGTGTCTTTAGGTTGCATGCATATATATAATAATGATTTACTCAGTGAGGTCTGACCCCCTTCAATTATTTTTCAGGATCATTCTCGTTAGACCTCTCATAGTAATTCCCTTCGTCAGACCCTTTCTTCCCCAACTGATTTATGTAAAATTTAAATTATTATTTCTTTATATTGTTAGACGTTGCAGTAGTTGTAATATCTCGTGTTTTTTAAATATTTTTACACTGTATCGGGATATGCAGTGTCAATAATTTTGTATATATATTATGATATTTTATTGAGTTGATATGTATTTAAAATCTATTTTAATTACGGTGTATTATTTTCAGTGTTTTACGTAAAATTTTCCCGGGACTTTCATTTTCGGGGAAATTTTCACGTAAATATTTTAATATTAATTATTTTAAATATATTTTCGGACTTGCATGAACTCATATGTATTTTTAAATACTAAATAAAGCCTACGTGTGTGTATATTTATTTAATTAGGGTTTAACCCTAATATTGTATTATTTATTTATTTATTATTATTTAATTATTTTATTTATTATTAAATTATTAAAATTTATTTTTTTATTATTATTATTTTATTAATATTTAATTATTTTCTTTTTCTTTTTCTTTTCCCTTTTTCTTTCTTTTTCTTTTTCCTTTTCTTTCCTTTTTCTTTCTTTTTCTTTTTCTTCTTCTCCTTCTTCCTTCTCCCGCGCCCGACGACCAGCACCTCACCCCTCACCGTCTGCAACTCCGGCCACCTACCGTCGGTGTGCCTCCCGGCTTGCCACCGCCGTCCCCCGCCGCCAGCAGCTCCTTTTCCCGGCGCCGGTAGCTCCATTCTTCCTCTTTTGGCCGAAAATCAACCCTTCATCGTTTCTCCCTCCTCCGGCCACCGTTTTCGACACCGCCGCTCTCTTTCTTCTCCTTGAGCTCCGGTGAGTGTGATTCTAGCTTTGGTTTGAGCTAAAATGGTTTAGATTTGCTTAGGTTTCAAATTTTCAATTTCGGTCACATTAGGGTTTTTGATTTTTTTGAGCTTCGAATTGATTGATTCATGGAAACTCCCTTCAAAAATGTTGTTCCTAGTAGCTCAATATACATGTATGAATTTTTGTAGAATTTTTGGAGATTTTTTGGATTTTTGGGTATTTTTGAATATTTTAATATTATTTTCTAATTTTCGGAAATTAATTATTTAAATTATGAAATTGGAGTTTATGGTTAAATTAGGTATTGAAATGAATTATTGGAATTTATTTGGAATTTTTATGAATTTCTAAGTATTTATTTTGAATTATTGAAGTTTATGTGATTTTGAGAAATTAGGGTTAAATGTGTTTTTATTTGAATTTAATTGGTTAATTGAGTTTAATTATTAATATTATTGATAAATATGTTGATTAAATTAATTTTGGATAATTGTATGATTTTTGGTGAATTTTTGAAGTAATTTAAGTATATATATATATATATAAGGGTATTTTGGTAAGTTTACCCTTAATTTGCTAAAAATGTAATTTAATTGGTTTTAATAATTATTTAAGGTATAAAAATGATTTCTATAAATTATTTAGTATTTTTAACTAATTAAAACTATTTTTCGTGAATTATTTTCAATTATATATATAATATACGATTTTTCTAATAAAATGAGTTTTAATCGGTTTTTACAGTGTTTCAAGGTTAATTATGTAATTTTTACCTACGAGATGTATTTCTATGTTGTGAGGATATTTTTGGTATATCTGAAATTATTCTGTGTTTGTGGACCCCGGTCGGTGGACTGTAGTTTGGAGTCCGACCGTGGGATTTTGATTGTGTTGAGCTTGTTTTTTTGAAGTGTATTTCTTTGCAGGGTCGGCTCTACTCTTTTAAGTAGAGAGATGTCCGTTTTACAGGGGAGGTTCTGCCGAATTTTCGGTAGAATTCTCGTAAAACGTGATGTCCAGTCGAACCCTAATTCTGTTTCCGTATTTTAATACTCTAGATTGAATTCTAGGATTTCTATTAGGTTTATTCTGATGTCAATTATTTATTGCTTGTTTAGTTGCGCCGAGACCGAGGGCTAGTGGACCAGGCCCGTCGGACCTGTCTCGTGGAGCGCATTAGGTGAGTTACCATTTTATATATATATGCTTAGGATGCATGATTTAGAAATGCATGTTTTATGTTGATTAAATATGCATAAATAATTTGATTATTTCTTAAGTTTACATTAAGTATATTTTTGGTATATATTAAATTATATACATGTTTTGTTAATAAAATATATTTAAAATGTTTTTAAATATATTTTTAGTTTAATTTATGATTTGACTGGATTTATTTGACGTATATATACTCGAAATATACCTGGTTTACGTTTGGTATATTTTTGGTATATATATGGATTATATTGTTATTTCATTTACATTCATGCATCATTTATTTTTGTGAATGAATGTTTTACATTATTAATGATGAAGGATATCAATAGAACGTGCTAACTAGTGGGCAGCACTAGGACCGAGTACGTACCGGTACGCCTATAGTATTTAGGCTATGTTACTAACTATTTGTGGATATTGATTTGATATGATTATTGATATGGGAGATGTGGTTTGTGGGTGTGATTGCTGGAGCTCGGTTGACCAAGTGTCTCGGGGCCAATCACACTGGCAGTCAGACTGCTGGAGCTCGGTTGACTTAGTGTCTCAGGGCCAGTCTACTGTCCAAATGGATTGAGTGGATATATTTGGAATAAGTGAGCCTGTATGGCCAGAGTGTTTTCTAACACTATTTCTGAGGTTTCGATATTCTAGGGTTCTATGTGATCCTTCATAAAAGATGTTTTTCAGATAAAATATATAAAATGATTTTATTGCATCTGTGTGCAATTGTCTGTATATACACATATTATATATATATTGTTGACTGTATGCATTATCACTTAGTGTGTATGTATATATATTATAGTAATTCACTCAGTGAGGTCTGACTCCCCTCCGTTGACTATTTTTCAGGAGAGTCAACATCCTCAGACCTCAGTAGCAGGTCAATACGCCGGATTTCTTCCGCCCCGGCTTCTTTGTGTAAATTATATACTTGAGTCTTATTTATTTTATCTAGACACTGCAGTAGTTGTGAATTAAAGTGTTGGATTTCATGTATTTTATTTTAAAGAGATGTATTATGTTGAAACTGGATTTGTATTAAAGGGATTTTATATATATATGTGATGAGATTTTGATTTAAATCCAGTTGATGTGGATAATATTATGATATTATGATTTTTATTTCCGCTGCATATTATATTGTTACTGTTATTATGGCATGATTTATTTTATTTTTAGGCTTGCTACGGGTTCCGGATTCGAAAGAATTCCCGTTCCCTAGCGCCGGTCATGGCCCCTGTTTTGGGTCGTGACAGTAGTATTACATACTTGTTGTATTCTCTTTGATTATTATTGACAGAGGTGTTGTATTTTGAATATTGTAAAATATTTTATTAAGATATAATTTATAGAGATTCTTTTTCATTATTATAAGTTTTAATTATAAGCATATTTTTGTTAAATTTTTATTTTTAAGGCTTGCTATGAGTTCCAGATTCTCTCGAATTCTCGTTCCTTAGCACCGGTCATGATTCCCGGGTTGGGTCATAACATAGTTGGTATCAGAGCCTAAGTTTAGTATAGTTGGACCTAGGTTACTAGAGTTTGAGTTTTTTTTTTTAAACTACTGCAGTAATTAGGTTCGATTATATCTTTGAAGGTCTTCCTTGCTTTAGAATTCTGCGTAATTGTTATGATATATATTTTTATCTGAATTGTGTTCTTTATGTTCTTTTCAGAATAAGGATGAGAGAGTGAGTCGCTCCATCAGTCGTTGAGGCCAAGGATGAGGAGTCCTATTAGGATGAGATTCTACCTCTTGAGCCGCTAGCTAAACGTAGGGGTAGAGATAGAGCTAGACCTAAAGGAGCAATAGGTCACCGTAAACATATAGAGCTGTAGGATGAGGAACCTGCAGGCTTGGATTTTGAGGGAAATGCTTTTGCACCAGGAGTTCAATAAGGTGTAGTAGTTATACCTCATGTCATACCACTTTTGTAACCTCTATATCAGTAGATAGTTTAGGGTATGTCAGACCCCGAGGCAGCTTTGTTTTACTCCAGAGTCGGCAATATTTTATTTGATAGGATTTCAAACTCGCTTGATTTTCTTCATGTGATTGAGTCAAGGACTCAGACTGCATACACCAAGTATCAATGAATTCTGATTTTTGAGTTATCAATTAAGGGGCTAACATTAAATTGGTTTGCTCAATTCATCCAACCCCACATGACTATACTAACTTGGGCTCAGTTCAGAGAGCAATTCATAAGATGATTTTGCCTAGAGCCAATACGGATAATTTATAAACTCTAGCTGACAGGTATTTCCAAAGGTGATATATCAGTAGAGGATTACACTAAAGAGTTTCTTTGGTTGTTTAGATATGCTAAAGACATGATGAAGGATCAGTATTTTGCTGTTAATACTTACATTATTGGATTGGGTTATGCATTTGCTAGGATGCCTACTACAGGCTTGACTCTCTAGTTGGTAATTGAGCTAGCTAAAGAGATCAAGCTTAAGCTTATCAAGCAAGGAGTTATGCTTGACTATTATCAAGTAGGAGGTACTAAAGTAAGGGGATATCAGGATACTCCGTACTTCACATTTCATATTGGCTCTAATAGTCAACCTAGAGGATCCATTCAACAGAGCCAGAGACCCCTAGTAAAGAGTCCAAATAAGGCGTAGACATGGCTATAGTGAGACTTATAAATCTATCAGATTCAATTCAGGTGCTACCAATAATAGTAGTAGACAAAGTTCTAGATACGGTAGCACAAGATCTTCAGCCAGTGTCTGCCAGATATGTGGGGGAGTCCATTAAGTACCATATTATATAGCTCCGAAGGCATGTTTTCGATATGGACAAACAAGACAGTTTGCTAGATCTTGCCCCTATTCAGGTTTTCAACAGTAATTTCCCTAGTTATCTTCAGCTAGCGTAGCTCTAGCTCAGTTTCAGTCACCACCATTTCAGTGTCTGGGCACTTCTCAATTTGTTGCCCAGCAAGGGTGAGGTAGAGGTGGTAAAGGCAGTGCCAGAGGATTTGGATAGGCTTTTACCAACCAGTAAGGAGGTAGAGACTAAAGTCTTCACTCTTACTTAATAAAATGCTCAAGCATCTAATGTAGTGATAGGAGGTACACTCCCGATATTTTTTTTATGCTAGAGTTGTGATTGATCTGGGTGCTACCCATTCTTTTGTGTCCCATGTGTTTGCTTCAAAATTGGGTGGCAAGCTGTAAGGATGGCAATTCCTTTATCAGTTATCATGCCTCTAAGTGATTCATTGGACATCAACATAATTCTTCTTAGGTTTCCTATGCTAGTGGAAGGCGGAGACCTACCTGTAAACTTGGTGTTGTTGGATGTAATGGATTTTGATGTAATGTTGGGTATGGACTAGTTGTCTCAGCATCATGTTATTGTGGATTATCATAGCAAGGAGGTAATTTTCAGAATTCTAGATTTAGAGGAATTCAAGTTTGTGGGTGATAAGAGTTCAGCACTTTAGAATCTTATTTCTACTATTACAATAAGGAAAATGCTGAGAAAAGGGTGTTAGGGATACTTGGCATTGGTCAAGGATACTTTAGCAGAATCGACATTAATCTTAGATGTTCCTATAGCATATGAGTTTCTAGATGTCCTTCCTGATGAATTACAGGGTTTACTACCTCACAAGAAAATTGAATTCTGCATTGATGTGGTTCCAAGCATAACTTTTATCTCTATGCCGCCTTATAAGATGGCTCCTATGGAGTTGAAAGAGTTAAAGGAGCAGTTACAAGATTTACTGGACAATAGTTTTATAAGACCCAATACTTCTCTTTAAAGTGCACTAGTTTTATTTGTAAAGAATAAGGATGGTACTCTAAGACTGTACATCGATTATAGAGAATTAAATAAGGTCATTGTTAAGAACAAGTGTCCTTTTCTGAGGATAGATGACTTGTTCGATCAGCTTTAGGGTGCACAGTTCTTTTCTAAGATCGACTTGAGGTTGAGCTATCATTAATTATAGATCTGTGAAGCTAATGTTCCTAAAATGACATTCCATACTAGATATGGCCACTATGAGTTTATGGTGATGTCCTTCAGATTAACCAATGCACCAATAGCCTTTATGGATATGATGAATAGGGTGTTCAGACCATTTATGGATTAGTTTATAGTGGTTTTCATTAATGATATACTAGTATATTTAAGGAGTATGGAAGAGTATGTATATTACTTAAGAACTGTGCTACAAACATTAAGGGAGCATCAACTTTATGCTAAGTTCTCAAAGTGTGATTTTTTGCTAGAAAGTGTAGCATTCCTTGGGCATGTAGTGTCTAAGAATGGCATTCAAGTTAATCCATAGAAGATTAAAGTAGTGTTTAAGTGGCCTAAACCGACAACAGTTACTGAGATTCAGAGTTTCTTAGGTTTAGTTGAGTATTATAAAAGGTTTGTTTAAAATTTTTTAAGGATTGCAGCACCTATAACCCACCTAACTTAAAAGAATGTAAAGTTTATATGGTCAAATGCACGTGAGAACAACTTCCAACTGTTAAAGGAGAAGTTGACTACAACTCTAGTATTCACTTTTCCCAATAGAGTATATAAGTTTACTGTGTACTGTGATGCTTCCAAAGTTGGCTTAGGTTATGTGTTAATACAAAATGGAAGGGTAGTAGCTTATGCTTCTAGGCAGTTGAAGAAGCACGAGAAGAACTATCCTACTTATGACCTAGAGATGGTTGTTGTTATTTTTGCTCTCAAGATTTTGAGGCATTATCTATATGGGGTAACATGTGAAATCTACATTGATCATAAGAGTCCAAAGTATATCTTTCAACAGAGAGATTTGAATCTCAGACAGAGGAGATGACTAGAACTTCTGAAGGATTATGCCTATGATATCTTATACCATCCAAGCAAGGCTAATATGGTACATATGCCTTAAGCAAGAAGTCCTCAAGTATTCTTACTCACATCAGTGTGGAGATAAGACTATTGATTCAAGAGATGCACAAGTTGGTAGATCAAGGATAGAAGATAAAGATAACCAGGTAAGGAGGATTGTTACTTCAATTAAGAGTTAGATCAATATTGAGAGATAGGATCAAAGTAGCTTAGAGCCAAGATCCTAATTTGGTTAAGTCTTGTAAAGGAGCAATAATGTGGAAGAGCACACATGGGAGACTAAGGCAGAGATGCGGGCGGCATATCCTTATATGTTTCCTTAATAGATTTTGTATTTTTTTTATTTATTAAAATGTGAGGATGAATTTTTGTAAGGGGGGAAAATTGTTATAACCCGAATTTTTAATTAATTATTATATTTAAATGTGGAATTAATTAGTGTTAATTATCATTTGATTATTATTAATTGTGTATTTTTATTAAATTATTGATTAATTATTAAGTGTATATATATTTTGGGAGTAAGATAAATTTTTAAAATATTAGAGTATTATTATTATTTTAAAAGTTATTATTATTTTGTATAATTATTTTAAAAAAAAGTACAAAATCAATTTTTTTTTCTTTTTTTTTTCCTTCTTTCTTTCTTTTCTTCTTCTTCCCCTAAAACGCCAACCACTACCACCATGCCGCCACCTCCACTTGTTAGCGCTGCCAACAGCAGCAGCTACTCCTCCTCCCTAGTGATGCCACCTACTCCTCCTTTTCTTTTTATTTCCTTTTCAATTTTCCCTCGGTTGCCAGATTGTTCAAGAGCTTGTCAATGATAATTTTGGTCACTCCAACTGCCGTCGCTAGTCTTGATTGAAAGCTCTTCCTTCAAGCTTCTTTTCCCACAACTCAATTCATCCGGACAACTCCTGTAACGACTCCAATTTTGAGAAATTGTTTTTAGGTTAATTTTGAGTATTTTGTTAAATTGAGCTTGAATTTGATTTAATTAGATATAGTTGCTTTGAGATTATATGTAATTGATGTTGTGATCTCGTTAATGGTGATTTGTAATTATTTTTGTGATTTTTAAAAAATTTTCGGAATTAGGTTATCATTCACGCAACTGTTCTGTCCCGAAAAATTTTATATTTTAATTAAATTTTATTAATTATGTATAATAAATTTTGTTAAGGAAGTTTTATGAAATTATGCATGGAAATTTAAATATGAATTTTTAAAGATTATGTATAAATATGTGTTTTTGAGAAAACATTAGAAATTAATAAGTTATTTGATTTTAATTGAAATTGTTGTTAATTATTTTGTTTAGACTGATTTTTGATAAATAATTGTATGGAAATAATTTTTATAATTATTTTATAATTATTAATTATTTAGTAGTTATTTTGACATATATATATATATTATTGATTTTTGAGCCTAAATGAACATTTTATTATTTTTATGATATTAATAAGTAATTTTAATAATTATTTACAATTTATGCTAATTTAATTGTAAAATGGAAATTTTATGCTATTAATGGATTCTATTAACAAAATATTATTTAATAACTACAATTTTCATTATTTATTTGGAAATAAATTTCTTTAATATTTTTATGATATATTTTGGTGATTTGAGAAATTATATTATTTTATTGTATATCTGTAATGTTGGTTCTCGGTTGTGTGTGGATTTTAGTTTGGGGGCCCAACCTAGATGTTGAGCTTTGGAGTATTTGAAGTGTGTTTTTGCGTAGGAATGACTCAACTTTTATAAAAAAGATATCCGTTTTATAAATGAGACTCTACTAAATTTTTAGTAGATTTCTCGTAAAACATGATATCGGTCTATTTTAAGTTTTGAGTCTTTTATTAGAGTCGTGTTTTAGATCGAGTTTTCTCTAAAAATCTAGAATATATAAAATTAGAATTTTTATTCTAATTATTTTATTATTATTTTTCTATAGCTATGCTGAGATCGAAGCTTACAGGATTGGGCTAGTCGAGTCATTTTAAAGGAACGCACTCCACCTGTAAGTAATTATTATATGTATACACTGCATTTAGAAAAATTATAGGCATCCATATTTTCAATAAATATGAATTTATTTATGCTATGTTGCATTAAGTGTTAATTTTTATTGTTATTATATATATATATATATATATATATATATATATATATATATATATATATATATATATAAGGTGAATATTTATTTGTATAAATTGGATGTTGTTCATATTTAATATATGATTTTATTATTTTATTTATGAAATGTCATTTTGGAGCATAGTTGTAGAACTTGCTATCTAGTTGGCTACACAAGTGTTGTTGCGCAACAGTATACTATATACTACGCTATGAAATTTTTATTGATATGAAATATGATTAAATTGATTATTTAGATTTGTGGTTAGAGAGTAGTGTGATTGCTTAAGTTCGGCTGATTGAGTGTTTCGAGGTTAGTCATGCCGGTAGTGAGACTGCGGAAGTTAGGCTGACTTAGTGTTTCGAGACCAATCTACTGTAAAAAATTAAGAAGATAAATATTTTTAGAATTAAATGAGTGTGTTGGCTAGTGAGGTTATGTAATTGAGGTTGCGGAATATTTTACAGTTTTGTTCTGGTCCTCTACCAAAAATCTTTCTACATTTATTTGCTTGTTATGAAATGTGATTTCGATCATATGTATGAAATGCATATATCAAATAAATAAATAAATATTATTATACTGATACTTGAATGTTTGTGTCCTTAGGTTGCATGCATCTATATAATAATGATTCATTCAGTGAGGTCTGACCCCTTCAATTATTTTTTAGGATCCTTCTTATCAGACTTTTCATAATAGTTTCCTTCGTCAGACCCTTTCTTCCCTAGATAATTTATGTAAACTTTAAATTATCTTTTCCTTATATTGTTAGATGTTGTAGTGGTATTACATACTTGTTGTATTCTCTTTGGTTGTTATTGATAGAGGTTTTGTATTTTGAAAATTGTAAAATATTTTATTAAGATATAATTTATAGAGATTCTTTTTCATTATTATAAGTTTTAATTGTGAATATATTTATGTTTGTAATACCCAACATATATATATATATATATATATATATATATATATATATAATTATTTAAATAAAAAGGGACATAATTTTTCTCAAATAGTACTAGTAATAGTTAATTTGCATTATATTAAAATATAATTGTGTTAACATTATATTTTAGGTTAAATATTAGTTTAAATGTGCATATCAATTTATATGTGTGCATATATATACATGTATAATATAGTATAAAGTATAATTATATACATGTGTATATATATGTATACATTTTCATGTAGTATATGTTTACATACATATACATATAATATATATATATATATATATATATATATATATATATATAACTATATATACATATGTACACTATTATACTTGAATACACATTGTGTATATATATATATATATTTATATATGGTATATACATATAGTATATATGCATATAGTTATAATACAGTATAATAAGTATATTATATATATATATTAGTGGTTATAATATAGTATATATATATATATATATGTGTGTGTGTGTGTGTGTGTGTGTAGTTAGAGTTTAGAAAACACCAGAAAACCCAAAGAAGACCAATTCTTCATCCCCGTCTGCTGCCACCCCCGCCCTCTTCCGTCACTGCGCCACCTTCTTCTTCGCCTGAGAGTGCCATTGCCGCCGTGGGTGAAGCTTGCTGGAGTGTTGCAGTAGTTGCTTTCCTCTTCCTCGTGAAGCAGCTCCTTCCTCTCCTTGCGCAGCAGCAGCTCTGCATCTCCTCGTTCTGCCCAGCTTTGACCTTCTGCCGTGCCATCTCCTGGAGGTGTCAAGCTGCCCTTCGCCTCCTCCTGAGCTGCTCCATCTCCCCATTTTCTCCAGTGGCAGCAGGTCTTTCCCCCTCCCTCTGTTCTGTCCAGCTGCTAGGTGGTGAGTAGTGCTCGCCCAAATTCTTCCATTCCCTTCTTTGATCTTGTTAAACCTAGGTTAGTTAGGGTTGTTTAGCATGCATTTGAGTTGGTTTCAATTTTCTTTGAAATTTTTGGTAATTACTTGAATTTCCAGAATTTATTTAATGTTTATTTGGTTTATTTAGATATTTATGTAGGTATAATTAGCAATTAGGGTGATTGTTATTAATTATTTTGAGTAAAATAAATTTTATTGAATTTTTTGGAATTTATTTTGATTTTTGGTGAATTTTGAAAATTTTGATACTATTTTAGGAATTTTCGGGAATTAATTATAAAAATAGCAAATAATAATAATAATTGGCATTTTGGTGTTATTATGTGTTGATATGAATTTTAGGGTAAGGAAGATAATTTTTTTTGAATATTATACAATTTTTAGGAATTTCTATACTTTATGTCAAAACTAAATAATTAGGCTAATTTTGAAAATTTTAGTTAAAAAAGGTTATGAAATTTAATAAATGAGGTTATTAGTGAATAATATAAATTTTAGAACTGAAACTATAATTTTTGAGATTTTTATACTATTTTATAAATATATTTGAGTTTATGCAAAAAATTGATTTTGGGGTAAATAATATTATTGGGAGAAATATTGTTGGTTGATTAAATTTTTAATAATATTGGGAGGGATTTATCTTAAGAAAAATAAGTTTTAGATGATTAGATAATTTTAAGGAAAATTTTTGTATAAATAGCATATTATGTAATTTATATAAATACTAGGGGTAAAAATGTAATTTTACACTAAATATGATAAATATATATTTTAATTAGTTTTATTAATATTTAAAGGGTTTAGATAATTTTTATAAATTAATTGATATAATCACTTAAGTAGAGTAAATTTTAGATATTGAATTTCAAATAATATATATATATATATATATATATATATAAAATACATTACAAAGGTTTTAATTTGGATAATAATTATAATTATAATTATTGGTGATGGAATACCAATTTAATTGTTTAATTTTGATACTTTATTGAGTTGTGATCTCGGTCGGGGCAAATTGAAGTTTTGGGAGCCCGACTTGAGTGTGAATGGTTGTGTATATTAGAAGTGCATTTTCTATGCAGGTCTGGTTCTACCTTTGGTAGAGAGATGTCCGTTTTACAGAGGAGACTCTGTCAAAATTTCGGTAGATTTTCTCGTAAAATGTGATACTCGTAAAATTCCTACCGTTAGTTAGGTTAAATCCTGTCTGTCGAGTCTCGTCCGGCTTTCCTCGAGTCAATCTGGAATTTTATTATTTTGTTGATTTCTGATTTCGATTCCTTAGTCATGTTTTAAAAGTCGATTCATTATTTTCTTTTAGAGCATATCAGAGCAGAAGCTGTAAGACCGAGGCAGACGCGTGGTCGTCAGCCTTCGCATTCATCCTGTAAGTCGATAAAATGATCTGTGCGTGTGTTTTATTTAAAGATGCGTGCGCTCATATTTTTATGTTATTATTATATGATTTATTCAATTTAATGCTACTATTTAAAGTTTAAGCGCATTTTATTTATTTAAAATCGGTTTTGAGAAATTTTGGTAGAACGGGCTACCTGGTGGGCTTCACCAGGACTATGTGCACATGGTAGAGATTGAGAGATGGATCCGATAACTGTATGATTGATGAATGTTAAACTGGGATGGGTGCCTCGGTAGAAGCCTTTGCTCTCGGGGATCGCCAGTGAGTGGAAAGTCAGTAATAGACTAGGATGGGTGCCGCGGTTGATGCCTTAGCTCTCGGGGACCGCCAGAGCCATATATTTGGATTAAGTGAATGACTACGGCTTGGTGCCTTGGTTGATGCCTTTGCTCTCGGGGACTGGTAGTCTAGTTGGAATAAATGGGCCCGGTTGACCATTTAGATTTTGGGTTTAGGGTTCTACCGAGATTTTTCAAAAGCTATACTTATATATTATAAATTATTTTCACTATAAACATATATATAGTTTTCAAACCGTACAGCTCTTTTTATTGACTTACTTAGTGAGGTATGATTCCCCTCAATTTATTTTTTTTCAGGAGCTTGGGATTTCGACCTCAGACTACCTCCACGCCGGGTTTCTTCTTCACCGGCTATTTTATATAGGTCATTGTAAGTTGTACTATGTGTTAATCTAGGTTGCTGTAGTAGTATATGTATTAAAGATTTGTATGGTTTAAGCATAATTATGTAGTTATTTGTACGGAACACACTTATGTATAAGATTTGAATTCAATTTATAATATGCGATGTTGAAACATATTTTTATTAAGCAGTTTATAATATGTTATGTTGTTAATTAAAGTTTAAAATATGAATGGTTTTATTTTCTTTTCTTTAAGGCTTACTACGGGTTTCGGGGGCCTTATGTTTTCCCATTCCCTAGTGCCGGTCACGTGCCCTCGGGTTCGGGTCGTGACATTTATATTTTGTTGAGTTTTTATTTTTAAGGTTTGCTACAGATTCCGAATTATTGTGAATTCTCGTTTCCTAGCAGCGGTTATAACTTTTGGGTTTGGGTCGTGACACTTTTAAAATTTAATAGAAAAAATTGCAAACTTTACAATTTTTAACAATTTTAGTATATTTTTAATCAAAAAAATTCTATCTCAATAATAAACTATATTTGTTTAACCAATATTTTAATATCTGATAAAATGTTATGTTAATATAATACCAAACACATTTTAAATTAAAAAAAAAAAAAAGAGAATTTGATGAGTTAACAAAATTTTTTTACTTAAAATGTACTATTTTAAAATAAAAATTTAATATTTTAATTTTTCATAAGTTTGCAATTGTTTATATGCACTTTAAGATTGTAAATTTTAAATCTTTTTATAATTTTAACATGTTTTTAATTAAAAAAAATTTATTTTAGTGTCATATAAGTGATTTCAAATTTATAACAAATTGAGATACTATATTTTATTTTAAAATAGTATATTTTAAAAAGGATAATTTTTACCAACTCATTAAATTATCTTTTTTTTTTTTTTAACTAAAAGCAATTTGGTGCCATATCAATATTAAATAATACAATATTTTATAAGATGTTAAAAAATTAATTGAACTAGTATAATTTAATATTAGTCTAATTATTTAAAAAATTTAAACTTTACAATTTAAAAAAAAACATATTAAAAAAGTTAAAAATTTGTAAAATTTATAATTTTTTTAGAAATATTAAAAAAATGTATTAAAATTATTAAAAAAATTTAGAAATTTTAATTAAAAAATTAAAAAAATGCTAAAATTATTAAAACTCATAAAATTTAAAATTTTCTAAATAATTTGGCCTTTATTTTATAATACAAAATGCACCATCCAATTCATAATTTAGTCATTATTACAATTCAACTATTACGGTAATAAATCATTGGATTTGTAGATGGGTAAAAGTTATGTAGATTTTTGGATTAAAATTTGGAGTGATTTGACGTTTAAATAGAAATTTTGAGACTACTTACTAAAAAAATTAAAATTTAATTTATATGGCCCCTAAATACAGGGTTGTCGGAGGGACTATGCATGCACAACAAACAAAGTCAAAAGAAAGGCTAAATGTAAGGATCGTAATCCAATTTTATACTTATTATAAAGAGAAATAATTAAATTTATCTTGAATTATATGTCAATTATCAATCTAATATTAATTTTAAAGTTATATCAATTTACTTCTTTAATTTTGAGAGTTGTTTGAAATCTATTAAAATGATATTGAGTTTGTATTAGAGATAACATGACAGTTTGATATGACATAAAAGTAGTTAACATGACAAAAAACTTAAAACTCACCTTATCAATTCTATCCTGAACTATAGATCAATTATTAATCTAATTTTAATTTTAAAGTCATTTCAATTTGCTCCCCTAACTTTTTGAATTGCGTCAAATCTATCAAAAAGTTAATAAGTTTGTAGTAGATAACTGCAATAGCCATCTTTCGTGGCATAAGAGCATCTGACATAACAAAAAAAATTAAAAACCTAAAACTTACTATTTTCTAAATCAGAATTGCTAAACACAATAATATATGGTTTGAATAATGAGATCATGACATGCAAATGTGGAAACATAGCTTGTTTGAAGATATCTTGAAACCTATGCAAATTTAGATCGATTGTTTTGGTGTTGTCTCCATTTTAAGGTATGACTTCAACAAAAATGACCCCATAAAAATTGAAATATTTATACAAAATCAAAATACTAACAAGTATTATAAAGTTCAAGTAGTAAGAAATTTAAATATTTTTAAATAAAAATATAATTTCAAGCCTTATATATATAGAAAATAGATGTTAAAAAAATTTTGACCATTTTATGGCCATTACATATGCATTAAATAAACAAATGCAAAAGTATGACTGAAATTTGAGTTTAATTTTGCACTTACTTTAAAAAAGTTTAATTTTATTATATCAGACACTCTTATACCATATAAGATGACTATTGCAGTTATCTGACATAAGTTTATTTACATATGAATAGATTTGGCAAACTCAAAAAGTTGAATAAGCAAATTGAAATGACTTTGAAATTATGATTAATTTAATAATTAGTCTATAATTAAGGATAAAATTGAACATATGAGTTTTAAATTTTTTTTCATGTCAGCCACTCTTATGTTACGTCAGATTGTCACGTTATCTCTATCACAAATTCAATGTCATTTGGATAGATTTGGAACAACTCTCAAAATTGAAGGATAAAATTGATATAACTTTGAAATTAGGATTAGATTGATAATTAGCTTATAGTTCATGATAGATTTGATTATTTTTTAGGTATTAAATTTTAATTTATTTCTTTTTTTATCTAACTTTAATTTTTTTTAAAAGGGTATTGTTTAAAATTTTTAATTCTTTAAATTTCTCTTAAAAACTATTTTAATCCCTTAATTTCTTTCTTTTTTCAATTTAGTCAAAAAATTATAAAAATTTACTTCTTTTAGGCTTTAATACATCTTATAATGAATCTGCTTTTATTAAATGAAATCAAAATAATTTTTAAATTTTTTATTATTTTCTATAAATATATAAAAAATAAGAATTTATTTGTAAAAAAAATTTTTAATTATGAATTAAAATAATAATTTTATATTATTCAAATATCAAAAAAATTTTACATAACTATTATAAAATTAAAACTAAATTTAATGTTTTAAAAAATATAAATCAAAATATGGTAATTAAATTGAAATAAAATTAATTTCGGATAACCTCCTGCTCCTATTCATTTGATCCCTAAAAAAAGAACGAAAAATAAAAATGTAGTACAGAAAGCGGGTCCTACACAAAACTGCAAAAACTGACTATCACTGGAAATGGTATTCGCATGCACTGTCAATTCCGGAAACGATCTGTCGTACAGATCCGACGTGGCAGAAACCAGCCATTGAGACACTGCAACGCGTTCAAAAGCCTCGTTTGGACCAGTTAAAGGTCGCTTTCAATGGACATGACACCGCAGACACTAAGTCGGCGTCTGCGGCGCGTCCTTGTCGGCTTCCCTGTTCTGTCCGTAGGTTATGTTGTCGGTTAACGCCGGCTACTTTTTCTCTTTTACTGTTACCCAGAACCAAAACTAGCCTTTTGCCCTTTCGTCCCCAGTTAAACTTCGAACTGTTTTGTTAGCTTCTTCGTTATCATCTAGTGGGTTTTCGGCTACTTCGTCGGTTGATGTGTTCGAGGTTTAAGAGGATTTTCCTTTTTAAAATTTTTTAATTAAAAAAATAAAACATTGGTTAAAAGAGGTATCTGCGGTCTTCTGATCATTGGTTTTGAACCTGACACTTTTTGTGTTTTACTTCTTACTACATACTACACGCGAATTGGGGGGCCGAAGGGATCGACGTTAAAAGTCTGTAATGCCCTCTGTTGATTCCTATAATTTATGAATTGCCATCCTGTGAGTTTCTGTGTAGCTGGCTCCACATTGGCTTAAAAAAAGAATTAAAAGAAACACTAGTTTGCTTCTCTACTTCGAATGTGGAGAAAAAATAAAAAAATAAAAAAATAAATAAAGTATAATACACTTAATTTAAATATAATTATAAATAAAAATATAGAAATTTTATGTTTATTAATCAAATATTTTATACTCAAATTATGTATCATTCATCCATCCACAAAATACCCAGTAAAAATTTTTCGTTAGATATTAATATTGGAATTTATTTATTTATTTTTAAATATACTTATATATTTTAAATTAAATGTGGTGTATATAATCATATTAAATAATTATTAAAATTTTTTTACCAATTTTATATTTTTATTCGAGTTGAACTAATTTAATTACAGTTTAATACAATCTAAATACTAATAGCTCAGACAAAATAAACAATTAAATTTATACTCTCTCTATATAAAATTAATACAATTAAATATATTATAATACATTTAAAATGAAGATTTATGTACATATAATTATAATGATGCATTTTATGGTTACTTAATTTTTTACAAAATAAAATATACTTTGTCAATAATTACTATTAAATGAGAAAAAACACTTTTATCTTATGATGATAAAGAGAAAGTAAAATAAAAGTATCAAAAAATCCAAGTAACCATAGAATTTTCTATAATTATATATGTTTACAAATTATAAAAAAATTAAAATGAATTTAAATAATTATTAATTTTTCTGATAAATTGAAATTTGATTGATTATCAATTAAAAGAAGAAATATTAATAAATAAAATTTTTAAAATAAAAAAAAATCTTAAAAGAAGAAAACAACAATATATGAGTATTATCAATTAAAAAATAACATAAATACATTTAATTTATTTTAACATTGTAAATAAAACAATTAAAAAATTCTTTTGTCTATTTGTAAAAAGAGTCAAAACTGATAAAAAGAATAAAAAAGCTGATTTGGATTTATGATAGATAGGTCGGACGGTCTTCACTCTACTCTACAATACACACCAAAAAGAGCAAAAAAAAACAGCCTATTTTTAGTAATTAAACACTCTCTGCGACAAAACCCCTCCAGCAAGCAAAACCTGTACTGTCCTCTCCTCTGAAACGCCCTCCTCACCTCCACCCTACACCAACTACCCTCACAGCACCAGTAGTGTACCGTACCATTACCACTCTACAACTACAAATCCTCATTTCACCAATAATTTGTCTTTACTTCTATCTTCTTCTTCTTCTTCTCCTGTGCTATACTCTCATATCAACAACAACATGGCTGCAATCTTTTGCATTTTCCTCGCAAGTGTCTTATCTTCACTTGCTATTTCACACCAGCAGCAGCTCAACTCTGTTGAACAAGACTCGGTTTACCAGGTTCTTTCCTCTATCAACTCAGCCATCTCCTGGCCTGCTCTTTTTCCACCTGATGACTTTTGTTTCTCCCCTCCACATGGTGTTGTTTGCGAATACTTCACTGAAGATGATGCTACTGTTTCAGTTCATATAACAGAGCTGAGTTTTGGGTATGTTTCTGATTATACTCCAAACCCACCTTGTTCTTCTAATTCTTCGCTCAACCCACTTCTCTTCTCTTCCTTTAAGTACCTTCGCAAGTTGTTTTTTTACAAGTGTTTCGTGGAAACACCTGTATTGGTGCCTAATGTTTCTGTAGCCAGTTTTGTGTCTACTCTTGAGGAGCTTGTGTTTATTGAAAACCCAAGTCTTGTTGGGTCAATCAGTAACATTATTGGTAATTTTACTAATTTAAGGAGGTTGGTCGTGACTGGTAATGGGGTTTATGGAGATATTTCAGATGGGATTGGTGGGTTGGTTAACATTGAAGAAATTAGTATTTCAAGCAACAAGTTAACTGGTGGCTTCCCACTAGCTTTAACCAAGCTGAAGAAATTGAGAGTCTTGGATTTGAGTCAAAATCATTTTGAAGGAAATTTACCTGAGTCCATAGGTAATTTATCTCAGGTTTTGAAGCTTGATTTGAACTCTAATGGGTTCTATGGTAAGATCCCAGATAGCATGGTTAATTTACAGAATTTGGAGTTCTTGGACTTGAGTTTTAACCACTTTGGTAACTTTGGAATTCCATTATCTTTAGGAAAAATGCCAGGATTGAGAGAAGTGTATTTGAGTGGGAATTTACTGGGAGGGTACATTCCAGAAATATGGGAAAATCTTGGGGTTGTTTCAGGAATAGGATTTTCTAACATGGGTTTGGTTGGGAAGATTCCAGCATCAATGGGAGTTTACTTGAGGAATTTGTGTTATTTAAGGCTTGACAATAACAAGCTTGAAGGGGAAGTGCCAAAGGAGTTAGGGTTTTTGGAGTTTGTGAATGAGATTAATTTGGAGAACAACAATTTGAGTGGTGAAATTCCATTTACTGCCAATTTTACTGCCAAGGTTGGTAAAAAGCTGAAGTTAAAGGGTAATTCCAGGCTTTGCCTTAGTAAAAATGAGGGCAGTTTGGTGAACTTGAAGCTGTGCAACAAATCAGATATTGCTAATTCAGTTCTTTTCAAAGAGGGTGATTCTGTTGCTTCTTTATCATCAGGGCAGGTGGTGTTATCTTCTTATTGGTCTTCATATGGGTTAATTATTTTGGGTCTTTGCCTGTCTTTGCTTTGGTAATTTGGTGGAATAGTATTGGCTAACACAAAGAAACAGATTCTAATTCTCTTTATTAATAGTAAATTTTTGGGTGACAATTTGAGAAAATCATGTAATTATGGCTTTTGTTGGTGAAATTAGAAAAACCACAGATTCTTACTTAGGGTTGTTTTTCAGTCTGTAAAGTTAATGAAATCTCTGTTTGTTTGAATTTTTGTTTCTGGGCCATTTTCAATACGGTCAAATTTATGTGAATTTTGTTTGAAATTGTGAGACATAGGGTAGGGTGCCAATTCCCTATTCTACTAATAATAACTGATAGATGTGCCTAAAGCTGAAAGGTTGGTGTTTGCAACCTCAACATAGCAAGTGTGATGTGGGACTAATGAGGGCTAAGGACAAAGGCAAAATCCCTCCCAAGTCACATGGATCAAATTGACATGGGACACCACAAAGCACTAGTGCTCAAGAATTATTTTGTTACATTACATGCAAGAAGATAGGGTCAAGAAACATGCAATGATTTAACCATCATCAAAGATAAAAGTGTGTTCCAGCTTTTATGATTTCCACAGGTTTTAAGCTCAGAACACTGTGATGCTGTTGATCATAAAAACTCTTCACAGAAATGTTTGATGGAGGTCTTAAAGAAGTGAAGCAAAAGTGAACTCTCTTTGGTTCAACTAAAATGATTCTAGCTACAAAAGTATAACAATTAAAACCAAAAAAAAAAAAAAAAAAGGAAAGAAAATTACAAGAAACATTCTCAAGAAAATCCATTTTCAGCATCTTCTTCAAAAGCAGGTTGACAGAGGTCACCATTAACAGATCTAGACAATGAACCAGATTCAGAACTACATTCTGCAATATCTGAAGAAGAAGCTTGTGCTTTTACTCGTGTTGTTTTTGAATTGGAACCATCTTTTGATTTCTTTCGCCTACTTTTCTTGGAAATCTCAGGTGGGTTCGATGCTGATGAGTCACTGGTTTGATTCTTATTATGTCGAGTTGATGATTTGCTTTCGCCTGATTCTTTTGCTGCATTTCTTGATAATTTCCTAGATTGTTTTGACTTCTCTGGTTTTTCTTTAATTGGAGAATCACTACCACCATTACCATTACCATTACCATTACCAGCTCTTTCTGTTGATCTTGATCCTCTTGGCAATTCTGGATCTAATCCTCTCGACTTGCTTGATCCTCTTGATGAACCTACTTCCAGATATTGCATCCAAATTGATGATGTGTATAATTCAGCAATTTTGTTCAATTTTCATGATCAATAAAAATGTGCAACCAAACCTTCATCATATAGCATTAGTAAAAAGGAAAAATTGGCATCTTCTTTTTATTTAACTGATAACAATATTACCAGAACGAGAAATTCTCATCTCCTCCAAATGTATCACAACAATATTAATATTTATAATACATATATGCGTTGCATTTTAATTAATCAAATACAAAACATTTGAATTATGTATTATAGATTTGATATTGGATGTAATATATTCAAAATGGGCAAAAATCTCCTTTTTCTAAAACAATTTGTGCATCAATTGCTCGCAATATTGACAAATGTAAACATTTTTTTGGTTATTATGTTGAATTGAGTTCCTTTATATTGAAGTAACAATATTTTCATAGTACATGTAATTAATATAATAGAATTGTAATAATATTTAAAATATATGTTAATCTTCTAAATTTCATGTTTGCATGTTAATGTTGTAATCCATTACTTTATTTTTTTTACGTTCTGTTAAAGTTAACCTTCTTAATTTCATCATGAAAAATGAAAATTGAACATAGGAAACATTATATTATAAAAAAATAATTCAAATGAAAGAAAACAGTTACTATACCTTCAGAAGCTGAACTTCTTATTGAATTTTCTTCTCCATTGCCGTCTGAAGGACCAGATGGAAGTCCACCAGGCGCCCCTTTAAACTCATTCATCTACGTTAACATAATAATACTAATAAATCAACGTCTCTCAATAGCCATATCTCTTTTTTAAAAAAATCCAAATATTTAAATTATATAATCATTAAATGATCCCAAGAATTTATAATTCTAACTGAAAATTATAAAAATAAATAAATAAAAGAAAAAAGAAAATGAAAAATACCCAGCTCGGTGATGAAGCCACTGAGGGACCATCCCAACCGATGTGGGCAACATGCTTTACATCTGTGGGATACCCTATTTGCATTTCAGGCTCTTTCTCATTATCTGCAGCATTTTTCATGCTACAATTAGTTTTTTTTTTTTTTTTTTTTTTTTTTTTTTTTTTTTTTTTTTAAGAAAATGAAACAATTTGATTGTTTTATAATTATATTGTGTTTTGTGTGCAAAACAAAAAAATAAAAAATAAAAAATAAAAAAAGAAGGCAAAAAATTTCATACCAAATATTTGAGATATGTATCTTAGGCCCTTTAAAAGGCCCTTCATCTTGTTGTTTGACATTATAATAAGATAAATATATATATAAACATATACATATAAACGTTAGGCTTTATATGAAACAAAGTAGTAATCTTTTCCCCAAATTGTCTTTTGTGAGTGTGGAGTCATCTATTGAACTTCAATTCTGAAATCAAAGAAAACAATAATTAAAAATAATTAATTTTAATATTTAGAAATATTTCTATAAATTATATATATTTGACAATATATATAAAAAAAAAAAACCTGTTTCGATAATTATTGATGAATCAATGAATCCTGGAATCAGAAATGCATTTCTAATAAATTTGATTTAGTAATAACAAGATATTACAATTGTGTTGAATTCAAGGAAAAGGAGAAAAAACAAACATTACAAAAAAAAATTAAAAGATAAAAACCATGCAGATGTTTTTGATAAATGTGTAGAAATGTGGGAGGAGAAACGAAAAGGGATGAATTATGAGAGAAATTGGTGTTTAAAGCAAAAATTACGTTAATTTGATGGCTATTAATCAAAAACTAAAAATAAATAAAAATCGAATTTTTCGGTTTGAGAATGAAGAGGAAAAACGAAAAAATATATATTTATGTATAATTGTATTCCTTCTTCATTGCCTAAATATAGCAACCTTTTAACAAGTCTTTCTTTTGATCTAATTCTCAACAAATTGACAATGCCACATGATTGTGTACTTATTGGTGCTTGCTTATTACTCGGCTTCCAGAATATATTTATTTACACTAATTAATTATAATAGGATTATTTAACAATTTTATTTATTTGTCATTATCTTTTTTACTTCTTTATTTTAGATTTTATCCGAGTTTAAAATTTACATTCTTAAAAATCGATCCACTATTATATAATTCTTTCTTTTATATACATGAAATAACATATTCATTCATACGAGTGTACATATGTATCTATATACTAGGTTAATCATTCTGAGGGTTATAAACTTTGTCTAAATTTCAATTGGATTTTTAAACTTTAATTTGTATTTTTTAGGTATGTTTAGTTTCAGGACAGTAACTTACAAAATTTTATGCTCCTTGAATAATTTGACATTACTAATTTACTCCAAAATTAAAGGAAATTGACAAATAAGCCCATATTTTCTTGATTAAGCATAAGCTTAATGGGAAACCGAATAGCAGACCCATTCTGAATGGTATCAAAGTATTGGGAAAAGATAAAAATAATCTTCTAAAACTCTTTGTAGTTTTAGGACTAAATTAAAAAAATAAAAAGACTAAAGGATTAAAAAGGTTCTAAAGAAAAGTTGGAATGACTAAAATTTTTTGCCAATACTCTTTTGAAATAACATTGAAGTTAAGATATCAAAAAGAAATAAATGAAAGTTTAATTTCTAAACTATAAAAAGGACAAAGTTGTGTGACTATCATTATATTTAACTTATATTTATTCTTTTTAAATTTCGTCTTTCACATATAAAAATTGAAATAACGATAGAATTGTACGTAGTAACTAATGTATTCTATATCTCTATAATTTTTTTTAATTCAATGAAATGTAAAATAATTTTTTTTAATTCATAAAATGTAAATTTAAATTGTTGGTTTTGAACCAGAACTTGAAGGTCAATGTTTGGAAAGAGCTTAATGCTACGCACAGAAAGAAAGGTGTAATATTTTTATTTTTAATTCGTAATCTTTAATTTCAGGTCATGTATGGAATTGTTTATTTGAATGGATTAATTACTTTTTCAGTTTCTTCTACCATACTTCTTAGCAAAAAATCTCAATGGATGAACGCAGCTGCTATTGGTTTATGATCTAGACAGAAAATGGGTAAATGAATACTGATTCCATGTTCAATTTCAATTCTTGTGTTTTAGTAATACACATATGAGAAAGAAGCAATGCTTCATTTAGAATTTTCGTTGTGGACTTGAACTATCAAATAATTCTTTTAACATTAGATTAGTAGTTCAATGATCGATTGTCTGTCTTATAATCTATTTAGACCATTATACGGAAATAAAATCATTTCTTGCAATTTCCATATTAGTATCAGTGATAATATCGCTACTTAATTATACAATCCAAAGCAAGCAAAATTGAAAACCAAAAAAAATGTGAAAAAGAAATATCAAGAAATTCAATCAGCATCAGAAGCAGAAGCATCACATCAAGCTTTCAAATTGTCCATTCCAACACTAGCCTGCAACAAGGATAAAATCATATAAAAAATAATCAGTGCAGAAACATAACGCTTTGATTTTTTTAATTATTATAATTATTATTATGATTCTCCACTGGAACGACTTAGATGTTGAAATCTTGCCAAGAACTTGTGATTCTCTTCCAGGAGAGGTCTAAAGCTTTTGCAGAACTTTTTCATGTCATAATTAATGTCACCTTTTCCACCTATAATATCCATAAATTTCTTCCTGTCAGGAGCAAGCTTCAAGGCCACCTGCATTTCAGTTAAACCCAATGCACGTAAGATCCCGACTCCTGAAGATTAGATTATGCAAAAAAAAAAAAAAAAAAAAAATTACTGTGAAACTTGAACTAGCTAGCCAGCTGTGCCACTTCTTCAGGGTCTTGTTGTATGAATCAGTGCAAACTTGTGACATGGTCCAGTTTGGATGAGTTAACAAGTTGCTGAAAAGTTCTATCAAGAAATCCATGGCCCTGAAGCAGTCAAGCACAAGAATGCATCTATCAGGCATCAAACATGAAATGTTCTTCATTTTTTTTTTTCTGGGCTGCCATAAATCTGCTTAACGTACCTTGTCAACCAAAGTAGAGCGTTTGTGCAGCTAGATGAACCCTTTGCTGTTTTAGCATTAATCTCTGAACGAACTATACCGTGCAGCAGGTTGAATTCTGAACTGTTGGTTAAATACTTATTCTCCAACCTCTGCACCAAAAAATAAAAAATATATTGATTCCTTTGATTTATTTTATTTTTTGACTAATAGATATGTTTTATATGTCAGGAAGGAACATCGTACCGAAATATTACCACCAATATCAGATTTTACAATGGACATGGCGGATCCGAAACTATCTGAAATTCCAAAAAAAATATAAAATTAATTTAAATATTCTTGACAAGCAAATTAAATAATCACAGAAAAATAAGAAATACAACAATTACCTAAAACAGGTAATATAGTTTTGCATAAATCCAAGAAAGGTTTTGTTAGAAGTTGTCCATCTTGAGATTTGACATGTTGAATCCCTTCTAAAGAGGCAGTGAAAACAGTACTTCCCTCCATCCTTGCAATTAATATTGGCAGTGGCACTGCATCTCATTAAAAAAAGAAAAAGTGCAATTTTTTTGGTTAAATTGAAACAATTATATTTATCAATTAAGGAAAATGCAAATGAACAAATTGATTGTTGCTGCTGCTAATTAATCTCTGGTTATAATAATCATTAATAACAAAAACAAGAAAAAATATTATTATTTATTATTACTATAAAAGAAGAATATTTTATAAAAAAAAGAAGAAAGAAGAAAGAAAATGATAATTAATGAAAATAACCTGTGAAGAATAGAGATCGAAATTCTGTGCGGAGAATTGAATGAGAGAGACTGAGGAAAATAAATTGCTTTGTGTTTATTCTTATATATTTATTTGGTAAAAACTGAAGAACATGAAATGGTCATCCAGGTAATATCAAAACGACAGCGTTTATGAATTGCATTAGTTAAAGTATCAACTAATTATCCGGATACCTCGTGACTTGAAGGGTCAAAGAAAACTAATAAATAATTTAGGGTCCAAAATCAATTAGATAAAAAAATTCTTAGAAACCTGAGGTACTCCTTCATACTTTATAATTAAGGTGAGATTTCAAAGGACCGGTTTACTTCTCAAATCTCAAAAGTAGGAGACTCTCTGCTCTACAATTTTTTTAATTGCACAAAACACATAAATGCACTAAGTCAGGGTAGAATATATAATACTTCGCAAAGTTATAATAATTTTGTAAAGATATAATAATTCATATAATTTAAAAACACACACTTCATATTAACAAAAACTGAAAGATCAAAAAATTCTTTTTAAGAAAGATAAATTGTTGTTCGATAAAATTTTAGCTTAATAATAGAAAAATATAAAAAATTTTAAACTTTATTATAAATCTCAAATTTATTTTAGTTTTAATATATAATTGTTTAGAAGGAGATTTAGATCCTAATCACCAATAATGTGCAAGCTATATTACTTCTTTTCGATAATGTCATGTTAATCATTGTCTCCTGATATTATTATTGCTTATGCATCTTCATGGAAATGAAATGCAGATGAATTAAATTAGTTGTTAAAATTTTTTTATTGCTTTTATAATTCTCTTCAAATTAAATTAGATTAATTAAAATGAATTTTGAATACAGATAATTTAGAAAACAAAACATGCAATATATATGAATAAAATTTTGGAGCAATGGTAAGAATATACATATAGGATTATTCACCACAAAAACTGTTGTGACTCCATTAGCTGCAAAACCCATTTTATGTTGAAAGCTTATACATGGTAATCCCGTTTTCACTACGAGAATTAAAAAGAAGACACAATCAATGACCAGAAAAAATTATATATATCAAAATTACATTTAGAATCCTCAACCAATGCGGGTGCGTTGCCGAAGCCAAAAGAGAAAAAAAAAACAGAGTTCAAAGTTTCGTAATAATCTTCATCAATACATTTACGCCTTTTTAACCTGCATTTAGGGGTACCCAATTAGCATTTGTGCATCAAGATTTTATATATAATGTTTGATGAGAAAATAAGGAAACATATGCGCGTATTGTATATTTTACAGCCTACCTTGCTTAGGTATTTCCTATGAATCTTCAATGCTTCGCCGCAGATCTTTCTAGCATCCAAATTACCAGTAACATCATCCAGTATCTAGAGAAAAAAGCTCTGTAAGATGAATGCAGATACAACAATATGCAATGCATATCCCCTACCATGGATGCAAGGAGACAGAGAGATGACCTGGACAACATCATCTAGACCCTTGGCTTCCTTCAAAATTTGCTTGTTCCTGGCCTCAAGAACACTTGCAACAAGAAAAACTGCAAGTGCAGTGTTGTCAGAATATCCAGTCTTCACATTGTCCCTCTCAAATTTGCCACACTGCTTTAACAGCTTGTTACTTAATGAAGGTGCACCCTTCTCTGATCCAGAACTAGGTTCCTCATACAAGGAGAAAATGCTTGGATTGTACTCCATGGCCCACATCAGCTGAAACAAATCTATATCACATTCAGTCTTAAAATAAAGTCGACAATAAAAGGGACCAGAGTATACTTCAAGAAATGAAACCATAAAATTCTGCCGAAAGTCCACCTTGTAGCTTTTTTCTCTTTTTTTTTTTTTTTTTGAGAATTAGAAATCTCAATACGTATTTGTCCTCGTGTGTGTGTGTGTGTGTATTATGCCTGGAATAACACTAGAATTGTTTGAAAAGTTGAGAACTTTTAACACCATAAGCTTATTATTGTTCAACTACAAGGAGTCCTTGTCAAGGACACTAATTAAAGGCAGCACCTACAGTACAAATCAAAGATTAACATGTTAACATTAAACTATGAAGCGAGATGGTAATTTACAGAAAAGGAAATAAGCCTTACTCAGCAGAAATTGATAATAATCAATTCCCAAATTTACAACTGCCTAGAAAATTAAAACTTTGTAGAGGAAGACCTTTAAAAACTTCTCTTTCGTGATTTTAGATTCTTATGGAATTTTAAAGCTCAACCTACCAGACAAACAATATAATTCCATTAAGGCACAAGACTTTATTTTATGCTTAAAATTCAAGCAAAAGAGCCCCTGATGAATTTCTGATGGAATTTCATGTGCATAAACCTGTCCTTACCTCCCAAAGGTATAAAGCATCTGGAAAGGTGAACTCTCTTCGAAAAAGTACCATCAACATGCGAAATGCAAACAAATATTCACCACCATCAAGCTCCTCTGCTAAATTGGAAAAAAAAAAAATGGTTTTAGCTTGTCCATAAGAAATGGGCCTCATTTGGTGCACAACAGCACTGCATGCTCACATCCATTGTTATTTTGCCTACCTCCCTAAGAAAACATAACTTACTAGAGGGTCTATAATGCCAAATATAAGCAGTGAATAAAACCTCAGCCAATTGAATATTCTAGGAACAAATACCAAGGTGTTGATGAAGCTTTGGATCAACAGTTTTAATTACTTGTGAGAGTGTGCTGAGCTGAGTTTGGACTCCCATTGAACTTGCACTGCACCTGAAGTTTTCTCTCTGTTATGAAATAAAAGCAAAGGGACAGCTAAAAATTAAAAGATACTATTAGTAGGATTTAAAAGATAAAAAAGATGTTTATGTCACACTTCTTAAAAAATGTGCTAAACATAAAAGAGAAAAAATTAGCATCGCAACTGGAACGTAGATGCTTACACCTCACATAATAATAGATCTAAATTTATGATATACACATATTTTGGTATATTCTGTAATTGAAAAGGAAATGAGAACTCAATAACACAGAACTTAGCACATGCTTGAGTATCTGATAATGTGGAACCCATAGAAAAATGTCAGCAAACACAATGTCTGCCGCCGGATAGTAACCTTATGGCCAAGCACTCACCTCATTGTGCAAGCAATCAGGGATTGGAACCCTGCTTTTCTCACATTGTTTGACAGGAAGGGTTTCCAACATCTTTTCATACATTATTATTGTTTCATATATGCACTTCTACCTTCAAAATCATCCATTTCACTGTTCCAGACAAACTGTATATTCACCATGTCCCTTGACTACCCAGTTCCACATGCAACCTTAGAGAAAATTATTTATGTTCAAATCACAACGCTTCATAAATTTCACACTGTGTGAATGGTTTCTTGATACTATCCATCACTAAAGTAATAAATTCCATCATGAAAGAATACAACTATGCCACTGGATTCTTGCATGCCTAAAAACTGCTTCCATTACAGAAGTATAAATTTCATACCAATTTCCGCATTGCACGATCAAAACACCAAAATGCATCTGCTTCATTTTCAAGAAGAATTATCATTGGAGAACAAATATCATTCATTCCTGCACAAGAAATATATATGCCTAAGCATCTCATTACTTCTTTGACGGTAAAATTGTATAGTTCACTGTAATTCACCTTGAACATAACCAATGTCATTATCTATCCATGCATAAACTGCAAGAACATCCCAAAGTTTTGCCTCATTAGACTCGCTCTGATAGAAGACAAGTGTTCGATCTGTGCGAACAACATCCAGACCTACATGAAAATATGTCAAGCTCCAGCAGAAGTTACAGAAGATAGCCAAGCAATTAAATTTATAAAATAAGAAGCCTTAGAAGAAACAAAATATTTGAGGGAAATAAACAATGAAAAGACATGTAAGCAGTACTGTTTCAGTTTAGCAGGTTTTTCTCTGATACTAATAGTAACTATTTTAGGCACCAAACCTTTGGCAACCCTAGCAGCAATTGTTAGCAGGAAATCCAAGCTGGACACTAATTGTACATTATTGGTGTGTGCTACAAACAGAAAATCATTATAGAGTACTAGCTGCATAATTACTACTAGCATCCAACAAGTGAATGAAGGACATTTACTAGCACCAGCATGTAGCTAGCTTTAAGGTCTATTCAATTCCCTGAAGACCAAAGAAAGGAAACACAAAATCCACTATATAATAAATGAGATGAGATGTTTGGCACTATGTACATACCAATTTGATGTAAGGCAAGCATCCACTGGATCACTTTCTTGTCTGAAACAGCACTATTCACATGCCCTTCTTGCACATTGTTTCTCAAAGAATCAATTATTGGCCGGCCATCATCAGTAATTATAGGTGTTGTAATAAACTTTCCACTACCAATAACTGGAACCTTATTTTGACATTCTCCTTTCCATCTATGGTACTTCTCCCTAAGAAGCCAATAATTTGAACCACTCAATAGCTAAACTACATTTCTCATTGAAACAGGAAAGATACAATAAGTAACTGGAAATTAAGCTGTTCATAATCAGAGGCATGGTGGTATCATCATAGGTGCAACTAGGTGCAATATCAACATTGAGCCGTATCAGAGTATACATGACAAACTAATGTCATCTAATAGAGATTTCACCCACAATACTATGGGCCTAACGTAGAAAGCAGCAGGTTCATAGGCAAAGTAGCTCGATAAACTGATGTCCTTTTATGTGAGTTTGTGTGCGAGAAAGGGGCTTTCTTTCTTTCTTTCTTTTTTTTTTTTTTTGAATGTGCAGTACAATATGGCTTTGGCAGAAATAAATTTACAAGTTCAGTTTTTAATGATAGTAGCACAGTATTGGACAGAGTCATCTGGCAAGACTTTTTCATGAAAGAAAGAAAAATGCCTCAAGTTGTTAATTTAACATTATTGAACCACATATTCAACATATCAATACTTTCAATGTCCAAAATAACTACTTATGCCAATTATGAATAAAATGGTTTAAACATGTCAACCAATACCAATAGACTAATAATCCAATACATGTTGAACAACAAAGAAGTATTGGCCAATGTTTAAAACCCTGATTAGAAGTTATTCAACATTACATGACAAAATTTCACACATTAAGTAAACTTTGCTCCAAAAAAGTAGGACAATCAAAATTTCTTACATTAATCCCTCTAGTATACCTGTGGATTTAATCACAATACAAAAGAAAGTATTACCTCCTTTGTTGCCTAAGTTGATTCCGTTCTTCAAATGTGCTGTTAGGATCATAGCATCCCAACAGGAACTCCCAGACTAATCCTTTAATTGAAGGATGAACACCCTAAAATGAAAAGCGTATAAACATAAACCATGTCTAACATGTGGATTTTATCTTAAATCATGTATAAAGGAGCCAAAAGTATACCAAAATTGAATGACTTTACTTCATATCATTGTCAACAATGACTAACTGACTATAGCACAAAAGTCATTCTTAAAGATGAAGTGGCAGTAGAATAAGAAGTAGACAAAAATTAACAGCCAGAACATAAAGGGGATACAAAAGGGATGTGGACACTAATCAAGAAAGCAATAATGTGAAGTAGTTGCCTTTATGCGTACACCATCATAGTGCATTCTTAGATTTAGTACTACTTGAAACAAAGGCTAAAATGTACAACAAGAGGCATACCCCTCTTTGGATCCGTCTAAGAACTTTTGCAATATCCAAATGTCCATCTTCAGAGAAAGCAGCATGCCATCTTCTTGGACTTAGAGTTTTTCCAGCCTGTGAAAATATATTATTTCAAACACAGAGAAAATGCATACTAAAAGACTAACTATCCTATCAAAATATATCATGAGGATTCTACAGGAAGTATCATAGACAGTAAGACACATATTAACAAAAAGTCTATAACCTAGCTATTCAACCACAAAATCAATGCAATTACAAGAAGATTGTTAAAGCTTTCAATCAATTAAAAGTGAGGGAGCAATCAACTTGCACTCAATCAATTAACTACACAAAAAATATCAGATGACTCTTAATCAAACTATCAATAATCAAGAAAAATCAACAAAGTCTAGAACCTAGCTATTCAACCACAAAATCAATGCAATTACAAGAAGATGGTTACAGCTTTCAATCAATTAAAATTGAGGAAGCAATCAACTTGCACTCAATCAATTAACTACACAAAAAGCATCAGATGACCTCCAAATCAAACTATCAATAATCAAGAAAAATCAACAGCAAAATTAATTGATTCAGGACTCAAAGAGTATTTAAAAGAAGAAATCATACCCTAGGCTTAAAACGGGGCGCACGAGCTTCAGCTTTGCATTCGGCTCTGATTGGATAGAAAGCTCCAATATCATCCCCTCCTTCAGGTTTTTTCAGAAAAGCTCCACAACTAAACATCCAGAATAGCAATCACTCACTTGCTCGCTGCATTACAATTGCATTAGCTCAAATTTGTGCATCTTTTGTTAGGAAAAAGAAAAATAAAAGAAAACAGAACACGGATTCCTATCATCACCAACAAATGACACCCATTTGCAATGTAAAATCAAATATACGATCAACTTGGCAACAACCCACAAACATTTCGAACAAACCCATTTAACCAAAAACAAAAGGGAAGCAGTAGAATCATAAAAGAAAAAATAAAGATCGGTTCTTTGCTTACCTTAATTGAAGAAATGAGTCCAAGAAAAGATCTTTGCGTTTGTTTCCAACAAAAGTTTTCTTAAAAAAAGAAAAAAGACAGAAAAAGATGAAATGAGCGAAGGAGGCGCATCAAATCATTACCATAATAAATTAACTTGAAGACCAAAGAATCTGTCTTCTATTTTTCTTGGTAACGGTATCTTCTTTTTGCTTTGGACACCAAAAGTTTTCAATTTCAAAAAGACAAAAATCATATTTAACCCCTAAACTTGTCGCTTTAGTCCTTTAAAGTTTTATGTTATATATCTACACATTCAAATTTTTCAAATTTTACCGGTTTGAAGTTGAAAATATTTATATTAATTTTTTAATAAAAATTATTTCTCTATACTATTTAACAAAAATTATTTCTCATTGAAGTTTTATAATTCTAACATTTATATTATTTTTTACCTTTTAATACTTATATTACTTTTAAAAATTTTCACCACTAAAAAATAAATAAATTTATTTAATTTTTAATATTTTAAATTAAAAACATGAATTTATATAAATTTTAAAAATAAATAAACAAATTAATGTTAAGATTAAAAAAATTATAGTAAAACTACTGTTTTTTGAAATATAATAATATGATGAAAAAAAACACCATAAGTAAAAGAAATTAAAATAAAAAAATTATAATTCTTAAAAATTTAAATTTTATATTTTCAATACATTTTTTAGTTTTTTATACAAAATTTTAATTAAATGATTGTAAATAATTTTTATAATATAATACTTATAAATAGCGGATATCAATGTATGTCTGCGCATCACTAAAAAACAGAGATAAATTTTCTAACCAACTCAAAGTTTTATAACTAATATCTTAACCTTCATTTTTTATTATATTTTTTGGGTATATGAAATAAATTTATATTATAAAATTTTATTCACAATAATTTAAAATATTGTGAAAAACATTAATATTTTTATAATTTTTTTTTAAAAATTAGTATAATAGCATTAAATTGTTTGTTTACTTTTAATATGTATATAATAATTTCAAATATTAGAAATTAAAATAAGTAAATTTATTCTTTATCGGTGAAAAAAGTTTAAAAGTTATATAAATTTTAAAAATAAAAAATGGTATAAATGTTAGAAATATAAAATTTTAGGGATCAAAAGAAAATAATTTATATTAAAAAATTGACAAAAATGTTTAAAATTTCAAATCTGTAAAATTTAAGGGGTCTAAAGCTAAAAAGTCGATAAATTAGGATTCTCAATATGAGTTTTGCCTTTCAAAAATTGAAAATGCTGAAATTTGAATAAAAAATATATAAAAGGCATAATACATTTGCTACTTATGTACTTGATATGTTTTGTAAGTTTAATATCTTAATTTACAATTATATCATTTTAACATTTAAATTTATATAAAATGTATTAATTTAATAATATAATATATTTGTCACCCTTGTACTTGTCACTATAATTTGATACATTTACTTACAGTTTTTGATCAGTCATATTTTTAAAATGTCGCATATACTAATTTACTATTTCATACTACAAGTGCCAATAGAGATTTCAAAATTATAGTTTAGATAAGTGTAGATGTTGAAATGACAAATGGATCAAGTTGATTATTCTAATTGAATTCAAATATCTTTAATTTTGATATTTTTGAATGTTACTTAGTTTGGTTAATATTTAAAAGGGATAATAACTTTGTCAGTTCTAAAAATATTTTTCAATTAATTCCTGTAAATTTTTTTTAAAATTGAAGCAATAATTTTAAATTGTCAAAATTAATAGAAAATGTTGATGCTTTAGTTATTTGACGTATTTTTTAATTAAGTCCTATAAATTTTTTTAAGTATTTCAATTGAGTTCATAAACTTTTAAAAATTGCAACATTAATTCTAAATTGTCAAAATTAACAAAAAAAAAAAAAAATGCTAGACGCTTTAGTTACTTTGCAAATCTACTCGAAGTGGGATAATGATATGTCAATCAACATTTGAAACCTGAAAACACATTAGATGCCACCTTGCACTCCACTGCAATGTTGCTAAGATTTATAATCCAAAAATTCTAAAATCAAAATGCATAAAAAGATGATAAAATGGGAAAAAAAGTTTTGCATGGAACAAGTCTTCATCTAGCAGTATCACATGCCATTAACATCCACCATCTTCTAAAACTCTTGAAAATTATTAACATATGCCCATTTTCATTAGAATAAACTCCTAGATTTGGATTCAGATTAAGATCCTTGGCCTCAAGAATCTCCCGTATAATCCAACAAGAAAAGACCCAATCAACCAATAACACATCCTCTGCTGGTGCTCTCCTATCTATTTGCCTCTTACTATTCGCAACCTCGAGCCAAAAAGCACCAAAGTTAAGCACACCAGTTGTTTTATGGCCTTTCCGGTTCGAGTATGCTCAGGTGTAAGATTGCTAAGAATGCTAACAATATGAGTTGTTCGGGGATCTGTTCCATAATCTTGCAAGAGCAAAATCTCTTAATCGTCCATTTAACTCGCCGTCTAGCAAGACATTACTAGCTTTAACATCTCTATGAATCACAATTTACTCCCATTCTTCATATAAGATAAAACAGCCCTGAAACTACACATTTTTATCACTTTGAATCTTTGGCTCCAACTGAGAGTGACCTTAGGTTGATCATACAAGTACTTGCCTAAACTTCCATTGGGCATCTAGTCATAAACCAAAAGTGGTCACCTTTACACCAGCAATACCCCAAGAGCGTCTCTAAGTTCTTGTGTCGAAATCGACTAATACTAACAATTTCTGCTACAAAAACCTTCATCCGCTGTCTTGTTTCATGAGACACCTTTTTACTGTAATTTCAAACTTAGAAGTTGGCAACACTCGTTTATAGACCCTGCCAAATCCACCACTACCCAATAGTTCCTTGTCCCTGAACCCTTTTCACTACACAACAATTTCTGCTAGCAGCGGTGATGAAGCGATAGCTCCAACAATGGAGGAAAAGATCAAGTTAGAGGAAGTGCCGATGAATGTGAGAATTGCAGTGATTAAGGAAGTTAGAGCATTAATTAGTTTGGCGTTGAAAGAACCTAGGGAGTCAATTTAAAGGTTGCCTAAGAAGTTTTAAAAAAGGGTTTCAATGGAAGAGGATGAAAATGTCAAGGAATGGCTTGAAGAGACTGATGTCAAGGTTAATATTGCTTAAATTTTCAATTTTAGTCTATTTTTGGGGGAAGATTTGTATTTTGTTAATTTGGAAAAAAAATTGTAATTTAAATCATTAAAAAAAATTTAGCATCTTCAATTCATACGAATTCAAACCTTATTAAGTTTTTGTATATCACTTTTCAATTTTTTTAAAAAAAAATTATATTTGATAAAAGAAGATTAATTATTATAAATATTTTTCTCATATTATTTATTGGATTTTTTCAAAATTATTCGTATATAATTTATCAAAATCTTTAAAGATAATAATAAGGTTTCACAGCTCATACTATTTTGAGTGTAAAATTCAAATCTAATTTATTTATATGAAATAATTCAAAATGCTAAGAATTTATATTTTTCTCCCCAAAAGTAACCAAAAATAGCTAAAAAATCCACCAAAAATCAAAAAATAAATGACATTGACAAAGAGAAAAATAGTGACAAAGGGAAACTGATATTCAAAAAAACAAAAAAATTCAATATGCCTTTTGTGTCGTATTCATTGCAATCTTTTCTACCTTTTGTATACATATACCAAATTTTAAAATTTAATAAAATTATTCTAATTTAATATATTATTTATAATTTTATCAAACTTTAATATATTATTTATAATTTTACCACAATTATAATTTAAGTATGAATTAGAACCAGTTTGGTTTAACTGTTTCTATCAGTATCAGCTGATAGCCGATTTATAATAGTGTTGGTAAAATGCATGAAAATTATTTTGGTTAGTATATAAAGTAACTATTCTAGATATAATTTATTTATTTTATACAAATAAATAGAATAAAATAATATTAAATTTTACTACTACTACAACAAAACAATATAATAATAATAATGATAATAAAATATTAAATTCATAATTTTTTAATAAGTGTAAAATACTATTTTTGAGATACATTATTATTAGACTATCAAATTATAATTTTTTAATAAGTACAAACCGTAGGAAAAATAATCCCAAATTAAGAAAAAGCTATTAAATTTGATTCCAGAGACATTTCTCCTATTTCTTTAATCACTTATATTTTCATCTACAATATTAAACCATAAAATCAAAATCTCAATAAATAAATAAATAATGTAAATGTCATGTATAGTTTTATTCACTCTCAAACTTGCAACGAATATTATATTAAATATTAAAAAACAATAAATAAAAATAGAAAAACAAAGATTTATTTAATTCATGTTTACCGTTTGGAGTTGGCAAATTATATCACGGACCCCTGCCTATATTGTAATATGGACTCTAATATGGATAGAGATCCAATACAAGTGTGAAACACTTGCAGTTTTTTCATAAATACCCCACAATAGAAGCAAAACAATAAAAATATCTCAAATTTTTTAATTTATGTGAATGCCATATAGTATAAAAATAATTACACGTTTGCCCGAAGCTGTTCTTCTCCGTTTCTTTCTTAAATCTTGTCTTGCCCCAGGTCATTTTTCCCTTTATTCTTCTTAATCTCATCAATCTTCTTTGTTTTCTTCTTAATCTCCCAACCATGGACCCTATTCAAGCACCAAATCATCTTCCCCTTCTTGGTAAGTTCTCTTGATCTTTCTCTCCTTCAAATGATCACATGTATGCAGTGGTGTTTATTGTTTTTCTTTTATTCTTTCCTTTGTGTCAAAGCAATTGAAGCAAATTGATTAATCAGATCATCAATGTAGACATATTCATCAGCTAATTTAACATGAAAAGCATCCTTATCAATGGTAGAATAAACAACAACACAAGGAATGCCCAATTTGTGAGCATTTAGAATAACACGAACAAAAATATTCTCCTTTATTTCCTGTGAACTTAACAGGATTCTTGAACATTAAGGTGGGGGTTTCTTTTCTTTTTTATTTTTGAAATTTTTTTTGATCTGGGTTTTACTTTCCAATCTTGGTTCTTGATAAGTGTAATGGTGTTTCTTTTAATTTGAAATTGATCGATTAAAGTCAATACATTATGTGTTTTTTTCTTTATAGATATTAGGTGTTTGACTATATTTTCTAAGTGGATTTTCAGCTTTTGATTCATTATCTTTTTATTCTTTTGATAGTGATAATGGTTGGATCAAACAAGAACACAAGTGTAATTGGACCCGTTAATTTCCAAGGTAATTGAACTAGAATCCAAATTGATCTTGTGGCCATTATGATAAATCTGGGGATTTTGTTATTTAGCCCCTAATCCGATATTTTTTTTCCTAATTTTGCATTGATTTTAGGGGACTTACATATGGGAATTGGAACGTTCACTGCCGCTAGAAACAATCTCAGGGCGTTGAGTAACATAAACCATAACATAATTGGTGTACCACCTTATCCTTATACAGTCAATAAAAGAGGTTTATCAGAGTAAGTTTCTTATAACTAAATGGTTAATAGCCTATTTGTTAGCTAAGAAAATGCAGGAATGAAAAGAAAATAAATAAAATAAATTAGATTTTGGGGGAAATACAAGTAGATGTCACAGTCAATACTTGGATAAAATGATTCTCTTTTCATTTGGTACTGGTCTTAAACAATGAAAATCTTGAAATTTATATAATTCATTTTATTTTCGTTTACTTTTTGTTCTTGAATCAATTTATTTAAGGTTTATTAGCATGTTTACATAATCATCAACTTTTAATAATCCTGTTTTTTATTTTCCCCCCAAATTTAGGAGAGAAACAATATGTGGCAAGAACCTAGTTATCCTAATGCACCAACCAATCATTGGTTAGTACTTGTTAATTGTTACCCTAACAACCCCCTTTCCTTATTTCTTTCTTTTGTTCTTTTATATAAATATATATATTTGAGTTTTTTTTCTAATGTTATTAGGAAGTTTGCTGCTCAGCTTGCTAACAAGCAACAAACTAAACCAGAGGTATTTTCTTTGGCTAGAGTTGTGTACTTTGTTGGTCAGTATTTAGCTAGATTCATAAATAACATTAAAAGGATGCATGCTTGATTGAATTGAAAGCTAATTTCTTTTTTTATAGGAAATAAAGAAGCCAAAACATTTAATCCCAAGTAAGTTTGAAGAAAGTTGCACTATCATAGATGCAGAAAAAGACTATAAGACTAGTAGGGACCTTTCTATCCTAATGTTTGTGTAACACACTGAAGCAATGGTGAAAGAGATTGATCGCATGGTATTCAAGCACCCTTTTGTTTGTTCTTGGGATTAGGGAATCCTTGTATGTTTAACTTGTTTCCACACTTTTCGACAGACTATCATACTTCTTCTAGTTAATTCTTATTAATATTTTTTCATTGTTGTTGGCTTGATACTCACTTATCTACATCAACCAAAATCTATTTTTTCCCCAATTCAGTTTGCATGCTTTATTAAAAATTTGTTTGTAAATTCATGCCTGTAGGAAATGCTATGTATTGAATACATAATATTGCAGGTTGAGACAAAAAAATCTCATATACATTTTTCAAAACAAAAAAAAAGAATCAAAAATAAAAAATTAACCAAAGGGATACAAAAAAAAAAAAAAGAATCAGAAACCAAAAGTATACAAAAAAAAGAATCTTTGTGATTGTTATCTACTTAATTTAACTTGATCAATTCATGTATGGATTTGACCAAATCATCTATTATATATTATGTACTGAATACATAATATTGTAGGACATGCCTAAAAATCTCATATACATTTTTCAAAACAAAAAAAAAACTAAAATTGGAAAAAATGAATCGGAAAGCAAAATAAACCAAAAGGATACAAAAAAATGAATCAGAAACCAAAAATAAACCAAAAGGATACAAAAAAATGAATCAGAAACCAAAAATAAACCAAAAGGATACAAAAAATGAATCTTTGTGATTTTTATTTATTTAATTTAACTTGATCAATTCACCTGTGGATTTGATTAAATAATCTCTTATATATTATGTACTGAACACATAATACTGTAGGACGGAACCAAAAATCTCATATACATTTTCAAAACAAAAAAAAATAAAATTAGAAAAAATGAATCGAAAACCAAAAATAAACCAAAAGGATACAAAACTGAATCGGAGGCCAAAAATAAAACCAATATAAAAGTTAAAATAATTAAAAAAGCCAAATTAGAATCTTTTAACACTTAATCATCATCACACCATTTTTAACAAAACTATTTTTAATATTGGAATTAAAACCAACATCCTCAGACAATTTCTTATCACCTTTAAAAAAAACACAAAATAAAGTATCAGAAACCAAATGATACAAAAATAATAAAATAAAACATGCACCAACAAAGTCTTTTAACCTATCATCACCACCAACAGTTTCAACAAACTCTGAATCATAAGTACTCTTTTCACATCCAGTAATATTTTCTAAATCGAAACTAGAAGCACTAAAAGTACACCCACCTTTCCTGCACTTTTAAATCAAGATCAGAAACTAAAAGTAAACTAAAAAGCAACAAAATTAAATACATGTTACCTAATAAAAGAAATCTTTTAACTCATCACCGCCATCAATAGTGTTAATAAACTCTAAATCATAAGTACTATTTTCACAACCAACAACATCTCCTAAATTATAACTAGAAGTACCAAAAGCACATCCACCTTTCCTTACACTTTTAAAACAAGATCAAAAACTAAAAGTAAATAAAAAAGCAACAAATTAAATACATGCTACCTACTGCACCTCTCGCATGCTAAGCAAGTACTCTACCATATGAGCTGCACCTATCTTCATTTTTCATTTACTGACAAATTATTAAATTATGTTATGATCTGTTTTGGGATTGGTTCTTTTATTTGAAATTATAAGGCATTACTTTTTATTTTACAAACACATTGGACTACTTGAAATCTTAAAAATGTTAAAATTGTATATTTTCGTGCTTGAAATATATTGATAAAATTGATTCTATTTTAGAATTAATAGAAATTTAAATTATGACTTTATTTGCCTTACCCAAATTTCTATTATCGCTTTTTAGAAATAATCATATTGGTTCAATTATAATAAATGTTACATCTTTTACACATTAAGAACTTGAATAATTAATTATGTACAAAAAATTTGTTGCATGTGAGTTGCTTATATTTTGGTCATCACATTCTATGTATTCTTATAACCCATTTGAAAAATTTATGAAATAAAATCTAAAAAAATATATTGGTTAATGCTTCACTAATAAAAATGTAATATCCCGTGTTTTTAAAATATTTTTACACTGTACCGGGATATGCAGTGTTAATAATTTCTGTATATTATATGATATTTTTACGAGTTAATATGTATTTAAAACCTATTTTAATTACTGTGTATTATTTTCAGTGTTTTACGTAAAATTTTCCCGGGACTTTCATTTTCGGGGAAATTTTCACGTAAACAATGTAATATTAATTATTTTAAATATATTTTCGGACTTGCATGAACTCATGCGTATTTTTAAATTATTAAATAAAGCCTGTGTGTGTATATTTATTTAATTAGGGTTTATTATTACCCTAATATTATATTAATTATTTATTAGTTTTATTGTTATTTAATTATTTTTATTTAGTATAAATTATTAAAATATTAAATCTTATGTGTGTGGTGTATATTTAATGTGTGTAATTTAATATTATTTTATTATATAGTGTAAAGTATATATATATACATATATACATTAAAATTTGTCAAAAATCAAAAGTTTGGAAAATTACCATTTTGCCCCCGAGTCTTCTTCTTCCTCCCGACCGATTCCCTTCACCGTTCTGGTCGCTGCTACTGCCGTTTCTTCACCGTTGGTGTGCCGTCCGGTGTGCCACCACCTTCCCCAACCTTTTCCACCGCCTGAGGTAGCCGTTTCCGGCGCCTGGAAGTCGATTTTGGCCGGAGAAGCCAAAAATCGATCCATCGTCATTCACGCCGATTTCGGCCACCGTTTTTGACACCGCCAGTCTCTTTCTTCTCCTTGAGCTTCGGTGAGTGTGATTCTAGCTTTGGTTTGAGCTAAAATGGTCTAGAATTGCTTAGGTTTCGAATTTTCAATTTCAGTCACATTAGGGTTTTTGATTTTTTTGAGCTTCGAATTGGATGATTCATGAAAACTCCCTTCACAAATATTTTTCCTAGTAGCTCAATATACATGTATGAATTTTTGTAGAATTTTTGGAGATTTTTTGGATTTTTGGGTATTTTTGAATATTTTAATATTATTTTCTAATTTTCGGAAATTAATTATTTAAATTATGAAATTGGGGTTTATGGTTAAATTAGGTTTTTAAATGAATTATAGGAATTTATTTGGAATTTTTATGAAATTCTAAGTATTTATTTTGAATTATTGAAGTTTATGTGATTTTGAGAAATTAGGTTAAATGTGTTTTTATTTGAATTTAATTGGTTAATTGAGTTTAATTATTAATATTATTGATAAATATGTTGATAAAATTAATTTTGGATAATTGTATAATTTTTGGTGAATTTTTGAAGTAATTTAAGTATATTTATATATATAGGGGTATTTTGGTAATTTTACCCTAAATTGTCTAAAAATGTAATTTAATTGGTTTTAATAGTTATTTAAGGTATAAAAATGATTTCTATAAATTATTTAGTATTTTTAACTAATTAAAACTATTTTTCGTGAATTATTTTCAATTATATATATAGTATACGGTTTTACTAATAAAATGAGTTTTTATCGGTTTTTACAATGTTTTGAGGTTAATTATGTAATTTCTACCTATAAAATGTATTTCTAGGTTTTAAGAGTATTTTGGTATTTCTGAATTATTCTGTGTTTGTGGACCCCGGTCGGTAGATTGTAGTCTGGAGTCCGACCGTGGGATTTTGGTTGTGCCTTGTGTAGTTTTTCGAAGTGTATTTCTTTGCAGGGTCGGCTCTACTCTTTTGAGTAGAGAGATGTCCGTTTTACAGGGGAGGTTCTGTCGGATTTTCGGTAGAATTCTCGTAAAACGTGATGTCCAGTCGAACCCTAATTCTGTTTCCGTATTTTAATACTCTAGATTGAATTCTAGGATTTCTGTTAGGGTTTATTCTGATGTCTATTATTTATTGCTTGTTTAGTTACGTCGAGACCGAGGGCTAGTGGACCAGGCCCGTCGGACCCGTCTCGTGGAGCGCATTAGGTAAGTTACTATACTATATATATATGCTTAGGATGCATGATTTAGAAATGCATGTTTTATGTTGATTAAATATGCATAAATAAATTGATTATTTCTTAAGTTTATATTAAGTATATTTTTGGTATATATTAAATTATATGCATGTTTTGTAAATAAAATATATTTAAAATATTTTTAAATATATTTCCAGCTTAATTTATAATTTGATTGAATGCATTTGATATATATATACTCGAAATATACCTGGTTTACTTTTGGTATATTTCCGGTATATGTATATGGTTTATATTGTTATTTCATTTACATTCATGCATCATTTATTTTTGTGAATGAATATTTTATATTATTTATTAATGAAGGATATCGATAGAACGTGCTACCTAGTGGGCAGCACTAGGACCGAGTACGTATCGGTACGCCTATAGCTTTAGGCTATATTACTAACTTATTTGTGGATATTGATTTGATGTGATTATTGATATGTGTGAGATATGGTTTGGAGGTGTGATTGCTGGAGCTCGGTTGACCAAGTGTCTCGGGGCCAATCACACTGGCAGTCAGACTGCTGGAGCTCGGTTGACTTAGTGTCTCGGGGCCAGTCTACTGTCCAAATGGATTAAGTGGATATACTTGGAATAAGTGAGTCTGTATGGCTAGAGTGTTGTTTAACACTATTTTCTGAGGTTGCGTTATTCTAGGGTTCTATGTGATCCTTCATAAAAGATGATTTTTAATGAAAATATATATAAAATGATTTTATTGCATCTGTGTGCAATTGCCTGTATATATACATATTATATATACTGTTGATTGTATGCATTATCACTTAGTGTGTATGTATATATATTATAGTAATTCACTCAGTGAGGTCTGACTCCCCTCCATTGACTATTTTTCAGGAGAGTCAACTTCTTCAGACCTCAGTAGCAGGTCGATACGCCGGATTTCTTCCGCCCCGGCTTCTTTATGTAAATTATCTACTTGAGTCTTATTTATTTTATCTAGACACTGCAGTAGTTGTGAATTAAAGTATTGGATTTCATGTATTTTATTTAAAGAGATGTATTATATTGAAACTGGATTTGTATTAAAGAGATTATGTATCTATGAGATGAGATTTTGATTTAAATCCAGTTGATGTGAATAATATTATGATATTATGATTTTTATTTCCGCTGCATATTATATTGTTATTGTTATTATTGCATGATTTATTTTATTTTTTAGGTTTGCTACGGGTTCCGGATTCGAAAGAATTCCCGTTCCCTAGCGCCGGTCATGGCCCCTGTTTTGGGTCGTGACAAAAAACAAGAGGAAAAATTAAGGAAAATAATTTTTGTAAAAAAAAAGAGAGAAAAAAAGAGAGAAATAAAAAATAAATAAAAATAAAAATAAAAATAAAAATAAAAAAAGGAAGTACACAAATAAAAAATAAAAAAGAGAAAAATAAGAAAAAAAGATAAAAATTTATAAAAAAGAGAAAAAGGAAAAGAGAAAGTGAAAATAAAAATAAAAAAGAATAAAAGAAAAAAGAAGGGAAGGATAAAATAAAAATTTATAAAAAGGTAAAAAAAAGAAAAAAAATGAAAAGAATGGAATAAAAATCGTCAAAAATTAATAAAAAAAAATAAAAGAAAAAAGCAGAGTAATGAAAGAGAAATAAAAAAACATGAGTGTATTTTAGAAAATGCAAAAGGTACTTTTGTAATTATGATTTGGTAAATTTATAAAAAATAAAAATTTAGGATATGTTTATTGATAATATTTAAAAATGGAGTATTTTTATAAATGTTTCGAAACACTTTTATAAACGGGACCGATCTTTTCTATATGGAGTCTCGCAAAACAACATTTGGTGAGAATTGAGAAGAAGTATATACATACATCCAGTAGATATCAATGCATTTCCACTTTGGTACATTTTCAAAAATGCTTTTAAACTTCATAACCCATTACCCTCCTTATTGCTTGGTTTTGTCCTTCTCTGTTCAAGTGCGTCTCTTTGCTCTTTTTCTTTTTTGGGTTTTTCATTTGCATGTCAGAATATCCACTAATCAAATAGCACATTGGCTAGCAAAGCATGATATGGATTTGGCAAATAGAGGATTTTCATGCTTCATGCTAAGGGATCTAAGTATAATCCTTCAAAAGGATGTTACCTGATAGGTCCTAATTAGAGTTTTAAAAATTAAAGAAAGAAAATGTTTTGCTTTAGGTCAGAACAAACGACAAGTGTTTCGATAAGAATTTGTTTGCCTTTATTGCTTATACTCAAGGAGTTTATATAACAGTAGGAATTAACAACTATTTCTTAGCTTACAAATCTAAAAAATAGGTATTTAATGACTACTAATACAAGATAGCTTGATTATTGAGTGAAACAACAATGAAAGTAACAACAACTAATCCAATTTTTCAGCAGACTTAACAAACAAATTTGGGCTATTTTTTAAGTTGCTTGAATCATTCTAATCCAAATACTTTGATTTCTTTTAGGAATCCTTTGAGATCTTCGTGGTAGCTATGCAACTTCTTCCACCTTCCGTTGCTGTCTATCAATACCCCTCCCTTTGACTTTAACCTTGTCCTCAATGTTGGCAGTAAGGAATTTGCTATTGAACTTGCTAGTGTTTTCCCATGTTGCATCCTTAGCTGGAAGATATTTTTGTTTTATCAAACTCTCTTCAATAAATTTAAATCCCTTTTGCACCCATCTGGTATCAAAAATTGCTTTAAGTTCTATTATTATTTATCCCTCCTCAATCATTGGAGGTAAATCAACTATATTGGTATGAACATCCTTGACCTTTATCTTCAATAAAGAGACGTGAAAAACCAGATGAATATGAGCATTTGGTGGCAGTTTGAGCTTGTAGGCTACCTTACTAAGTCGCTCTTCAATTTGATAAGGCCTATAGAACCTGCTTACAAGCTTTTGATATGGTCTTTTAAACACTGATTGATGTTGATATGGTTGTAGCTTTAAGAACACATAATCCCTAATTTGTATTCTACTTCTCTTCTTTTGACATCAACTTGCAACTTCATCCTGTTATTGGCTGCATTCAAGTTTTCTTTAGATGACGTAATAAGGCATCTCTAGAGACTAAACTCTAATCAACTTCATGAACTAGACATTCTCTTACATGATATTGTCGAATATTGGGTGGTAGTCGACCATAGAGAGCCTGAAATGGAGTCATGCTAGTTGATGAATGGTACATGGTATTGTATAAGAATTCTGCCCAAGGCAAGAATGAATGCCATTTACAGGGATAGTGGTGAACAAAACTGCAAAGGTACTACTCAATACATTGATCCACAACTTCAGTTTAGCAGTCGGTTTAGGGATGATATGCAGAGCTCATTTTTAATTATGTGCCTAACATTTTGAAGAACTCTCATAAAAAATGATTGATGAATATTAGGTCTCGATCACTAATGATTGAGCGTGGCATTCCATATAGCTTAACTACTCTTTCTATAAATTTTTCTGCCACCATTTTTGCGATGTACGAGTGAGAGAGAGCTAGGATATGTGCAAACTTGCTCAATCTGTCCACTACAACTAGAATTGTATTTTTATCATTAAAAAGGGGCAATCCTTCTATAAAATCCTTGGTAATGTCATCTGAAACTTGGCAAGGAATTGGAAATGGTTGTAACAGGCCATGTGGTGACAAAGTTTGGCTTTTTTTTCTTTGGCATACATCATAAGTAAAAATATACTTGCTCACCAATTCATACACGGAAGGCTAATAAAATTGTTGGGACAACCTTTTATATGTTTGTAGTACACCTAAATGCCTGCCAATCGGTGAATTGTGAAATTCCTTTAGTAATTGTTGTATGATGTTAGATTGAGGGGGTACAACCACTTGATTCTTGAAGCACACCAGCCCTTTTTGTAATTTATATGGATTTCCTGGATCCTCTGCTACCATTTTTTTAATTTTTAGCATTTAGGAATCATCCTCAACTTCTTCTTTTTTATTGCATCCCAAATTGAAGAATGAGACACAAATAAAGTATATAAGTGAGAACTACCCGCTATTCTTGAAAGAGCATTTGCTGCACTATTTTCTTTGCCTAGTTTATATTAAATTTCATAATCATACTGTCACGACCCAAAACAGGGGCCATGACCGGCGCTAGGGAACGGGAATTCTTTCGAATCCGGAACTCAAACAGAGGGGAGTCAAACCTCACTGAGTGAATTACTATAATATATATACATGCATACTAAATGCCAATGCACACAATCAAAAGTATATATATAATATGTATATATACAAGCAATACACACAAATGCAATAAAATCATTTTATATATTTTTATTGAAAATCACTGTTTATGAAGGATCAAATAGAACCCTAAAATATCGCAACCTCAAAACAGTGTTAGAAAACACTCTAGCCATACAGGTTCACTTATTCCAAATATAATCACTTATTCCATTTGGACAGTAGACTGGCCCCGAGACACTAAGTCAACCGAGCTCCAGCAGTCTGACTGTCAGTGTGATTGGCCCCGAGACACTTGGTCAACCGAGCTCCAACAATCACACTTCCAAACCATATCACACATCAAATAATCATATCCAATCAATATCCACAAATGGTCAGTAATATAGCCTAAATGCTATTAGCGTATCGGTATGTACTCGGTCCTAGTGTTGCCCACTAGGTAACACGTTCTATTGATATCCTTCATTGAAATATAAAGCATACATTCATAAAAGTAAATGATGCATGAATTTAAATATAACAGCAACAATAACCATATATATACTAGAAATATACCAAAAGTAAACCAGGTATATTTCGAGTATATATACATCAAAGAAATCCAATCTAATTACAAAATAAGCTAGAAATATTTTCAAAAAAATTTTAAGCATAATTCATTAATAAGACATGCATATAGTTTAAAATATATAGAAAATAACCAAAAATAAACTTAAGTAATAATTAAATCATTATGTATATTTAATCAAAATAAAGCATATATTTCTAAAATCATGCACCCTAGAGCACATATATATAAAATAGTAACTCACACTTAGTGCGCTCCTCGAGATGGGTCCGACGGGCCTGGTCCACTAAGCCTCGATCTCGGCGCAACTAAACAGAAAAAAATAATAGACATCAGAATAAACCTAACGGAAAATCCTAGAAACTCGATCTATAATATTAAACACAGAAACAGAATTAAGGTTCAACCGGACATCATGTTTTACGAGAATTCTACCAAAAATCCGGCAGAACCTCCCCTGTAAAACGGACATCTCTCTACTCAAAGAGTAGAGCTGGCCCTGCAAAGAAACACACTTCGAACAACAAACACAGAAACATATGCACAACCCCTCGGTCGGACTCCAAACTACAGTCTATCGACCAGGGTCCATAATTCACATAACAATTATAAAATACCAAAAATACCCTTATATCACATAAATACATTTAATAAGTAGAAATTACGTAATTAACCTTAAAACACAGTAAAAACCGATGAAAACTCATTTTATTAGAAAAATCGTATATTATATATATAATTGAAAATAATTCACGAAAAATAGTTTTATTTAGTTAAAAATACTAAATAATTTGTAGAAATCATTTTTATACCTTACATAACTATTAAAACCAATTTAACTACATTTTTAGCCAATTAAGGGTAAAATTACCAAAATACCCCTATATATATATATATACTAAAATTACTCCAAAAATTCACCAAAAATAATACAATTATCCAAAATTAATTTTCTCCACATATTTATCAATAATATCAATAATTAAACTCAATTAAATAATTAATTTCAATTAAAAACACAATTAACCCTATTTTTCAAAAATACATAAACCTAAATAAATTCAAAATAAATACATAGAAATTCATAAAAATTCCAAATAAATTTCTATAATTCATTTAAACACCTATATTTATCATAAAACACAATTTCATAATTTAATTAATTAATTTTCAAAAATTAGAAAATGATAATAAAATATTCAAAAATACCCAAAAATCAAAATAATCTCCAAAAATTCTACAAAAATTAACACATGTAGATTAAGCTACTAGGATCAACATTTGTTAGGGGACTTTCCATGAATCAAACAATTCGAAGTTCAAAAAATCAAAAACCCTAAAATGACCGAATTGAAGATTTAGCTCAAACCTCAACAACCACTGGTTTTCAGGCCAAAAGGAGCTTAGAATAGGGACCACCGGAGCTTAAGGAGTCGATGAAGACCGACGATGTCGAAAATGGTGGTCGAAAACGTGATCGACGATGAGGAGCTCCACTTGCTGCCATTGCGAATTTCGGGCGTTCCAGCGGGCTTCCGGTGACCTGGTCATGTCGGAGAGGAAGAGGAAGGAAGGGGGAGGAGGTTGGCAGCAGCTGATGGCAGCGAAGGGCGGTCCGGCGTGGTGGAACGAGAGGCGCAGTGAGGGTAGGGCGTCGGGAGAGAAGGAGAAGGAGGGAGGGGCAGATTGGTAATTTGCCAAACTTGATTTTTGATAAATATAATATATGTATAGGTATGTGTATATATATATATACTTTACACTATATATTAAAATAATATAAAATCACACACATTAAATATACACCACACACATATAATTTAATATTTAAAAATTTAATACACCTAAAAATAATTAAATAATATTAAAAATAATAATAAATAATAAAAATATTAGGGTAGTTAATTAAACCCTAATTAAATAAATAAGTGCACATATATACGTTATTTAGTACTATAAAAATATATATGAGTTCATGCAAGTTCGAAAATCTATTTAATATAATTAATAATAAATAATTTACGTGAAAATTTTCCCGGAAATAGTATTCTCGGGAAAATTTTAAGTAAAACACTTAAAATAATATACAATATTTAAAATAAGTTTTAAATACATATCAACTCGTAAAAATATCATAATTATATACAAAATTATTAACATTGCATATCCCGATGCAGTATAAAAATATTCAAAAACTCGGGATATTACACATACCCTAATAATTTAGAAACCCATTTTTGCTGCTCTAGTGTTGTGAGCCGCTCCTCCAATAAATACTTGAGACTCCTTTGATCTGTTTCAATGTAGAATTTTTTGCCTAATAAATAAGGCCTCTATGTCCAAATTGCTTGAATAATAGCCATCATCTCCTTTTTATAAATTGATAGAGAAAGCTTGTGGTTGCTAAAGGCATAGCTCATGAATGCGATTAGCCTTCCTTGCTGACTTAAGACTACTCATATGCCCTTGCTCGATGCATCTGACTTAATAGTGAAAGGTTCCTCAAAGTTAGGTAATGCAAGTGTAGGTGTAGTAGTCATGGTTGTTTTTAGCTGATGGAAGGTGTTGTTTGCCTCCTCATGCCAATTAAATTGCCCCTTCTTAAGTAGGTTGGTAAGAGGCCTTCTTATGACACTGTAGTTCCGTACAAATTTTCTATAACAACCTATTAAGCCTATATGGTCTCATATTGACAAGGTCAGCTCCCTCCTTGAGATTGACGTGGTGTTCAATTTCTTTTGCTAGAGGTAGTTGTGTTGGTTCTTGAAAGACTGTTTGGAATTTTCTTAACAATTGTTACAACTTTGGATTCATTGATTATTCAAAAAAATTAGGTTCAATTTAAAAATAAATTACAAACATAGCCCCTCTTTGATGCCCCTATTTACTAACGACTTTAATAAAAGTTGCTTAGATGGTATATGCTCCCATACCTTGCAACCTTCTATTTTGATTTTGCTATTGGAATTCCATGGTTTAAGTATTCCAGTTGCATGTCACTGTTCCTAGGCTTTCTAACTAACTAACACCAAGAACCAAGTCCAACCCTATAAGTGGCAATGCCTATAAAGTAAAGATGAAAGGAATACATTGGAGATCAGTGGGGATATTCTTAAATTTTCCTTGGCATTTTAATGACCCTTCATTTGCCACGTTAAAGTCAAAGGTTTATGTAGGCAACACTGGTAGTTACAGCAAGTTAGCCATCTTTTGACTAACAAAATTATATGTAGACCCATTATCGATTAAGACTGCAACTGCTTGTAAGCCAATTTTAGCCATTACTCTTATTGTCTTATGAGATGAACACCTTATTAATGCATGAAGAGAGATTTTAAGTTATTGAAAACTTTCACCAGTTGGTTCCTTCTCATCTAAATTGCCACTACCATCAAGGAGTAAAACTTCTCATCACAGGTAAAGCACAAGCCTTATGCTCTTCTTCTCTGCATTTCATCCTAAGTAAGTCTTTTGAAAGTAGTGGTTATTTTGGATTTATTTGGGATTAATCTTCTATTATGAACTTATTGAAAGGTTTGGTAACTTTCCTTTTTCGTGATAGTTTTCATCCTGCATTCTTGCAAGGCTAATAGCTTCTTTTAATGTCTTAGGCTTGAACATTTAGATGCCGTCAGCAATCTCAGCCTTAAGTCCTCCTATGAATGTTCCCACCAGCACCTTTTGGGTCCATCCTTGTACCCAATTGCCCAACCTTTCAAATTCTTTAATAATCTCCTAGGGAGCTTATTTTTTTTGATTTTGATAATGATTTATCAAATCCTCACAATCAGTAGGACCAAAATGAGACCACAACTCTTTGACAAAAATGTCCTAAGTGACCTCTTTACTTTCTTCATGATATGCCCTACGTAACCATTGCCACCACTAGTTCGCTTCACCTTCCAGATGAAAGGATACTAAGAATCCTTTTTGTGTTTCTAAGGTACCTTGGTATTCAAAGAACTAATCTACTCGTGTAAACCACTCGGTTAGGTCATCTCCAGAATACCTCAGAAATTTAAGTTTTGCCAGCTTGGAATCAAACATTGGTCCTCTTCCGTATGTTTAATCCTGAGCTGCCCATTTAAGTATTGTCCTGTATGCGCAATGGAGATGCATTAGGAAGCCTCATGCCTTATAGTTATAATGTCAAACATCTTGCTAATAGCTGTTTCGATTTATCATAGTTTATCGCTGACTCCTACTTCCATTCAATTAAAGTTAGTTTAGAGGTCTCTAAGGCCTGCTTCAAGATTTTCTATTCATTCCTTGTTAGTGGCCATTGTGTAAAGCTCTGATACTACTGATAGTTCCAAATCAGAGTTCTGAAAATTAAAGAAAGAAAATGTTCTACTTTAGGCGAGAACAAACCACAAGTGTTTTAATAAGAATTTGTCTGCCTTTATTACTTGTACTCAAAGAGTTTATATAATAGTAGGAATAACAACTATTCCTATTTCTTAGCTCACAACTCTAAAAAATAGGTATCTAACAGTTACTAATATAAGATAGCCTGATTATTGAATGAAATAACAATGAAAGTAACAATAACTAATCCTATTTTCAGCAAACTTGATAAATAAATTTGGACTATTTCTTTAGTTTCTTGACTCATTCTAATCCAAATACTCTTGATTTCTTTTAGGCATCCTCTGAGTTCTTCATGGCAGTTGTGCAACTTCTTCCACCTTTCGTTGTTGTCTATCATTACCTCAGTAAGCTCCATGGTGAATTAATTCTGCATAAAGTTTTTAGTGGATTTATTGTCTTACTGTGTCTATTTTAGTTCATTTTTATTTTCTTTTTTGTTGTTTTATAGCTTTTATAAAGTGTTTACTCATTATCAAGTAACCTCTCAATCAGGTTTATTTTGGTTTTATTATTGTTAGCGTGGCTTTCCTTGAATGGCGCTAATGGTCTTCTCTTTGTATTATTATTTTCTTATGTTTTATTGAAAATAAAATTTCCAAAAAAAAAAAATCTACATGTTCATTTGCTTGCTTATTCTTAATTTTTTCTTTTCATTAGTTTTTGTTCCATTACTTAGTTTCGCGTCTGATTTTGGTCAAGCATATGTTAATAAAGAATTTTAACATTAAAGTAGAGGGAAAAGTATGTTGTGTGATTTACTGCTTTTGCTTCAAATCTTGCTTACAAATCCAATTATAGCCCAGTAATCCACCCACTAATTTTTTGGGTTTCTCTTGCTTTCATCTATTTCATTGATATGTACTATCAAAAGATTGAATTTTTTTCTTTTTAATGTTCTGGGTTTTGGCTTTGTAGATGCGCATTATTATATTTGGGGTTGGATTTTTTTTATTTTTTCATAAATTTAGGGTTAAGGGAACTTGACACTCATGAATCTGCAAGTGAAGGTAAATGAACCTTTAAATAAAAATCAATAAATTTATAGGTAAAGGTCAATGAACATGTAGTAGGTTTATTGATCTTCACTTGCAAGTGAAGATTAATGAACCTACATGAAAAAAAAACATTTGACAAAAAAGAAAAAGAAAGACATTTGTTTTTTTTAATCTCACACGTGTAATAACCTGTTGGTTCATATTGCAATATGGATAGGGGTCCATAATATAACAATTGGAGCTACTTTAATAATTAGTGTCCATGAAGCACAACACCTGTCAAACCCAAACTTTAATAAAACCCATTAGAGTTATAAGGTTGGTTTTATATAAAAAAAATAGAGTCAGTTGATCTAAAAAAGCTACAATTTAGAGCTGATTGAATTAGTAGTTGATTGAGTGTTAATCAGCTATTAGCTACTGATATAAAAAAATTTACCAAACACATTCTACTCAACTTTTTAAAACTAAACCTCTATTAGCTGGTCCAATAAGCTAAACCAAACACCCCCTGAATAAAGAAAATATATATGTGGATGTAGGTGGTGGGGTCAGGCATGCACCTAAGTGTTTGGTGACCATGGCACTATATGAGCTTAAAGCCCACTCGGAAATACAAAATGGGCTTATGGCCCAAAATAAAAATGAAGTCACCACTCGGATAAAAGTCGAGACACACTGTACAATAATTAAATTCCACAGAGGTTTCCAAAAGCTGTCATCAGAGATTGGGTTTGGAAATTTGCTATGGGCTTTTGGAATGTCCACCCAACCTTACGGTTGGTCTTCATGTGTGTTTCATATTTTATTACCTTTGACTATTAAATTATTTCCTTATTTTAACATGGATTGCAATCGTTTTCAATTTTATGTTTTAATCCGAGTTTGCACATTACTCCCACTTCATGCTTATGGCCTAACATATATCACAAATAAAATGAATAATAATAATTTACAATCGTACATCACAAATGAATAGGAAAAGGGGTTATAATACTTTGTTCAAAGAAAATGTAAAATAAACAGAAAATAAACCATATATAAACTAAAAATAAACTAATTAATTATGCAAATAAACCTCTCAAGTACTAATTAATGGAATAACTATTTGATAATTAAAAATTACCAAATAATTCCTGCAATAAAGACAAGTTAATACTTTCTCACAAAACAACAATATTATCCACAAAAATCATTAACAAATGATACTAATGGGAAATGGAAATAAAATAACAAAATAGTCCATAAAAATAACTATAATATTTATACAAAATAATATTAAACAACATTGTAATCATGCATAAAATCAAGATATATCTAACAAAACAAGCATGGCAATCATACAAAAATATACAAAACAAGCATTAAAAATAAAATAGAATGGTGCAGAATTTTGATGAAGTGGTAATGCCTCTTTAAAGAGAAGCCGCCTTCTAACCAGGAGGCAATTTTACATTGTCGCAACATGAAGGGGCGACGCCTTTATGAAAAAACATCACCTTTTCAACAGAGACAAGATACATTTTTTAGATTCTCAAAAACTCAATATTCATGCAAATAAATGAAGATTGACACAAATATACAAAGATTAACTATCAATACTGAGTCTTTCATACAATCATGATTCATATATGACTTTAAATAAGTAATGAAACTTAAGAAAGCAAGCAAGAAAGCAATAAATTTAAAGCTTTTAAGGAAATAAAGAACTTAAAACTTGAAAATAGGGAGTCTTACTGATTCAGACGAGTTGATGCTCCAAACTAAGCCCTCAAAGATTAGTTAATTGACTTGAGTACTTTGAATGCAAGAAAATCCTACTCCTTCTCAAGGAAATGAAGTCTTTTAGTTTCCTAAGTCTAATTCTTCTTCTTCTTCTTCCTCTCTTATTTCTTCTTTTTTTTCTCTATTCTCTCTGTGTCTTTTTCCTTTAGAGACTTAATTTTTTTTATCAAAAGAGTCCTTTTTCCCTCAAAAATTCCCTTTCCTTGCCTTTCTTTTTCCTTTTAAGCCTCTCCCCTTATGCTTTCATCATTCCCTAGGCTATTCCCCCTCTTTTTCTTATCTTTTTCCTTTTCTTTTACATCGAGGAATGTCCCAAATCTAAAGCAAGTGAGCTCCAACTATTGCCATTAATGCCATTTAATGCTGCAGGGGATGGTTGTAAAGAGGCATTGCCTTTTTTATGAGGCATCGGTGAGGGTGAAGAGGTGACACCTCTTTGTTAAGATGATTACCTCTTCACCCAAGCTAGGTCTAGGCCTTTCAGCTTGGGCTTTTAAGGATTAGTGTTTGGGTTTCTGATTTTATTTTAGAGAGGTTTTGAGCTTTCCTTGCATTCAAAACTTGTACTTTCTCATTATCAGGCTTTTGTTACAAGTCGATTAAATTAAAGGTGTCCACAGTTTGCCCCCTTGGTTTTTTAAAAAACTAAATTTTTTGAAAATAATTTTTTGAAAAAGCAACATGCATATGAAATAGTAAAGGGTAAGAAAGATATAACTGACCTTTAAGCTTCACTCAAGCAGTCAACCTCAAGAATTCAAACTCAAAAGGTCAAACTTTTATTTGAAATGTGACTGTGATCCTCAGGTTTTCCTAGTCCGATCAATCACTCATTATAGTTTGGCATGATTCCTAAGTTTTCTTGGCTCGAGAAGTCACTCAATAAAAGAGATAAAAATATGACCGTGATCCTCGAGTTTTCTTAGCCTAATCAGCCACTCATTATAATTTGTCATAAAACTTGAGTTTTCCTAGCCCAAGAGTCACTCAGTAGAAGATATGAAAATGAAACTGTGTTCCTCAGGTTTTCCTAGCCCAATTAATTACTCATTATATTTTATCATAAAACTCAGGTTTTTTGGCCTAAGAGTCACTCAATAGAAGATGAAAATGTAACCGTGCTCCTCGGGTTTTCCTAGCTTGATCAGTTACTCATTATAGTTTGTTATAAAACTCAGGTTTTTTTAGCCTAAAAGTCACTTAGTAGAAACTGAAACTATAACCATGTTCCTTGGGTTTTCCTGGCCCGATCAGTTACTTATTATAGTTTGGCATAAAACTCATATTTTCCTAGCCCAAGAGTCACTCAGTAAAGGGATATGCACTTTAGGGATTCAACCCTAACCAAACACCTCCTATGATGTGCACTTCAGGGACTCAAACCTAACCAAATGCTATTTTAAAAAGGAAAATGCACTTCAAAGATTCAAACCCGACCAAACACTCCTTCGGGGATTTAAACTTGACCAGATGCTTTCTCTGCTATGCATTTTGGGGATTCAAACCTAACCAGAAGCTTCTTCTGTTGACTCACTTCGGGGATTCAAACCCTAGTAAACACTTTTTTTTCTTATTTTTACTTTGATTAGAATATCTTCAATTCCCAAACATTAATTTTGGGGTACATCCAAGAGGAAACATAACAATTCTCATAATTTTTTTTGCTCCACTAGGGAGTATATTCCTAATGGGCTAACTAGTATCCCTTTTATCAAATGGGCTTCACTATCCTCCTTTATTTTTCTTTTCAACAAATCTTCCTCCTTTACCCTTCTACTTTTTTTACATATAAATTCCTTTTTGTCTTTTCAAAATCACTTTCACTTTTCTTTCAAATTCTTTTTTATCTCTCTCACTCTTCAAACTCTTTATCACTATGGACACTACACGGACTATGGATTTGCCTATATAAGACCCAGTGGCTCCCATAATACATCCTCTGTATAGTTTTGGGCTCAATATCAGAGATGCGGTCCCTCTTTTTACAGACGTGCAATCCGCTATCTGTGGATTGGCTATAAGAGAGGTTAGTACCTGATTTCTTAAATTTTTCCTATAAATAATATTAAATAACATTGGGTTACTGTTCATATATGCATGTTTATCATTTTAATTGAAAGAAATTAAATTTTATTGAATAAAATTGCAAAAATAAAATTATTCTGTTGGATCACCGACACAAAGAGGTATCGCCTCTTTGATGGGGCGATATTAGAAAATCGCTTCATCACAAAGAGGCAGTCACCTCCTCATGTTAAGGCATTCATAGAGAAGCAATCAACTCTTATCCAAGAGGTGATGCCTCTATAATCGAGCGATTGCCTCTAGCCTAGAGGCGTTTGCCTCTTTGATAGATTTTTAATAGAATTGAATTCATTTTTGAAAAATAATAATTTCACTCTCATAGCTTAATGCCCACTCTCTCAAGGGTGTTGGGAACTTAAGCGATGCCCGTATATGGTATGATGAGCTCAAAGATGCGATGAAGGCTCAGATCCATGACATTGGATTTTTTGATTTTTTCCTAGCACTTTTGGCACATCAAGGGCATATAGACTATTAGCCTCTTCATGCTCTGATGGAGAGATGGTCTAACACCACACATATGTTCCATTTTCCCTTTAGGAAGTTTACACTTGATCTAGTGGCTTTTGCTATAGTCATTAGTATTACTTACACGGGGGGATTCCATTCCTTTTGATGCTAGTGTTTATCGTTTATCTCTCGACCATTTTGCTTTCATTGACCGTCTACTTAGCTTGATCCTAGATATGAAGGGGACATACACAGTGAAGCTCAATTCCATCCAAAGCTTCTATACTCATGCTAGAGTTGAGGTAGCTACCACACCTCGTTAGATTGATTAGGTAGTGAGTGCATTCCTAGTTTACTTGTTGGGCACCACTCTTTTTGCAAACACTACTAGTTCTATAGACTTGAGCTTCCTGATACCCTTGAGAGATCTAGACCTAGTGGCCACATATGAATAAGTCAGTGCATAGAGCCAAGAGGCTTTGTGGTTTTTGGCATGCCATTTTGGTGCTCCCCTCTTCTTTCATTGTCAAGTTCCACCTCAACTGCTATTATCATAATTTACTAATCGTTCTTTATTTCTTTTACAGGATTGGGCTCTAGAGCTAGAGTTGATCATAGGGATCACTCGTGTTATCAACACTCCTTTCCCTGCCATGGCGAGATGAGGCCCCAGTCACATTTGGAGGAGGCCAGTTGCTCACGTGCACATTCTTCATGAGTGACTGAACACTCTTACACATGATGAGGTAGGTACCTGCAAACATAATTATAATTAGTAACATATTTATTAATCAAATTCATTCACTTATCGGCTTTTTTTCATTGTTATGTTAGGATCTGTAGGGTCCCCAGGTTGGATGGTCTTTTTGTCACAACCCAAAACAGGGGCCATGACCGGCGCTAGGGAACGGGAATTCTTTCGAATCCGGAACCTGTAGCAAGCCTAAAAATAAAATAAAACATGCAATAATAATAATAACATAAATAATAAATTGTGCAGCGAAAATAATATCATAAATAATTAAATAATAATCCACCATGGGATTTAAATCAACAACTCATCTTATATATATAAATAAACTTTTAATATAATCCAGTTCAAATCTTTAAAATACATAACTCACACAAATATAACACAACACCCTTTAACAATTTTACAACTATTGCAGTGTCTAGATTATAAAATAAAACTTAGACAAGCAGTTTACATAATGAAGTCGGGGCAGAAGAAATCCGGTGTATGAGTCTGCTACTGAGGTCTGAAGACAATAACTCTCTTGAAAAATAGTCAACGGAGGGGAGTTAGACCTTACTGAGTGAATTGCTATAATATATATACATGCATACTAAATGACAATGCACACAGTCAATAGTATATATAATAAATATATATACAAGCAATTACATACAGATTCAGCAAAATCATTTTTTTATATATTTTCTGAAAATCACTGTTTATGAAGGATCAAATAGAACCCTAGCAAATCGCAACCTCAAACAGTTTTAGACAACACTCTAGCCATACAGGCTCACTTATTCCAAGTATATTCACTTGTTCCATTTGAACAACAGACTGGCCCTAAGACACTAAGTCAACCGAGCTCCAGCAGTCTGACTGTCAGTATGATTGGCCCCAAGACACTTAGTCAACCGAGCTCCAACAATCACACTCCCAAATCACATCACACATCAAATCAAATCAATCCGATCAATAATCCACAAATAGGTTAGTAATATAGCCTAAATGCTATCAGCGTACCGGTACGTACTAGGTCCTAGTGCTACCCACTAGATAGCACGTTCTATTGATATCCTTCATTTTAAATATAAAATATACATTCATAAATAAATGATGCTTGAATTCCAATAAAATAGCAACATAAACCATATATATACTAGAAATATACCAAAAGTAAACCAGGTATATTTCGAGTATATATACTTTAAATAAATCCAATTAAATTACAAAATAAACTAGAAATATATTCAAAAACATTTTAAGCATAATTCATTAATAAAACATGCATATAGTTTAAAATATACCGAAATATACTAAAAATACACCAAAAGTAAACCTAAGTAATACTTAAATCATTTATGCATATTTTATCAAAACAAACCATTCATTTCTAAAACATGCACCATAAAACATATATATATAAAATAACAACTCATTATTTATTGCGCTCCTAGAGATGGGTCCGACAGGCCTGGTCCACTAGGCCTCGGTCTCGGTGCAACTAAACAAACAAACGACCACAGAATATCAGAATAAATCTATCAGAATTCCAAAGACTTGATCTAGAATACTAGACACAGAATCAGAATTTGACCGGACATCACATTTTACAAGAATTCTATCAAAAATCTGACAGAACCTCCCCTGTAAAACGGACATCTCTCTACTCAAAGAGTAGAGCCGGTCCTACAAAGAAATACACTTCAAAATAGACACAGAATTCATAATCAAAACCCCTCGGTCGGACTCCAAACTACATTTCACCGATCGAGGTCCACAATTCACAAAATATTATAGAAATACCAAAAATGCCCTTATATAATAAAAATACATTTTATAAATTCAAATTACGTAATTAACCCTAAAAAACATAAAAAAAAACTGATAAAAACTCATTTATTAGAAAAATTGTATATTATTTATATAATTTGAAAATAATTTACAAAAAATAGTTTTAATTAGTTACATTTTTATACCCTAAATAACTATTAAAACCAATTTAATTACATTTTTAGCCAATTTAGTGTAAAGTTACCAAAATACCCCTTTATATATATATTTACTAAAATTACTCAAAAATTCACCAAAAATAATATAATTGCACAAAATTAATTTTCTCAACATATATTTCAATAAGATCAATAAATATACTTAATTAACCAATTTATTTCAATTAAACACATAATTAACCCTATTTTTCAAAATTACATAAACTTGATAAATTCCAAATAAATATATAAAAATTCACAAAAATTACAAATAAATTTCTATAATTCATTTCAACACCTATAATTACCATAAAACACAATTTCATAACGTAATTAATTAATTTTTGAAAATTAGAAAATAATAATAAAATAATAAAAAATTCACAAAAATCAAAATAAATTCCAAAAATTTCAACATGTAGATTAAGCTTCCAGGAGAAAAGTTTGTGAAGGAAGTTTTCATGAATCAACCAAATTGAAGCTAAAAAAATTTTGAAACCCTAATAGGCTGAAATGAAGAAATTGAAACCTAAGCAATTCTAGACCAAATCAAGTGAAACAAAGCTTGGAATCACACTCACCGGAGCTCAAGGAGAAGATAGAGACCGGTGGTGTCAAATTTGGTGGCCGAAAACGGCTTGATCGGAGTTGACTTCAAGTTTCGGTCTCTCTTGAAAAATTCGGTCAAAACACACTGGAAATGGGTGCTTCAGGCGTCGGGAATGGCTAGCAAGGGAGGAGGAAGGCTGAGGGGCACAGTGACAGCAAATAAATCAGCTAGAAATGGCCAGAAATAGTGGAAATCGATACGGAGGAAAAATGAAGAAGACAATGGTATTTTGATAAATAATGCAAACTTTATAATTTTGATAATAAATTATGTATATATGTATATATATATATATCCACACTTATATTCTAATAATATATATTCCCACACAAATATTTTATTATATTTAATAATTTATACACTTAAAATTAATTAATTAATACAAAAATTAAATAATAAAATTAAGGAAATTAATTAAGCTCTAATTAATTTAAATAAATACAAATATATACAATTTATTTTAGCATTTTAAAAATTATATATGAGTTCATGAAAATTCATAAAATTAGTCAAAATAATTAGTATTAAATTATTTACGTATCAATTTCCCTGAAAATATAATTTTCGGAAAAATTTTACGTAAAGTACTTAAAATAATGTAAAATAATTAAAATTAGCTTTAAACAAACAACAAACTCATAAAATATCATAAATATATACAAAAATTATTAACACTGCATATCCCGATGTAGTATAAAAATATTTAAAAACTCGGGATATTACACTTAGGCCATGGTTCACTCAATTCTACTATCCTAGAAGAGGATACTACTCTGAGGGCTTGATAGCTGAGTTTGGTACCTCAGCGAGAGAGCACACCAATGGCGGATGGCTGCTTAAGTGAGACGACCACCCCTCGCTCCTCCCCGATATATTTTCTAGGCACATAAGTTAGAGGGAGATTAGCTTGACCAGGCTTTGGTGGGAGATGATGCTATTGATTTTTGTAAGAGAAGGAAGTCTCGATATATGGATTTTGGGTGCCTCTACCTATACCTGCACCTACACATCAAGTAAGCATGCAATTATATTAAATATATATTTTACATTCATACTTGTGGGTTTTGTTTCCTAACTTAATCTTTATTTTTAGGTGCCAGCTAAGGCACCAACCCCTCATTCTAGGCCTACAGCACAGGAGAGGCCTCATTAGTGTCCTCACATTATGCTTAGTGGTGAGGGTACCTCCTCTGGTGCCCCATCTACTAGGTAGCCTTCTAGCTCCAAATCTCCAATGATAACTAGTAGGCTTATTGCCACTCTTGACTTGCTGACTCATTGTTGGATGCCTTCAGGTAAGCTCTCTCATCAATTCTTAATGCTAAACAAGAGCTTGGAGCCTGAGTTCTCACCAAAGGCCACTACACATGTGAGTTCCCTTCTTTCAAAGTCCTATTCTCAAATTTGACTTAACACATGATTAATTTTTATAATATATTAATTACATAAATACGTCGAGATTAGGGAGAGTATATGTATAGGGTGATTGAGGCCTATCAAGACTTCTTGGTGCATATGACATAACAATGGAAGGTAATAATTACACCTTATTTCTATATGTATGCATGCTCTTATGATTTCTTACCTTTTATTTCATTTTGACAAGATTGAGATGAGGCTAGCCAGGCTAGGATTACTACTCTTGAGTGTCAGCTTATTGCTCTTCAGGTTGTAGGTGACGAGGAGGAGGATGACGTGAATGATGATGAGGAGGAGGAGCCAAGTGATGAGCATGCTGAGGATGAAAAGGATGATAATGGAGTTGATCTTGGAGATGATGAGTAGAGGGATACTTCAGAGGTCTTCTAGTATAGGATCATTTTAATTGTAGGCATTTTTGCTATCTTGCACTATTTATATGTTACTTTCTAAATTAACTTTCACTTTATCATTTTAATATTTTGTACTGAATGAATGATGTACATTTAAATTCATATTTTGGCAATATTTTGAATCAATCAAAGGATTTTTACTACTGAAATGCTCTCCTCTAAATTTACATGTACTGTACAATCATTCTACAACAACACAAAGATTAGTTTCACCTGTTGGAGAGCGTTGCCACTTCATAGAGGCGTCATCTCTTTATAAAGAGATAACAGTGAATTGCCTCTTCACACAGAAGCACCGCCTGATTATAAAGGTGATCACCTCTACAAGTTCAGTCTGTAGCTACTTAAATCTTAGCTCTTTTTCAAAAATCCCCAATTCTTCCATTCACGCGAATTCTTTTCATTCTCCCTCTCTAGACAACATCCCATCCTCCCAATATGACTGAAAGAAGCTTGAAATAGCTACAGCCAATTCTAAAAAGCCTGGATGGTAGATTATGGGCTAGATTAGAGCCGTTTTACTTATCCCTTTTTTTTATCTTTGCATGCTAGGAAGATTAATTTCCCATTTCTCCATGTTCTTGCTCAATTCTGGGATCCTTAAAAGCATGTCTTCAGATTTAACACAATAGAGTTATGCCTCATACTAAAGGAATTTGAAGCTGTCTTGGGCTCTCAAATGGATTCTTCTTATTAGATTGTAATTCCTTTGATTAAAACCCTAGATTTACACTCCATCCAATACCAAATGTCTAGGCTATTAAACCTTTTCCCTCAATCTTCACTTCACCATATCTATGGTAATAAGATTTTGATGAGCTCTTTTCTCGAAGCTATTGTGACTGTAGATAGCAATGAGATTTATTGGCCTCAGATGATTGCTCTTTGTGTATATGCTCAATTTATTCTAATTTACCCTTCTGGCAACTGTGACCTGAAATTTCTTCACATTTTGGATCAAGTGAAGGCTGGCCTAAATCCTTTCTCTTTTATCCTAGCAAAGAGAATCATTGGACTCGACAACTTTTCTAAAACTAGGTGATTCTTAGAGAGTCCTCTACTACTGGAGGTGAGCTTCTTTTCTATTTCCACTTACTGCTTCTTGCCATTTTTACCCATTCATTTTTTTCACAAGCATGGTTTCATAAAAAGTTAAGGTTGCTCAAACCTTTTAGAGACATTACACATTACAAAGCCAAACACTACCGTACCAGGAGACTCTACCCCTATTCCAAAGGATGTTCAGAGCTAGTTGTCTACATTTTCTAACACTTTAATTCAGTGGATGTGCCTATGGTAGAGATTGCAGCATATGATCATTCGATCCTATACCCACAGCATTCCACTAGCTGGTCTCCACTTTGCCACTTTCTACAATCCAACTCGGCTTTATGGGCAATATGGGTAAAAACAACTAATTGTCGAGTTGGTTGATGAATTTGAGCTAAGGTCTCTTTCTGAAAACTTTATAGACAACTTAGTTGCTACTTAGCCTCAAAAAATCATTTAGAGGTTCATTAACTACAACAGAGATCAGTCCACTGATGACTAGTATAAGGTATGTATCCAATTACAATAGACAAAGAAGGATGAATTCACAAGAAACAAAAGGATAAGGGCATTACAGGCATTGAGTGCTTAAGGTATTCAAAAGAAAAGCAAGCATCACTAGTTTATAAAATTAAGTCTTTATTTGCTTTTTGTTGGATGGAATTTCCTTTCTAGTTAAACAATGTGTAATAATCATTTAAAGTAACGTTCAAAAATAATAAAGGCAATCCATTTCGTTTAATTTAAGCACAAAGTAATTATACATCTTGCTTCTTACATATTTCCTATCGTTAATTGGCTTACCCTTATAAGTTTTCGAACTAACTATTTCTCTCTCTCTCTCTCTTTCTCTTTCTCTTTTTATATGTCTTTTACTTTTTCCTGGATTGCCCTTTCAGGTTTTTAATCCAGCAAGACTTTTCTTTTTTTTTAATTTTTAATTTTTTCTGTTTCTAAATTTTGCCCAAGCAACCTCTTTTAAGGCTTTCTCCCTAGCGAGACTTTACAAAAAGTATTTCTTGAGCTTATCCAGATTAATGGGATCTCTAAACTCGTTTCTTTCTAAATTAGATAAAATAGCAGTGCTCTTGGAAAATAGCTTTTTCACTTGATACAGACCTTCCCAGTTCGACTTGAACTTTCCCCGCGAATCCATCATAATGGGCCTAGTAAGCTTCAAGACTAAGTCACCCTCTTTAATTTTTTTTGGCTTAATCTTTTTGTTATAAGCTCGGGCTATCCTTTTCTGATACAGCTGAGAGTGATACATGACTTTCATTTTCTTTTCATCAAGCAGTGTCAACTATACCAATTGGCTTTCAACCCATTGATACTCAGGGATTTTAGATTTTAAGAGAACCTTTAATGATTGAATTTTGACCTTGACAGGCAATACTGCTTCATACTCATATACCAGAGAATACGAAGTAGCTCCTATTAATGTTCTGGCAACAGTCCTATATCCCCATAATGCGAATTGTAGGTAGCTTGCCCAGTTTTATAGTTCTCCAATATCTTGGCTAGGATCCTCTTCACATTTTTATTTGTTGCTTTTACCGCTCTATTCACCTGTGTATTGTAAGGAAAGAATTTATGATGTTCAATCTTATATTCCTCTAAAGTGGCCAATTCTTCCCTAAACTGGATATTATTATCAATGATGACGTGATGAGGCAACCCATATCTGTAGATTATATTCTTTTTTGTGAACCTCACCATCTGTTTTACCCCAATAGTCATGAACGATTCCTTTTTAACCCATTTAGAGAAGTAGTCGATTGCTACTATAATATAGAGATCACTGTTAGATGTCTTCGGCCTTATCTCTCCAATGATATCAATTCCTTAGACTGTGAATGGCCAATAAGAGGTTAATCCTTGAAGTTCTATAGAAGGCAAATGGCTCACATCACCATACATTTGACAGTTATGGCATTTCTTTACATATTTCACACAATCTACCTCCATGGTTAGATAGAAATATCATTACTGAGGTAATTTTTTTAGCGAGGACTATTCCATTCATATGTGGTCCACATACACCCTCATGAACTGTTTCCATAATTTTTCGGGCCTTGTCCTTATCACCATATCTCAAATGTAATCCAGTTGGCATCCTTTTGTATAACATCCCATTATGGTTGATGAAGTTTTGAGATAGCATCCTCAGTGACATTCTTTCTTTTCTATCAGCATCATTAGGGAACTGTCCTATCTCAAGATATTGTTATAGATTATGAAACTAAGGCTTCTCTGTAGGGTTGATCGACATTATTCTAATCTTTTTATAATAGTGAGTCTAGGATTTTACTAGAATAAGGGGCTTAATCTCGACTTGCTTTCCTCCTTCCCATGTTGAAGCCAGAGTAGCCAAAGAATCTGCCATTCGGTTCCCTTTCTGCAGTAAGTGCACAAATCTACATTGGGTGAAAGATAACAAAATCATGGCCGAGTATTCCCATTATAGTCTTAGCTTATATTCTCTCACTTCCCATTTATTAGGGATCTGTTTCACTACTAGCATCGAGTCTCCGTATACTATGACCTCTTCTACCCCCACATTCCTAATTGCCTCCAAACTAAAGATGCAAGCTTAATATCAACTTAATTATTGGTGACGTCAAATTCCAATTACTTTACCATCGAAATCATTTCTCCTTCTAGCGAGACTAAAATCACACCAATACTTGCTCTTCTATTATTAACTACTCCATTAAAATACATTTTCCATGCCTAGATCTTTATTGCCCCTAGGTGCTCATCCGAGAATTCCAACTCCTATTCTTGTCCACCATCAACTGGATTATAAGTTGAGAAGTCCGCTATAGCTTTCCCATTTATCACCTTTTTAGCTACAAAATTTATGTTGAATTCGGTAAATAGGACCAACTATCTAGCTAATTTCCTTATAAGTGATGGAGTCTGTTGGAGATATTTGAGAGGATCATGGTTAGAGATTGCCAAGATTTTGTAAGACTGGAAGCAATGTCGGATCTTTTTAGTCGCCCAAATTACAGCCAAGTAAGTTCTTTCAACTAGACTATAATTAGCATCATAAGGCAGAAATTCTTACTCAGATAATACACAACATGCTTAACCCTTCCTTCTCCTTCATATGCTAGCATTGTGCCAATTGTATCCTTCTCTATTGCTAGATAGAGAATTAAAGGCTTACTCGGCCTTGGCAGCTGTAAGACTGAAGGATTCATCAGATAATTTTTAATAGTTTTAAAACCTTATTGACATTTGTTATCCTAAATAACTGGCTAATTCTTCTTCAAGAGCTTGAAGATTGGCTCACATATGGTAATCAACTTGGCAATGAACCTATTGATGTATTACAACTGTCCAATGAACCCCCTGACCTCTTTCTCATTTTTTGGTGCAGTCATTTCTCTGATCACTCTCACTTGATTTGGATCCACCTCTATGCCTCTCTGGTTAATAATATGCCCTAGTAGCTTTCCAGAGGTTACCCTAAAATACATTTCTTCGGATTCAACCTGAGGATATACTTTTCAGCTCTCGTCAAGAACTTGTCTAGAGCCTCAAAGTTCCCTTCTTTGGTCAGAGAATTTACTATCATGTCATCCATGTAAACCTTTATCTCTTTATGGACTATATCATGTAACAATATGGTAGTCATCCTCTTATAAGTAGCTTTTACATTTTTTAACCCGAACAACATAATTGTATAATAATAAACACCCCATTTAGTGGTGAAAGAAGTCTTCAACTTGTCAATTATAGCCATTATAATTTGGTTGTATCCTAAAAAGCCATCCATAAAGGAGTACATAGCACTGGAAGTCCCATTATCCACTAAGGTGTCAATATGCGGTAAAGGAAAATCATCCTTTAGATAAACCTTATTCAGATCCCTATAGTCCATGCACATCCTGACTCTCCCATCTTTTTTAGGAACCAAAACTATGATGGCTAGCCATTTACCACTTCCAAGAACTTTGCTTTCAGTTTTTTCTCCACTTCTTCTTTAATTAAAAGAGCCCATTCTAGCCTTAATCTCCTTTTTTTTTTGTTTTATCGGTGTGACATGAGAATATATGGGGATCCTGTGTTCTACAATCTCCCTGTCAATCCTAGACATATCCTCATAGCCCTAAGCAAACACTTTATATCTTCTTTTTAATGTTCTTTTATTTTTTCTCTCTCATCAGGAATTAAATCAAAAGCAATAAGCTGCATCTGTAGCAGGAGCATTCTATGCTCTTTATTCATTTTGAAAAAGACAAAACCAATAAAATTCAAAACATGACAAGGAGCCAACAAGTACACAAAATTATAGAAACAACGATGACAATAATTGACATTACCACCTAATTACCATAGTAGTTCAAGAAAAGACATGTTCTAATGACCTAAAGATCAATTAAATAAACCATAAGCTTTAATGCCAACTTTGTCACAACCCGAACCTGAAGGAACGCAACCGACACTAGGGAATAGGAAATGTAAAAAATGCATTCGAAACCCATAGTAAGTCTTAAGAATTTTTTTTCACAAATTAATAACAATTTCAAAATAGTAAACCATACATAAAACCATGAATATCAATATCAAATACTTATAACATAAATCAATACTTCCAATATAACAATATCTCAAAAATCATAAATACCAATAATACAAGTCTGATAAATAACTACTGCAGTATCTAGAATTCGATTACATCATACACAAGTCATTTAGACATACATAAAGTATCTGATGAATAAGAAACCCGGCGTAGACAGTGACTACTCGCAAATTGACAATGAGGTCCTAAAAAAAAATTAAGGGGAATTAGACCTCACTAAGTGAATCAATTTTATGAAATGCATGCTAGTTTTAAAACATTTTGTTAAAACCCTTTTTAAAATAAAATCAATATAAATGTACATATTAAAATCATTAACCTTTCTCAAATATTTTTAATAAATAAAATACCTTTCAAAATCACAATTCACTTTCATATAAATTTTAATACGAAATCATATAAATAGCTATTTAGGTGGAAAACCTGGTAGAACACCTATACCATCTAGTTCTGATAGCTACTTGGCTCACTTAATCCAATTGATTGTCGGTCCCAGAGAGCAAGTTCGACCAGGGTCCAGCCACAGTTGATCTCTTATTCCAAATGATTATTGATGCCCAAAGAGCATACTCGACCAGAGCCAAACCAGTATCATACCTCTTCCCAGAGAGCAAGCTCAACCAGGGCCCATAATATCACAACTCTTGCCCAAAGAGCAAAGCGCAACCAGGGCTCTCAATACCAATCAATGGCCATATATAATCGTTACTAGTGCACACATCGTCCTGCTGACACCCACTAGGTGGCACGTTCTACCATTTTCTCTAAATTATATAAATAAATAATTAATTAAATAAATTAGAGTGAAATAAATTCCATAAAGCATCTTTTCAATATATATTCATGATAAATAAAGGAATAATCATGCATATGACATATAAATCATGCATGTGACAATATAAATAAATTCTTATAATCAATTTATTTATCATTTTAATCATATAAAAATATAATTTAAAATTTCACAATAAAAATTTCATAAAATCAACTCACAAGTCGAGCATGCTGGTCGACGTGTCCTCTGTTGTCCAAATGCTACAGCTCTGGTCCTGGAGTTCTCTAAAATAAATAATTCTTATTTAAAATATGCTTATATAAAAAAATTTATAAAATTCTCAAAATTATTAAAAACATGGGATAATGAGATTAACTCGATTTAAGACAGAATGCTACACAAACTCGAAATTTAACAGATACCATTGTAACGTTTTATAAAAAATCTATTGAAAATTCGGTAGAGTGTCCTTTATAAAACAAACATCTCTCTATCGAAGTAGAGCCAATCCTAGACGAAAATGACACTTCTAACAGTCTCACAACTCAACAACTCGAGTTGGGCCCCCACACTACACTTATGCCCAACCACGAACTAATTTCACAACAATAACAAAATAGTATAATTTTCATTAAAATCATCTATAAATCATAAAAATTCATTTAACCATCATAATTCAATTTATTTCCAAAATAAATAATACAATTCTAATTTATAATTTATAATTGAAATTTCATTAACAAAATCGATTTTCATATTTTTACAACTAATTTAACATTAATTGTAAATAATTATTCAAAGCACTTAAATATATCATAAACAAATAACTTATTTAAGCTTAAAAATAATAAATAAGTTTATTATTCTATTATTTTCTAAAAATTATTAATTAGCTAAAAATAGGAAATAAGTTATAAAAATTATTTTAATACTATTATTATTCAAAATCTGTCTAAAACATAATAATTAACAATAAATTTACTTAAAATACAAAAATCACCAATTTATAATTATTTTGCCAAAAATTCAATTTTGGCATAGACTTTCAAAAATTCATAATTAAAAATCTATACATAATTTTACAAAACTTTCTTCACAAAGATTTATCAACATAATATATAGAATTTAATAAAAATATAAAAATTTTCATCTCAGAATAGTGCATGAACAAAAACTGAGACTCAAAAAATAAAAAATTTCCAGAAAAATAAATAAAAATCATAAATGGATAGCTCATAACCTCTACATCAAATTATCTCAAAGAAACTATATCTAATTAAATCTAATTGAAGCTCAATTTCATAAATTAAATAAAAAAACCTAGAAATTAATTTCTCAAAATTGAAGTCATTACCGGTGTTAGAATCCAAAATTGTTTGAGGGGAATGATTACCTAAAGGGAGAGGAACAACTTGCACTCTCCGGTGAGGTCCCGTGTCGCCAGAATTGGCTTCGATGACTCCTCCTATTATGGCCAAAAATAGAAAATGATGGAGGAGGGAGGAGCTTCGTCAGCTAGAGGTGGCTGTTGGTGGTGGTGCGACTCGACGGTGACGTGGTGGCAATGCCTGGCTTGGTTAGGGCTAACCAGTGTTGACGATGGTTGTGGTGGTAGCGGCTTCAGGAGGGAGAAGAAGAAGAAGGTGTGGAAGAAAAAGAAAAAGGAAAAGAAAAAAAATAGCTACTGTTTTTTTTTAATTAAAAAGGTACCATAATACAATTAAAAATAAATAATATATATATATATATATATATATATATATATATATAAGTACAAGGTACAAAAGTACCCATTATAATATTTTAAAATTAAAATATTTCTCCTTAATTATTCACACACACACACTTAAATATATATATATATACTCTTTAACAATTAATTAAAAATAACATTTACTAAAATTACACAAGTATTATTAATCTCATAATAATTAACACTAATTAATTAAAATAATAGTTAAACTTAAAAATCCACATTTAGTATTAATAATTGAAAATTCGGGTCTTTACAAAAAACATCACACAAATAAGCAAAGTCAAACCTTATTGCATTAACTTTGGAAAAGAAAATGTCATTAGTTTCAAATAAGTTGGAAAGAGAAATGTCAAGGACATCATAGAAAACATCTATAATAGAATAAAAAACATAGGATTCAAAGTTGAATTCCTCTTCCTGGTCAACAGTGTCCTTCAGCTTTACTGCAGGGATGTCCTCTTCTGATTATGAAGTCAACACTAGTTCCTCCACTATCGGCTCCTCAATAGCAACTTCATTGACCCTAATCACATGTTCATCAAAAATTTCAAAGTCGAGAACTAATTTCTTAGCAATCATCAAAGGCTCAAAAGCTTCTCTATAGGGATAGTTAGCACTTTCCTCTACGAATGTTTCCCATAGTGTCTTCTTCTTCAGTTTGACCTTTGCTCTGTTCTTCCCAGACTTTCCCTTAGCTTCTTCCTCTTTATTAGACTCATCTGCTTCTGGATACCTTACCCCATGCTGTAAGATTGGCACTTTCGGTTTAATAAACTCAAGTGGGCCTTGCTAATTCTTCCTCAATACAATTCTAGGCAAAAAGTTCATGCTCTTTATTATACTTATAATTCTTGGGTTCAACTCATCTTCATAGATCATGCAAACCTCAAAACTCAGACTGACTGAAATTTCACTTGGAGTTAATTTCAAAGCAGCGACAACAGCTTTGGTTTCTGCTGTGATAGTGACTACCCTTCCCTCATGCAAAAATTTGATATTTTGATGAATAGTAGATGACACTCCCCCTAGAGGATGAAACTATAGCCTCCCTAAAAGAATGACAAAAGTGACTGGAATATCAATGACATGCAAGTTGACCTAAACTTTAATAAGCCCAGTCTTGACCAAAGCTCTAAAAGTTCTCTCAACTGGCCACTTTGCATCATTATAGGCCTTGATGACCACATCATATGGCTTTAGATTAATTATTGTCAGTCCAAACTTTGGAATAATTTTTAAAGGACAAACATTAATGGTGGACCCATTATCAACAATAACATAACATGTTAATTTCCTTTCCACCTTGGCCTTTATGAACAAGGCTTTACTGTGGTCTTTACTTTCCAAGGGTAAGTCATTGTCTGTCAAAATAATTGCCTCCAAATGCCTATCTATCAACAAATCCACCATTTGTTTAAGAGTATGGGTTGAGGGGATCTTCTTGTAATCAAGGGCCATAACCAGTGTTTCCCGATGGGCTTGAGAGTTCATAAGTAACTCCCAAACACTGGCGAGAGTTTTCTTATCTCTTTTGGTCTCAACAGCTTTCTCATCTTTCTCTAGTTCTTTTTTTAAATAAACTTTCTCTTTTTTTGGTTTAACATCTTTCACTTCCTCGCTCTTCTCAAGCTTCTCAATTGATTGGGTTGTCTTCCTTTCATGATTTTTTCATAAATCAATTACTTCCCCTCCTTTATCATTGGAACTCTAAATGTCTAGAACATTCACATGAAGCTCCACAGATTGCTGGTTCAAGTTCAAGTTTAGGTTCAGGTTTTTTAGTTATGGTTTTAGTGGTGTGGATATGGCATCAATGAAAGAATTAAGGACTTATTCCTCTGTTAAGCCAGTATTGATCATCAGGATGTGTGGATTTAGTGGAGGTAGATTTTAGTAGTTAGGCAAAGAGTTATTTTGAGTGTTCAATTTTCTGGTTTTAAGGTCAATTATTTTGCCTAAATTAATCAAATCTTGAACTTATGCTACAACTGTCAGTGTCATGTCTGATGTTTTGGTGTATTTACAGTATAATTTTAGGTCGGCAATTAGAAAAGGAGGTTTTTGAGGTAAGGGTCACAGTGGGTTATTTTCAATTAGTTTCTCTAAGACTTTAGAGAGGTCTTCCTAAGTTAGAAAAACATCGGGATTATCTAACAATATTGATCTGTATATTACTGCTTGGCCCAATTCCACTACTGGATCTAATCCTTTCTCTGCTTGTAAATATTCCACTGAGGAATTTTTTCTCATGTGCTAGATCGAATTCTTTCTTAACTCCAAATCTATATAGTTCTTTACAATTTTGAATCCCCAAGTCTTTTAGCTTTTTAGAGAGCGGGAGCACACACTCTTCTATAGCTATTACTAGGTGATCAAATTCAACTGGCCGGTGCTTCATCTGTGATAATTTTTCTCTCCATCTAATCATGTAATCTATAAAGGATTCGCTGAATTTTTGCTTTACGTTCTGTAGGTCTCTTAAAGATGCTTCTATTTGAATATTAAGACTATACTACTTTACAAATGTAGCATATAATCTCTCCCAGTCAGCTTAGATATGGGATTCCAAAGCATAATAACATCTTATGGGTGGTTCTTCTAGAGACAGAGGAAATTGCTTCATAATCTGTGCCTTGGTAAAACCAATTGTCTTCATATGAGTCACATACTACGAGTCACATACTACTTCAAATATAAATAAGGATCCTCAATGCCAGTGAATTTCTTTATGTCAGGGAACTTAAACTTCCGAGGTAGGGTGTTATCATCTTCATCCAAACTGATATCAGAGTAGTTCATCAAAGCATCTATTCCCTTCTCTTTCATTATCAACTACATTTGAGCCATGGTCTTGGTTACATTTTTAGCCTAATCAGATTTTTCTACATTCTCTGTAGTGTTTGTAGTCACATTTTGTATGGCTATAGGCTCCACTGCTAAGATTTCCTAATCATCTTCTCTTTCTTGTCTTCTAGAGTCTTCAACATCCAAATCAAATGGTTAGGGCTGAGGTGATGGCGGTTGAGGTGCTAGTGGTTCTTATCTAACTGGTCCCCTCATTTCAGACATAATCTCTCTCATAATTTCCTGGGTCTGAAAGACTATTTCTACCTTTAACTTATCCCTAAAAGCCTCAACATTAACTCTGTCATCTCGATTTCTCTAGAAATCCTAACTAAGTGATCAATGTCAGACCGTTTCCAGCTAGAAGACTATCCTGAATCTATATTTGCAATCACTATAGATTAGAAATATGCATGACATGTATACATAAGATGCAAGTTCAACCAATAAAAACGGAACTCAACATATATCTATTTACACATAATAATAAAAAATAAAATATAAAGCTCTCAAACGGTATCTCCAACCATATTTCTCCTACACACGTGTTCATTAGTGAGTTCCTTGTCCTTGGATTATTGTTCTGGGTTTTAATTATTAAAAAAGGATAATAAAAATGACAGATGCAAAACAACTCTCAAGATGGTACAAATAAATAGTGATTTCTTTAACTAATTCTAAATTCCATTTTAATGAGCCAAGAATGACATTAAAGGCCCATCTTGTCAAGGTTTATTAATAATGGGCTTGGGTCTTATTCAAAGAATTACTATATGGCATCAAACACATGTATTTGGGAAAAAATCCTAATGGAAATTGCTAAGTCATTACATGAGTTGAGTCTTGGGTAATAAGCTTCATCACCCACAGCTATATACCTCCATTACGTCTTTTTACTCAAGGTCTGTCCGATGTAGATAAGTACATACTATGAGTGATAATAATTGAATACTCCACCACTAGGTTTGAGTGAAACACAAATAGCAAAGTAAAGACGATTGTTAGTTTATTTGGGACTTGGTGTGCATGTTATGTGAAAACGTGTAGTGAATGCAAGAATTTGTAAAGGAAATAAATAAACAATCAAAGATGATAAATTACAAAACACTTAGAATCAATTTCTCTATCCCCAGTGGAGTTACCATTGTAGGCGGTTGGGTCAGGAGCACCCAAGTGTTTGGCAACCACAACACTATGTGAGCTTAAAGCCCACTAGGAAATACAAAATGAGCTTGTGGCCTAAAATAGAGATGGAGTCGCCACCCAGATAAAAGCTAGGACACACTTGTAAGCACCCAATTTCAGAATGACTTGAGTTTGGATGCGACAGAGAACCCAATGATGAAAATTGACTGTGAAATTAGGTTTATTGGATCTGATTTATTGGTTTTAAACTAAAATGTAAATTATTATTAGGATTTATTTTTAAATTTTCTTTATTTATTATTATTATTATTATTATTTATTTTCAAAAAAATAAAAAGAGAAAATTCAAAAAAAATATAAAAAGAAAAAAATTAAAAAAAAAAGGGAAAATTCACCAAAAGGCCAAATAGGCCTAAAAAAAGTTAATTAACTAAAGAAAGGAGATGGGCCAATGGCCCAAATGGACCAAAATAAATTAATTTGGCAGTAAAAGTGGCGCCATTAGCCAATTTCACGATTTTTTTTTTTAGTTATTTGTTTATCTAGTTGTTTAATTTTATCATAATTCCTAATAATTCAAATTGTTAGGATTAGATTATATTAGATTTTTAGTTTTATTATCTTTTTTTTATATATAAATAAAGGGATTTTCTTTTCACAAGAGAGGCTCCTAGGGTTTTATTTTATTTTTTTTGCCTTTCTAATTCTTAGCCGTGAGTCAAAAAAACTCAATTTTTTCTCTCTTATTTTTTCACATACTTTTTTTAAGTTCTTTGTCAAAAAATCATATCAAATAAACTAAACCACAGACAAACACAACAAAAGTCATAGGCTTTTTATCAACAGTGATTATCCTTCTGAGGAAAATTAATATTGCATTTCATTCTCAAATCTTCTTCTCTTTCTTCTTTTATTTTTTATTTTGATTTCATATTTAATTTTGTTTATTATTATTATTTTTAATCATTCATTGACTATTTTTTATTATTTTTTTATTCTTTTGATGGATTGGGTGACATGAGCATTGTGGAGAACAAAATCAATGGATAACCTATAAAGGTTCATGGAATGCTATAGATATGCCCATATATCACTTGAACATAGATTAAGGTTTTAATTTAATTTAATTTATTTTTATTATTTCTATGTTGTTTTTTTATTAGTTTGTATTTTTATTATGGGCATGTATTTATTATTTTATTTATTTTTATAGTAGGTTGTAATAGCCCCAATAGTGAAAAATAATGAATATTTTTATTTTCTGTCATTAAAATTAATTAGTAAATTAGATATATTTGGTAAAACCTTAATAAAAATCAATGGTGATTGTAGATTAATATTAGGTTGCATTTAAATTGAATTAGGGTTAGAAATATGTTTTTGATTCATTATTGTTTTAATTTGTTGATTGGACTTGTTTATTTTATTTTTGTATGTTTTGGGCCCCAAAATCATGTTGGACTCTAACTCATTTAATTAATAGGCTTTTTAAAATTGGATTAAAGTTTAATTAATTTTAAAATTAATTTAGGTCCATTTGGTTAATTTAGACTTAGGCCCATTTTTAGTCTAATTAAAATTTAACTTAGACTTTAGCTCAACCCATTAATTCCATTTCTTTTAAAACAAATAGACTTAGACTCATTTTTTCATTTAAATTAAAATCAGGTTAGAATTATGCTCATTAATTAATTCTTTTTTTTTTTAAATTTGTAGACTACAGGCTCATTTTTAGTTAAAATTAAAATAAATAGACTTAAGCTCATTTGTTAACATGTAGGTCCACCTTTAATCTATTTTACTTGTAAATAAAAATGTAGAATTAGCTAACTTTAAAATAAAATAAATATAGTTTAAACCTAGGGACGATGTGCTTCGTATGCATTTTTTACATGCAATTTTATGACTAGTTTGCTTTAAGGCTAGATTGATGTTTAATTAGGGTTTAATAAAATTGTATGTAAATAGAGAATAAAATAGTAATTTATAAAGTAATTCTAAATGAACACAAAACTAAAAAAAGTTAGTATTCCATTTTCAGAATCTCATGGTTGTGGTGCTAACTTTCTTTTAGAGAATCGAGTACCATCAATCGAATTTTCCCAGTTATTATCCTGAGTGGCGACTCCTCATCTCCACATTATGACTTTATGGCATAGTAGTGTATTCTCTAAGGCCTTGAGCCTAAACATGTCGCGATTGCTAAAATCTTGGACGCGTACTAAACCTCACCATCTACAAGACTGTACAACAACTGAATTCCATGGAGTTCCCAGAAGTCGTCATTAGACATCGGGTGTGGAAACTGGGTATGGACTTTTGGAATGCCCACCCAACCTTGCGGTTGGCCTCCATATGTGTTTTGTATTTTATTACCTTTGACTATTAAATTATTTCTTTATTTTAATGTGGATTGCAATTGTCACGACCCAAAACAGGGGCCATGACCGGCGCTAGGGAACGGGAATTCTTTCGAATCCGGAACCCGTAGCAAGCCTAAAAATAAAATAAATATGCAATAATAACCATAAAAATATAATATGCAGCGGAAAATAAAATCATAAATATTAAAATATCATCCATAACAACTGGATATAATTCAAAACTCATCACATCGCATATATAATCTCATAAATGTAAAATCTTTATACAAATCCAGTTTTAACATAATACATCTCTTTAAAACAAATACATAAAATCCAATACTTTAATTTACAACTACTGCAGTGTCTAGATAAAATAAATAAGACTCAAGTAGACAATTTACATAAAGAAGCCGGGGCGGAAGAAATCCGGCGTATCGACCTGCTACTGAGGTCTGAGGAAGTTGACTCTCCTGAAAAATAGTCAACGGAGGGGAGTCAGACCTCACTGAGTGAATTACTATAATATATATACATACACTCTAAGTGATAATGCATACAGTCAACAGTATATGAGTAATATGTATATATACAGGCAAGTTCATACAGATGCAGAAAAATCATTTTATATATTTTGTCTGAAAATCAACTTTTATGAAGGATCACATAGAACCCTAGAATATCGCAACCTCAGAAAAATAGTGTTAAACAACACTCTAGCCATACAGGCTCACTGATTCCAAATATATCCACTTAATCCATATGGACAGTAGACTGGCCCCGAGACACTAAGTCAACCGAGCTCCAGCAGTCTGACTGCCAGTGTGATTGGCCCCGAGACACTTGGTCAACCGAGCTCCAGCAATCACACCCAAACCACATCTCACATATATCAATAATCATAATCAAATCAATATCCACAAATAGTTAGTATATAGCCTAAAACTATAGGCGTACCGGTACGTACTCGGTCCTAGTGCTGCCCACTAGGTAGCACGTTCTATTGATATCCTTCAGTAATAAATAATAAAACATTCATTCACAAATACATGATGCATGAATTTAAATAAATCAACAATATAAACCATATATATACTGGAAATATACCAAACATAAACCAGGTATATTTTGAGTATATATATGTCAAGTAAATCCAATCAAATCATGAATTAAACTAAAAATATATTTAAAAACATTTTAAATATATTTTATTAATAAAACATGTATATAATTTATTATATACCAAAAATATACCAAAAATATACTTGAATATAAATCATGTTATTTATGCATATTTAGTCAAAATAAAACATGCATTTTCTAAATCATGCATCCTAAGCATATATATATAATATAGTAACTCACCTAATGTGCTCCACGAGACAGATTCGACGGGCCTGGTCCACTAACCCTCGGTCTCGGCGCAACTAAACAAGAAATAATTAATCGACATCAGAATAACCCTAACAAAAATCCTAGAATTCAATCTAGAGTATTAAAATACAGAATCGAAAATTAGGGTTCGACTGGATATCACGTTTTACGAGAATTCTACCGAAAATCCGGCAGAACCTCCCCTGTAAAACGGACATCTCTCTACTCAAAAGAGTAGAGCCGACCCTGCAAAGAAAATACACTTCAAAAATAACACCACAATCGATCACAACCCCTCGGTCGGACTCCAGACTACAATCTGTCGACCGGGGTCCACAAACACAGAAAATATATTCAAATATACCAAAAATATCCTTAAATCATAAAAATACATTTCATACGTAGAAATTACATAATAAATCTTGAAACACTATAAAAATCGATTAAAACTCATTTTTATTAGAAAAACCGTATATTATATATATAATTGAAAATAATTCCCGGAAAATAGTTTTAATTAGTTAAAAATACTAGATATTTTGTAGAAATCATTTTTATACCTTAAATAAATATTAAAACCAATTAAATTACATTTTTAGACAATTTAGGGTAAAATTACCAAAATACCCCTATATATATATATATACCTAAATTACTTCAAAAATTCACCAAAAATCATACAATTATCCAAAATTAATTTTCTCAACATTTTTATCAATAGTATTAATAATTAAACTCAATTAACCAATTAAATTCAATTTAAAACACAATTAACTTAATTTTACAAAATCACATAAACTTCAATAATTAAAAATAAATACTTAGAAATTCATAAAAATTCCAAATAAATTCCTATAATTCATTTCAACACTCAATTCAACCATAAACTCCAATTTCATAATTTAAATAATTAATTTCCGAAAATTAGAAAATAATATTAAAATATTCAAAAATACCCAAAAATCCAAACAATCTCCAAAAATTCTGTAAAAATTCATACATGAAGATTAAACTACCAGGAACAACATTTGTGAAGGAAGTTTCCATGAATCATCCAAATTGAAGCTCAAAAAAATCGAAAACCAAAAGTGGCCGAAAACTTCCAATCAAAACCTAAGCAATTCTAGACCATTTTAGCTCAAACCAAAGCTAGAATAACACTCACCGGAGCTCAAGGAGAAGATAGAGACTGGCGCTGTCGAAAACGGTGGCCGGAGGAGGGAGAAACGGCGGTGGGAAAATGTGGTGGCCGGCGCGCGGGAGAAGGGAAAGAAGAAGAAGAAGAAAAAGAAAAAGAAAGAAAAGGAAAGAGAAAGAAAAAGAAAAAGAAAGAAAAAGGAAAAGAAAAAAAATAAAAAGAAGAAAAAATAAAATAAATTAAATTAAAATAATTAAATATTAATAAATAAATAATAATAAAATAATAAATTTTAATAATTTAATAATAAATACAATAATCAAATAATAATAAATAAATAATAAAATATTTGGGTAATAATAAACCCTAATTAAATAAATATACACACACAAGCTTTATTTAATAATTTAAAAATATGTATGAGTTCATGCAAACCCGTAAATACATTTAAAATAATTAATAATACATTGTTTACGTGAAAATTTCCCCGAAAATGAAAGTCCCGGGAAAATTTTACGTAAAATACTGAAAATAATAGACAGTAATTAAAATAGGTTTAAAATACATATCAACTCGTAAAAATATCATATAATGCATAAAAATTATTGACACTGTATATCCCGGTACAGTGTAAAAATATTTTAAAAAAACACGGGATATTACAGTCTTCCCCCCTTACAAGAATTCGTCCCCGAATTCCAAAAACAAGATTACAGAATCAGGAAGGAAAGAGATACGGGTAAGAAGCTCGCATCTCAGCTTCAGTCTCCCACGTATGCTCTTCAACTCTGTCGCTACGCCACAAAACCTTGACCATCGGAATCTGCTTCGATCGCAACTGTCGAACTTGAAAATCTACGATCGCCACAAGTTCTTCCACAAACGTCAAATCTTCACTCACTTCCACACTGTCAGGTTGCAACACATGTGAAGGATCTGAGATATACTTCCTCAACATCGAGATATGAAATACTGGATGCACCTGTGACATACTCGGAGGCAAATCCAACCGATATGCAACAGTGCCAATTCTTTCCAGAATCTCAAACGGTCCAATATATCTCGGTGCTAACTTACCCTTCCTGCCAAATCTCATCACACCCTTCATCGGAGATACTTTCAGAAAAACGAAATCTCCAACCTGAAACTCCACATCTCTGCGCCTAGGATCCGCATAACTCTTCTGTCTGCTAACTGCGGTCTCTAACCTGCGCTTGATCACGGCGACTTTCTCTGCAGCATCTTGAACCATCTCTGGTCCAGTCAAAGCTCTCTCACCAATCTCATCCCAACTCAACGGGGATCTACACTTCCTTCCATACAACGCCTCATATGGTGCCATACCAATACTGCTATGGTAGCTGTTATTATATGCAAACTCAACAAGTGACAAATGATCATCCCAGCTACCTCTCAAATCCAAGACACACATCCTCAACATATCTTCCAGTGTCTGGATCGTCCTCTCAGACTGACCATCTGTCTGAGGATGAAAAGCAGTACTGAAATCCAACCTAGTGCCCATCGCTTCCTGCAACTTCTGCCAAAAACGAGAAGTAAACACCGAACCTCTGTCTGACACAATGGACACAGGTACTCCATGAAGGCACACAATATGCTTCACGTACAACTTCGCCAATCTAGCAACTGAATATGTGGCTTTCACAGGCAAGAAATGTGCAGACTTCGTCAACCTGTCTACAATCACCCAGATGGAATCGTATCCATCCTTCGAACGAGGTAAACCGACCACAAAATCCATAGCTATCCTTTCCCACTTCCACTCGGGAATAGGAAGAGGCTGAAGCTTCCCAGAAGGCTTCTGATGTTCGGCTTTCACTTGCTGACACGTCAAGCACTTAGCAACATAATCAGCAACATCCTTCTTCAATCCATCCCACCAGTATAAATCTCTGATACTGTGGTACATCTTAGTAACACCTGGATGAACGCTGTAGGCTGTAGAATGTGCTTCCTCTAGGATCTCTTCTCTCAAATCATCCACATCAGGAACACACAATCTACCACTGATCCACAACACACCATCATCATCGAGTGTGAAATCAGTGAACTTCCCTGCTCTGACATTCTCTGCAAGCTCTTCCAGAATAGGATCTTGACTCTGAGCTGCTTTAATCCTATCCCTTAGTACAGATCGTACTTTAAACTGAGCTAACAGTCCACCTGATCTACTGATCTTCATCATCAGACCTTGATCCACCATCAAATGCAATTCCTGGATCAATGGTCTCCTCTCAACACCAATGTGAGCAAGACTACCTGAGGACTTCCTACTCAAGGCATCTGCTACCACATTAGCTTTACCCGGATGGTAAAGAATCTCGCAATCATAATCCTTCAACAGTTCCAACCATCTTCTCTGCCTCAGATTCAGATCTCGCTGCTGGAAAATGTACTTAAGGCTCTTGTGATCAGTAAATATCTCACAAGTCACCCCGTACAAATAATGTCTCCAAATCTTCAAAGCAAAGATCACTGCAGCCATCTCAAGATCATGTGTAGGATAGTTCTGCTCATGCTTCTTCAACTGCCTCGAAGCATAGGCTATCACCCTTCCATTCTGCATCAACACACAACCAAGACCAATTCTAGAGGCATCACAGTAAACTGTGAACTTATCCACACTATTAGGCAAAGCTAATACTGGCGCTGTGGTCAACTTCTCCTTCAACAACTGAAAACTATTCTCACAAGCTTCTGACCACTCGAATCTAACATTCTTCTGAGTCAAGCGAGTCATAGGGGCTGCTATCCTGGAAAAATCCTGCACAAACCGCCTATAATACCCGGCTAAACCCAGAAAACTCCGAATCTCAGTAACTGAAGTAGGTCTAGGCCACTCAGATACTGCTTCAACCTTCTGTGGATCAACCTGAATACCTTCTTTAGACACTACGTGTCCAAGAAAAGAAACACTCTCCATCCAGAAATCACACTTCGAGAATTTAGCATAAAGCTAATGATCTCTCAGTGTCTGTAGTACAATCCTCAAGTGATATACATGCTCTTCCATACTCCTCGAATATACCAGTATATCATCAATGAAGACTACCACAAACTGATCCACATACGGTCGGAATACTCTGTTCATCAGGTCCATAAAAGCTGCTGGTGCATTAGTCAAACCAAAAGACATCACCAGAAACTCATAATGGCCATAACGAGTGCGGAATGCTGTCTTAGGAATATCAGCTTCACTAATCCGCAACTGATGATAACCCGACCTCAAGTCGACCTTAGAAAAGAATTGTGCACCCTGGAGCTGATTAAACAAATCATCTATCCTCGGGAGAGGATACTTGTTCTTCACTGTCACCTTATTAAGCTCTCTGTAGTCAATGCACAGTCTCAGGGTACCATCCTTCTTCTTCACAAACAAGACTGGTGGACCCCAAGGAGAAACACTAGGTCTAATAAAACCCTTATCCAACAACTCTTACAACTGCTCCTTCAACTCTCTCAACTCTGCAGGAGCCATACGATAGGGTGGCATAGATATAGGAGTAACACCTGGTACCACATCTATACAGAACTCAATCTCTTTATGAGGTGGTAAACCTGGCAACTCCTCGGGAAAAACATCAGGAAACTCACAAGCAACAGGAACATCTGTGAGTGACAACTTCTCCACTGACGTATCCCTAACCAATGCCAAAAACCCCTGACAACCTTTCCTCAACAACTTCCTAGCTGAAATAACAGAAATAAGATTCTGAGGTGCTGAACTCCTGTCACCAACAAACTTAAATTCTACTTCACCAGGAATTCTGAAAATCACCTCCTTATTCCTGCAATCAACCACGGCAAAGTGCTGAGACAACCAATCCATTCCCAAAATAACATCGAACTCCATCACATCCAACAAAATCAAATCGGCGGGTAATTCTCTATCTCCCACTAGAACTGGACAACCAGAAAGAACAATATCGGCGTCCAAAGAATCACTCAGAGGAGTGGCAACAGACAAAGGAAAAGCCATCCTCGAAGCTTGCCAACAAGATTTAGAAGCAAAAACAGGAGAAACAAACGAATGCGTGGCACCCGGATCAAACAAAACCAAAGCATCCAGGTAACAAACAGAAAGAATACCTGCCACGACTGCATTAGATGCCTGAGCATCCTGCTGAGTCAGATGAAAAACTCTGGCCTGGCCTCGACCTCCCTGCTGACTGGTAGAAGCCTGGCCAACACCTCGGGTACCTCCTCTAGTACCTCTACCACGACTCTGCTGTGGAACAAACTGAGTAGAACTCTGATGCTGAGCTGGTGGCAACTGAAATGGCACGGGTGCTGCACTAGCAATCGATTGCTGTGGGAATCGCGGAATCTGCTGCTGCTGATATCCGGGGTAAGGACACGATCTGGCAAAATGTCCTGTCTGTCCGCATCTGAAGCATGTCAACGGTGTCAGATAACACGGTCCCTGATGGACTCTACCACAAGTCTGACAAACACTGGCCGCTGATCCAGAACTACGACCACTGCTGCTGCTCGAAGCACCTGATCCAAATCTGAATGATCTACGCTGACCTCCACGACCATGTCTACTGCTCCGATGCACTCGCTGCTGCTGTCTCTGACTCTGCTGAGTCGAACCTCGCTGCTAACTACTCGAACCAACATGAAAACTCGAAAATGGAGTAGCCTGCAATCCACTCGACTGAACTCCCAACTGGTAATAATCAGGCATCGCTCCCTGCCTAACTAACCTCAGCTCAATCTCCTTAGCTAGCTCAATCACCGACTCCAAAGTAAGACCTGCTGTAGGCATACCAGCAAAAGCTGAACCCAAACCAGTAACATACGTAGTAACAGCGAAATACTGATCTCGCATCAGATCCTCAGCATATCTACCCAGACGAAGAAACTCTCGGGTATACTCCTCTACTGATCGATCTCCACGAGAAATACTAGTCAATCGAAGACGATAGCTCAAACGAAGAGGCTCTGGACAAAATCTCCTCATAAATCGCTCTCGAAACTGAGCCCAGGTCATCGTCATCATATAAGGCTGGATCATCTGAATAAACCAATCCAAGGCTGGTCCCTCGACAGACAACTCAACAATCATGATCCTCTGGTACTCGGTATGAGCAGTCCGAGTCCTAGTCTCAATCGCATGCAGAAAATCTAAAGGATCAGAAGTCCCATCAAAAGCAATCCTGCCAACTCCGGCATAGAACAAAGCTGCCTCAGGGTCAGACATACCCTGCTGATAGGCAGGCTGAACAGGCTGAACAACTGGAGGAACAGGAACATCAAACTCAGGCTCAACAGGCTCCTCGTCCTGTAACTCTCTCTGCCTACGGCGACCTGCCGCTCCTCGAGGTCTACCCCTGCCACGACCTCTACGTCTAACTGGCTGCTCAGGAGGTAAAACCTCGTCCTGAAAAGACTCATCATCCTCGGCCTCAACGACCGGTGGAGCGACACGCGCTCGCCTCCTCATTCTGAAAAGACAAACGGAAAGATTCAGACAAAATAGACAACGGAGGAATAACGCTGAAAACTACAGCAAGGAATACTCATCAAGACATACTCGAACCTAATACACTGCAGTAGTCCAACAGAAAACACAACTTTAAAACTAGGGCCACAACTCACAAAACTAAGCCCTGACACAGAACTCCACTCAGAAACGAACTTCGCTCTGATACCAACTTTGTCACGACCCAAAACAGGGGCCATGACCGGCGCTAGGGAACGGGAATTCTTTCGAATCCGGAACCCGTAGCAAGCCTAAAAATAAAATAAATATGCAATAATAACCATAAAAATATAATATGCTGCGGAAAATAAAATCATAAATATTACAATATCATCCATAACAACTGGATATAATTCAAAACTCATCACATCGCATATATAATCTCATAAATGTAAAATCTTTATACAAATCCAGTTTTAACATAATACATCTCTTTAAAACAAATACATAAAATCCAATACTTTAATTTACAACTACTGCAGTGTCTAGATAAAATAAATAAGACTCAAGTAGACAATTTACATAAAGAAGCCGGGGCGGAAGAAATCCGGCGTATCGACCTGCTACTGAGGTCTGAGGAAGTTGACTCTCCTGAAAAATAGTCAACGGAGGGGAGTCAGACCTCACTGAGTGAATTACTATAATATATATACATACACTCTAAGTGATAATGCATACAGTCAACAGTATATGAGTAATATGTATATATACAGGCAAGTTCATACAGATGCAGAAAAATCATTTTATATATTTTGTCTGAAAATCAACTTTTATGAAGGATCACATAGAACCCTAGAATATCGCAACCTCAGAAAAATAGTGTTAAACAACACTCTAGCCATACAGGCTCACTGATTCCAAATATATCCACTTAATCCATATGGACAGTAGACTGGCCCCGAGACACTAAGTCAACCGAGCTCCAGCAGTCTGACTGCCAGTGTGATTGGCCCCGAGACACTTGGTCAACCGAGCTCCAGCAATCACACCCAAACCACATCTCACATATATCAATAATCATAATCAAATCAATATCCACAAATAGTTAGTATATAGCCTAAAACTATAGGCGTACCGGTACGTACTCGGTCCTAGTGCTGCCCACTAGGTAGCACGTTCTATTGATATCCTTCAGTAATAAATAATAAAACATTCATTCACAAATACATGATGCATGAATTTAAATAAATCAACAATATAAACCATATATATACTGGAAATATACCAAACATAAACCAGGTATATTTTGAGTATATATATGTCAAGTAAATCCAATCAAATCATGAATTAAACTAAAAATATATTTAAAAACATTTTAAATATATTTTATTAATAAAACATGTATATAATTTATTATATACCAAAAATATACCAAAAATATACTTGAATATAAATCATGTTATTTATGCATATTTAGTCAAAATAAAACATGCATTTTCTAAATCATGCATCCTAAGCATATATATATAATATAGTAACTCACCTAATGTGCTCCACGAGACAGATTCGACGGGCCTGGTCCACTAACCCTCGGTCTCGGCGCAACTAAACAAGAAATAATTAATCGACATCAGAATAACCCTAACAAAAATCCTAGAATTCAATCTAGAGTATTAAAATACAGAATCGAAAATTAGGGTTCGACTGGATATCACGTTTTACGAGAATTCTACCGAAAATCCGGCAGAACCTCCCCTGTAAAACGGACATCTCTCTACTCAAAAGAGTAGAGCCGACCCTGCAAAGAAAATACACTTCAAAAATAACACCACAATCGATCACAACCCCTCGGTCGGACTCCAGACTACAATCTGTCGACCGGGGTCCACAAACACAGAAAATATATTCAAATATACCAAAAATATCCTTAAATCATAAAAATACATTTCATACGTAGAAATTACATAATAAATCTTGAAACACTATAAAAATCGATTAAAACTCATTTTTATTAGAAAAACCGTATATTATATATATAATTGAAAATAATTCCCGGAAAATAGTTTTAATTAGTTAAAAATACTAGATATTTTGTAGAAATCATTTTTATACCTTAAATAAATATTAAAACCAATTAAATTACATTTTTAGACAATTTAGGGTAAAATTACCAAAATACCCCTATATATATATATACCTAAATTACTTCAAAAATTCACCAAAAATCATACAATTATCCAAAATTAATTTTCTCAACATTTTTATCAATAATATTAATAATTAAACTCAATTAACCAATTAAATTCAATTTAAAACACAATTAACTTAATTTTACAAAATCACATAAACTTCAATAATTAAAAATAAATACTTAGAAATTCATAAAAATTCCAAATAAATTCCTATAATTCATTTCAACACTCAATTCAACCATAAACTCCAATTTCATAATTTAAATAATTAATTTCCGAAAATTAGAAAATAATATTAAAATATTCAAAAATACCCAAAAATCCAAACAATCTCCAAAAATTCTTTAAAAATTCATACATGAAGATTAAACTACCAGGAACAACATTTGTGAAGGAAGTTTCCATGAATCATCCAAATTGAAGCTCAAAAAAATCGAAAACCAAAAGTGGCCGAAAACTTCCAATCAAAACCTAAGCAATTCTAGACCATTTTAGCTCAAACCAAAGCTAGAATAACACTCACTGGAGCTCAAGGAGAAGATAGAGACCGGCGGTGTCGAAAACGGTGGCCGGAGGAGGGAGAAACGGCGGTGGGAAAATGTGGTGGTCGGCGTGCGGGAGAAGGGAAAGAAGAAGAAAAAGAAAAAGAAAAAGAAAGAAAAGGAAAGAGAAAGAAAAAGAAAAAGAAAGAAAAAGGAAAAGAAAAAAAAAGAAAAAGAAGAAAAAATAAAATAAAATAAATTAAAATAATTAAATATTAATAAATAAATAATAATAAAATAATAAATTTTAATAATTTAATAATAAATACAATAATCAAATAATAATAAATAAATAATAAAATATTAGGGTAATAATAAACCCTAATTAAATAAATATACACACACAAGCTTTATTTAATAATTTAAAAATATGTATGAGTTCATGCAAACCCGTAAATACATTTAAAATAATTAATACATTGTTTACGTGAAAATTTCCCCGAAAATGAAAGTCCCGGGAAAATTTTACGTAAAATACTGAAAATAATAGACAGTAATTAAAATAGGTTTAAAATACATATCAACTCGTAAAAATATCATATAATGCATAAAAATTATTGACACTGTATATCCTGGTACAGTGTAAAAATATTTTAAAAAAACACGGGATATTACAGCAATCCTTTCCAATTTTATATTTTAATCTGAGTTTGCAAATTAGTCTCACTTCATACTTATAGCCCGACATAAATCACAAATAAAATGAATAATAATAATTTACAGCCATATATCCTAAAAAAATAGAGAAACGGATTACGATTTACAATACTTTGTTAAAAGACAATGTATAATAAACAAAAAATAAACCATATATAAATAAAAAATAAACTAATTAATTATACAAATAAAACCTCTCAAGAACTAATTAATGGAATAACTATTTGATAATTAAAAATTACCAAATAATTCTTTCAACAAAAACAAGTTAATCCTTTCTCACAAAACAACAATATTATCCACAAATAATTAACAAATAATATTTATAGGAAATGGAAATAAAATAACAAAATAGTCCACAAAAATCACAATAATATTTATACAATAATAATATTAAACAACATTGTAATCATGCATAAACTCAAGATATATATAACAAAACAAGCATGGAAATCATACAAAAATATACAAAAGAAACATTAAAAATAAATCAGAATGGTGCAAGATTTTGATGAAGCGGTAATGCCTCTTCAAAGAGGCATCGCCTCTTGACTAGGAGGCGATTTTACATCGCTGCAACATGAAGAGACGACACTTCTATGAAGAGGCATTGAATCTTCAACAGAAACAAAGATAAGCTACATTTCTTAGATTCTAAGAAATTTAATATTCATGCAAATAAATGAAGATTAACACAAAAATACAAAGATCAAATATTAATACTTAGTCTTTCAAACAATCATGCTTCACATATGACCTTAAATAAGTAACGAAACTCAAGAAAACAAGCAACCTATAAATTTAAAGCTTTTAAGAAAATAAAGAACTTAAAACTTGAAAATAGAGAGTCTCACTGATTTGGATGAGTTAATGCTCCTAACTAAACCCTCAGAGCTTGGTTGATTGACTTGAGTCCTTTAAATGCAAGAAAATCCTACTCCTTCTCAAGGAAATGAAGTTTTTTAGCTCCCCAAGTCTACTTCTTGTTCTCTTCTTCCTTCCTTTTTTTTTTATCTCCTTTCTCTCTTTGTCTTTTTCCTTTAAAGATTAAAGTTTTTTTTTTTTAAAAGAGTCCTTTTTCCCCAAAAGTCTCTTTTCCTTTCCTTCCTTTTTCCTTTTAAGCCTTGCCCCACCTTTTGTTTTTCCCAACTCCTAACCAAACCACTCTCACCCTCTCCCCCCATGCTTTCATTATTCCCTAAGCTATTCCCCCTTTTTTCCCTACCTTTTTCTTTTTTTTTTCCATATAGGAATGTCTTTAATTTAAAGTAAGTGAGCCTTAACTGTTGCCATTAATGCCATTTGATATTGTAGAGGGTAGCTGTGAAGAGTCGTTGCCTCTTTAATGAGGCGATGCCCAGAGTGAAGAGGTGATGCCTCTTCATCGAGGTGATCGCTTCTTTACCCAGGCCAGGTCTGGGCCTTTGGGCCAAAAGGCAATAGGGTTAGGCTTTTAAGGCTTAGTGTTTGGGTTTCTGAGTCTATTTTAAAGAAATTTCGGGCTTTCCTACTTTCTCATCATCGAGCTTTTGTTGCCTCATTGATAAGGCATTGCCTCACCGATGCTTAAAGTGAAAAGGCGATCACCTATTTACCTAGGCTAGGGAATAAGCTTGGACTTTTGAGGTTTAGTGTTTGGTTTTTCGTGTCTATTTTAGAGAGGTTTTCAAGCTTCCTTTACATTCAAAACTCGTACTTTTTCATTATCGGACTTTTATTACGGGCCGATCAAACTGAATGTATCCACAGTGGTATTTGAGGTAAATTAGCTAACATTTATCATGTTGATATGAAGACTTAAAAATTGATAAAAAAAAAATGAAATGAATATAGTTTTTACAAATTAAATAAAATTTTCCTTTCCATATTTATATTTTCTTAAATTATTGAGATTGAAATCTAACAAACTATTATAATTAATATTTAAATAATGTGGATGTAAAATTTATAAAAATAAAGATTAACTATTTTACCTTAAATATTAAATATTGATCAAATTGTAATTATGCTAAAATAATAAATAATTAATCAAATTTGGCTATGTTTTCTAATTATTGAAGTTATGATTTTTGTCACCAATGATAATAATTCTGACAAAAAAAAAAAACCTAATAATAATAATAATAATAAAATGTTAAAAACAGAAGATCCATTAAGCCGGTAACTACTAATTAAGATAAGCCACGTGTAGAGTAATTGTACGCTCAGGTGCATCAGATAATCATCATCATCTGAAGCAAACCCTAGCTATAGTATTTCTACTCGTCGATAAACCTTACCTGTCGATCCTCAATCTCATCGTTGTCTCTCTGCGTTTATTTTTTCGATTCTAACGAAATGGATAAAAAAAAATGGTACTCTGTTTGGTTGCCTAGAAAATTTTACATTCTGTCAAGTTTTGTTGTAATTTGTAGAATTACTGATTTATTTTTATGCTTTTTTTTTTTTAAATTGTGTAGCCGTTCAAGAGGTACGTTGAGATTGGGAGAGTGGCTCTGGTTAACTACGGCAAGGATTACGGCAAACTCGTCGTCATCGTCGATGTTATCGATCAAAACAGGGTATTTTTTTAAAATTTATTCCTTAATTTAAATTTTTCTTTTTTTTATTAATTTTATTTTTAATTGTGTGGCTGCTTAGTTTTAGTACTTGCTCTTGATTCTTTTAGCTTGCATTTAGGTTTTAAACGTTAGATGCTGAATTTTTAGGGTTTCAAATGTTTCGTATTATAGTGTCCCATTGTGTATTCTAAAAGGCGTGTGACATATGAAGGCTGAGGGCTCAAGTTTAAATCCACACTTTCCTGTGCTCTCCCTCCAAAGTAGCATGGAAATAGCTACCAGGTCCATAAAAAAAAAAAAAATGGTTTCCTACAATAGTTATTTGTTATTTCAATCCTCATTAACAATTTGTGTTTATATTTGCTATATATTTATTTCAAATTCTTATTATTGGAATGAATCGATATGAATCCCGAACATGTTATTTGTTACAAATTCAAATCAGATTAGCATTAGCATATGTTAGATCACTCTTATGTTTGTAATTAGCAGAGAGTTTGTGAGGATTCATAGCTTTCTTGTTGTAATATAGGCTCTGGTTGATGCTCCAGATATGGTAAGGAGCCAGATGAACTTCAAGAGGCTGACACTCACGGACATCAAGATTGACATAAAAAGGGTACCTAAGAAGAAGACTCTAATTGAAGCAATGGAGAATGCCGGTTGGTTTGGAGTAGCTTAACCTTTTACCTATCTAATTTGGCATTAGGTTTAAGAAATTAAGATGTCATTGTTTTGATGGCAGATGTGAAGAACAAATGGGAGAACAGTTCTTGGGGTAGGAAGCTCATTGTGCACGAGAGAAGGGCTTCGCTTAACGATTTTGATAGGCTTAAACTCATGTTGGCAAAGATTAAGGTTTGCAGTATTTTTCTTCTGTTTTTTACTTTATTATCACTAATTTTGCAGAGCTGTGAACAAGATCATCTAACTAGACTTATGTGGTGTTAAATTGTACTTTATTTTGACTGGATGATAGCTCTAGTTTTATGTTCTCCTGCTGGCTTTACCTCATAAGATATTGAAAAAGCGATGGGGTTTTACTTACATTAGTTACTTATAAATGTCTGGGGTTATAGAAACTATTATCATTCACAAGCTGAGTGTGTGCAATTGTTTTTGCAGAGAGGAGGAACCATCAGACAAGAGCTCGCAAAACTTAAGGAGGCAGCTTAAAATTTTGCTTAGATGTAAACTGTCACTTTTTGATGAATCTGAAGCCCATTTGCATTATTTATGTGCTCGTTTAGCTGTTGAAACCAAAATTTTCATTTATGATAGCTATGTGGACCATTTGTTTTAGTCTGTGATACTTGAAAAGATGTTCATGAGCCATGGATAAACACGCCCCGTTCTTTTTATTTACCATTTACATTTCCGTCTTGATTAGGTATTGGTTGAAGAATTCCAATATCATAATGGTGTATAAAATTAATGTCGAGAAGAGAATCACACTAGCCCAAAGAAAGCGTGGTGAAGACTCTTGCTCGCCACTGAAGAGGGGTAATGTAAACTACCACGTAGAAGAGAATCACACTAGCCCAAAGAAAGCGTGGTGAAGACTCTTGCTCGCCACTGAAGAAGGGTAATGTAAACTACCACGTAATCAGAGATTTGTTTTGGGTAGTAACTAAATCCTTTATATATGCATTTAAACCACCATCATAAAGTAAGATATTCGGTTTTCTACACTCCAAAAACTTTTCTTTTTAGTTTCAAAAAAAAAAAAAAACACTTATGAACATCAACAGTACATGAAACCAGAAGTAAAGAGAAGAATCAGGATGGAATGGATTCTGACCAACAAATAAAGCCACACCAAGCTTACAGGAGCATGGCAACTACCTTTCCCATATAAAAACATGAGTAAAAAAAAAATAGACCAAAAAATGCTGTTGATCCTCTGTAGTAACATGCACTTGATGACAGCCGTATGGATGTCTAGTACCTGGGTGGTGATAATAATTAGGAAGCACTTATCTCTCACGTTAAATGTTCGAATAGCATTTCTGATGACGCCACATGATCCTGAAATGCATCTTAATTCAATTGCAAAAGGCAAGTTGGTCACCTACTGGATACACATGGTTGTCGAAGTCATGATCAAAGTTAAATTGTATAGCTGATGCATCTATTGATGAGCATCACACTGCTCATCTTCCTTCCAATCTGAAACTCAATGAAGCAGCAACAAATATTTTCCTATGCAGCTGCAAAAGCCAGAGACAAAGATTGCTACAAGTGAGTTCAAAGTTCAAACCATTCAATTCTAAAACTCTCCCAGAAATTGAAATCTCAAATTTGTGAGAGCAATTCAGAAAATTCCATATCTCAAAGGAAGTCCACCTTCTATGCAGGACCTCAGAAGAAAATTTACCTTTGTGACTCAAAAAGGAGCCTCAAGTGACTCATCCCAGACATCAGCACTTCCATTTGAGACATCCTCAACATCTTCTTCCATTGAAAGCCTGATGTACTCCCTATGTGCAAAGCGATCCCACTCTGTCATAGTTGGATCCTCACGTTCCTGCTCACACCAAGCAACTGCGCATTAGGCAATTATAAATCCAGACGAGAGAAACTGGCACCATTCAATGCACACCTTCACCTCCCAATAATCAAAACACCAGCAGAACAATCAACATACCTGGCGAATTATAAATGGATCACGGCTTTCAAAAGCCACAAATTTATTGAGATTGAAAAGAATATTAAAAACATGCCCTGAAAGCTTGCTTCTTTTCAAGTCCTGCAGTGTAATGTAATCTTCTCTCTGCAAATAAAGCCACATCATTATAAATGAATCTAAAACAAATAAAAGATTCCTGAATCTTGAAAATCAGGAAGAAACATGTTTTACCTCTGGTGAGATCATATCAACTATTTGGCAAAGAATGTCCTCAAATAGCACTGCTTCCTGAGACATGCACTCCATTCGGTGCTGCTGCTCCTCAAAAAAGAATTCCATTTCATTGCGAGTCAACACGCCATTTCCATCTAAATCTATGCACTTGAACCTGCAAAGACATCTTGCCAAGATAAAACATGTGCTGCTGATACAATAAAAAACAAGCAATAGAGCTCAAGAGGTGGTGCAGAGGTGTTAGGCCACACACTTCTCTTCACGGACAGAACCATGTCTCACAATAAATACTTTGGCCAACAGGAACGTACTCAAATATTTCTGTTGACAGAATCCATTGACAGAAACATAACTAGGAACACTAAGGACTTCGGATTCAGAAATTAGAGCAACCAGCAAGAATTATGTCATGGTAGAAATACCACAGAATTTATGCACTGCCATGATTATGAGCTTTCTAGCAACCAAAGGTCTACAAAAACTGGTCACATTGACCAATTCTGCAAAACTGATTATATAAAATAGCCAACTGAAGCAAACTTTTAACTTTACTCTTTCAAGCTAAACATCAGTTTTCAACATCTAATGGCTGATCAGAAAAAAGGCACAGCTTTCTTTCTTTCTTTCTTCCTACATTTTAGGGTTGGTTGGGACAACAAACATGCTAAAGTAGATAGCAAATAAAGGTTGACCTAGTAAATTATACAAAAATTTCATAATCTATTCAACCTTTGAACATTTTTCAGTAAGATAGCAACCAAAAAAAAAAGTTACCAGTAAATAGAGAGAAAGTGAATGATACCAATATTCAATACTAGGTTCAGATGACTTATCCTCTTCCGAGAGCATAAAATAAACAAAATCCTCATAACTCATCTTTCCTTCAAACTTGCTTGTAAATTTTCTTGGCACCTGCATGATTTGCACATCACTTTAAAGCAATATCCCTCATGGTTTTAAATCTAAGGGGTTCATGTTCATACTCCGTAATTGGAATCGGAACGGGAATGAGAATGAAGGGGAATCGGAAATGGAATAAAAATTTTAATAAGGTGTTTGGTTTACAAGAGAATCAAAATCAGAATCAATCTTATTTATATATGAAAATATATTAAATAATAATTATTATGAATTTATATATTTTATTTCATTACTTAAAAAAATTATATTTCATAAATTTTAATAATATATGATAATATTTAAAATTTTGATTAATTTATAATT